>OX439479.2:5738976-6350709 GCA_949320105.2 Crepidodera aurea | reverse complement strand
GATTTTCACAAAAAATATTGCCTATTGTAATAGCAACAAAAATAATTTATGATCATGTATCCACTCAACCTGGTCTACTGTTTACTTTATATTTATTTAACTTTCCGTTATCATCCTATATTCGTTATTGTACTGTTTTGAACTCTATATATTGAGCTGAAGATAATAAATATTCAAGTGAGATTAGAAAAAGTATATCAGTTCCACTTCCGGTATAATAATAGAGTAATGTATACTGTGTACACAAATTCACGTAAGAAAATCTCAGTGGAAAATTTCTTTGTTTCCTATTTATACATTTTTAACTACTACAAAGCAGCAATAAAAATTGTTTGCCATAATTGCATTTTCAAATTGATGAATAGCCATTTCTTAAAAATGCAACATCCGAAATTCCAAAAATATATAATAGCCACAACCCAACCGGCCTTTATTATATAAGTACTTAGAAATATCACCAGGCAGGTAAATTTGACTGAATACAGATGCGTACTAAGCGAAGACCGTATCCAATATTCCACACACGATTTAGAAAGAACGATAGATTAAAAAACGGTTTTCTAAAAATATTCGTGTTTCATAAAACCTTAATCAATCAATGAATTTGTTTTGTATTTTACACTTCCTCTTAAAAAATCTTTTTTGTATTTTTTAATTTAACTTTTCTTCGTTATTCTGAAATCGATGAAATTTGTATGTTTGATTTTTTTACTTAATTCTGTTATTTCTTGTTTTGATATATATTTTACCTCTGCGGCAGTTACAAGTCGAACCACAACTTACGCTTACAAATTATCGTCAAGTAGTGCCATCTTGATCCAAAATTATTCCTGCGAAAAAGTTTAATTCAAACATAACAATTTCCAGGGAGATTTATTGACTCAAGCATTTCATTTTTTTAATATTTAGTTTATATAAACTGATTTTTTTATAAATAAAAAGTACAAACATTCGTTTTTTTGCTGAATGTATTGAATTCTTGAAGAGTTTGTCAAATCACTGACTGACCAAAATAGATAATTCATCCCTCAAGCTCTCTTGATCCATCTGTTAACCAATCCCTCATGCAATGGTTAATTGGTTGATTAATAATGTTTTTTGCTTATTTCTGAACAAATTTGTTGGCCAAAACCCTTTCACAATTAACTTTAATTTTATCGTCACGTATTGTCGATAAGAGCACTTGAAGATTTTCCAATTATAAACAAATGGTACCTCTGTCTCTATAACAGATGGTTATCGGGCCAAAAAATATTAAGACAACTACAAATTGAAGAGCTTCATACGATATGTATAAATATAAACTACATAAATGTTTAGGGTGCAAAATAAATCTTAATACGGCTCTGTACGTATTTCTTAAAAGGGCGTCTGAGTGGAAAATACCTCACACAAAGAGACAAACAAGGTATAAATAGTTAATGCTAAAAAATGAAAAGGAAAAGATGACTGCCAATAAGTTGTTTTCTTTTTCAAAAGTATTAGTACAGTTAAATTTCAAAATACGATCTAAAGTAGCCCAACTTGGAGCTGTAAATTGTTTATAATTATTTTGTTAAGTTGTAGAATATCTAAGGTATGGAATATTTATGTTTAAGTAAAATAATAGAGATTCTATTCAGTGACGTTTCTTCAAACTGCTACCTCTCATTCCAACACTTTTATTGTTTTATCATCTTCCTTTAAAGGTGGTTAGAGGTAGGCTGTGGCAACTTTGCTCCTAATTCATTTCTTCAATTCATAGTTGTTCAATCGACTTTCTATATTAAAGTGTTTTTAATTTTTGGCAAAAAAGAAGAGTATTTTCTTTGCTTTATTTAGGAACCGTTAAATCTATCGGAGAAAGATCGGGCTCCTGCTATCTCCAAAAGTTGATCGTATTTTATAACAGCAAAATATCTTGGAATGACATTCGACGCTAGACTTCGCTGGAAAGTCCACATTAAAAATAAACGTAAAGTGCTTGGTATAAAATATAAAAAGATGTATTGGTTATTAGGAAGAAACTCCAAGTTATCCAAACATAACAAACTGTTCCTCTACAAGCAGATATTGAAACCCGTTTGGACGTATGTTAGCCAGCTTTGGGGCTGCGCCAGTAAAAGTAACATTCAAGTTATCCAACGTTTTCAAAATAAAGTATTAAGGAACATCGTGAGACAGGTTAGTTTTACCCTACTGATGAGTCGTCCTGCTGAGTATATCGAGAGGAACCGCAGGACATTTGGTTGACGCACTTACTCGAGCGGGTAATGGTAAAGTCAAAGGTGGCAACGATATCTCTTGGAGTTCTGAGAGTCGAAAGGCTCAAACTATATATCTGAAGAATTTAGATTTCCTCCGCGCATATATCAGTCGAAAACTCTAGCAGTCTCCAACACACAACAAATGCCTGGGTAAGTTTTCATTCGCGTCTTTTCACGTATATCTTAACGAATAAATATCCAAATTAAGTAATAAAATAACCTGAATAAAATTAAATTTGTAACAGTAGTACAAATACTTGTTAATACTTCTAAAGTATTATTTCTTATCATGTACCATTTCTAATTTGTTTTCTAATAATTGTGAAAGGATTACCGCATCATTCACGTCTTTCTATATGATGTTACTGGAAAATTCACGAAATTAAAAATGAAACGAAATTGACTCATCTATTAATATCATAAAAATAACATATCATTTATATTTGCGATATTTTCTTAACAAATGAACAGCAATCAAGAGGTCAATGAGGCCACTATGCCACTACGTAGTCTCGTCGGTAAATAACGACTTGCCGCCCTTGGTACGGAGTCTATCTTGTTTTAAATATTTTATATATTTATGTAGTGATTATTATACATAATTAAAAAATGAATTTTACATTAGGTGGCAATCTCTTAAATCCCAAGTTAAAATATATCTAGATTGACGTAAATAAAATCACATATTGTATTTGCAAATGGCCCAGTCGAAAGCCAAATTGTTTCATCAAATATATTATGTTGCCCGTCATGATTTTTGAATAACTCAATGTAAGAACTGTAAAAATTTTAGTAAAAAATTTGTAGAACGTTATATTATTATGCCTGGTATTTTTAAAAATACCAGCAATAGTAGTTTATAGAAGTCAGTGTATTATCTTCGACCTGTCTGCTCAGAAATCAAAAGTTGTCATTTTTTCAAGGCACAACATCCATAATATCCCATAGGTATCACTAGGAAACATTAATTTTCCCATGACATACGAAATTACATATTTAGGCATCGCACTGGATAAAAAATTGACTTTTAGGACATATATTAACTCAGTCATTGAAAAATGTAGTAAGGGATTAAATTTCCTAAAGTCAATCATGCATACTTGGTGGGGGGGCAGACCCTCTAACAGCATTAACCTTTTATCGAAGCTATATAAGATCCCAAATTGATTATGATTGTTTCCTATATGGAGCTGCAAGCACTCCAGAACTCCGAAAACTTGATATACTGCAGAACGACCCCTGAGCGAGAAGAGAGTGTCCTCTGTCTAAATCCTGCCATGGTGCCACGGTCATATATATATATATAAAAAAAAAATAAATAAAAACAAAAAAGTAAATAAAAATAGGACGCTGTTGAATGAAATCTGTCTGCCAGCTATAACAAGAAACACTGATATTATACAAGTTCTGTGGTTTAATTACAATAGAATTACAATAGATACTAATCTTAATTTATTTCTGGCTGCATGGACTCGAACCTAAAACCAAAAAAACCTTTAATTTCTCTCTAATTAACCTGGTTCTCTGTTATGTATGGTGTTAGACCCATTTTATTGGGTCGTGTCTAATCACCATTTTAGTATCTACTGATGTCCGATGGCAACCAGTATTTTCCAATTTTCAACAACTTCTTCCGGACTATTATATAGTGCACGAATCCCCACTTAACATAGACCCATCATGCTACGGACACGTGACGATTTCAACAACAGTTGGTACTGGAATTGAATTCATTCCATTTGGTAGTGCCGAATTTTGATATCCGAGTCAAATTCTCGAAATATCTAAAATTCTGTTTTTGTATCTCTCATCATGTCTTCATATTTTCACCAGGTGAGTGTTTCTATTTTTGTGTGAATATTTAGTTCTAATATTATAGAACACGTGGTATATTCTAAATGTTATTCGTATGGAGGCGCCGCGCAGTGCTGCCACATTTAAAAGGACGCCAGGCAAAATCATTCATGTATTTTTTTGTTAAACGTGTGTTTAAAATATATTTTTATTATATTTTATATAAAAATGCCAAAATAAAAATTAATTGTGCAGCTATCGTTCCCGTCTTTGGAAGTCTAACTTATTATTTTTTTAAAAATTTAAAAGATAAGTACCGTTTGAGAATATACGTAAATAAGTTTTCAAGTATGTGATACTCAAATATAATTACTAAATAGCCCCAAATAAAAGATATCGCATTTTTTAAATCGGTCTTTTCTGTCCATATGGCGGGAAATGGAATTTAACTTCGGACTTTGAACTTGATATAATCAGTTGCTCGAAAAAAATTTAAACAATTACTTCTGAGTAAGCTTATATACAGTAAATAAAATAAACTAAGCAAATTTTTATTATTTCAGCGCGCGCCAAATCAAACAATATTTTATATTTTTCAATCCAGAATCTGTCGTGTAATAACTCCTGTTTTATACAAAATTTAATAAATTGCTCAACAAATCCATATTTTTTTTTAAATAAATATATCTTTATCATAGATTTATAGTATTTTCGATTAAAAATATAAAAAAATAACGGTTCTATTTATTTTCTGCCGAAAAATAGGTTTTACCAGTCTAATTATAAGTAAAAACTTCAGTAGTTTCGTCATTTTCATATAATTTTATTTTGTCTAAATCCCTCTTTTGTGGCGGTATTCCCAATTCCCAATTAAGGTTATCAGACTGTTATCACTATCTCGAAATGTTAACAAGTTGTTATTTAACAGTGGAAGAGACGTAAATGCTATCAAAAAATAGTAAGAAGAAGTACATTATTTAAATAGTGCTTGTAATATAATGTGGGTTATTAAAAGTATTGACCAATGGAATGTTTATTTTTTTACTCTGAGGAGGAATATTTTACTGAAACGCTGGTGATTGGAGTTGGAGTGTGTGCAATTATGTGTCAAGGTGATTTTAGCAAATAATGAGAAATTTACAACATCAAAAAAACGGTTGAGAATGCTCTTCTATAATCTATTTTTATGTATGAGAGAGTATTAAAATAATAAAGCGTTCGTAATCCATAGGCGTACCACTTCTTTTAGTAGACAGTTAAAATATTTTGTGAAGGTATACCTCGAGTATTTTCGTATGAAATAACCTTTGTATAAATATAATAAATATATCGGGTGTACACTTATATTTTCACCTAATTAACCTGCTTATAACTTCTAAACAGCTGAAGGTAAAAAAGTGCAATTTTTTCTAAAATATTTTATTTTTCCACAAGGTATGTTAAGAACATTGTGTCAAACGGGTTATGTAGGTATAAGGGTTTAAACTTTGACTTTTAAACAACGTTACGTTCATAAATAATAATTTTAATATAAAAACTACTTCAGAAATCAGAATCGAAATCAGAAGATGAACTGTCGCAACCAATATTTACAATGAGTGGCTCGATCATTTCATCAGTAATATTGTCCAACTTCCACATTTTCTCTTCTTCTTTAATCGTATGATTTACTGCCTTTTCCCAGTTTTCAGGCTTCACATTATTTACAGCCTCCAAAAACAACTGTTTAACATCACTCATTTTAAAAGAATTATTTTTTCTTGAAACTTCTCCCTTTATCTGTGCCCATATCAGTTCAATCGGGTTTACTTCGCATTGATATGGTAGTGATCTAACCACCGTCATCCCACGATTTTTTGCAATTTCATCAATTTCATATTTTTTTAATTTCTCTTTATGAAGGGAACACAAATGATACAGTTCTCTTCTCACAGAACCGGGATGGAACTTAATATTCTTTGAATTTAGCCAATTCTGTAAATCTTTTTTTAACCACTTAGTTGTGGGATTTTTTCTGTAAGTCTCGAGTGATAACTTGCATTATCCATTACTATTATACAGTTCTGAGGAAGAAGATCTATCATTTGTTCGAACCACTCTTTAAAGACATCAGCATTCATCTCCTCATGGTAGTCACCGGTACGAGTAGATTCAAAAGTCAATAAACCACCTTTAACAAAACCGTTTGAACTACCGATGTGTACTATTATCAGTCTGCGCCCCTTTCCTGATGGTGGATTTAAGCCAGTAGATAAATTATTTAAACAAGCCTGTCTTCGACTTGTAACAGTTTCATCTTGCCAAAATTTATTTGGTGTATGTCCCTCGTTGATCCATGTTTCATCTAAATAAAATATATTTCTTCTTTGATTTCTCATTTCTTTTATAGTCCTTAGGTAATTTCTTCTCCATACTACAATATCGCTTCTTTCTATTAAAATAGACTTTCTGGAATGCTTTTTCCATAGAAAACCTATTTCTTTTAAAAGTTTCCATAGTGTGCTTCGACTCATTTCAGGGTAATCCTTATCATCTCGAACCGTGGCAAGAACTTTGTCTACTGTCGGAAATTCTTTTCTAAAGAAGAACGCATGCACTTTCCTTCGAAGTCTTTCTTTCAAATGATTTTCTATTTGAAATTTTGGTTTTCCTGGAGCTTTACGTGCTGTTTGAAACTCGCCACATTTCTCTTCTTTAACAACTCTGTAAATCGTAGATTTCCCAACACCAAGCGTACTACTAACTAATTCCACTGTGTCATCAACACTTTTACATAAATGTTTGTCTGTAAATGATTTAAAACAATTAAATATTAATGTTTTTTCATTAACTGTTAAAGGACCGATTTTTTGTCGTTTACGCGGCACTTCCAAATTTTCCATGATCACACTAGAATTCACAATAGACTGCACACTGCACCTTGCATGTTGCAACTAAACGACATTTAGTAAGCTGTCAAGAATACACAACTGGACCTCCTTACTAAATGGAAAACCTTCAATCGCATTTTCGGTGAAATTTGTTGGTAAGGGATTTATCTACTTATAATTCGATTACTGTAAGAAATTCTTGGAATTAAAATAAAACAAAATTGGCAAATAGGTACTTATTGAAAATAATCTTAAGATACGGCTATGTTATCTTTAATACACAGGGCTTTTGGCCTGTCCAAACCTTTTTCTATTGTTCTGTACAGCTTATGGTTATAAAAGGCCAATAAAAGACCCAAAACTTGTATTAGCTCAGGTACATTTATGACAATTTTAGGAAATATTTAGATTATTCCGTAAAAATATTTAAAATGACCGTACTAAGTTTTGCATTAGAAATGCTGTTTTATTACTCTCTCATACATAAAAATAGACCATAGACCAAACAAATTGAAATGAAATTATTACTAGAATTTTAGATTGACAGTTGTTATTCTAATCAACACAGTCATTCGCTAGGTGTCTACTTTAAATTCAATGTCTACTTCAAAATTTTCATATTTTGGACCCCATTTTGAAGGTGTTCCCGAAGAGGTACGGCAGGGCGCATCAAACCCTAAGCCTACTTTTTGATGCTCTATCAAAATCTGAGGCCAGAATTTTAAAATTCATAAACACAAAAAAGCTACACACACATACAGATCGAATTCAGATACCGAACAATTTTTTCGGTTATAATGTTTTATTTTTTTAAATTACTTTGTTCTAAATTGAAAAAAAAAACGCTACCATCGATAATAAAATGATTTTTTCATAATTTTTGATAGTGTTATATAATAGTTTTTCTTGTGATACGCTTCAGCGTTAATAAGTGTTAATTGTTAACATAACAATTATTAATATTGTGTGTATTTAAAAAGCCAGAATAATCGTATCCAGTTTTTTAATTAACATTTATTTGGTTAATCGTTCTATTTGTATGGTTAGACAGTAATAATAAAACGGAATAAATTTGAAACAATTTAATTATAAATGCTGTAATAACATGTATAAAAAACAAACTATAGTCTATTTGAAAATGCATGATAGCACAGTTTCTGTGGCAAGTTCAAAACTGCTGTGTTTTCGCACAATCCTCGACTACCACACATCAGAAATTGTAACTGAGGATGTATGAAGAACCACTTGTCTTCCTTCCATGACACTATCCCTTTCCTAGATCATATTTGCTTTGACAACCTCGCTTATTTCCAGTTCCCAGTATAGCTTTTTCTCCATTCTTTAGCGTTTACACATTTACTCGTGGATACTTCCTAACACGCTTGATTTGCACCTATTCGAGTTATTGTTTTCTGTTTTATTTGTTGTTCAGTTCTCATAGGTCGTATTAAAGTATTCTACTAGCGATTAAAAGTAAGATAAATCATAAAAGAGGCAACATTGCATTCGACGGCGAATAATGAGATATGGTGACAATGTGATATTTTTAGCTTTGGCTAATGAATTTGTTTGCGGTTTAATATGTAAATGTTTCCCACGTGGTACGTTAACCTATACTTACCTTTCATTACTCGCCCGCTGGCCATGGGTTCGTAAAAAATCTGGATTTTAGGAACATGCTTACAGGTGGACACCTATTTGCTGTTAATTCATCACGCTTATCTGTATAGTTTATTTCACATGGTACGTACACTTATATTTGCTGTGTTCAATGTCCTTGTTTTTGTGAAAAGAAATGGATTTTCGAAAACGAAGGTATTTTTATTAGCGGTTAATTCATAATTACATAATTCAGTATTTTATTTTTAAAATAAATAAAAATATTTCCAAGACTAAATTAAAGTTCCTCACTTCATTTTAGATACATAATTGTATGGAGTTCCGTTTAATTTTTTCTCATTGCGCTTTTTCCTCTATATCTTCATTCTTTTTTTGGACGAAACATTTATTTCCTGATTGTCAGTTTCTATAAAAAATTTTCTGCAATTTCCTGCAGTTCATCTTGAGAAGATCCTTTACTTTCCTGCTTATTTTTCGACATATCCGTTAAAAAAGTGTTATTATTAAGAAATAAACAAAATTTGATGATTTTAACTACTCAACAAACACTAGAAGAATTCTTGATGCGTTTGAATACATGATCCAAATCTGGATGAATTTGCTTGTGTTTTTCTTTTGGTCTTCTTCGCATCCCTTTGTTTTTCTTTATTTTCACTTTTGCGAAATGACTTACTTATTTTTAATACACACTTGTTTTGTAGGATTTGAATGTTAGTAAAATGCTTACATTTTTCCGTTGATCTAATTCAACATTTGATCAATATTGATTAATTATGTAAAACCTAAGTAGCAATTTACCAGGATCAAAGTTGAACAATTTGAAATCCCATTAAAAACGGATAATCATATCTTCTCTTAAACGTAAAAGGTACACGTCAACGTGATGATGATAAAAGGTCAAAAACCTCATATATACGTTTTTTGTAGATAATTATAGAAAAGTTTTAAAATTATATTCAGGAACTTTTTGACTAATAAATAAATAATCTGACATATAGGCCAGTATTTTTGCTGTCTAATTCAGGAACATAAATGTTGGTGGATTTGTAAGGATTTCAGGATTAGGACTGAGGGGATGGGGTGGTAGGTATCTGAGGGGTTGTTACGGACCCAGAATGAACCTCGCTGAAATCAAATCAACCTCAAATCAAGCCTAACAGTGATGTGAATAAAATCAAATCAAACTATAAAATTTTGAAGTTTGAAATATCAAATATTTTGATCAAACTAGTCTGAAAGTTTGAATAATTAAATCTTTTGTTGGAAACCTCTATTGATGCTGATGTAGCTAGAAAATCTCTAGCCATTTTTGGAAATGCCTCTTCCAACATTTTAATACATTTTGTGAACTATCAGCCCTTCCTTATATATTTATTTAGTTAAATTATTATTTAATAATGCAATTCATTATTAATATGCAAAAAGAAATAAGGAATCTCAAAATTGCAAAATAAACATTCGATAATTCAATTGATAAAAACCATTATAACATCATAGATACTTATCTACTTATTTACTATTTCATATTGTGAAATATTTTGCATGTCTACATACTCTCGATGATTCTTAACTCCATTTGATATGAGGCGATAAAAATATTTAAAATTCTATAATTTTGATATTCATACATATGCTAATAATACTACTTCATAAAAAAATAATAAATTTGCATTAAACTAAAATAAAAATTAAAAGATTTTAAAGCATCTGTTTTTAAATGCCGAAGAGTTTTGACGAATACTTTTATGCCATTCAGTTTGGTTTTTTAATATTTTATACATTTTTGAATTTGCTAAATGTTCCTAGTACTCAAAACCAGCGGGTTTTTCAGCTTCAAGAAAGTTTTCCAACAGTTTAACTTCTAATCTCTATAGCTCTTTAGTTTGGTGATATTTGTCTCCAAAAATAGATTTTTAACTTGGATATTTTAAATATTGTGCTATCTGAATTGGAAAAATCGACTTTCTGTAGTTTTTACTAACACTGGAGAGCTTACAGCAAAGTAAAAATATATAATTTGACAAATAGATAAGCTTCAAAAACGGTTGGCGTCAGAAGTACCGTTAAAACTCCAACTTTAACTTCACCGTAACGAAATTTCTTCCCAGATTTGATGTATGGTTCTTTATTTTTACAAACGGTAATTGTGACCTTCTTCAAACTAGGATTTCAGATTCACCCTATCCTGAAATAAGTGACTAATAAATGAATAATTTTATATATTTCCAAGCATCAATTAACATAATTTAAAAGGGAATTCTGAAAACCGAATTTAAACCTGAAACTTCAATTTAAATACGTGCATTATCAATTTATTTGTTCATCATTATCATATAATCACTACACACTAACAAGGTCAGCACTCAACCGTATCAAAAATAGAAATAAATGCGTTCTAAATTAAAATCCGCAATGACAATTAAAAATGAGCAATGTTTCTCTTTATTTGTGGTTTTATATCAAAATCTTGAATTTGATAATGAAATACTGGGTGTTGTTTTAAGAATTTTACTCAGATCTTGCTCAAATTTCAGCCAGAAAAAGAGAAGAATATGTTTCTTTTATTGTCTTGCGCCATCGTTATATTTCCTGCTTTCCTGCTATTCTTTAAAGAAGTTTGTTGACTTCATAAAAGTTTTGATGAATACGGGGAATCTCTGTACGAGTGTACGCATTTACTTAATAAACGTTGACAATCGTATGACCAAAGTTTACCAATAAAATTTGATTACTATAGAGGAAAGTTTAATCTTTTATGTGGATTATAAAAAGGGGCAATAAAATGTTGCATAAAACATATAGTAATAAAACTAGGTTTTATAAACCTACTATAGTTAGAATTGGGTGAATCGCGGCGTCTCAATCCTAAAAGATAAGAAAAGTCGAAACAAATCGAATTGTTTTGACTATTTTCTTGGTTCTTGATTTTTGCCATCTGGGACAGACAACAGAACCAAGTAGGGATGGGTGGAACAGCCGTAATTGAATAACGGGTACAACCTGTTCCAGTGCTAAAATATACCTGTTCCAGTTCCAACGTATTGCAAGTTGTATACCCTTAACTCCTGACTTTTTAATAACCTAACATATTCTTCTATTTTCGCCGATATTATCAAAGCAGTTATTTTTAAGAAATGTAAAAGGCCTCTTCTACGAGTAGGGCTGTGACACTGGAACACGACCTGCAACTGTTCCGTTTGGAACAGGGTACGCGCTAAGGTTATATTTAATTTTAAAATTAAGCCTCATCCGCGTTACTGGTCATATTCTTTAATATTTGTTTTTTTAAGAATTTCAATAAATTATCTTTGTTTGCTCAGTCATTGTTTGCGCAATAATTACAATCATTCTAATTAATTGAGAAAACACAGTGGCAGCTCTTGTTAAAATCGATAAATAAGTAATTGAAAATATCAATTGTAGAATTATTATTAGGAAAACCTGGTCTGGCATTAATGTGCGTCGTCGAACAATTATACAACCCTCTGAGTCCTATACTTTTATTGGCATTAAATCCAATTTAAACTTGTAATCCGGAAAACGTTTGTGAAAAATATTTTCAGCTTCATTGTCCATTTACTCGGGCAGCTCCATAAACCAGAATGTTCCATCGTCCAAAATCAATTTAGGCAGTCAATTGACAATACCACCGTCGATAAATTAACTAGTGTAAAGTGGGATATAATTAACAAATCAAAAAACTGTCTTTAAGACGACTGTTGGATTCAGAAACTGCTGATATTCTTTTTGGACAGGTCAGATGAGTCTGCATTAGAGTGCTTACTTTTTTATGTCAATTGTCAAACTTTATTTACATCTTTAACTTTAATATTGTGATTTACATTACACCACAAATTGTAGAATCTTAAGAATCAATGTTCCTTAAATTCATAAATAATTTGTTTCTAAACAATTATTGTTGCATTCCTAAAACTAATTTAAATACCATTAGCAGATAGCACGACACTGATTTAAACCCAATACGTTTATTTAAAAACAATAAGTACATACTTTATTTAAAATAACTATTAAAATTCATGTATGGTAGATTATAGAAGTATTTGTAAAAATTAGTCCTTGATATTTGTTTAATCATTGTTGTGCAATTATTTGAAACATTTTACGTTTTATTACAGATTGATGAGAGATCAAATATTATTGAATTAATTGAAATTTTTAAGATTTTTGTAAGATTAAAAAAATTATTTTTAAAACTAACATGAAAAAGTCCTTAGATGTAGATTTGTAGATTATTTTCATATCATCAAATATTTTAAATATTGAATTGAATATCATTAAAATCCTGTAATAGTAAATGAAAAGGTTTTAACGAAATTCGGGATCCAAAAAATTGTGTTTACAAAATAAATTCTATATATTGGCGAAACATGTATACCTTTTCAGATCAGACTTAACGAACACCAAACATGCTTGTGATTTTTACAATGGAATTTGTCAATTAGATTATTAAAAGAATGTAAAATTTTACTTTATTCATTTACAATTTTATAATTGGGCATTTTGAAAGTAGATATTTTGTGTAAAAAAAACTCTTTGAAATACACCGAAATTGTAGAACTGTTTATTTAAAAAAATGATATGATAAAAAACTCATTTCCATTAGATTGTTATCGAATTTAATTACCGTTAACCAACTTAAAAACAATTCAATCAGAAAACATCATTAAAAATTACGAATTATTTAGTCTTTTAGTCTTGGTGTATAGTCAACTGAATTCAAAATTATTTATTTAAAAAATCGGACCAAAAAATGTTTTACCACACTTAGTACTTTCTCTTAGAATGCGTGACATCAATGCATTGCAATGGCGGCTCCAAGGAGGGGCAGTAGGATCAATTGCCCCCCCCCCATCCGACAATGAGAGGATATTTCTCTTATCTGCGTAAACCAAATTTTAATTTTTTTTTATAGATTCTAGGTCCATTTATATTCCAAAAAACTCACTTTTTCCCTAAAAAATGGCCCAAACATTTTTTTTCGGTAATTTTGACATTGCCAATCGTTTCTTTGACAAAATTAATTCTGCGTAAACCAAATTTTAATTTTTTTGAATTTTTTTTGTAGATTCTAGTTCCATTTATATCCTAAAAAAACTCACTTTTTCGCTCAAACATGGCCCAAACGTTTTTTTCGGTAATTTTGATATTGCCAATCGTTTCTTATACAAAATTCATTCTGCGTAAACTAAATTTTAATTTGTTTTAATTTTTTTGTAGATTATAGGTCCATTTATATCCTCAAAAACACACTTTTTCCCTAAAAAATGGCCCAAACATTTTTTTTCGGTAATTTTGATATTGCCAATCGTTTCGTATACAAAATTCATTCTGCGTAAACCAAATTTTAATTTTTTTAAATTTTTTTTGTAGATTCTAGGTCCATTTATATCCTAAAAAACTCAATTTTTCGCTCAAAAATGGCCCAAACATTTTTTTTCGGTAATTTTGATATTGCCAATCTTTCCTTGTACAAAATTCACTCTGCGTAAACCAAATTTTAATTTTTTTGAATTTTTTTTGTACATTCTACTTCCATTTATATCCCAAAAACTCACTTTTTCCCTAAAAAATGGCCCAAACATTTTTTTTTCGGTAATTTTGACATTGCCAATCGTTTCTTTGACAAAATTAATTCTGCGTAAACCAAATTTTAATTTTTTTGAATTTTTTTTGTAGATTCTAGGTCCATTTATATTCTAAAAAAATCACTTTTTCGCTCAAAAATAGCCCAAACATTTTCTTCCCATACAAAATTCATTCTGCGTAAACCAAATTTTAATTTTTTTTGTACATTCTACTTCCATTTATATCCTAAAAAACACACTTTTTCCCTAAAAAATGGCCCAAACATTTTTTTTCGGTAATTTTGATATTGCCAATCGTTTCTTATACAAAATTCATTCTGCGTAAACCAAATTTTAATTTTTTTGAATTTTTTTTGTAGATTCTAGGTCCATTTATATCCTAAAAAACTCAATTTTTCGCTCAAAAATGGCCCAAACATTTTTTTTCGGTAATTTTGACATTGCCGATCGTGTCTTATACAAAATTCATTCTGCGTAAACCAAATTTTAATTTTTTTTGATGTTTTTTTGTAAATTCTGGGTCCATTTATATCAACAAACCCAAAATATTAAACTTTTATATATATAAACAACCCTAACATCCGACGACGTTGCCCCCCCCGCGCCCAAATCCCTGGGCTGGAGCCGCCCTTGATGCACTGCACCCCTACGCCGAGTACACGCTGCACATTCTGTATTTTGTATGTGTTTAAACGATACAATCAACTCCTTGATTTAAATTTCTTTATTGGATTGATTTGAATGTAGTTTGTGTAAGATAATTGGAACAGCGTAATAATGTGTATAATAATCCTTGAGCCGAAAACAGCTATTCGAATTTAAACTACTGTAAAGAGATATAAAACGTTAAAAGCATACATTCATTCGCCACGCGTTATCACGTTCTATGGAATGGTCCACTTTCATATAGGCATAGACGAGCGATTATCCCAATCATTCTATAAGGATAATTGTAATCCTTATACAATGATAATATCCTTGTACAATGTCCCAATTGTTTTGCAACTACCATCTAGGTGTGAGAAGGGACAAAATTTGTAAACTTGGTTGCATACTGTAAAATGGTAGACATAGATAATCTCTACTAATTAATACTAGGCCATAAAATTCAGTGAAGGTGATTACTAGATTACTAAATGGTATTGTTTCGCATTCGCTTCAAATCGCCCACCTAGGGCAAATTTTTTCGGTATCTAAGATGTTACTGATGAGAAACTTATGAGAAAACTCCCGGAAAAATTCATAGCAGTGCAAGCGGTCGTGATAATCGAATCCGAATGCGAAGCAGAGCCTCCTTTCTTGGTGAATATTTTTGAGACACGCTGTTTATAGCACTGGTTGGGATAACCTATTAACCTCATTTGCACGTTTAAAGATAGACAGAAGAATAATTGTTAAAAAAAATATTACCAATATTATAATAACTGTTTCAGTTTCAGAGTGGTGTTGGAGGCTATCACTATATACATTGATATGGTTTTTAAGATTAAAAGTATCAAAATTAAAAGTTTTTTTAAAGGTTAAAAGGCATCAAATTTCATGAAACATTCTGTTATTTCACTAGTTTAAATTTAAATATATTGCTATACATTATTGTTCTTGAAAATACATCGGTTTGTTAATTTATCGGTTTTTCCAATTACGCTCTGTTAATTTGATCGTTTAAAGGAATATACGTGTTCGGAAACTTGTTGGTATGTCAATAAAATGTTATAAAATTCCCTACTAATTGTTAATTTCTAAAATTTTATTGATTTTAGGAATCAATTTAAGAGCAAACCGAACTCCTTAAAAAATTTTAAAATCATTCTAAGCCTTTAATAATTACAAAAGTTAGGGTGGAGACCCCTTGATTTCTTTGTAAACCTTCGAAAAGTATTTATTTTGTTAATTTTAAATAGAAAGTCATAAAAAGAAGGGTTCGCGCCATTCCGTATTAAATCTATGAAAATTTGCTCCCATTTGTTTTAATAAATATCAAGTAGTTTTTAAATAATATGCTTTCCCACCCTTTTCTTAAATATCTTTGCATAGTGTTGCCTCAGCGTTTCAGAAATTTAAAGCTGTCGAGAAACATTATATCGCCAAGTATTCCCAGATACAATTTTATATTAGTAAATCCTCATAAAATAGAAGTGAAACTTGCTTTTCATAAGAGCTCCGGATTGTTCTTAAGAGTTTTATCATTTTAAATTACTTAGAGGCGTAGGTAATAAATTCTTTAAATTATATTTTTTACACACAATTTTTTTTAACACTGGATTTATAATTTTACAATATGTTCACCTGACCAATGTGCAATGGTAACATACCAAATTACAAATTCTTTCAGTTATTTTCTTCCACTGATTTTATTACTGTTACTGCTCCTTTTATAACTCATATTATTAATTGCTGTCTGGGAATTTGAAAATACGGGCTAATAACACCTACATCAGTCATTCTGCTAGAGTTTTCTAAAGCTTTTGACACTATCGATCATGCTCTTCTGTGTGCTAAACTTAAACATTTTGGATTTCACGAAATTTCCCTACGATTTTTCAAATTTTATTTATCAAACCGTTATCAAAAAGTTATTATCGACAACAACTCATCCGATTTTAGTCAGTCACTTCAGGTGTACCTCAAGGTTCTGTCCTTGGACCCCTTCTTTTCTCAATATATATCTCTGACCTTTATAAATCTTTGGATAGTTTAAAATTACACTCATTTGCAGATGATACACAACTGTATTTTTCATTTGAAAAATATTAAACTTTGTAAAATGACAGTTAATCATTTTGCATTACAGGGTATCTTTAATTTATGTATTCATTTGTAAATAATTTTAACCAACCAATTTAAATAGTGATATAATATTTTTTCTGAGGGAATATTGAAGATGAAAAAATTAATAATATTGAAATTATGTAAAATTCAAACACAAGTCAACGTTTTTTGGACATTAACATCTTTTATACTAACCAAAAATTATGCAAAACAAGGAATAACGTTTTCGAAATTTATTCATGTCATTGAAAAAACGTTTTAAAATAGTAACTCCAGAAAAAAATCAATACTGGTATACATTCTTAATGGTTCTTATATGACAGTTTCTAATTTATCGTACGAAATAAACGTTTCAGTTATTTGACTGCATCCTCAAGATTTGTTCCTTTTGAGTTTTCTTTGATAAATTTTTTTTCTATATATAATATTTTCAAAAACTACGTTTCTATATCTGACTGTCATGAATCAGGTGATATAAAATAAAAATTGATGAAAATGCCAGTAATTGCGAATTAAAATTATTACATAAGTTAATTATCACTACTTATAAAAGCATTATCACGATTTAGTAAAAAGCACATTTCGAACAATCGACCAACTTAATATTTTTTTAACTTTTATCAGTAGTCGCAATCGTAATTATAAATACAAAAATAAAACTATTTTAAGATGATAGAGATTAACTTAAAAAAAATGTTATTGCGACATTTTATTCAACTACTAATTACGCAAGAGATAAAGGAAGTTTTTCTAAATATTAATTTCTACAATTCATCATAGTTTTACTGAGTGGGGTGTTTAACCCTTTCAGTACGGCGTAAATAATCCCATTACCGGAAACAGTTGTTTTCTTCTTCATGAAATAACTTTTCTCTCTGAAAGGTCTAAGAGGCCCATAAACGACCTCATGATTTTCCATATGACCCTTCCGATGTGAAAGGCTATCGCCATTGTAATCAGAACTTCAATCAAAACCTTTCACCAGCTCTGAAGTTGGATAAGAAGGATAAGGAGGAACGTGTTTTACCTATCCTTTAGAACCATCTAAATTTTCTTGAAATCAAAATGTTAATCAATATTATCTTATATAGATTAGCTTCAGCCGTTTAATAAACTATTAAGATCTTTCCCTTTTTCTCCTAACTTCTGCATTGCATTATCTCACCATGTAAGTTGCACTTTTTGCTGTATCCCATTTTATCCAACCAACATCCCATTTATCTCTTCTTTTGAGACCCTGTTAAAGGTTTCGATCAATGTTAGATCTCTGTTTCATATGTTTTACTATTTGCATTATTATTCTGTCTTTCTGTTTTCAATTCTTATATTGCTTCTTGCTGAAGTGGTATAACGTTTTCCTTGTATTAATATTGTCATATTTTCAATTTCTGACACTACTTCCATCTTTTGATTACTTGAGATTAGTCTCTTACTGTTGACTGTTGACAAAATGTTTCTAGAATATTCGGATACGTCAGTAGAGGGCGTAATGACAAATATTAGACGATTATATATTTAAACACACGTAATTCTAAGCTTGGCATTTTTTTTAAAAACTTTTTTGATCACACTATATATCGTTTTTCTTATCGTTTTTTCTAATCTCTACACGATGACGACACGCCGACCCTCCGAGCAATTTTATCATTATATATATACCAAGAGTTTATCTATAAAGTTGTTGATTTTAAAATTATTCTCAGTTGCTGATAACTCATTCATCTCAACGTCAAGACAAGTCATGATGAAGTAAGTGAAGCTGGTACTTCCGGAGAAGAATCCTTTTTTTTAGTGTAACAGAAGTGAGAATACCAATTGGATAATAAAGAAAAATATGGTCATAGAAAAATTTGAAACGATGGAAAGACAAGAACAGAAACCGCCAAGTGAGTAAAATTTTTATTTTTGGTTTTATATAATTAAAATAACCTCTTTTTCTTATATCATATATTATTAAACAGATAAATTTTTAGCCAATAAAGCTGCAATTGCAGGATTGCTACATTATAATAAAAATACCTACCGCAATTTAATTATAAATAATGCAAAAATTAGTCATAACATTCTATTTATAAATATGCTTGTTAAAGAAATGTTTACTTGACAAAAAACCCGATGAAAGAAATATCAATAAATATGCAATTATACGTATGTCCAAAATTTAGTATTAAATATTAAAAAAATGTCGATACAAGATCCAGTTCATACAATAATAGGGCTTGCTTATATTTTTATGGGTTTTAATAGGATGTGTCAGGGTCATTTTGTATAATTTGCAGAACATTGACATTCGCTATGATGCTTAAAATATTTTTCGAGTCATCCAATTTGATGAAATCATAACTGTAATAAAACATTAATAGGTCTAAAAATGAATATGAAACTATTTGAAAAAAAACACTTATGTACAAAGAGGCTTTGATTGAATCTGTAGGGACTAGTCTGGACGAGGTTTTGATATTATTTTAACTGTTTCTTTCATTTCGTTTAACATTTGACAGAGACAATGTTCATTCGATGAATCTATAAACTGCACATTTGTAATTATTCAGTATAAAAGTTAACAGACTAGCGATTTAAATTCCATATAATATAAATATAATAAATCAATAAAAATTTGCGCCCAACATGGGGCTCGGTAATAAAAAATTTCATTAAAATAGAGAGTAGGATATACAAGAAGGTAATGTGAAAGGCAGAAAAGGATAGTGCAAATTAAATTATAAAAAAAGAAACAAGATCAAAAAAGACTCTTTAAATTTGTATACATTTTTTAGTGATTTTATTATCCAATTTTTGCAATTATACAGGGTGGGCCACGCTCTACGGGACGGAGCTTACTGGGAAAACGAAAAATGTTATGAAAAAGTTATTTGGCAGGAGTACGTAGGTTAGTGACGACTACATTTCTAAATTAGTTAGACATATACAGGGTGTTCCAAAACTATCATAATGGGTATAGGGAGCCCTTAATAAAGTGACATTATTTTGTTCAATATACTTCAAAAATAAAATAAAATACAGGGTGTTCCATTAAAAAAAACATAACTTTGATATATCACGCTTTTTTGGAACACCCTGTATATGTCTAACTAATTTAGAAATGTAGTCGTCACTAACCTACGTACTCCTGCCAAATAACTTTTTCATAACATTTTTCGTTTTCCCAGTAAGCTCCGTCCCGTTGAGCGTGGCCCACCCTGTATAATATATCTCGTTTGTGTCTAGTTAATTTCATAACCTAAACATAGAGTGATCAATGCTATCTTCCATTAAAAAATCTACACAATGATTTGGAATGATAATGCATTTAATAGATAGATAATAATCGCAAAGTAAATATACAGGAAGTGTTGAAACAATAAGAGAAAAAGAGAATTATTATTTAATATTCATTTTCAGTTCAATTTTATTGTTTTATTAGTTTCCTAATTCTTGTATGTATAGCAATAAAATGACCATATCGATTTTTAAACATAATATCAGTAGAAAATGGTCGAATAGCAACCGAATAGATGCCACCTATGCCCGAAAAATTAAAATGCTTTGGACTTTGACATAACCAATTCCATTGCATACCATAATAACCGTAGATATTAAATCAGTGGTGAATCAAATAGTCACTTTAATATCTACATTGCCCACATACAAATCTTGTACTGTAATTCAGATAGATTATTCTAAGATCTGGTGGTGACAATCTTTTAATTTCTGATGGATTTATTAAATATAATATAATGTTATTCATATTGAGGCGTGGATTTAATTGGAAGGTGAAACCACAAATACTCTTATTAAAGTTAGAACTAATGTTTTATTTAAACAACCCAACGTGAACATTTAAAAGAACTGTACTTAACTTAACTACTCGCTAACTAACTACTTTGTCATAGGCCTGACAAATGACATTGGCCTTGTACATATTAACAAAATATGAAATTAAAACTTAATAATTCACAGGGTACTGGAAAATATTTGGATCAAAAATGTATGTTTACGGCAGAGTATATTCCTTGAACGTAAATATTCTTACGAAAAACATTGTTGTTTACGATACAGTGGACGAAATTTTTACAACCAAATAAATTCTTTATCTAAGTTTTAGTCTTTTTTGTTTAATTGCGAAACCCAATAAATTTCCTTGAAGAAATTAATTCATAAATATAAATATTCAAATGAAACTGGTATTTTTGTTTATGGTCTAATTTTGACTATTACCAAATTAAAGTTTAAAGGTTTAATCGTTTCTAAATATTTTTTAATTTAATAAAAATTTATTTGTTATAATGATTTTTTTTTCAGAACAATTCTTTGGTAAAAGGCACGTGCAATATCTTCTGCTCTTCAGCGTAACTATATTAGCTTATGGACTTAGAAATATTTTAAATTTAGCCGTACTTGCCATGGTTAGCAAGACACCACCTGAAGGAGTAACGGTAAGTTAAAAAGCTTTACTGTATTAAAGTGTCTTATAGTCATCACGAAAAACAAGTACCTACATTCCAAATGCACTTTTAATGTCTAAAAGTCTTGTTTTCTACCAAAGGGATATCCAAGTTTCTTGTAAGAGATATATTGCATCCTTTTATTTATTTAAGAATATTAATTTTCCGGTCTCTAGTACTATTCTAATAATGTTTCATTCTTGTAAATAATAATTGTATTTTAACTTTACATTTTCATTAATGAAACACGTTTTAGAGTGCAATAACTTTATTTTATCAGACTGATAACGACCGTGGTTACAAATTTAAAAACAATTTTAACAGTAATCACATACAGTAGCACCACAAACCGGCTGTAAAAATAACATAAATATTATAAAATATTTAAAATAAGATCCTAGATCCTTCCGTAAAATAAAACTAGTAAGTAAAACTATTTATAAAAAGTGCACAGCAAATATTTTTTTTCTACTGTTAATGACACTGATAAGGTATATCTAATTATACCTATTAGCCCATTTCCTACATACCGTAAAGGTAAAATAACATTAGTAACGGAGTAAAATTGATGAATTGCCAGAAAATAATAAAATTAGACAAAAACTGTCAACGAAAATTGTATAGACAGGAAACAAACCAAGGTTAAAATAAATTTTTCCGTTTCCAATCTGTTATTAACTATTAATTATGTCAATAAAAGAAGAGATAAACCACTTTAGCTACATGTAAAGTATTTTAATGATTGGGATAGAAATTATTAATGCTTTACATATTTGAATATATTTATATCAGAGGGAATTCGACGGCAACATAAGCGGTTATTCAATGAACATTGCAGGTAAAAGATATTCAATTAAAGACACATTACCCAGTAAACACAAGGATATCCAATGTATATCCAAAACGTGGATGTCCTTTGATGGACAAGGGATGTCCAGTGGATATCCATTGCCACCAACTTGGACGTCCAATGAATGTCCATTTTTTATTTAATATGAACATATTTTGGACGTGAATTGTACCAAAAAGGAAAATAATTGGATCTTCTATGGACATTTCATGGATGTCATCTGGACCTCTGATGGCGGTTTATTAGACTTATAAATTGACATATTTTGGACGTGAATTGTACCAAAAAGGACAATAATTGGATTTTCTATGGACATTTCATGGATGTTATCTGGACCTCTGGAGGTTTATTGGACTTATAAATGGACATTACCCGGAGCAGTGATGGACATCTTATAGACTTCAGTTCCTAATTTTTGAGAAATGCCTTTCCATCCAAAAAATTGAAATTATTCCCAGGAATGCCAACAGTAACAATTGGTTAAATTTATTTCGAAGTTAATTGGTCCATCAGAGGTCCATAATTGATCCATTAGAACATGGACCGGAAAAGGATATCCATTGGACGTCCTTTTCTGGTCCATGTCCATATGAACTAATTATGGACATTTGATGGATGTCCATTGGATATCTGGTGTTTACTGGGTACTTGTGAAGATCGATCTATGATTTTTTTGCTACCCACATTTGTCGCATAGATATCCATATTTTAATAAATTATTTTTTATCTTACAGACTTACCCCGAATGGTCAGAAAGCAAAAATGTGATATTATCGTCCTTCTTTTGGGGATACGTCCTGACGCAGGTGCCTGCCGGTCAGCTTGCCGAACGATTTGGTCCAAAATTATTTTTATCGGGGTCGGTTATGGTTTGCTCACTATTTTCAATACTCATTCCAGTTTTTGGTGCTCAATTTGGATACGGAGGTGTGATGTTCTGTAGAATAATACAAGGTTTGATGCAAGGATTCATTTATCCTTCAATTCATCATTTGATCAGTGCGTGGGTGCCCCTTTCCAGTAGAGCGAAAATCGCAAGTTTCGTTTATGCAGGTTTGTAACTTTATTTAGTCAGTAACTTTTCTCCATGATTCTAAACGTGGCTGCCAAAAATACTTTAAAAATAAACAGTTATAAATTTAAATAAATTCTTTTTTAGGAGGCCCATTGGGGACAGTATTTGTAATGCCAATCGTTGGGTATGTATCCGGTTCAAAATTAGGATGGCCGACTGTATTTTACCTCCTTGGGGCTATAGGCTTCGCTTGGACAGCTTGTTGGATCTTCTTGGGATTAGATAGCCCTCTACAACATAAAACTATCACTCCTGAGGAACTCAAATTTATACAAGATGGTGTGGTCACCAATAAAAAAAAAGAAGTATGTCTATTTGTAGCATTTATTATTTTAAATCATTTTTATCAATGGTATGGGGTAAATATTTAATTTTTTTTAATTAATTTAGCATTTGCCAACTCCTTGGAAGGACATCGTAAAGTCGGTACCTTTCTGGGCGATCTTGATCTGCCACTTCGGTGACCTTTGGGGATTTTGGACCATGCTGACAGAAATTCCAACATACATGGATAAGATTTTAAAATATGACATTGCATCGGTAAGTTTCACATAAAAAGAATTAGGGATTAGTGAACACTACTATTAATTTTTTTACAGAACAGTACTTTGTCCGCCCTTCCATACTTAACCTATTGGCTGTTAAATTTGGTGATGAGTCCTATTGCTGATTACCTTATTATCAATAAGATTGCCTCTGTTGGTGCTAGTAGAAAGATATTTAACAGTATAGGTATGAACCTATGCCCTAAAACTGATTTTATTTCCAGTTGACCAGGGACAGCGAAGCTATACAAGCTCCCTTTTTTTTCTCAGATTTGTTTTTAAAATATGTTGTCATTAATCATCGATATCCTATTTTCTAGTTACCAAGAATCAAAATCATTTTAGAAAATCATATTAAGTCCCATGTAAAAAATATTTGCCACATAAGTTTCGGTTTTTCACGCTGTAAAAGTATTTGGCGCTGGGGTAGATATTTTATTAAAGGATAATTGACAGGTCATAAAGAACTTGATGCCTTGGTAATCGCAAAATGGTATCCAATGATCAACATATTTCTAAAATCAAATTTTCACATCGAAAAAATATTTATTCGTTATCGCTTTGTAGAGACTAATTAATATATACTCTAAAAGCATAATTTACTTTGAAGACTGTACTCGAGTTTTTTAAGAGAAAATTATTTTTTTAATTATTAAAATTTATTGGGATTAAAACGTATTTAGAGTTTGTAAAACTGATGCTGTCTTAAACATTCTTGGTCTGCGGTAACTATAGATTATCCAATTTCAATTCTCTAACCAGCTGTAACCAAATCAGATAATTTTCTTAGATGTTAATATTAATTTGATAAATTTATATTTGGTGGCAATTGGTTAAAATACATCTATTTTGAAATTCGTGGTATTAAATACAAAAATTACACAGCAAAGATATACTATGTTATTTCTGTTGGAATTGTCAGATTTTTTTTTTTCAAATTTGTACTGAAAAATGCTTAAACTTTTTTTTATGTCCTGATACATTTCCAGCGAAAATTCAACACAGTATATTTTAAACTTAATTTACATGTATTAATCAATTTTTTTTTTTTTCATTTTAGGTGTTTTCATACCAGCTATTGCCTTATTTGCTCTTGTTTTCATTGGTCCAGAAGAGAAAGCTTTAACGATATTTTTGCTGGTTGTAGCTGTTGGAGTAAATACCGCCATTTTATGTGGTTTCCACGTAAATCATATTGATATAGCCCCGAATCACTCTGGTACACTTATGGGTATTACGAATGCTATAGGAAATATAGCTGCTATACTAGCACCGTTGGCTGTAGATCTATTTAAAAAACTTGGAAAATATGAAGAAGTGAGTACTGATATTATTTGTGTAAAGAAAATGATTTTCCATTATAAATCTTCTATTGGAATTTAATTTTCATAACTGTAACATTTATTATACTTTCACAAAGTCACGTAATGTACAACTGCCCATGCGAAAAACACGGTAATTCAAGATTTATTCCACACACTTCCAATGATTGCCAATTTGAGAATTGCTTTTTATTTATATAAATTTTAACTATTCGATTTTTGTTTTAGACGGACAAAGAGCTGTGGAACATCGTCTTTTTAACAGCATCGGTACTGTTCCTGATAACTGGTATTTTCTATGCTATTGGGGCATCGGGAGAAGTCCAACCTTGGAATAATAAAAGATTTAATAAGGAAGAACCAGTTTTGGAGAAAGAAAAAGAACCAATGTATCAAAATGGTACTTGACGAAATATTTCAAATTAATTTTGTGTATTAAAGTAACTTATGTTGGTTTTTAAGAAAAAAAATGATAATAGTTAATAGGCCAAAGTCGATATTGGTTGTTATTATTATTCATTATTGTTGATACATGTTCTATCAATTTTTTTTAGATACGTTTTTGTACATATATCTAGAGACTTACAAGATTTTTATTGAATTAGGTTCTTTTAGATCCAATGTAATTTATTTATTAAATTTTTTTTTAGAAATTTGCCGTTTTTTTTGTCACAACCTGTCCGTAAAAATTTACTGCTTTAAAGATAAAGATTTTACAGAAAGCTTTTACTCTAAAGTTATACATAATAAAAATAGCTTACAAAACATACTATTATATATGCATACATAATAAATATGCAACTATTAATTTGAAAACTGAAAAACAGGTAATTTATTTAATCACAAAATACTATTATTTATGATACAATTAAAATATAAATTGCAATTTTGGTACACAGTAGGGGTATTGTTTGAACTCATTGATAACGTTGGGTGTAGGTAAATCATTAAGAGGGGCATCGCGACAGGTATGCCAAACTACAAACACCAAAAATCCCCATTTTTATCTTTATCTTTTATCACTGTCTTTCTGCAATAATGAAGAGAGATAGATATCTTAAGACTTCAGTGAATCTCCTGTATCCTAGGTGGCGCTGCTAGTATTAAAATATAATATATTATTTGGAATATCTAAGGAATCTGAGAGAATAAATTTTCTTTATTTTCACGATTGGTCTTGTCGCAGAGAGCGCTAATAATCCATTTGTCATGAGTCATGTCGACAGAAATTTTATTTTTTATTTTTTATTTTTAGAAAATTTAATTTTTTTTGTTTACTATTTTTTTTCTAGCATTAAAATAGAGTTTATATTTTATTAATTTAATTAATTTTCAATTATTTTCGTATAAATCCGTTTATTTTAATATGAATAGCGCTGCCACGCGACTAATCTCATTAAATACATCAGATAGGAATGGAGCTCGGAAAATAATATTTCTAACATAAAAAAAATATTTAAACATCAATGGATTCATACGAAAATTGAGAATTATATAAATGTATAATCTTTAAGGTGAAGCAAGAATTTTTTTAAAAAATGAATTAATAAATAATTGGCGGCCCCAAATGCAAAATGTTTTTATCAATATCTATTTGTTTAAACAATTGCAGAATACATGAGTTATCGACACAAAAAACTGCGTTCTATGAACAAAATGCAACATTGTAACCACAATAAATTATCTGCAAGTCCTTTTATAAAAAAAAATTGTTAATGTTGGAGCATTAATTTGTATATAACAATTGAACGGTTACAGATAAAAAATCGCTGCAAGTCTTAAACCATGGGTTATGATAAATTGTTCATGTTTCATCCCTTGAAGTTTTTTTTGTCCGTGTCACCATTTTCGTTAAAAAGTCCAAAAAATAGGGTTGAAAAATTAAAATGCTTTTAACAATGAAGACGGCTATTTATAAATTTTTTAATGTCACCATTGTATTCAGTGTGATTTTTCATATAAGAATAATATACAACAATAAACCTACTTTAAAATTTTACCCAAAAAACCAGTGACACGTATTTAGTATCCATACTAAACTTTATACTTTATTTATTTACCGCAGCATCAGAACAGTGTCGAAAATACCTACCTAGATATTTCTTTATTATCAATATACGATATGAATTTATATGAAAAGCGTTTTTATATTACATTCCAAAATATTTTAAATGGAAAATATAATATGTACATTTATTTTAAAAAAGCTTTTTAGTCATTAGGGAGGTTTTAAGCCACAACTTGAGCGTCATACGTTATATCCCTTTATCCGCCATTAAAGTAAACACAGAACGTTAATAACGTATTTCGAAAATGAGTTTTTAAGCCATCCCACTCTTCCGTTATTTACGTGACAGATGCCAGAAACATTTATAACCTTATAAATGATAACCCTCACTTTGTGATAGTTTAAATAATCATTTACGATTTTTTTTTTATTTTAACTGCCTTAAATCGTTTTTAAATGAAGCCAGAATGAAACAAATACTACAAAAGATAGGTTAGGTAAAAGACTTATTGTGACATCTCTTCAATGTCCATATCCTATGTTGCCATAACACTTAATTTTATGAAATGTTTTCATTTCATATTTAAGAAAAAAAGTGGTAAGAATGTTGAAAACTATAGACTTACTCAAATCTTCTAAATTTCACATGTATTTATCATAGACTTTGGAGTTCACGATAAAACTTAAATATAAATGTTCTACATGCGGCACCATTGCGAAAACAATATCCGTTATTAAGGGAACCTTATTTCACCTCTAATAACGTAAAACAATATCAGTTAATAAAGTTTTCCTTATTTTAGCGCTATTGCGCATGCGATGTATAACGTTTAAAGTATATTGGTGTTCAAATAGGTGGCTTAAAACCTCCCTATTGATAATTTAGAGGTTGCGGGCATTACGGCAACATTGGTGTGTTGTAATTGTGACCCTTAGTAAGTACATTCAAATAGAATACTTGCATTTATTAATCATAAATTTATTTCAGATTCTTAGTTCTAATATACTTGCATGTATTAATCGTAAACTCATTTCTTTAATGTTAACTTTATTGTAAATCATTAAATATTATAAAATCATTTTTGTAAGAAAATAAATTGAATATTTAATAATTATTTCTTTATTTAAAAGTACCTAATTACAGTTATTCACTAAAACAAAAACAAAACAATACACTATGAAAAAACTGCATTGCTTTTTAGCAATGGACAAAAGACATAATATCAAATAAAATGTGTAACAAACCTACATCAAGAGTCCCATGGACGGGTTAATATGTGAGACATACTGTAAATATTAATTTCTGCAAATGTCTGTGATTCCCAACTATGCAGACACTATTTTGAATGCACGAATAAAAATCACAAAAAACTGTTATAGTTGAATTGCACATTCTCCATATCACTAATTTTTAACACTGACGACTTCCTTCGAATATGCATAAAAATTGAAGATTTTTTGAACAGCCTCTCGAGAATGGAATTTTTGTTCGTGGAAATATTTTTACCCGTTATAGCTTACACCTTGGAATAGGACATCTCCATTTTCAACAAATTTTAAAGAATAATAAACATATTAATCATTTAGTGGAAGGTGTGCTTTTGACAATTTGTGATCACCAATTTTAAAGTGAAACATGTCCTACATGAGGTATACGACATTAATTGAAATACTTTAAATTGAAGAACTGGTTTTAGTTAATACTAATTTACTCATTAAAAAAAATTGCAAAACACACGAATAAATTAGCCAACATAACCTAAAATGTCAGTTCTAAACATCTAAACTTTCTTTATTCGTATTCGTAAAACTGGTTGCATACATCGTTCAAAATAAAACCAAAAAGCGCCACTGTCTCAAAGTGTGAGGCGGAAAACGCCTGAACTATGGAAAGAGAAAATCTTACTGGGATATAGGCAACTTACATAAATTTTTTTTTTCTGGAGAGTTAATCTCAAAAATTATAAAGTTTTGCGAATTGGTATTCTCGGAAATTAATTCTGTATCCTTCATTTAGGACATCTCCTTTTCACGTTAAAATTGGTGATCACAAATTGTCAAAACTGTCAAAAACACACCTCCACTAAATGGCTGATATCTTTTTTATTAATCCTTAAAATTGACTCAAAAAAGGAGATGTCCTATTCCAAGGTATAAGCTATAACGGGTATAAATATTTCCACAAACAAAAATTCCGTTCTCGAGATTAACTCTCCAAAAAATCGTCAAATTTTTATGCATATTCAGTATTGCCAACTGAAAACGAGGTCGGCAGTGGCAAGGCCCCTCTTAATGTTGTTGATGGGTCCAGCTGTAGAGTGAGAAGCTCGAGGAGTGGATGCAGGATCTTCCGTTTTCTGTTTTTTAGCTGGAGGCTCTGAGGCGTCACTTCTAAGGGTGTTTATGATGGTGGAATAATGCTCATTATCCATTTACAGATAAGGCTTAATTGAGTTGGCTGAACTGTGGCCAGTAATTTTAATTAATTGTTGTTCACCCATCCCTCCTTTAGCCAGGTTACTAACTGCTGTCGACCGCATAGGGTGGTTTGCTATTTTTATTTCTTTTGTACCATCCACTTGATGGTTCTTTGTTCTATGATGGATTTACTGTTAAGAATAATCTCTCAGCTGTTATTCTAGATGAACGTTTAACTATTAAAATTTTAAAAGACGGACTGGACAAAAGGTAGTGTTCTTCGTATTGGGGACCAGTTTTTTCATCTAGAAACCATTTGCAATTCAAAATTGCGCGTTTATGAGGGAAATAGTCTATTTTTTATGCAAAATACGAATTTTCTTTTTTGCAAATTTCAATACTCATCCCCCCTTAAAATTCATCAATCTTTTTGATAACTTGTAATTAGTTACCTCTTTCGGTTGCAAAACAGTAAGTTGAACCCAATCTCCGTGGGTTAAATAGTTATTGCATAATTAAGCAACAAAAAAAAGCGGTGCCGTCTATTGTAGCCTTTGCTATAACATCCACACTGGTCTCCATTTTTTTTACACATATTAGGCACCCGCAACAACAATTTCCAATAGTTTTTTTTACTTTTTTTTGGCAATTTGACGGCCTACAGATTTTTTTTAAGAAAAAATTAATTTTTTTCTAAATAACAAATGGAAAAACTTTCAACCTATACTATAAAGTGTTACTTTATAATATATGGTTAGAAAGCTGTTTTCAAGACGCACAATTTAAAAAAAATACGTCGAAATCCGATAAACAAAGAAAATAAACTGATGAACATTCACCATACAACATTTTTTTATAAAAATCGAGACACTATAGCTCTATACAGGGTGTCCCACGACGTACTGTACACAGTCCAACCATAAGTATTATGGACCGAGGCCATTTCGTATCTGGTATTAAAAAATGCCTTGTTGCGTTTTTGACGGATATACAGGGTGATATTTGAAAATATGTGAATTCTTCTACGTTAAGTATATCTAAAAGTAAAAATCTCAGACCAATCAAATTTGGCACACTGAGTGTGCTCCATGAGTTCAATAAAATAGGTTTTAAAAAAATTTTAATTTCAGGTCCGGACTTAGTTTCTTTTAGATATTTATTGGTTTTTTGAAAACAACACCCTGTAAGCCAGATCAGACAATTTTTATTTTTCTCACTTTAAAGCTTAAGGATGATACTAAGCAACAGTTAAAAAAAATTGAACGCGCAACTTTTTGTTTTCTGCAGAAAAAAATAAAGCTTTGAAAAATAGTATAATTTTAGTGGATTCACATTCTTCTTATGACTGATGCGGCACTACATTAATAGCACATCGTCATTTTTCAACAAAAATCATAAGGAAAGTTCATTTTACTCGATATAAAGTATTATTCAATAAACCGTTGAAATTCCAGGGCCGTATTTATTTTTTGCAGTCTCTGTACCAGTTGGGGGTGATATGGATGGAGGAGATCTTTCTTTAACGTCCTGAAAACTGTTGAGTTAGAAATATTCAAAATACTGGATATTCGCCGGTTACTTAGCTTTTCATTTTGATTTACCATTTCTAATATACCCTTTTTTTGGTCTTCTGTCATTTGCTCACCACGTTCTGTCACAAACTGTCAAAATGGACGTCAAAGCGAATTCAAAGCCTACTTGCATTTGCACAATTATCAAAAGTAATAGTTTTTTCTTTGACGTTACAGAAAGAAAATTTGTACAACTCGCTTTACAGGGTGTTGTTTTTACAGGATCAATAAAACTTTAAAAAAATAAATACGGCCCTGGAATTTCAACGGTTTATTGAATAATACTTTATATCGAGTAAAATGAACTGCATTTATGTTTTTTGTTGAAAAATGATGATGTGCTATCAAAGTAGTGCCGTATCAGTCATAAGAAGAATGTGAATCCATTAAAATTATACTATTTTTCAAAGTTTTATTTTTTTCTGCAGAAAACAAAAAGTTGTGCGTCCAATTTTTTTTAACTGTTGCTTAGTATCATCCTTAAGCTTTAAAGTGAGAAAAATTAAAATTATCTCATCTGGCTTACAGGGTGTTGTTTTCAAAAAACCAATAAAAATCTAAAAAAAACTAAGTCCGGACCTGAAATTAAAATTTTTTTAAAACCTCAGGGAGCACACTCAGGGTGCCAAATTTGATTGGTCTGAGATTTTTACTTTTAGATATACTTAACGTAGAAGAATTCACATATTTTCAAATATCACCCTGTATATCCGTCAAAAACGCAACAAGGCATTTTTTAATACCAGATATGAAATGGCCTTGGTCTATAGCACTTATGGTTGGACTGTGTACAGTACGTCGTGGGACACCCTGTAGTGTCAGTCAAAGAACCTCGAATATTGGTAAATACACTTAGTGTCCGCCTTAATGATTGGATGGTACCAAGGACACAAATAATCGGCCTTATTCCTATCAAATTAACATATACCTAATTTCCAAATCTAGCTTCGAGTCTCTTCTCTGTAAAGCCGTTCCCAGACTATCGGCGAATATGGTCTGGGACCGGCTTAAGACAGTTAGTTTTCAACAAGGGGTGCTGCAGAATAATCAACTCTGAAAATGGCAAAACTAAAAATGAAATACAAGCTAGAACAAGTGACACTGGTGGTATTTATCGACTATAGAAACCACTAAACGAGAACTTGTAGCTACGCAAGTTCATATACAACTTCTTTGGCATAAAACAGAGTAAGCATGAGACTACTATGAGATAATTGCGATATTGGGATCCAGCTCAAGAACGAATCTAAACAAATCAAGTGTTAACCTTGTACCTATACTTTGAAAACAATAATAAATTGTCAGTTGAAAAATTGGGGTTTGTCCTCATGGATCTTTTTGGATCCATAAGATCAATTTCCTGTGGTATATTTGTTTTTATAGGAGGTTCTTTTCCATAAGCTTTTGCAGTATACTATTTCAGTAATGAATATTATAGTTGCACGTATATAACAGTAAAATAGTATGTCGATAATAACCTAGTTATTAAACAAACAAACTTGAAGTTATAAAAATACAAACCGCAACTCTTGAGATAACGTAAGTAATTAACAGAAATTAAAGCAGGTTAATTGTTATCTATAGTTTTTTTGACCTACACCATCCTATCAAATCAAATCAATGATTAGATACTATAATCAAAAGATCATTAACTAAAAGCATTTCATTTAGTCAACATAAAAGAACAAGTCATTCAAGTCCCATCATAAAGGGTGCTCAGATTAAAATGGATGCTGCTCCACCAACAAGACCAGGTAAGCAAAAAAAAATCTAAAATTTAATTGTATGTCTATATTTTTTGGTATTTTTCCGGATAGAATTGCAAAATAAAGTTGCCATTACTTAATTTTCGCCCTGATAATTATAAATAGTTATATTGCTTGAAAAAACAATCAATTTGGTTATTTTCTTATACAAAATTCATTCTGCGTAAACCAAATTTTAATTTTTTGATTTTTTTTGTAGATTCTAGGTCTATTTATACCCTAAAAAACTTACTTTTGCAAAAATGGCCCAAACATTTTTTTCGGTAATTTTGACATTGTCAATCATTTCTGATACAAAATTCATTCTGCTTAAACCAAATTTGAATTTTTTTGATTTTTTTTGTAGATTCTACGTCTATTTATACCCTAAAAAACTTACTTTTTATCTCAAAAATGGCCCAAACATTTTTTTTCGGTAATTTTGACATTGCCAATCGTTTCTTACAATGGCAGCTCCAGCCCAGAGATATATACAGGGTGTTTCATAGTTAAACCGACATACGTTAACTGTAAATAGAGGGTACTTAGGTGATTCCAAATAACCTTGGTTAATGGGTCTAATGCCTTTAATAACCGAGATACGGGGTGTTTCATACATTTCGGCCAATATTTTGATAAGCCGTAACTTTAGAACCATCCTGTAGATTTATCTCATACTTGGTACAGGTATAGTGTGTTAATAGCCCAATCCTATAGTGCAAGAACTACAATTAAAATCCAGATCCGGATTAAGAAGAATTTGCAAAATTTGAAAACCCCCAAAACAACACCCGGTATATCAGATTTTTTAAAATTGGGATGGATATTTGAAAAGAACCGAAAAAATGAGTTATAGTGAAAATTTTTTTAAGTGCACATCACGTTCTACTACTGGAGTTTTAACGTCAAATTAAATCAAATGCATTTTTTTCATTTTCACAAGCAGTAACTTTCGAAATACCTGGTAGATTTCTTTCATATTTGGTACAGGTATCATTTTTTAGTAGTTTTAGTATGAGATAAATCTACAGTGTGGTTCTAAAGTTACGGCTTATCAAAATATTGTCCGAAATGGATGAAACACCCCGTATCTCGGTTATTAAAGGCGTTAGACCCATTAACCAAGGTTATTTGGAATCACCTAAGTGCCCTCTATTTACAGTTAACGTACGGCGGTTTAACTATGAAACACCCTGTATAAAAGTTTAATATTTTGGGTTTGTTGAGAAATATCGCCCTAACCTTTGGGGGAGGGGCAAGAAAGTATACAAGGTGTTAATGAATACGTATTAGGGCATGTAGAATATGCAAAAATAGAGTGAAAAGCTTTTGGAGCTTTAGATTTCTAAGCTAGAGCTCTTTGAAGATGGCTTCTTCAGGTAACCTTTTTTCAATTGTAACAAAAAGGTTATTTGTTTATTATTTGTAGCTGGTGTGGGTTATCGTCATGTCCAATATATGCTCATGTTTGCTGCCTGCACTGTGGCCTATGGGATGAGAGGAGTTTTAAATGTAGCAATAATTGCTATTACAGAAAAAAGTTCAGAAGGGAAAGATTATCCGGTAAGTGTAAAAAAATCGAAAGTGGCTTGGTTTTTGAAAGCAAACTGTAATTGGTGGCGGTTTACACCAACAGTTGTTCTAAACAATTATTAGAATTAATATACAACCGTTAGAAAGATGAAAAATAACTCATTATTTAATATTCTTGCCATTTAATATCTTGTTTCTAACAAAATAGGTGACATCTATCAGTAAAACTGATAATTGAAGCTTAAGAAATGAGTTTTGACAACTTCACAAAAAATTGAGTAGATTAACTTTTTTTTTATTTCACTTGAGGCCTCTATTTGGTTTTCTTTTACCTATTGGTTACAGCGATGTTTTAAACATTAATTGAATAATATTTCCGTGGGAAATTATCAGTAAGGAGGTCAAACACGTTGATGAGTTAATCAGTCAATCTTTTGGAAATAATTGAACGCCTTAATTTAAAACCAAATAAATATTACCGATAAAGTAATTAAAGATATAATTATTGCTTAAATTAGATTTCATGTTTTGATAATGACAAATAACTGATAATGACACTTCAGCACAATTTCAATAATTTAATGCATTTATTATACATTGTTTTGCAATATTGTGAAAATATTTAACAAACTTTTTTATTTAATCTTATTTCAAATCTGTGCAAATCCACACACTTCCAATTATTGACCTTGTGATTATTCGCATACTGTTTACCTCCAAACGCTGCTTACGCTCATTGAATCGACGTTTTTACCCTTTCAGACATATCCAGAATGGGAGAGTAAAAAAAACTTAATGCTTTCATCATTCTTTTGGGGCTACATTTGCCTTCAAGTCGGTGCTGGACAATTAGCAAAGAACTATGGTCCTAAAATGTTTTTATGCTGTGCTATCTTTGTCACATCTTTATTTACGATACTCATTCCTGTGCTAGGAGGAGCGATCGGTTATGGAGGAATCATACTTTGCAGAATTGTGCAAGGTCTATCTCAAGGATTTCTAGTTCCTTCCATTCACAATTTACTTAGTCAGTGGGCTCCGACGTCCGAAAGAGCTACTTGGGGCAGTGCAGTCTATGCTGGTAAGGATTTTTAACCGTAAAACAATAATGATGTCTTAGATTATATCAAATTCAAGTAAAGCTTTAAAGGAATGGTTTACAGATGAATTCAGATAGCTCAAAATGTAACAGTAATCTGTTGGATGCGTCTTTATCTATGTATGATTGATTTAGATGATGGTGATATCTTTTTGTGACCATTGTTTCTGTTTCTGGGTATCAGAAAGTAATGGCTCAGAGGCAAGATACGATAAGAAACAAAGATACCAAAACTAAAAACGTTTAAAAAGATTTTTATACTTTCTGCAGGTCAGGCTTTAGGAAATGTAATCGCAATGCCGATTACAGGTATTATCTGCTCAACCAAATTTGGATGGCCTGCTGCTTTTTACATTTACGGTAGTTTAGGAACGATCTGGTGTATCGTATGGATAATATTCGGTTCGGATAGCCCGAAAGTACATAAAAGGATTTCGGATGAAGAGAGGAAGTTTATTGGATACTCTCAATTTAAAGAAGAGGATTCTTCGGTATGTATCTTTATTTCATTTTTAACCTATGAAAAATAATAAACAGTGATAATGTGTGTAAATGAAATAGCCAATTTTAAAGAAGCACAAAGAGTGACAGGCTAAAGCTTTAGGAGCCGCCCAGTTTTTGGACGCTGAAAGGACCTTCCCACAAAACATTTAAAAGGACTCTTATCTAGCGTTCCATTAAATTTATATTTTTATTATGTAAAAATATATTATTACTTTGGTGTTTACAAGAGTAATTAGCAATCCTAATAGGCTATAAAAAGTCGCTAAAAACCATGCAGAAATGCTTCAATTAATGCTTTTTAAAAACCATGCCATCTTTTAGAATAAAGTTCTTGGTAAGTGTGAGACGCACGTGTAGACTATTTCTGTGAGATTATATCTATCTAAACATCGTCTATCAATTTTGTTATCCGAGGTACTTTAATATCTCGGAAAGATGAATGGGCAAGCATGTTCTCATCACGTTATTGATTTATTATCAGATTGGCAAAAAAGATTAGCTGTAGATCAAGATGGAGGGTGTAAAGTGAATATCAACTCATAGACGTGAAATTTGTGACGTAGGAACCCTCTAAGAAGATATTTTTAATAATTTTATTTACATGGGTTAAAAAATGAAAAAAAGCTTGCAAAGCTGCAAACCAAAAGCTATTTTACTCATATTCATTCATTCAAAAAGTAAAAAACAACTGTTGTTATAGAGGGGCTTATACACTAATCATATTTAAACGATACCATTTTTTTAGACCATCCCAACGCCATGGAAATCCATTTTTACATCACTACCGATGATCGCCATAACTGTAGCACACTTTGGTCAGAATTGGGGCTTCTGGACATTGCTTACAGAAATTCCAAGCTTCATGCAAAAAATATTGAATGAAGAAATTGCCTCAGTAAGAATTTTATTTCATTGAAACGAGCTCGTCAAATTTACTTGGCCCAATATTATTATAATTTTACCAAATTTTTTTGATGCTGAGTATACTAGAACTGTCACGTTCTCAGCACCTGCAGCTGCTTACCTTAATTTTGTTTAAGTTGGACAGACTATGAAAATATTTTTTCTTTTTTCAGAATAGTTCGTTGTCTGCTTTACCATATTTCGTTATGTGGTTATTAACTTTGCTCTTAAGTCCCATAGCCGATTTAATTGTTGAAAAAAAAGTTGTAAGTCTGATAGCAAGCAGAAAAATATTCAATACAATTGGTAAGTTAATTAATGAAATTTAAAATACCTTTTTTATAATCTTCCTTATATTTTAATTACACTAAAAGGTTACTGCATAAATATATATTCAATGGAATTGCAAATATGAATTACTGTACATTCCGCAACAATTGGCAACGCTGCTAGAAAAGCGCAGATTGACAAATGACAAGCTTCTTTGCGCAGGAACAACAGTCTGTCATAATTGTCAATTTTAACAGGATTTGACTCTTTTTAACGCATTCTCCTTATTTTGCTGCTTTGACAATCTCCTTGTAGTATTGTAGATACTAAAAAATACTCTTTTAATACTTAAAGTATCAAAAGAGACTAAATATGAAGTTTACAAATAAAAATAGGTATTTTTGAAGTGCCTTTTTGATCTGTTTTATCTTATTCTAATTATACTTTTTAAAAGTGTGCTTGGTTTAAAAAAGCTACTCCTTGAATTGATCCACAAGCAACTTACATTTCTTATATAAGCTCTTACCGCTTCCTCTTATTAAAACCAGCGTTGCCAAGTGCTGCGGAATTCCATAAAATGCGGGGATATTTGGTAGAATTGTAAATTTCTCGAAAGTGTTTAGAGAAGTGATAAGAAACTTGTCCGTGTTTATAAGGAGAGCGGAAATTTTTATATACCAACCGTCAATCTCTCTCACACATTACTATCATGAAAAAACAGTTAGAAGAAAGGATTTTTTTGTCTTTCCGCTTGGTAAAGAAAATGCGTACCTTTCCATCTTTTTGGTTTCTAAGTTAACCCATTAGCTAATCTCCGGCGTTATTTTTTTAATAAGTTTTGTCGATGAACTTTATTATTATTTGTTTCAGGTTTTGGAGTACCCGCTTTAGCTCTAATCTTACTTTGTTTTGTTAATGACAAAGTGACCACAATTGCCCTACTTGTAATAGCAGTAGGATTCAATTCCGCCCAATATAGCGGTTTTAACATTAATCATATTGACCTGTCACCAGTTCATTGTGGTACGTTGATGGCTATAACGAATAGTTCTGCTACAATTGCTTCAATACTCGCACCGCTTGCTGTAGATTTGTTTGTAGATGTCAGTGGATACTCAGAAGTAAGTCATTTAATATTTTTTTTATTAAACTTCACACTAGGGTAAACTAAATAAGCTAAACCAATTTAGGAGCTACATTATTTAAAATAAATATATATTTTCAGACGAACAAGAATCTATGGAACATCGTATTCTGCGTGGCAGCAGGCGTTTATATTGCTTCTACAATGTTTTACGTTATTTTCGCATCTGGCGAGCTTCAACCATGGAATAAGAGTGAATCAATCGGTGAAGAAGAGAAGAGTGAGCAAAAGAAAGTTAAATTGGGAATTTTAAGAAAGATTTCAGTGATATCGGTAGCTTAAATAATTAATACAGATATGTTAATTATTTTTTGAATAAGTTTAGTCTTTAAGCATTTAAGTATTTATTTATTGGTAAAATTTTTATATAAATTAAATCGTTTTTAATACTTGTGTTTTTATTTTGATGCTACAGGCTGCAATATAAACCAATAACAAAGTCTGAAATTATGAACAATTCTCTTAATACTCCCCACAAGATTTTGTATTGTATAATATAAATGGAGATATATTGTTCAAAACCATGCAATTAATATTTACTTAGGAACTCCGATTCTTTGGTGAAGTTCAGGATTTTCCTTGGTGGCAACCTCTGCAGGGAGTAAGGCTCGATGCAGACGGGCGAGTTCTATCGCGAAGTTGACCCCTTCCATCATGTTTCTATCGGCGCCTTGTTTTACAAAATATACATTACAGGTCTTGATTCAGTACTTAACTTAACTACCATGGAGTTGGAAAGACGAAAATTGATAGTGTGTTCTTTGTTGCGTAGGCGGAGAAAGAGAAAGAGAAATTATTGGGTTCACCCAATTAATGAAAAAAGACATTTACATGGAGCATTTTCTACGTTATTTATGGACCTGAGAGAGGAGGAAACAAAATTTTTTAATTATTTTAGGATGTCTGTTAAATCTTTTGATGAACTGCTTGCTCGTATTGAAGTCCAAATACAAAAGAAAGATACAAATATGAGAAAATGTATCAGTCCAACTGAAAAGTTGGCAGTGACATTGAGGTAAGAGCAATGTGTACTTAAAATTGTATAAATATGCAATAAACCATGTACAATTTTGTACGTCCTAGTAAAATGAAAAAAAATAGTCGAAAAAGCTGAATTTAAAATGTGTAGAATACGTAAGAACATATATTTTTGTTGGAAACAGTTGCAACTGGATGAGTACGTATGTTTTTGGTTTGTGAGGAACAAAATTTTTATTTTTCGTGTAAGGCTAATGTTTTCATTATTCAAAATACAAATTTTTATAAGTAATCTAAGTAATCCTAAGTTCAGAAACGAATATCATCCAAACTGGCTCCATCCGAAGAGAGGTCATCATGGCAATATTGTTGTTGAGTCTGTTGGGTTGGGAACTGCACTGACTGCATAAATGGCTGAGTTGGCTGAATTTGTTGCGGTGGCAGCTGCTGAGGAGATGGCTGTAGAGACTGCTGAGATAACACTGGGTAATGCGGAGGATGCTGAGGGAATTGCGAGAGTGTTTGTGGGCCATAACCAACCTGCATAGTAACATTTGGACCGGTTTTAATATTTTTAATGAGTTGCAAAACCCCCATCTGAAAATCCAGTGTCTGCTCTTCATTAAAACATTTTATGGATGGTACGATGCCTTTAAAAAACAAAAGATGGCGGTCTTCAGTGGATGAGCCACCTTCAAGTGCTTTAATCATTTTCAATTCAAACTCATCCAACCCCCTTTTCCGTTTCCTAGCCGTTTCAGCGTTTTTCTGTGTTGGTTTTTGAGTATGTTTTACATTTTCTGTAGTCGCGTCTTCCTGCACTTGTACATCGTATTTTAACTACAAACATTTTTATTCCATTGTTCTTATGGCTGTTGCAGATTCTAATTACAGATTTATCTATGTTGATATTGGTGCTTACGGAAGTGAGTGTGATCCCTCCATATTTAAAGGGTCTTCCTTGTGGAAAAGTATTGAAAATAAGAGTTTAGAAATGCCAGCAGACAGACCATTGCCGGGAACAGAAAACCCCAACGTGCCATATTTCCTCATTGGAGATGAGGCTTTTGGTCTTTACAGGAATTTACTTAGGCCCTATGGTGGAAAACAGCTCACTGTGAAAAAACGTGTTTATAACTATCGCCACTGCCGGGCAAGGCGATTCGTAGAATGTAGTTTTGGAATATTGAGCAATAAATGGCGAATTTTTCATCGTCCTTTGAATGTAAATATTGACTTGGCAGTAGATATTGTGAAGGCTTGTGTTGTTCTACACAATTTTGTTCGTGTGAGAGACGGCTACAATGTCGATGATACTTTGACTGTGGAGGGACTCTATGAGCTATCGTCGACTGGATTAATTCCTCAAGGTGGCAAAGGAGCAAACTTGGTGAGAAATGTTTTAGCAGATTATTTTACAACTCCTGTAGGGTCTGTTCCATGGCAATGGTCCAAAGTATAAACGACTGATCGTATTTTCAATAGTAAGAAAAATGTTATAAGATTCAAATAAAAATTAATATTTATGTAATTTTGAAATTTTTATTGTAATATGCCGCTATATTCCAGTACATTGACACGTTGGAGGTCAATTTATAACCACTCTAAGTGAGTAGCCACATTGATTGCCATAAATCAAGAATTATCGCTATATCACATCGGCAACGTCGTGAAGTGTTGCCAACCTTTAACAGTTAATTTCCCCTGCACGTTAAGTTTAAATTGTATTTGCTCTTAGTGTTTTCGTGTTTATTCCGTTGACAACAGAAATAACTAGAAATTACGTCACTGCCTTGCTAAAATAAATATCTAGTGGTTATAAAAAAATAAGAAAAAATTATTAAAGAAATCCGAGAAAAATATTGTTGGTTATTTCTTTAATAAAAGATCTGACAGACTTCATAAAAACATTAAATATCTTCGTTTTTACGTGAGAACTGTTAAGCAATACAAAAAAAATAAAAATAGCTTGAAATAACATGGGCGTAGAAAATGGTTGGGAAAAGGGGACATATTCTTCTAACTGCACACCACTGGATCTCGATATGAAACATGATTTTTTACTAAAATATGTCTTTTTACATTTAGAAATGACCTGCTAAATTTCAAATTAATATATTAATCCGTTTTAAAGTTTTTAAATAAAAACATTTATTTTTTTTTAACTTTAACGCCCTGTATTTCGAAAAGTAATCGAGTTGGACCCCTCATTCCTTATATCATTTTGTCCAATTTTACGAGAGGTATCTACAGCCAGACGTTGTAAGTGTCGTTTGGAAACACCCTGTATGTAAACTAATTTCACCAAAAATAAAAAGTAAAATTTTTCGTGCTGTGATTTAAAGCTCGCTAGAACAATAAAATTTAAAAATACTATAATACAAAGGTATTTACTTACCAAATTCTTGACGCTCTTTATCGGGATGCTCCTCGAAGTTCTCTTTTAGACATTCTTCCAAGCATTACTTTTTAATTGTTTGTTTTTATAGTCCTCATTTGACTTATCCCACAACAGGGGTCTGTTTTCAATACAAGCTATTAAAATTTCAATATCTATTTCTTGAGACATCGTCAAAACAGCAAGACATCAACTGAATAATGAAATGAATGAATACGGTACTGATGCTTGAAAGTCTAGCAGCGTCTGCGCGATGGAAGACGAGACGGGTCCGTGAATGCCCGTGTGGCATGGTACATAACAAACAATGATCCGCTAGCTAGTGACGATGCGAAAAACGGAGACGGGCCCGTCCAAAGTAGCAGAACCGACGGAGGGTCCGCTACACAAAAACGGGTCCGTTAGCCAATTTACGGGCCCGTCCCGTTTAGGTTGTCGTGTGGCCTGTATCATTGCTCTCCATGTATCATAAATTCGAACGGGCCGGACCCGTTCCGTTTAGAGTGCCGTGTGGCCTTACGCTTAAGCAGTACCTGTAGAGACATTGGGGAGTTCACACGTCTCGCCGGCCGCTTGTGCTCGCATCTAGAAATTAATCAGTGGTGGTTCGTACTCAGGGCTGCCAGATCGTATAATTGGATACAAAACGTGTATAATTTGGTAATCTTATGTATCCTATTTGTATAATGGATCGTCTTGAATAATTGGATACAAAACTGATAACTGATGCAAGTTTTATTTAACCTAAATTCTTTCTAATAGTTATAGTACAAGTTATGGTAAGTAAAGTACGCCACTGCACGTCTTGATGCATCCATGTTTGAAGTCGACAACATACTGATGATTCATAGTTGCGATCTTCGAGAAAAGCTTCGCCCGTGTGCATAGTGGGACGACGAGCTCGCGGCGAGAACGCTGCGTACTCGTCGCGAATCTACTCGCCCGTCTGCATCGAGCCTAAGGTAACCCTGTCAAGTTCAACTACTATGCTATATACAAATATAAATATGTGCTCCTGCCTCTCAGGCATACTCTGGAGCACCATTCGATTTCCGCGAATGATCGATGGGGTGCTACCAAGGGCCTAGTATACCCTGATTTGGGTCAAAATATTACTACCCCCATAAGATAATAAGGCTTAACTTTCGGCATGCGCGTGATAGAGAAATGACAGAGCTCTGATATATTTTCTCTTACTGTAAACTCTATCTGTATCTTTAATACCAATTTGAAACTGCGAAATTGCCATTGAAAAATATTTGTACCATTTACTTTATTTAATAATCTTTATAATTATTATTATATTTGAATCAATTTTTATCAAAAATTATGTAATGAATAAATATTAAAGAAGAACTTGACTTGAGATTTTTCAATACTGCTTGATTGATATGGATTTTGAAGGGCTCCCCGCATAATCAATATTACAAATATTAAATTATGAATCAAAATTACTGATCAATAAAATTTTCGGATTTATAATTTCTCGAAATAGAACCTTTCGATAGATCAGAAAAAGCTATAACATACAGTTTCAAAATGCAGTTGCTAAGGTTATTTATCAATATTATCTGGGTACAACTCGATAAAATCTATCTTTCTTGACATGATTTTTGAAGAGTATTTAATCATTAGATATTACTTATTTTTAATATCAAATCAACACTCGGCTATAAAACAAACTATTTTTTTTATATTTTATATGTGTTAGAAAATGTTTTAATTCAAAGAACAAACGAACATAATGACAAAGAATGACTTTGATACCGAAAATTTGGAAGCTACGCCAATCATCACAAAACCAGGTAATTATTTATTTAAAATGATTAGAATATGTCCCATACACTGAAATCTCCTCGTTCTTAGTTCTTCCATAATGTTTTGCTCTTGAAATAACCCATATACCTCCTTGTTTGTTCTTCTTTCGTAGACATCTACCTTTTTTCCTCTGATTATTCTCCTTAATATTTTCCTTTCCCATCTTAACATAGCTCTGATCTCTGATCGTTTTATATAATCTTATTTTTCTTCTTCTTGATATGTCTTTACTTCTTAATAAGTGATTTATATTCGCCTTCATAATTCTGTGCTTTATTTTATATTGATTGATTAACGATTATATTTTAGATGGATTGGGCATCAGGCATATTCAATATCTCCTTATGTTTAGTGGAGCTATAGTTGTATATGGAATGCGAACAGTTTTGATGGTTGGAATAGTAGCTATGATCGAGGAACATGACGACACTAAAAGTTATCCGGTAAGACGATCTTAGAAAGGTCCTCTTACAAGTAAAAGCGTTCAGGATGGACCCAAATTTATTTAATTTGATGCTGAGTAACTCTGTTAAAAATTAATCCATTTCTTGGATCAATGGAAACGGACCTCTTTGGATTAAGCCAATTTTGCTAATTTGTTCATTACTATTTTCAGACCTATCCAGAATGGACTGATAAGAAGAACGTAATCTTATCATCATTCTCCTGGGGCCATGTGTGGTTTCAAATTATTGCTGGACAATTGGCGAAAAATTACGGACCAAAATATTTTTTGACTGGAGCAATAGCCATTTCATCGATTTGTATCCTACTCATTCCTCTTTTCGCCGCCGAATTCGGATATCAAGGAGTCATAGCATTGAGAGCTATAGAGGGCGCTTGTCAAGGCGTCCTGTTTCCCTCTGTCCACAATTTGCTGAGTAAATGGGCACCGGTTTCAGAAAGAGCGCAGTGGGGTAGTTTTGTTTATGCAGGTAACGTAAATTGTCACATAAATATTTCATCTTCTTCATGTACGCTGCCCTTCCAAGACAACTATGCTGCTATTTTTGACTGGGACTCGGAGGACATGTAAAACCGTCTGTCCTGGCTATATAACAATAGTCATTACTCCATGTACAAAGCCGTAGTGGTGGCCTAAAAATTTCTACACCAGTGACTGAACCACTCGTCACATGAACTTTACTTTAGTACAGTTTAACGCCGAATCCGACCAGGGGTTAAGATTTTTTTTAGATAATAGGTAGTTTTTTCTTGCAAAAAAGTATAATACCACGATTGTAATTATTTTTTCTTAGGCCAAGTCCTGGGAAACTGTCTAGCAATGCCTATTACCGGCGTGTTATCAGCAACTGATTCAGGATGGCCCGTTGCTTTTTATTTTTATGGATCTTGCGCACTATTTTGGACGTTAATTTGGTTTGTGTTTGGTTCAAACAGACCTGATACAGATCCTCGAATATCATCAAATGAAAAAAAATGGCTTAAATCATTGACGGTAGAAAAAAAGATTGAAGTAAGTAACATAAATTATCGTAGAAAGTGTTTTTAAGCAAATTCTACAGGGTGTTTCACGAGTAAAGATCATTACTTCACAAAAAACAATTTATTTCCTTATGTATTCACTAAAGACTGTAACTAATTGGAAATTATATGACTCAAAATGACGCGATAACTTTGAGACCTACGGGTATGATACTTAACGATTAATCTATTTAATTTTAGAATCCTCCCACACCATGGAAATCTATATTTACTTCTGTACCATTTTTAGCAGTAATTGTAACTCACTGCGGCCAAAACTGGGGATTTTGGACTTTGCTTACTGAGATTCCAAGTTTTATGAAATCGATAATGGGATATAAAATTGCGTCGGTAAGTAACAAAAAAAAACAATGAGTGTAAGATTTTTGTGGAAAGACATACCAAGAAAAAATTTCTTTATTATACCTACAGCTCTTTTTCTCAACCATTTTCTTAAATTGTTTTTGAAAGTTTCTAAATGTATGCTTACTTATGTATTTGAAGCCAAGAAAAACGATTTTTTTGCCAATTCTCGCGTTTTTTTCACAAAAATTTAACTTTCAAGCAAAGGTCGAAACTTTTTATGGTTTATGAATTTTGGAAGCTAGTAATGTTTAAAACCATTTATTTAATATTCATTTATAAAATAAAATATAAGAATAGAATTGAAATATGACTTATTATATCGTGGAAAATTCTTCTAAATAAGCCTTTTTTCACTAACAAAATTTTTTGCAATTAAAAATTATGTAAATTTTAATTGTTTTAGGACAGTATGTTATCAGCTCTTCCTTACTTCGTAATGTGGATTATGAATCTTATGTTAAGCCCCATAGCTGATTATATTATTGCTAAAGGTTATGTCAGACTGATTATAAGTAGAAAGATTTTTAATTCTATAGGTAAGTTATTACCTTGCAAGGATCATATAAAATCATAATGAAGCTCATAGCGTATTATAAAATGGGCGTAGAAAAATATTAATATTGGGGAAATCAAAAGTCAAGGTCTTGAAATGCATTTCAGGATTTTTCATCCCAGCAATTGCACTTATTTCGATGACATTTATTGAAAGTGAAAACAAGATTCTCATCGAAACTATCTTGGTCATAACAGTAGCATTTAATGCTGGGCACTATTGTGGTTTTAATATTAACCATATAGATTTATCACCGACGTTTTCTGGAACTTTAATGGGTATTACCAACAGTATATCAGCAATTTTCACAATTATGGCGCCATTAGCTGTTGATGCGGTGAAATATATTTCAGGATATAAAGAGGTAAATTAGTTTCATATTCGCAATATTAAGATCAATTATGGAAGTTTTTTTAGAAGAACCTGTAGTATTGTTTTTTTTAGACTGACAAGGAATTGTGGAACATTATTTTTGGAATTTCGGCTGGTTTCTATACAGTGGCAGGATGTGTTTTTATTTTATTTGGATCTGGTGATGTACAGGATTGGAATTATTCTAAAAATGAAATTAAAGAAACGATTTGAATAGACTAGTGTTTTTATTATTGTAAAAGGCTATTTTTAATTTAAAAATATAATAAAAATTTAAGCAGAGGAAACTTTTAACCATGTCCTTTCAATTTTCAACGTATTTTTTTTTATAACATCCTCAAATAATCTGACGGTAGTTTGGATATATGAGAAGTGCCTGGCTTGGATATAATTTGCATTATTCAAATATCACTGCTCCAAATAGAGGGCAATAAAGTGGAATTTGTTTTCTAAAACTGAGGCAATACCTTTGATTCATATAGCACAATAATCTCTTATATCTAATTAAAAATAAAGATACAAAGAAAGATAACATAATGTCAGATATTATACCAGAAAACAAGTAAATAAATAGAATAAAAACAAAAATATAAAAAAAATATTTTTCAATAATTCAAATGAAAATTGCATCATTTAGATTGTTCTTGTCATAAATTTACATATGAATGTATTTTTGTTTTCTCTTTGAGTAGAGAAGGAATATTATTAAAACAATTCGAGAATTTATTTCTTTAATTTGAAAGCAATTCTTTAAATTAATATTATATTAAATAAGAATGAGGAATTTTATGGAATCATTAAAAGAGAATGACGTAATGTAAAATGTAACCTCATACACGGATACACTGATATGCCCATGCACTAATAATGTGACGTAGGGCTCCGACAATAGTTTTTTTATAACATAAGAAAACCAATAAACCTGAAACAATGAATAAAATAATAAAAGAATTATTATACTTATATTAAGGAGAGTTTGTTATTATAATTAACTTCTATTTTTACACCTTCATCCTTTTAATTGACGGTTGTTTTACTGTTATTATTTTTCTTGTGACGGTCCTGATTCAAAATCGCTCAACAAATTCAAGTTTATCTTAATTATTCGACCCATCCATTTAATAAAATGATTGCTTTAAAAAAATGTTGTTCTCTTATCTTCGAATTCTAACAACAAAAATATTTCTTAAAAACATCGAGTTCAGATTACTAAAACTTTAACGGTTTTATTTTTCAATACCTGGTCCAGGAACATTAGCAAAGGTAATGGCTATCTGAGTCAGGTAAGTGTTTACCATTTAGTCTTGCATATAATATACAGGCTGTTTCCTAATTGAATGCCGATGTTTCACTGTGAGATTCTTGGGACATTTTTAAGATAAAATTGTCATATGAACGTAGGTTTACTCTTGAATATACAGGACGTTGAAAAAAAAATTTATAACGTTTCTTTATTATCTCAAAAACACGTTCAAATTTCTGCTTTGTAAAATCGTCAAATCTTTTTTTTAGGCTTTTAATTTCGCAGTGTATATATATATATATATATATATATATATATTTACATCACACTACCATTGTTGCATCATTACACAAAGGATACTATACTGCGTCTCCTAGAAGGAGAGGCTTTCTGAGGACTGTGAGTCATGTATATCTAGTTTACGATTATTTCAAATGCAGTAGCAATCTCAGATTCATGCTAGCATTAATTTTTGAAAATACATTTTTTTTACATAGTGCTAACAACATTGCGTTTTTTTATATGCCATCTTTATCACGTCCAAAATATTCACGAACTGAAATTTTAAATGTATTGTTACGTCGTGCCGTGTTGTCATATTTACGTCCAGAAAATTTACTTGTTACTTTTGCGTGCTTTGTCCTTATTTATTGAAACATTTATATTATTGAGAGATACGTAAATAAAAGTGTCCCGAGTGGCTCATCAGTACCAGTTCAAACTGTTTAACATATATCCGTTATACGGACGCTACTGTATCCGATATATCGATTCACACTGTATGGACTCTACATTGATAGAAATATAAAATAAAAACTATACTTTAAAACTTACTGGTTCCAGTTTCACTTTTCTTAATCACGTAGTAAACAAATGTCCAAAAAACTATTTTTTAAATCAATATAACTTTTCATAATTCAAAAACATTTTTTTATTTTAAGATTACAATTTATCTCAATATTTTTGTGGTAAATTATGTCAATCCAACATCCATTATACAGACGTTACATTATCCGATATATGGACGCACTAGGATCAGCGACGCATTCATAATGTATGGACGCTACAATGATAGAAATATAAAATAAAAACTATACTTAAAGTTTACTGACTCCAGTTTCATTTTTCTTAGACATGTACCTAGTAAAAAAATGTCTGAAAAGTTATACCGATGAAAAACTATTTTTTAAATCGGTATAGCTTTTCATCATTCAAAAACATTTTTTTATTTTAAAATTACAATTTATCTCAATATTTTTGCATCCGTTATACGGACGTTACAGTATCCGATATATGGACGCAGAAGTACCAGTGACGCATTCACACAGTATGGATGCTACATTGATAGAAATATAAAATAAAAACTTTTCGCGCCAATTTTCATTTAGTTACAATCGAACGTCGACTTTGTTGTCGTACTGGATTAATTTATTCGATACCGACAGTCTATTTGGTTGTACCAAGTTGGAACAAAACTTTTAAATGATTTAAACGGATTTTGGGAGAAAATAGGTCTAGGGGTCAAGGGGTGAAAAATTACTTAGAGACGCATTTTATAAAACATAAAATTATAAATAATTATCACCATATTCTCACTTGCTTCTTCGGTTTCCTGTATTTTTTTCCATTATTTGGAGAAAACTCTTTTGACGCTAAAACAAAATATTATAATTTTAATTTATCTAAAATATATCAAATAAATTGATTTCTAACAAATTTCACTTCATTAAGAAAATCCCACGACTCTTACACATTTTATTATTTACTTCAAATTTATAAGAATAAACTTGCCTGATAACATTTTTTCCTTTATTTTTTTTTTCCATTATTTGGAGAAAACTCTTCTGAAGCTAAAACAAAATATTATAATTTTAATTTATCTAAAACATATCAAATAAATTGATTTCTAATAAACTTCAATTAATTTAAGAAAATCCCACGACTTTTACGCATTTTATCAATCCAATTACGAAATTTTATTATTTACTTCAAATTTATAAGAAAAAACTTACCTGATAACAGTTTTAAGGTTCGAGAACCAAGGGCGGATTTACGGGGGGGGGGGGGGGTACAGGGGGTAATTACCCCCCCCCCCCCCCCCCATGATTATAATTTATAAAAAAATTTATAAAGCATAATACACACAAAACTGTTTTACATAAAGAAAGTGGTGGTTCTTATAACGCGATAAAAAAAATGTATGCAGCATCCTTATTTTACTAGACTTTTAATAGTAGCAGTCTAAAAGTGTTTTTTTTGTTTTAACCATTTCTAAGTACTTTTGTAGTCTCTTTGTAATTATAATTTATTATTAGTAAAGTTTTTTTTAAACATGTTGTCTTTAGTCCAAGAAATGAAGTAAAATCATTGAGCAGAAACAGATCGACTTGAAATTTTTTGCAAATTGTTAGGAAGTGTTTAGAAGTAGAAAACTTTCGATAGTGGTGTTTTTTTCATCAAAAAAGAAAATAAACTTGCGCAATCGATAAATTATCCTTTGTTAATGAATTAATGTTAAATACAATTTTTCATGAAAATAAACCCCTCCCAACTTATAGGGCGTAGAAAATTACGATTTTTACCATAAAAATCGTACATTTCTAAAAGTTTTTTAAATATAACCGAAAATCTGATATTATTACGTAAAAATTGATATGAACTAATTTTATGGCCTTGAGCTAACAATTAAAATTATTTTTTTTTATTAGCGTAAATATCTGAAAAAATATAACTTCCACAAAAAAATGTATAAAAATATAATTTCCACAAAAAAATGTATAAAAATATAACTTCCACAAAAAAATGTATATAACATCTTAATGAGAGAACAACATGGGGAACATTTTAAGAGCATCCATAATCATTTAACGTAAACAGAAAAAAAGTTATGGACAAAATAAGTTTTTTTAATTTTTTTTTACGTCATTTTTTTTAGCACCATCTAGACTGTGGTATTTGAAAAAAAAATCCTTTTGCATAAAAACGTAACATATGTTTCTACAATTGTCCAGTAATTTTTAGTCCTGTGGCATAATTATTTGTTAAAGTTGAGCAAAATTTTTGTTTTTTATAAGACATTTTCAATTTTTTGTCACTAACGTGAAAAGTATAGTTTGTTGAAAGAAAATTTAAACACAATAATTTCCATTTTTTCCCCTTTGATTTGACCTGGCTCAGAAAATTGCGTAATCAAACCGAGTTTTTCCTGACTATCCAGAACCGTTTAACATAAGCAGAAAAAAAATTATGGACAAAATAAATTTTTTTCAATTTTTTTTCGCCATTTTTTTAGCGCCATCTAGACTGGTATTTGACAAAAAAATCCTTTTGCAGAAAGTCGTAACATATGTTTTTACAATTGTCTAGTAATTTTTTGCCCTGTGGATAATTATTTTTTAAGTTTTGGTCTGTTAAAGTTGAGCTAAATTTTTGTTTTTTATTCAATTTTTGGTCAATACCGTGAAAAGTATTGATTTTTGAAAAAAAAATAAAGAGAGAAGACTTTGAGCAAATGTTCTTCCGAATAATTACCATTTTTTTTTATCTTTGCATTTATAACCGTCAATGTCATTTTTTCGGGTCAAATATTGTTACGGATAAAAAATACATTTTTTTTAGAAATTGTTGTGGTGAAAATCGTAATTTTCTGCGCACTATAACTCGGGAGGGAACATTAATTAATTAAAAAAGGTAATTTATCAATTGAGAATATTTTTTTCCTTTTTTCACACCCCCTGTCCCCTCAAAACGCAACTAACGAAAGTTTTCTACTTCTGGACACCTTTCCTAGCAATTTGCAAAAAAATTTAAGTCGATCTGATCAGTCACTAGTTTCTGCTCGATATTACAAAAAAATTTACTAGCTTTCTTGGATTACTTGGTAAGTTTTACCCCTCCCATAAAGAAAAGCTAAATCCGCCCTTGTCGAGAACTCACATACATACGGACGCAACAACAGTTCCTAAGAGACTGACTGCGATCTGGCAGGGTCAAAATAAAAAATATCTTACTGCGATCTGTAACTGAACAAAAGCAAATAACAACACATCGTTGCCAAATCTACGGACGCAATATAATTTGATACTTGACATTAATATACAAACAAATGTATATTTAAAACGCCTCTACAGAAAAAACCTGGAACTAAAAAATATTCAAAAATTTTATTTTGCTAATGATACTGCGTCCGACAAAATATGACGTCAGTCACCCTGGAGCCTACAAATCAATCTATATCACAAATGTTAATATACGTGGAAAGAAAAGGACGTCAAAAGATGACGCAGAGCAAAAAAATATTGGGCTAAAGCAATTACAACATCACAAAAACAGAGCTTACAATAGTGCGTCCGATATATGGGCGCAGTAAGGTCGGGGACGCAATTACATCCGTAATTTCATAATGTATGGATGCAACAATGGTAGTGTGATGTAAATATATATATATATATATATATATATATATATATATATATATATACCTTTAAAATTATAGATCATATCTCAAAGAAACTTTGCACATAGCGACAAAGGATGTCGCTTATGTTTGTAAAAATTGATTTTCTTAAAGGCTCGTACCTTAACCTTAGATATATATTTTTTATTATTATTATCACATTTTTGTCATTGAAGAAGAACTGTATATCTTGTTATCTCTCTGATTGTCCCCATAATTTAAATAATTTTTGAGTGTACAAAAATGATTTTATGATAAAAAATAACAATGCCTAAGGCTTTAAAAAATCGTACGTCTATGGGTAATCCGGAATTATGTCATCCAAATGCATTTAAAGTTTGGGAATATCTACAGTACTTCCAGTTATATATGTATGTCCAAATTGGACCTTTCTACAAACGTAGCACTCTATGTCCTTGTAAAGTAAAACCAGAAATATAATAAGGTCATAAATCATTACTACCTATTGTTCGAGATAAAATTGTAAAATGGGCATTTTAACAAGTATTACACCTATAGAACAGAACTTATGTTGATAATTCAAGTGGTTGGTGATTTATGACCTTACAATATTTGTGGTTTTACTTTAACAACATTCTTTTTTATAAAACACAATGTTAAAAATAATCTACAACATCAATATTTGCATTATACACATTTTTTTAAGATTTTAGCGGCACACTGACAAAAAGAAATAAGTCACGAGATCACAAAAGTTTTATCAATTAATGAAATTTTTGTTGTATGCCGAATATACCTGAATGTTATCATAAAATATTCAGTCTAAGTAAAAAACCTTCTTGAAGAAATATATGAAGTACATCTGGCACACTTGATCTGATATGGATAATTTATTCATTTGATAAATTTTTACTTGTAGTATTTTAATATTTATATAAAACTAATTAACTGAAGGAATTTTATATAAAACGAATCAAACGGAGATTCCTATCAAAGTGGATATAAATTTTTAAAAGTTTTGGAACCTACCAGAAGTGCCTGGAACTATTTCCTTAGTCTTTAACTTATTTACTCCCGTATATATTTTAAGTTAAAATAATAAAACTCGATGGGTATTTAAATGATTCCGCAATTAAGATAGATCGCAGAAGAAAACAAGGAACTCATTGTTTAAGATAAAATTAATTTCTAACAAAAAATTACATTATCTTATCATTTTATTCCAGTACAATACTCAATCAATTTGCAAAATTTCACTTACCCGATTTGCTCCAAGCGCTACTGACCATGGCTATAACACTGGAAGAAGGTAAACTTAATGATCCAAATCAAGATGAAGAAATTAAGAAAGGTAAGTGTATTTGATGTCTATTAAATGTAAGCAAAAAGTAGAAAGAAGAAATTTCGGAAATTAGTCAATTTAGGCTGAGTTTCTTATGTTTTTCATTCCCATTTTTTTAAAGGGAAAAATCAGAAGGTATACTCAATTAATTTTAGAAAAAATATAGGTCTTGCAATTCAAAGCGAACCTTTGAAAATTTGTTCACCACATATTTTTAAGAAGCTTGGTTAATAATATAGAATTCTTTATTTGACATAAAAAAATTGATGTTCATCCTATTTTAAATTCCATACAATTATTTATGGTGACGTTTGAAGAATTGCGATTTTCATTATTAGAACATTTTCAAAAATAGTTAAAAGTATTTTTTTGTATCGTAGTCCTTTAATTTTAATCTTTACCTCATCTTAGGGATTAACCAATGGGTTTAATATAAAATCAGTCACATACTTGTCAGTTTTTGTAATTAATGATTACACAAAATTATATTGTTACTTATGTACATTAAGATATGGTGAATTTTAAAGCGACCTGTTTAAACGTTTCTTTCTGATAACAATCCCATTTTTAATAAATCAATTATTAATAATAATTTAAGCTCAGATAATATCAGATTTTAGATAGATCTTTATTAATTAGGAATCCTAATATACATTAAAAACATCAAGCAATGGAATTAGTAAAATCTTAATTGTGGTTGATTCGCGTATAGATAAAGGGAGATCATTAAATTTTTTGAAACCTTTAAAGAATAAACAATTCATAGTTTTTTGTGTTCTTGCAATGTAGATGTTATTTGTACATCTTGTATTATAATTATGGATATTATTGTTGAACGTAATATATTGTTGGAAGTATTCTGGTGTCATATGAATTACTATTTTAAATACTATTTATGATAAGTATTTATTCACCGATGATAATGAGGCATTCATTTTCTCTATGGCTTTATCCAGATTAGCATCACTACATGTTATTAAAGTATCATCAGCAAAAAGATTAATGAATTCACAATCAACAAAGAGTTCAATATCATTAATATATAAAATAAAAAGAAGAGGACCCAATGCACTCCCCTGAGGAATCCCTATATCAGTATTTATGGCACAGGATGTTTGGTCAGCAAAACGGACTCTCTGCTTGCGATTTTTTAAATAGTTACTAAACCACTCCAATACTCTATCCCCAATACCAATTTTGATAACATTATTTGTTTGTCAATTGTCTCTTTTTAAGTCCAAAAATACTGCTACAACATATTTATTTTCGTCTAATTTAGTTTGAATGTTACAAAGTGTAAGTTGTACCGCTGATTCACAGGAAATTTTTTTTAAAACCAGATTGGTTACATATTAGGATCGAATTTTTAGAAACAAGATTCATTAATTGATCATAAACAGCAATTTCTATATTTTTTTCTAGTGGAGACAAGGTATTAATTGGTCTAAATTCATCAGCATTATTGGTATTGTTTATTTTTGGGATATGTATAACTGTACTGATTTTTAATGAATTAGGAATTCTGCCAGTATCGAGTGATCTATTTACTAGATTTACAACTACTACTACAGTTTAAAATTTCGTGTAATGATAATTTATTATCCAAATTGTTCAACCAACTTCGTGTATCATTTTAAACAAAGTTAATTGATTCCTCGCAATGCTATAACTGTAAAAAAACTGGGAACAACATACTTGATGAAGATAGAAATATGGCACACCCTATTTTCTAATTTATATTGTAGGGGAAGTCTCGACATTTTTTTTATTATAAGAAGGTTTTTAATTTAATTTTCAACACTGCAAAAATATGAGATTATAAGCAAAATGAACTAAAATTCTTTGTCTTATTATGATAAAAGTTTTTATAGGTTTTAAAATCTATTTTTTATCTATGAAGTATTTTATTTTGATCAGATACACATGAACTAGATTTTATTTAAATGAACGTTTTTACAAACTCTCTTAAATTTAAGATTTAATCTTTGCATGATAATAATTAAAAATACAGACTGTCCCATTTGTCACAGGTTTGGTTTGATACAAAAATTTTATATTTTATTATTCACTATTTAGTTCCAGGATTGGGAGTCAGACACATTCAAATCGCTCTACTTTTTTCAATGTTAGCCATAGCATATGGAATGAGAGTCACTTTATCTGTAGCAATTGTCGCGATGACTGACAATAGCACATCACCTAATCCCGATGTTCCTGTAAGTTTTTCATTATACAATACAATTTGTAAGTCCTTCTTTTACTTTTCTAATATTTTTCAGACCTACGACTGGAACAACAAAAGTATCATTTTATCTTCCTTCTTCTGGGGTTACATCTGCCTACAAATATTTGCAGGACAACTTGGCAAGACATACGGCACCAAATGGTTGGCTTTCATCGCTATGTTCATAAATTCAACGGCTTGTGTAGCGATTCCATTTGTAGCAGATTATATTGGGTCGTACGGGGTCATGGCTTGCAGAATGTTGCAAGGATTATCGCAAGGTTTCTTCTTCCCGTCCGTTCACAATCTCTTGGGGCAATGGGCGCCGTTGGATGAGAGATCTACTCTTGGAACAATAGCTTTTGCAGGTTAAATATACGTTAAATATACTGTAGATCAATAAAGATACTAAAATTTCACTATTACAGGACCTTCCTTTGGGACGATTGTCTCTATGATCATAACTGGAATGATAGCGTCTTCGTGGTGTGGTTGGCCTGCATCGTTTTATCTTTTCGGATCTCTAGGGTACGCGTGGATGCTAGCGTGGTGGTTACTTTCTGCCAATACTCCTGGAACTCATCCAAGGATCACAAATGAAGAACGGGAATATATACAAAAAAGTTTAAGTGTTAATACAGATGATAAGGTAAATGTTTAATAGAACCTTTCTGCTATTCTATAATTTTAAATTGCCTTTATTTAAGATTCCCGTCACTCCATGGAAAAGCATTTTCACTTCACTACCAGTATGGGCTTTTGTTGTCGCCATGTTTGGTCAAAATTGGGGGTATTCAACTTTACTTACAGAAATACCTAACTACATGAAAAATGTTATGAATTTCGATATGAAACAGGTAAGTTAAAAACATATATAGCGGCTCTAAATATCCAACTATAATATTTTCCATGTGCTAGTTATAAAAATTAACAACTAAAAATGATTTATTTTATAATAAATCCCAATATTTAATCTTTCAAAATGTTAAATTTTGTTCCGAGGGCTGTAATCTCTCAACAATATTATTAGGATGATTATTTCTCTTGCCTGTCAAATATCAATTTTTAATCAATCACGTGCTTGGAAACTGATTTGACGCAGCCAATCAAAACAAAATAAAGCGACTATTCACCTTGGTGGTAAATATTCGGCTATTTAATCATCGTCCTCAATATTCACCTGAAGGACGGTATCCAACAATAACGAAGCCGCCCGTAAATTTCAAATTTTTCAAATAAAACCTATACTAATGGTATTATAAAATTGCTTATAGTTAATAAATTATCGATGTTTAGTAGCAAATACACAAATCCAACTGATTTCGCACTTTTTCTGAAACTATAAATATATTCATTCATTCCTTTCTATGTAATACCGTCCATTTTACGACAAACATAGTAGGCGGGCGTCATCTGAATTTTGACAGTTTGCCATTAAAGTTTATTACAGAATTAAATTTGACACATTTTGTTAAAAAGTATTAACAATGAGTAGATTCGGGAGTAAAAATGTTCAAGAAATTGATAATATAGTTAAATTAAACGTACCTGCCAAGACAGTAAAGAGCAAAACTAGTATAATTTATACGTACGTACAGAATTTTTTGTGACTCGGGAAATAATCTTATTAAATATAACGCGACCTTGACAAATTAGCTACTATTTTTATTGCTACTAAATTTCTCGTATATTTTACAATTTGACTCGACAATTTTGGCATTAATAATCAAAGAATAACTCCCTCGAGCTAAAGCTCTCGGGAGTTATTCAGATTATTAATGCCAAAATTCGACGAATTGATCCTAAAATAAATTCGAAATTTAGATACAATAAAAATAGTCGGCTATTTGTCAAGGTCTTGGGATATTACTGTCGACTATTATTGTATACCGGGTGTATCAACGATGCGTGCGTGGAGGATAGCTGCTTCCCTTTTGAAGATAGGAAAAAATGTTTCAAATAAAAGTTGTAGACAGCAATGAAAGCTATGTTCCAAAAATAACTACCAACATACAGGGTGTCCCATAAATGTGTGACTTATCAAAGTTATGTTTTTTTAAATGAAACACCCTATATATTTTCACTAGACTGAATTCCATCGAAAGAGTGCTTCTCAAAAATATAGGGTTGTATGGGTTTATACCAGGTGGTTCTGAAGTTATGGTCACATTTATGTCCCAAAATGGGTTCGTTCAACACCAAATATCTCAAAATCAGTAACTCGGAATAACAAAATTTTTTCACCAAATATCCTCGAAAATTGTGTATTTTGATTTCATATTCATAAATTTACCGAATGGCAGTTTTCCCATACAGGGGCAACCAAAACTCGGGATCATTTTTTTCTCAGTTTTTTCAAATGGAACACCCTGTAAATAAGGTCATACCAGAATAGTCCACACTATGAGCCTTCAGAAAATGTAGGGTTTGTCTACTTGATTTTCACCGGTAATGCATCTAATTCTTAAGGAAAGTATCAAAAATGTCATAAAAGCAATACTGATATTTTTTTATTCAATGATGAATAAACATGGAACAAAATAATCTCAAAAAAATGTAAAAAAACCGTCATTTCACAGTAGATGTTCAAACAATCTCCCGTTTTGAGCTATGCATAAATTAAGTCTATCTACGACTTCAGTTAAAGTTGATCTTGTAGTAGAGCGAAAAAATCCTCTAATTCTATTTTTCCTTCAGCGTCGTTGGTTTGCCGCTAATTTATTTTTTTGCTCATTTCTTGTGTTTCACATTTTCTGTTTCCACAAACCTCTCCTTCGAAAACTCTCGAGTCGCATATGGAACTGCATACATTCTACTGGCTAAAAGCAGTTTCTGTAACATCTATCCGGAATGTAGATCATTTTATCAATTATATCAAATCACCCTTGGAACATTTGAATGTTGCAGGAACTGTCAACAAACATGACATTTAATTATCGAAGTGAATTTATAGTTTAAATCTAATATTTTCTCGTTTCAAAATGATCTACATTTTGGGTAACTGTGACAGAAATTGTTTATTAGCTAGTAGAATGTATGCAGTTCGATATCCTGATTCAAGATCTATACGACCAGCGAGTTTTCGGAGGGTTAAAGAAAGATTTGAAGAGACAGGCAGTGTCAGGCACAAGAAATGGCAAGTAGTGAATAAGATTGCAACAAATGAAGAAAATCAATTAACGGTAATGCTTTCAACAGTTGAGAATCCTTATGTTAGTTCGAGGGAAATTGCAAGAGAGCTGGATATAAGTCATACTTCTGTGAACAGAATATTGATCAAAAATAAACTTCATCCATACCGAATTGAATTACATCAATAACTGTATGAAAGGGATTATGATACCAGAGTTCGCTATTGCGAAAATATATTGAATTTCATTCGCGAGGAACCAAATTTTATTAAATACGCTTTGTTTAGTGACGAGTCTACATTTAAAAGTAATGGGATGGTTAATAGACACAATTGCCACTACTATTCCACAGAAAATCCCCATTGGGTTAGACAAGTTGATAACCAAAAAAGATGGTCGATAAATGTTTGGGGGGGCATAATTGGGAATCAGGTGATAGGGCCATATTTCTTTGATCAGCCTCTGAATGGAGAAGTTTACAGAGATTTTCTTCGAGATGATTTACCAAATTTGTTGTGGGATTGAGACCAGATACAGGTTATATTATCAACATGCTGGCGCGCCTACATATCATCACAATCAGGTGAATAGGTTTTTAAACAGACGGCGCCGAAATAAATGGATAGGAAGAAGTGGGCCCATTCGGTGGCCAGCAAGGTCCCCAGACCTCACGCCCCTAGATTTCTATCTCTGGGGATATGTTAAAGGCGAGGTCTATCAAGAGAAACCAACGACACCAGGAGACATGAAGAATAGAATTCGAGAAGTTTTTTGCTCTATTACAAGAAGAACTTTAACTGAAGTTCAAAGAGCCATGGTAAATAGACTCAATTTATACATAGCTCAAAATGAGAGATTATTTGAACATCTACTCTGAAATGACGGTTATTTACATTTTTTTGAGATTATTTTGTTCCATGTTTATCCATCATTGAATAAAAAAATTTCATTATTGCTTTTATGACATTTTTGATACTTTCCTTAAGAATTAGATGCATTACCCGTGAAAATCAAGTAGGCAAACCCTACATTTTTTGGAAGCTCATAGTGTAGACTATTCTTGTATGACCTTATTTACAGGGTGTTCCATTTGAAAAAACTGAGAAAAAAATGATCCCGAGTTTTGGTTGCCCCTGTATGGGGAAAGTGCCATTCGGTAAATTTATGAATATGAAATCAAAATACACCATTTTCGAGGATATTTGGTGAAAAAATTTTGTTATTCCGAGTTACTGATTTTGAGATATTTGGTGTTGAATGAACCCATTTTGGGACATAAATGTGACCATAACTTCAGAACCACCTGGTTTAAACCCATACAACCCTATATTTTTGAGAAGCACTCTTCCGAAGGAATTCAATCGAGTAAAAATATATAGGGTGTTTCATTTAAAAAAATACAACTTTGATAAGTCACACATTTATGGGACACCTTGTATGTTGGTAGTTATTTTTGGAACATTGCTTTCATTGCACGCATCGTTGATACACCCGGTATATCAACATTTTGAAACCCGCACTTAATGATTACTGACATAACCTTCCCTAGTATACTTCATTTTCTCTTCTACTAGATGGCAGCCCATTTGCCTATTCATAAATCACCCACTCTTTCTGAGGTTGCTATATATTGCCACTGTGATTCTTCTGTATTTGACATCTCTCTTAAATATCTCCATTTTTTTATATTAATATTACAATCTATTACCGATTTATTTTCATTTAATTTGATTCTCCAACGATTGGTCCAATTATTAATTATATCTAATGATGTTTGTAGTTTTCTTGCAGCCTCTACGTGTGTTTTCCCTACTGCCACGATATCGGTGTCATCTGCAAAGGTGGCAATTGTATTTTGCTCTAATTCAGGAATATCTCTAGTGTATAATAGTTATAGGACTGGCCCTAATACACTTCCTTGTGGTACTCCTGTCTTAATTTCTTTAATTTTAATATATGTAATGCTAATAATTCTGAATACTGTTTTGGCATTTTGTTTTTGAATCCTTCATGCCAAACTCTATCGAAAGCTTGCGCTACATTAAGGAAGACTTTTTTCTTCTAAGATTTTTTTGATGATATTAGTTATTCTATGGACTTGATCTATAGTTGAATGGTTTTCTCTAAATCCAAACTGGTGTGATGGAATATCTTCTTGAATTTGCACATTTTGTATAAATTTATTTTGATTTCAGAACAGTGTCCTCTCCGCAGCACCATATTTCGCTTCGTTTGTATTAAGTTTTGTGTTTGGAGCTATGTCTGATTTTATGATCAACCGAAATTACATAACCAGAGAAAATGCAAGAAAATTATTTAATTCAATTGGTAAGATATGCTTTTTTTAATGTTTAATAAAACAATTTTTTTGGTGCCCGAGAATAACTCCTTCTTGTTTTTGAGATATAGCGAGATAAATATTTGTCCCCGTCAATAATTTGGATTTCTGTAATATCATTTTTGTATTTTTTAACATATTTTTTTAGGAACCATTGTACCATCCATAGCTTTAGTGACCCTAGGATTCTTGGGAGAGGACCAAACAAGTTTATCGGTTACTATGTTAGTAATTGCTGTGGGAGTGAATGCTGGGTGTTTTACAGGATTCCAAATAAATCCAGTAGATTTATCGCCGAAATTTTCTGGTATTCTTATGGGAATTGGAAATGGGTCTTCCAATATTTTCTCCATTATCGCACCGTTATTGGTACAATTCGTTGTTACAGATGAGGTAAGTCCTTCCTCATAATTATATTCGATTAATAGTATTCAAAGTTTACATATTTTTTTTAGACAGACAAAGATCTTTGGAGGATAATCTTCATTGTAGCCGCTTGTGTGTATACAGCCTCTGATATTTTTTATGTTCTCTTTGCATCTGGAAAAGTTCAGGAATGGAACGATTTGGACCAAGAAAACGAAACAGAAGATATAAATAATATTAAATAATTTGTAACAAACGAAATAATCAAAATTGGTCAAACTGTGATATATTCAATTAACTTGTATAAAAATATAAGAAAGATTCCATTTTTCTGGAATATTTTCTGCATATAATTTAGGTTGGTTTCTGAAAGTGTTTCAGATTTTAAAAGTTTATCGAAACTCTTTTTCTTAAGGCAATTTAACTTAAGAGGAAGTTGTACTATATTATAAAACAGTGTATGCAAGGGTTTCGCAGTCCCTAACTTTTTTGGTTCATTTTTCATTTTGAAAGAATGAAAAAATAAGTACGTATTGTTAAAGGTCTAATCTATATTCCTATTTTCTCACTTTTTCAAAATTTGATTGGGCTTTTTCTAAAAAAAACGCAAAATTCCATGTTTTCTGATGATTATTCCTATTTTTTTTAGAAAAGAACCAAAGCAAATTTCGAAAAAGTGAGGACATAGTATCATAGATTAGGTCTTTACCAACAAGTACAAATTTTTTCATCCACTAATAATGAAAAATAGACTTCAAAAGTTAGAGACTAAAAAACTCTTGCATGGCACCATTTTGCATCCAGAAAGTGGCGCCGCTTTTAGAATTCAAAGGAAATAATCAATTATGAATAAAGATAAAATAGAAACGTCATTAATTTTACATTTTTTTTGTTTATGTGATGTGACTTTATCAGAGAATTATAATTTTACAATCCTAGTCTGCTTTTGTGATCTTTTTATTATAATTGCAATAAATTTTTACCTACAGAAATATTTCTTCTGTAAGTAAAATATTAAATGTTAATTTTCCTATTTTTTGCGTTTAAAAAATAACCATAGAGAGACGCATAACCTATAATTTATTAAGGAAGAAGAATGAAAGCAACATTATGATCTAATACACTATTGTACCTATCTGCAATTTTATAACCAAGCAACTGGCGTCAAATTGAAGGTAAATAATAAATATAACTTTGCTACGTCACTTGAGGAGTCAAAAAAATTAATCATTTATCTAAAAATAGTTATTTATGTGCCAAGGACGAAAAACTGTCTATTATAGTCGAGTCTGCAAATTGAGAGACAACAGACAATTTTTCGCCGAGGCGCATATTACATTTTTTCGTAGACCTCTACAAAAACGTACTAATTTCCGAAAGAAAAATCGACCATTTTTTAAGGCAAGCATTTTTCGTCCGCAAACACTTTTGTCTGCTGTGGTCACTAGGATACGGCACGGTGCGAGTCATTTGAGGACGAAAAGTACTTGCCTTCAAAAATAGTTGTCTTTTCATTGGGAAATTAGTACGAAAAATGTCATTTTTTGTAGAGGTCGACGAAAAAAAATATTATTTCAATTTTTATTACAAATATGGCGGCAGTGGTGTAGCCTTATATACAAGGAGGCGAAAAAATGAGATTCCTCTTTAGGACAACGAATATTTGAAACATACTGTATAATATTAACATCGCATATAAAAAATATGCTATTTTTCGGTATATAAAACAGACTCGATCAGCCGGAAGTCGTTACAATTATTTTAAATGTGCGTAATCATACAGATTTAGATAATAAGCGGAAAACATCACGCTACTAAAAATATTAGAAGAAAAATTGCAATCCTAAATCAAAATTGTTCCGAAACTAACAAAACAGCATCCATATTTTATGAATATGATTGTTAGAACTAGAGTTTCAATAGTGTCAAAAGTTAATATAACACATGGTGGGTACTATTTAATATATTATTTATTTTCAATTTTTCAAACTGTTAGAATTATTTGTTTCGAAAAAAAGTCAGTATTAATAATAATAATAATAATAATAATAATTTAGGGGGGTGAGTGGCTCAGCGGTAGAGCACTGGACTCATAATCCAAGGGTTGTGGGTTCGAATCACACCAAAGGCAGAAATCTTTTTCTGATTTTTAATTAATTAAAAATTTAGAAATTGATTTTCATATACCAGGTGTGATTCCTCACTCGATCATTCACTGTTGGGTTCTAATTAACAGTGCTGTTCCTAAAGTGGCGCTGGGAAACAGTAACAAAGCCTACACAGAACACGAGGCTAATGGCCATAGTAGTCGATGCCGTTGACACAGAAGTAAAAAAAAAATTTATTCGTGTAATAAAAAAAACACAATGTAATACATGTAAATAACAAAAAAAAAGTAACCACGAAAAAGGCTGAAAACAGCTTTGATCTACGTGGTAGATCAGCTGATCTTAGTCTCAGCCTTAAAGAAAAAATATACATACCGATATAAAACTAAACAAAATAAAATAAATGCGTCATTATAAATCACATGCGTAACTATAAGTAATATGAAAAATTATTTAATTATTTTGCTGAATGAGGAATAATTATTAGTAATTTACTATTGTAATCACTGAGTGCTAAGTAGATATTTTTTATATTGCCGTTTAAAGGTATTGACAGACATTGATTTGAAAGAGGTCGGAATGTTATTGTAAACCTTATATATATATATATATATATATATATATATATATATATATATATATATATATATATATATATATATATATATATATATATATTGTAACTGAAAGATCTGCAGTAATAAGTTGTGCGATGAGATGGTGGTGAAATTAACCCTTTGTAACGAAGGTTTAAATTATGTACGTCGGTTCTAAATTGAATTTTATTATGCAAGTACGGAGGATTCTTTGTAGAAATCACTTTATGAAAAAGAGTTGCTGAGTGTAATAATCGTCTATTTTCCATACATAACCACAATGTCTCGGTTAATTTATATGATATGCGATCTCTTTTCCTAATACCATAAATAAATCTTAGGCACGCTTTCTGTGCTCGTTGAATACGTAAATAGTCAATTTTATCTATACAGGGACCATATAAAACATGTCCATAATTAAAATGACTTAAAACCAGTATATCTGTTAATTTTATTTTTAGCTGTTTGGAGAGTAAATGACGATTAGGGTAGAGCATCTTTAAATTCATATAACTTTTTTGAATGCATTTGGTAATATGATGTTTAAACCTTAAATCTACATCTATTTCAACACCTAGATTTTTTGCTGAGTCGCTTGGACGTATATGTTCGCCTTTAATAAAAATTGATAAATTATCTTTAACAGATGGTTTTTTACTCCCCAAAATTAGTAATTTTGATTTCAACGGGTTAATTTTCAAATTATGAATTTCAGAGCATTTTATAAGTTCGTTGATATCATTATTAATCAAAGTATTAGCTTCTACTATATCTTTTTCTTGAAAAGAGTAATAAATTTGGGTATCATCTGCATACATATGAGAACTACAATTTTTTAATCTGGCAACAATATGACTTGTGTATATAGAAAATAATAAAGGACCAAGAACAGATCCCTGGGGTACACCGCATCTAATGTTATTATCTGCGGAATACCCCAAATCTGTCTCGGTAAATTGAATTCTGTTATTTAGATAACTCTTGATAAGATTTCTAGCCTGGTCACTAAATCCAATAAAGTGCAATATCGAATACAAAATTTCATGAGATATCGTATCAAAAGCTTTAGAAAAGTCAAGTAATAACAAAGCTGTAGCTTTTCCCTGATCCGTAGCCTCAAAAATGTCATCTGTTATTTTAAGTAGCGATGTAATGCAGCTATAACCACTTCTAAAACCCGACTGAGTTCTTGGTAGTATTGGATAAGAATCTAAGTGACGTAGAATTTGAAATTTCATTATTTTTTCAAGTATCTTGGAACAAACTGGTAAGAGACTTATTGGGCGAAGATCATTAAACGATGTAGGGTCTGTTTTTTTGGGTATTGGAATGACTTTAGATTTTTTCCAGGACTCTGGAAAAATATTTTTTTCCAAACATATATTTAGGATATGTGTATATCCTTTAGTGACAGGATGTCGAGCTAGCCTGCTTCTTACTGATGAGGCACAATAATGCCGAAACCGGTCTAAGAACGGCAAGCTCCTTTAATAACAAAATCAAAGTTTTTGGGTTAAAGCCACCAAACCACGTCTGGACTTTCGTAATTCAATACCTGGTGGGGCATATAGCCCAAGGAGTAGTTGTTGAAGTCTAGACGCTGGTGCAGTGTAGGACATTTTTAATGTCCTTGTTCTTGGGAGCTTGTGTTATTTTATTTCACATCCTTTGTGCAGTTTTGTCACTCCCATGGTCCTTTTTTGGTATTTTTATGATTCAAAAAAATTTCAACTTCGTGTTAGTATATAGATTTAAGTTTAGCCATTTTACGAGTAATATTTCATTTTCTATTACCGGACTGCAAACGCAGAAATATTATTCATAGGAATATCATTTAAAGAAAAAATTTCATGTTAAATATATTTTCTTTATCATTTTAGTGCATATGTTACTAAAACAATCAATAACTATATCCAAAGTAAGTGTATTTTACCGAATAAAATTATCTTGATTATTTTTAAATCTAAAGACATTTATTTTTTATTGAAATTTAAAATACATGTCTACATTTACTGTATTGGAAATAACCCTTGGTGCGATATTTCATAAAAGTGTTGCTATAAGTGGTACACGTTTAGGTAAACAATTAGATTTCAATAATAAGGTTAAGAATTAATACTGATTAGAGATTAAAAAACTTTATATCTATCCAAGAATTCGATTGTTTTGTAAAATAAATAAGATGATTTTGATAATAAAATAATTACATCCGTTGGATTGGAGTAAATCAGAGGAGTTATTTGAAAGCTACCTTTACATTTTCCCCACTCTGTTAAGTTAATGTTTCGGTGTTTCCCCCTCTCGCCCTCTCTAGCTGCATATGTACCTTTCAATTAAAATGTTAAAGCTATAAAAGTTTTAACATAAATGGCAGCATGAAAGCAAAAAGGAGCAGCTGACCGATAAAATCAAATAAATAATAACATAACAATATCCAACCCTCAAAATAACGGCGCCTCCAAGGTGGTGGCAGTAGGGGAAATTGCCCATCCCCCCCAAAGTCCGGCCATGAGAGGATAATTGTCATAGTTGCGTAAACCAAATTTTAATTTTTTGAATTTTTTTTGTAGATTCTAGGTCCATTTATATCCTAAAAAACTCACTTTTTCCCCCAAAAATGGCCCAATCATTCTTTTTCGATAATTTTGACATTGCCAATCGTCTTTTATACAAAATTGAATCTGCATAAACCAAATTTTAATTTTTTTTGTAGATTCTAGGTCCATTTATAACCTAAAAAACTCACTTTTACCTCAAAAATGGCCCAAACATTTTTTTTTTCGGTAATTTTGATGTTGCCAATCGTTTCTTATACAAAATTCATTCTGCGTAAACCAAATTTTAATCTTTCTGAATTTTTTTAGTAGATTCTAGGTCCAGTTATATCAACAAACCCAAAATATTAAACTTTTATATATATAACCCTTTCCAATGAATTAACGGGGTTTTAATAAATATAAGTACTAATAAAAAATAATTAATAATAGTCCCACTTGAATTTTTAATATAACAAGATAAGGAATACAGTTAATGTTATTGTATTATCTGAAAAAACAAATTATAGATTAAGTGTAGCTTTTCAATAGGTATCAACAATTATTCAAGCTTAGCAACCGGAACCAATTAATTTCCTTTTGAAAATGGTTTTTCTTCAAAAGTTGTGTGGTGTAAAAAATGAATGTGAGAAAAACTCGGACACAGGTAAAACATTTTAATAACCGGAGATCAGTAAAACATACCTTATTTCGATTTTGATTTTGATTGACTACGTACCTAATCAGCAATCGCTTCTAAGGGGCGATCGTCCAATCAGTTGAAAAATTGTGCTTGAATGCTGCCTGCCTGCATCCAAGACATAGATTGGACCAGTCTCCCAAGAAAAATGAATTTCTATTGATATATTTTCAAAAAATAAAGATTACTATGACAAAATATTGGTTTGCAATTTTTAAAATTTACAATAAATTAAAAAAGCCTTTAAGATTTGAAAAATATTTCACTGCTATTAATTACAGTAACTGACAGATTCAAGTACTAATTTAAATTAAAGATGTGGCACAAAAAAAACCGTAAGATAAAAAATCAAACGTAGAAGATTTAACAGATCCTTTATCTGTCCTTAAAATCTTGAAAATATCAATCTTACAGACAGGGTTTGTGTTTAAAATATTTTCTTAATTAAACTGACATTTTTAAACAAAAAAACAATGTAAAACATAATTTCCGTGTTTATTTAGAGATTTTGAAAGATATTATGTAACAGAACTGTTTAGATTGTAAGTACAGACTCAGTATTTCTAAGCATCATAGGAGTGATAATTAGCAATAATATTAATAACCTTTCTTAATAAAAGGTCAATTACGTTTATCAAACATATAGTTCTGATAGTAAATAGATTTTAAATATAGAGACAGTAGCGATTTTGATGAACCAAGTAAAAAAAATTATTTTCTTCTAAGTCTGTTTCTATTAAAGATATTAGTGAATTATGTTACCGATTAGTGATCACGCACAAAATGTATCGTCCTTTAGAACAACAAGAAGCACCAGGTATATCAATAATTTTTAGTACTATAAATAGAACACTTTGTATTTTTTTGATTATAATTTTTTAAACTCGTATTTTCGATGTTTTTGGATTTATTTTTAAGCATAGCGATTTTAGACTAAATTAAACTGATTTTAAATACCTTGAATCATGGAAAATTGAGGGTTAGATATTGGTTATAAATATGCATTCTATCGAAAAAAGTTTAATGTAAAAGTTGTAGATAATTAAAGCATCTAAAACTTTTGTATTGATCATTTTTCAACATAACCTCAATTAACGTTTATTGTTTCCTAGTCAGTAAGTATCATACAAGACAAAATTATATTTTTATAGGACCTCTACTCGGATTTCGACATCTTCAGGTCCTATTTTACTTTCTTCTTTTGACGTACACGTACTGCATGAGAACCGTCCTTTCAGTGGCTATAGTTGCGATGAATAATAATTCAACTAGTACTAATACAGACATACCGGTATGATTTTTTAAATATTTATTAAAAGAATACAACAGCCACACAACAATTCATATACCAAAGGTGATAACACCATACCGGCATGTATTTTTGCCATTTTGTAGGCAATTCATGGTGTAAAATTGACGATTTTCGAAAAAATGAACTGTGGAAGATACATTCTTTATATCAGATTCGAGCTAAGCAGGTCAAAATGCATAGGGGTAGTGGGTTTTCACCTTTGGTATGTGTATGTGGCTGTGAATTAATTTGCAGAGCTCTCTAATTATTCTTAATGTAATTTAGACCTACGACTGGAAAAATCAAAGTGTAGTGTTATCAGCGTTTTTCTGGGGATACGTCATACTTCAAGTCCCAGTGGCTCAATTAGGAAAAAAATATGGAGCCAAGTGGATGTTGGTAATATGCACTACGGTAGATTCCACGTCTTGTATATTGATACCGACAATGGCTTACTATCTTGGAGCTGAAGGTGTGATGATATGTAGATTTTGCCAAGGATTAGCGCAGGGGGGTATAGCACCCTTAATTCATACATTATTAGGGTGTTGGGCACCTCCGTCCGAAAGATCTGTTTTAGGAACTGTAACTTATGCAGGTAAGATGCGGGAAATTTAACCAGAATCAGACAATTTATTCATTAATACTGTCAATCTAAAGAATCCTCGTTTAATAAATCTATTATTCTTAATAATAATGCAAATATTACACAGCACGACCGAAAAGACAGCCCAATCCTCAGGCCAGTGACCAGAGCTGTTATTAAATCGCTACTCAACTGAGTTTTCCTGAATAATAACTCGTTCGCTGCCCCTACCGCGTTTACGCGTTTAACTGGGCTTGTAGCCAGTGCCCCCGCCGCGTTGACGCGTTCTTGTGTTAATCACTATACACGTGAAAAATCCTGTGTTGGCTCTCAGCGAAGTTTTTTAATTTCAAGGGGGCAGCGAAGGTGTTAAACCGTTGGTGCGACAAACATGTAATTTGAAATATACATTCATTATATAACATCGGCAAGAATAAAATAAATCACATTCTTCATAGGGGCAATAAAAGGATCATTGGATTAAAGTCTGACTGCCTCCAAATATACATGGGAACTCACTTTTTCTCAGATAATCGCGGGCGTAACCCAGTAATTTATAAATATCTTTAATCAAATCTGGGAATTGTACGCTTTATTATTTTTATTCCTTTTTAGGTGCGATTTGCGGAAATATTTTGTCTTTACCTATTACCGGAGTAATTTGTTCCAGTTGGGCAGGATGGCCTGCAGCTTATTATCTCTTTGGCGCTCTAGGACTAAAATGGGTAGTACTGTGGATGATATTCGGTGCAAATAATCCCAGTGTACATACACGAATTAGTGATGAAGAAAAAAACTATATTCAAACTAGTTTGGGACAATGTGAAAATAAGGTTTTGTGGAGAATTATAACTATGTTTAGACGGTGTTTTAGACTATATTTATTCATTTATTAACTTAAACTTTATTTATTTTTAGGTACATAAAACTCCATGGAAAAAAATTTTAACTTCACCTCCATTCTGGGCTGTAACACTTGCATTTGTAGGGGCGAACTGGGGAAGTTCAGTTTTGTTAACTCAAACTCCTACGTATTTGAATAAGATTCTAGACTATGATATTAAATCGGTAAGTGGTTACTTACAATATCAATCTAGCTTTGGGTTTTTGGGATCAAATAAATCAAATTAAGAGGCAATGGAAATATCTGTAAAACAATCTTCTATATAATAACGGATTTATTGGATTTTTCACTGAAGTTGTTCACCCAGTGAGTTTACCAACTTTTGTGTTTTTTATAGAATAGTTTGTTGTCTGCAGCTCCTTATGCAGCTATGGGAATATGTTCGATAATATTCAGCTCTATCTGTGATTGGATTATAAATAGAAACATAGTACGTAGAGGAACTGCTAGAAAAATATTTAATAGCATAGGTAAGTGATAAGAAAAACAAAAAGAAAAATGAGAAAATATTCGTCTGCTCTTGAGCATTTTGTATTTAGATTTTTGTACCTACTTTTATCACTAGTCACTGTAGCAGCTTTGTTTTTGTTTCCTAACGACACTTTAGATAGAATTCCAAAGCTTTAACACCGTTGACCTCTAAAATTGATATACAGGGTGCGCCAATTATTTCCACTCGATCTCTAGCAACGAAAATAAAAGAGATATCAACAAGATTTTTTGTAGGGGTAGACAGTGTCACTCGGACTACAATTATAAAATATTTTGATGTATACAGGGTGGCTAATTTTTTTGGAATAAAAAAATTAATTTGGTTTTTTTAAATTGAACACCCTGTATACGATTATGTCTTCTGATTCTACTTAATATTAGATTTACGGTAGTTTTTTGTATTTGTAAATCCGACGCGGCGTTGACAAGTTATTCCTATTTTAAGCAGATTTAATGAAAAAACAGCACAGCAGGAATATTAGCACAAAAATCACATTTTTTAAAAAATTCCTCAAAAAAGCTACTATGATGTAAATAAAACATGCACGTATCACAATAATCACACAACATCTTCACCTGTTGCACAGGGTGTTTGCCGATGGCGTGCCAATAGTCTAGTTTTCAAATGGCAATAACTTAATTTTTTCAAATGGGACACCCTGTATATTTTTCTTCAGTTAGAAGCTCTCCTTAATACGCATTAAAAAAATATAGGGTTTTGCACATCTAACTTTACTACTTACTTTAATAATTGACGTTAAGTGACAAACAACATATTTTACACAATTTTTAATAAGTACAAAATTTTACAAAGTTTAATCGTAAGAAAACTACAATAGTGAAAGTTAAAATTTATAGTAGGTGTTCAAAATGTATTCCATTTTCATTTATACATTTTCTTGCCCTTTTTTTCATTGATTTACGCACATCTCTTAGCATTGCAGGGGTCACCTGTCTAAATGCTGCAGTAATTCTTTCTTTCATATTTTCTTTTGTGGTAACCTCTTCTTTGTAAACAATATTTTTAATAAAACCCCACAAGAAAAAATCGCAAGGTGTAAGGCAAGGCGATCTAGTAGGCCAATTTATAGGTCCTCCCCTTCCTATCCAACGATCCTGAAATTCCCTATTTAACCAATTGCGAACATCTAATAGGTAATGTGGTGTGGCACCATCTAATTGAAACCACATTCCGTTGCGATAATTTTGAGGCACATTTTGCAATAAGTTGCGAAAATCATGTTCTACAAATCTAAAAATATAGCTCCATTTACAGTCCCATCAAAGAAATAGGGACCAATTACATAATCACCTATTATTCCCGCCCACACATTCAAAGACCATCGATACTGTGATGTGGTTCTAAATAAATGTTCATTGTGGTCCGAATAATAATGGAAGTTGTGTCTATTTACACAACCGTTCTTATGAAACGTGGCTCCGTCGGAGAATAAAACTTTCTTTAAAAAGTTACGCTCTGTATTTATCTTGTTTATTAACCATCTACAGTATTCCACTCTACGAAATCACGTGGTAACAATTCTTGGTGAAGCTGGATATGATAGGGGTGATATTTATTCTTTTTTATTATGCGTCTAATTGTGGTATTGGAAATATCTAACTGATTGCTTAATTGCCTTGTGCTTATATTGGGATCTTCAACTATACTGATCATTACCTTATATTCGTTGTCAATAGTAACAGCTGTAGTTTCACGTGAATGTTTTTCATACTTGACGGTTCCTGTTCTATCAAATCTATTCTTTAAATTCTCAAAAGTATCCTTTTGTGGATGACGTCTTTCTGGGTATCTTTGACGATAGACCCTACTAGTAAGAAACGCATTTTTTTGACATTCACCCAGTATCCATATCATATCAATATTTTCTTGAACACTATAATTCTTATTAAAATCCATTTTTTATACACAATACCGATTAAATATAGTAGACGTGATACAATACAAAATTTTATGTTGACAATTAATGTCATAACAAAATATACCTACTGTCATTTTCATAGGTAACTTGATTTCTTATTAAAAATTGTGTAAAATATGTTGTTTGTCACTTAACGTCAATTATTAAAGTAAATAGTAAAGTTAGATGTGCAAAACCCTATATTTTTTTATTGCGTATTAAGGAGAGCTTCTAACTGAAGAAAAATATACAGGGTGTCCCATTTGAAAAAATTAAGTTATTACCATTTGAAAACTAGATTATTGGCACGCCATCGGCAAACACCCTGTGCAACAGGTGAAGATGTTGTGTGATTATTGTGATAGGTGCATGTTTCATTTACATCATAGTAGCTTTTTTGAGGAATTTTTTAAAACATGTGGTTTTTGTGCTAATATTTCTGAAGTGCTGTTTTTTCATTAAATCTGCTTAAAATAGGAATAACTTGTCAACGCCGCGTCGGATTTACAAATACAAAAAACTACCGTAAATCTAATATTAAGTAGAATCAGAAGACATAATCGTATACAGGGTATTCAATTGAAAAAAACCAAATTGATTTTCATTCCACAAAAATTAGCCACCCTGTATACATCAAAATATTTTAAAATGGTAGTCCGAGTGACACTGTCTACCCCTATAAAAAATCTTGTCGATATCTCTTTTAGTTTCGGTGCCAGAGATCGAGTGGAAATAAATGGCGCACCCTGTATAACACACGAATATTTTAATTAATTCACAAGCTAAATGTTTATTTACAATTTCAGGAACCCTTTTCCCAGCTCTTAGCCTCTCGATTGTGGGTTTTATACCAAAAGAACATGCTGGACTTTCGGTAGCACTTTTGGTATTTAATGGTGGTATTACTGCAGGTGGTCTTTGTGGTTTTCAAGTAAATCATGTAGATTTATCACCAAATCATTCTGGGATATTAATGGGAATCACTAATAGTTCGACAAGTATATTTTCAATAATTTCACCTCTTATTGTACAATTCATAGTAACCGGTGACCAAGTAAGTTTCTCTTCCAGTACAATGAATAGACTATAGACATATAAATTGTAAATAGTTTTGTTATAAACAGTTATTTATTTTTTAGACTAACCAAACAGAATGGAGGACGATTTTTTTAATTTCGGCTTGTGTATACCTGGTAACCGATATATTCTTTATACTATTTGCTTCTGGGGAAATACAAGAATGGAACGAGAGTGAGGAAAGCCGGGGAGATCCAGAAAACGCCCAACAAGAATAGAGCACAGAAGAAAAGAAGTAACAAACTTGAAGACATTTTATTTATTCCAAATGACCGACTTGAAGGAAATTTAATTAATATTGTATTTATTGGATCTGTATTCTGAGGTAGCGTATTGTTTCTGTATTAGGCACTAGAGCACAGATGGGCAACTGCCGTTACGATGTTAAACGAAAAGTTGTAACGAAAAACAAGTGTTTGGCAGAAGTGTGAACCGTTGGAATGCTGAGTAGAAAAGTTGCGCGCGAAAGATGACGCAATAAATAGTTCGAAACATTATATTCGATGTTCCTTGAGATTCAGCAAGGCACACAAGTGTATGACGTACTTATTATGTGGTTATAGTTTTTCGATTTTCAATTGCTGAAACAAAATTCCCAGATGTGCCGACAGGTTACTTTGATCGGCTTTGGCGGCTTGTAGATGTGCCGACAAGTGGCTTTGTCGGTATTAGCTGCTTGTATAAAGCGGGATCATTTTGTTCTGCAATTAAAAATGGACAAACTGTACCTGCTGGTCCGTATCGTTATAAGAAAATTGAAATTGGTCCGATAATGAAAAAAGTTGCCCACCCTTGTACTAGAGTAATAAATAGAATCAAATTAATGCTAGAAGTGTACTGAACCATTGCATTTGCATTAAGATATACTCTCTAAATTCGAATCAGTCAATTTCCAGTAAAAATCTGAGTATTTCCAAAAGTTACTGATTATAACCAGCACTTCTGAAACTATTAATTGTTTTGGTTCGTCCAGTAAATTATTGAATCAGTAAGAATTGACTGATTAAAATGTAAAGTTTGTATTCAACTAGCTAAAAATATTTTAATTATATTTATTTGTATTTTTTTCAATACCAAGTACTTAAAAAGCGAGTGTTGTTTATGTATATTTTTAATAGTATTATAATTTTATCTGCCCTTAGAATTTAGAATCAAATTGTGATTTTTTTTATAAGGATTCTTTTCTTTTATATAAATAAGAACATTTCTATGAATTTTTAATTTTTTTAAAGGTAGATTATATGTAATTCATTTCTATAACTCATAGTGATATCCTCTTATTGCCGGACTTGGAGGGGGGGGGGGTGCATTTGCCCCTACTGACCCCGGCTGGAGCCGCCGTTGGTTTATTATGCAACATTCATTCTGCGTTAACCAAATTTTAATTTTTTTTGTAGATTCTAGGTCCATTTATACCCAAAAAAACTCACCTTTTCTCTCAAAAATGGCCCAAACATTTTTTTCGGTAATTTTGACATTGCCAATCGTTTTTTTATACAAAATTCATTCTGCGTAAACCAAATTTTAATTTTTTTGAATTTTTTTTGTATATTCTAGGTCCATTTATACCCTAAAAACTCACTTTTTCTCTCAAAAATGGCCCAAACATTTTTTTTCGGTAATTTTGACATTGCCAATCGTTTTTATACAAAATTCATTCTGCGTAAACCAAATTTTAATTTTTTTTGTAGATTCAAGGTCCATTTATACCAAAAAAAATCACTTTTTCTCTCAAAATTGGCCCAAACATTTTTTTTTCGGTAATTTTGACATTGCCAATCGTTTCTTATACAAAATTCATTCTGCGTAAACCAAATTTTAATTTTTTTTGTAGATTCTAGGTCCATTTATATCCTAAAAAACTTACTTTTTCTCTCAAAAATGGCCCAAATATTTTTTCGGTAATTTTGACATTGCCAATCGTTTTTATACACAATTCATTCTGCGTAAAACAAATTTTAATTTTTTTGAATTTTTTTTGTAGATTCTAGGTCCATTTATACTAAAAAAACTTACTTTTGCTCTCAAAAATGGCCCAAACATTTTTTTTCGGTAATTTTGACTTTGCCAATCGTTTTTTATACAAAATTCATTCTGCGTAAACCAAATTTTAATTTTTTTGAATTTTTTTTGTAGATTCTAGGTCCATTTATACCAAAAAAACTTACTTTTTCTCTCAAAAATGGCCCAAACATTTTTTTTCGGTAATTTTGACATTGCCAATCGTTTTTATACAAAATTCATTCTGCGTAAACCAAATTTTAATTTTTTTTTTGTAGATTCTAGGTCCATTTATACCAAAAAAAATCACTTTTCTCTCAAAATTGGCACAAACATTTTTTTTTCGGTAATTTTGACATTGCCAATCGTTTCTTATACAAAATTCATTCTGCGTAAACCAAATTTTAATTTTTTTGTAGATTCTAGGTCCATTTATATCCTAAAAAACTTACTTTTTCTCTCAAAAATGGCCCAAATATTTTTTCGGTAATTTTGACATTGCCAATCGTTTTTATACACAATTCATTCTGCGTAAAACAAATTTTAATTTTTTTGAATTTTTTTTGTAGATTCTAGGTCCATTTATACCAAAAAAACTTACTTTTTCTCTCAAAAATGGCCCAAACATTTTTTTTCGGTAATTTTGACTTTGCCAATCGTTTTTTATACAAAATTCATTCTGCGTAAACCAAATTTTAATTTTTTTGAATTTTTTTTGTAGATTCTAGGTCCATTTATACCAAAAAAACTTACTTTTTCTCTCAAAAATGGCCCAAACATTTTTTTTCGGTGATTTTGACATTGTCATTCGTTTCTTACAAGGATAGCTCTAGCCCAGTGATGGGGGGGGGGGGGGGGGGGGGGAATATTTTGGGTTTGTTGAGAAATATCCTTTCAACTTTGGGGGGGAGGGCAATTGCCCCTACTGCACCCCCCTTGGAGCCGCCGTTGATTAGAGTATATATAATTTCAACAAACTATAAAACAAAATGAGAAAAAAATAATTACAAATAAAATTTGTAAATTAGTTTTAATTTTAAATAAAAATATCGAATAATGACCTGTATTATTTTAAAATAAAAGCAAATATTTACTTAAGAGTAAAAATTAAAGCTCGAGAAAATATTTTTTTGCCTATGGTGGCTTTATTGTTATAAACTTTTCATCTTAAACTTATTTAATTTTTCTGCCCGTCTAGGATGCAAACAATTTTCTAAAGTAATATTTTACTTGAGTGATCTTCAAGGCGGACCGCATCAATAACGGGAGCAAATATGCTTCAGTAAATTATTTATGTAGGAAACGAGGACATTTCAAAAATTTACTTTCAGTTTCTATAATTATGCAGGCAGGGAGAGAAATTATGCAGTTGTCGCGTCATAATTTTAACTGACATTTGACAAGCTGTACCTTTTTTCTAAGACATATTTGATTATGTCATACTTTGGTCCAAAGAATCTTTGCTCTATGGACGATTATTAATGTTCCGCCCGGTATAACAATAGGAATAAAATGTTAACAACAAAAACATTTATTTATAGATGATTATTAATGTTCCCCCCGGTAAACAATAGGAAAAAAAGTTAACAACAAATTCTTGATGACAGAGATACTGCACCATTTTAGTAATATTCTATATTATATTATCTTTGTGTTTACTACTTTTTTAGCCTCTCCTTGATTTCCTGGATCTCTAATAATAATTTTTGTTCTTGTAAAAGAAATAATCTATTCTGCTGCTCACAAGCCGTTTTAACTTTTTCAATTTCTTTTTCTACTAATTCAATTCTCTTTTTATGATATTCTTCTGCAAAACTACTCTTTTTATATGTGTCAGGTTTATTTTCTTGCAGGAATAATTTTCCTTGTTGTCCTATTATATCTGAAGTTTTTTCATTTTCATTAACAGAAGCGTCCATAGTTTCACCGTTCTGAAAGTTAAATTAATTATTTTGTTTAAATAAGGCAATTTTATCGAATATGTCGATAAAAAAAGGAAAATAACATATTTGTCAGGGGTTGAACACCTTTGGGCCACAAAAAAACAAAGATTATTGTACAGTTTATATACAGGGTGGTCCTTAAGTAATTGTACATAGAAGTATGGTAAATTCGTCACTTTAAAATATTACGATTTGAACCAACTTGCTCTAATAAAATGTTGCTAATAAGGAATATACAGGGTGTTAAAGGTTCAATTTTAAGATTTATTTTTTGCCCAAGTTTGTCAGGGTAAGTAAAAAGTAAGCAGATAAATCATTAGTACCTCTAGTAACGACTTTTTTCTTTTCTTCTTAAAATTTTCGTAGAACGTCCTCAGTTGTAAGGCTGTTCGATACTCGTCTTTTGTATTATCGTTAAATTTTTGAGTAATTTCGGTCCAAGCTTTATTTTTTAAAAAATTAGTTTTGTGGTCGTTTCTTTTATTTTCCAGTATATCGTAATAATCTTGCAAAATGGCGCATATTAGGTTACACTCACTTTGGGAAAAATTTCGCGTTCTTTTCCTATGATAATTTTTAAGCTAAAAACAAATAAATTGAATGTATTTTCGGGTTGCCCTTGTTCAAGAGCTTACAGAATTAAAAGGTAAGGAGTATTCATCTCCTAGCTTTGAACATAAATCTTCACCTACTTCTTCATATTCAGCGTTTTCAAAATCCGAATAATGAATTCCATCTTCTTCAACAATTAAAATTGTTTGGTTCGATTCATTTTTTCGTGAATTTTTCACTTCCATTATGTTTGTTTGGCTTTTTGACAATTCCTGTCAAATTTAAAATGTCAACCTTGGCTTTTAACGATTTATCTCTCTTCTTATTTCATTGGTCACCACTAATAGGGTATTTGGACAACGATTCTTGTTCTGAATTATTTGGCAACATTGGCATAGTGTTTATTAAATAACTCTCAAAGAAAACGAACGAATTTTATATTTGACAGATTGTAAGGAAAGCTTCACATGAACGAACAAATGTGCCAACAACGAAATTTGCATTGGCTAAATCTCGTTACTAGTCTTACTCTCCACCAATAAAAATAATCAAAACATATATACCACCTTTCATAGGAATCGGCCCTTTGTTTTTTCAATTTGGTGTAGAAGCTCTTTTAACAATTTTTGAAGAAGTAAATTTCAGTTAATTTTGCTGGCTATTAAATTAAGAAAACAATTTGTAAGTATTTTTTTAAGTATTCGTTTTGTTTACAAAACTAGTTTTTACTTTTATTTTTAATATCCTTATATATACATAACATAAATCATATTTGCATGATTTTAATTTTTTAATAGTGATATCTGTTTAAAGTGACCATTATGTACTTCATTTTTCAGACTAATTTTTAAAATGAGTGAACAAGAATCAAATGAACCTCAGTTGACTCCTCAGGAATTAGAGAAACAAGAAGAAGCAAAACTGAAAGCTAAATACAGCCTTTCTGCATCTACAGGAGGACCCCCTTTGAAAGCAAGTGGCCACTCAGCATTTTTACAAAAACGTCTGTCAAAAGGGCAGAAATATTTTGATTCTGGTGATTACCAAATGGCTAAACAAAAATTTGGAAATATCACAAACAAGCCTGGACTTCCACTACCTGGACCTATTTCATATGTAGGCACTGGTGATACTATCCCTACACCAGACACTGTTCCAATAAGGAAAACATCGATAGTCCAACCATCAAAATTTTCAAATGTTAGTTAGAGACTCGTAAATGAGTAATTTTATTTTTAAGTCTTTACTATACTTTAATTTTAAGTTTATATTATTTACTGGCATAAAATGAGCGATAGTCAATTTCTGGTTCAATGAATATTCTATTTTTAAGAAAAAATGTTTATTTAAAACAATATTTCAGTTCGAAATTGCTCAAATTAACATATTACTTTTTCTTATATATAAAAAATGATAATTGTTCATTGCCATATAAAAAAATGTTGCCATTTTACATTTTCATTGCTGTTTGTGCAAATTATATAATATATAAATATTAGAAATTATTGGTTTTTTAGTTCTTATCCCAAGATTTTCTACTGCTTGAGAAATTAGTGTCCTAGCGTTAACAATTAACGGATGGTTGTTTTTGAGGTTTAGGACAAAAATCAAACTTCTTAATTAAAAATTGCCGACGTTTCGGCCTTTTGTAAGGCCTTCCTCGGGGCTTTTTTTAAAAACTAGAAGTTTTGGTCGTTCCTTAAAACTTAACATAAAAATAATACAATTTGAACACCACATACATTCGATAAAGGATTTAAATTCTTTACCCAAGCGAAACCATCGAATGTATGTGGTGTTCAAGTTGTATTATTTTTATGTTAAGTTTTAAAGTGTTGGATTGTTGTATATTTCGTAACCAATAATATGTATAATGTGGAGTTACTAGTTTTAAGGAACGACGAAAACTAGTTTTTAAAAAAGTCCTGAGGAAGGCCTAATAAAAGGTCGAAACGTCGGAAATTTTTAATTAAGATGTTTGATTTTGTCCTAAGCCTCAAAAACGACTATCTGTTAATTTTCTATGCTACACAACGAAAATTTCATACTTTTTAAACTGCTGTATCTTTTAAAACTCCTAGATGTAAAAAATATTTATTCAAAGATCTTATTTCAATATTTTGACTATTTCTTAATTTGGGAGTGTTTATAATCCATTGACTTAGTTTCATTCTTTATTAGGTAACAAGTTAAAGTAAAAATTTATTTCAATATTTTTATTAAAGTCTAAAAGAATAAAAAAATAAAAGCATAAAATAAATACAATACTGTTCATTTTCAAATTAATACTTAATGTCTATAAAATACTTGTAAAGAAACTTAAAAAAAAATAATTCTACTTCTAGTTAGTATAAAACTTATATGTAGCATTATGCTTATCAGAACAAATCACATTTAAGTTCGGTTAAAATGGTTTGATAAAACTTAAGTACATTTAAAAATACCACTAATTATGCGTTATTTGATTAATATAAAAGCGCATCTATATTGTAAAAATCTAATTAGTCTTACATTGATAAGTATTAAATATTGTTCTATAATATCAGAGTTGTCAAAACAAATAGAATATTTTACTCATACTACATTGTACAGGGTTATTCGTTATAAATTACCCACACCTTATTATCGTTATTGCATATTGAAAAAAAGTTTCAAATAAAAGGTGTGGTTATAACTGTTTTTTGTTAAAATGCTGATTTCAACGATGTCTAATCTGGATAATAAAGAAAAGAAAAACCACATTTTTTGAGTCAAAAATCAGATGAGATTTCCAATTTCCAAAAATATGATTTTTCAGGTGGCTGTATGATACATCATTGAAATCCGCTCGAGAGGATTATAAAGATGTAAAAATATACAGGGTATCCCATTAAAAAAAAAAGATTATTTTTTTGTATCCCCTGAAATCTGCACGCTACTGTACATTTGATAGCATTTTAACAAAAAACAGTTATAACTTTTATTCTATAGGCAATAATAACGATAATAAGGGTTGAATAACCCTGTACCTAATTTTATGAAATATGTATGTAGGTATGATTTTAATATTATGTATTAAATGATCTTAATCAATATTAGCTTTAGCTGAAAAAGTGGTTAAAGCAGAAATTTCATTGGAAGTAGATTCGTTAGGAATAATTCTACTAAATTCCACTTCTTCCCCATCAGCGCAAATCGGATCTGACGGCCATTGTTTGTGGCTAGGAGCATACAATATTAACATAGCACAAATGTATATATTCCACATTCCATAGACACCAGTGTGAAGCACAGAAGATAGCTCCAAATCCATCGTTTCGTCCCATTTATTTTGACCTTCATCAACTTGAGATAGAATGAATGAAATTATAGTAACAGCTGCACAAATTAACGTAGCCAACATCAAAAAATTAAAGCGGTAAATGATTCCTTCATAATGTAAACGCCTAGCTTGAGACATACTGGGTAAAACGGATCTTTTCACACTGATATTTTTAAAAACACGCCAGATCATGTAACAGAGGAAAAGAAAGTATAATCCTGCAGATATTCCAGCTAGAATAATAAAAGCGAGTGCCAAATTTGTACCGACCGGTGTAACCCAAATAGAATAAAACGGATTTATTAATTGAACACCACGTTCGCATAAATCGAAAATAAGTAAACATAAACATCCAATAACAATTGTACTTAAATGTTTCCAGTATCTCTTTAAAGTATTTCTTTCAGCATGATCTTGAATTAACATATGCTCACCGGCAAATATTAACCAAAAAGAGAGTAGCATCGCGTAAAAAACTCCTTGACGAATATCGCTTAATAATAACATGTAGGGCATTTCAAACATCAAACTCAAATATTCTATTGGAAGATTAAGAAATGCTAAAGTACCTCCTAAATATATAAGCATATACTCTAACAAAACGGGTGTACGGTTAAGCTTGTGAACTCTATGCCAGAACCAAGTCATGATTCCCAAGAGAATGGGAAAAAATACTGTTTTTAAGCTAACCCAAACTTTTGTAAAACCACCATTCATATAAATAGTATGAAGATACACATCTTCGACTTTACCCACATCGATATTCTTTTTTGTTGTAAAGTTATAAGGCATTCTCAAATTTAACAAATAATAATCATGAAACAAGGATCCTAACTCAAAAAGAGGGACCATTGTACAGTTGTAAGGATAACCGTGTTTTTCTTTAACAGTTAGATCATTAAATGTGCAATTCATATATCTCTTTTCTTCAGCGTTAGAGTAATATTTCCAAGGTGTTCTACCACCATTTGGAGTTTTATCACTAAATGCTAGGCGAGAATCAAGTGTCAGTTCAATAAGAGGCTTTAATATCTTCTGTTCTATCTGATAAACCATGTCGATTTGCAGGATTCCAACTAAGTTTTGCTGCCACCGGGAATAATCTAGGTTAAGTAATGGCATCTCCATGACAAACACCTGTAAAATAGTTTTGATTTAATATATGGACAATGTAATAAGAGATAAAATTATATAACTCACCAAATTGTTGGCATCCAAACCTAAAGTGGATTTCGGATTGGCTAGGGTTATGCTTTTTGAACATTGTCGTGTAAACCACTTATTAGCATTATTACGTGAAGCAATTGGGTTTTCATCTACACAAACTGTTGCTAAAATTGTTTGAGTAGTAGCAGGACTGGGTGCTATCAAGCCCAATAAAAAGCATGCTAACTGGCATAGTAGGAAGACGCTAATTAAAATACTTAGTTTTTTACCACTCAAATTTTCCAAAATAGTTCCTGGCATCATGCAAGTCGTATTAAGAAACCAAATTTTAGTTCATTACAGAAATATTTAAGTTGAGTCTAAAAACTGCCGGATGTAAACAAACAAGTTTACTGATAAGTGACATATATGTCAAAACCGTTGACAGACTACAAGTAGTCGAATCCATTGTTGCTATTTAAGTATCCTCGATCTAATTTGGTAAACCTGTGTGATGGGTGTAAAACTGGACTAATTTTAACACGTTCACTGAGGGGTTAACTAGTAATTACGTCCCTATATTTATTTTAGTCTATTATTAGAAGTTATAAACATAAACGCGTGGTTGATAATTTATTATGAGCACGTCTTTAGAAGTTACAAATGCTGTAGATGAGTGGTTTGCAGACTAATATTATAAACTTATTAAAAATATTGAGCATTGCACTTATTCATAGTGGCCAATTTTCTCAAGTAGCACTTTATGTGAGAATCTGTCCAAGGATTTGCTTACATCACTGAAATGTGTAAATTCTTTACTTTCAAAGCCCTACATCTCCAACAATTGTAGAAACTTTTTGTAGTAGAAAAAATGTGAGCGAGAGTCAATAAAGTTGTTCAGGGTTAATTTATCGCGGCCTTTGAGTGCTTAAAGTCATCATCACTGTGTCAAAATAAATTTAAATTAATTGGTTAACTAAAAAAGAAACATTTAAGATTGTTTATATTTAAGTATATTTTGTAATGAATTGTATGGAATATTTTTTCTAGAATGTTTTCTGCAAATTGTTGTATTTAATAATACACAGCAACAACTGTTAGAACAATAAAATAATTATGTTGAATTTGTCTCACGTCCATGACCTGCTTCTTATCTCTATAAGGCTGAATTGTTTAAAATTCATCTTTAATCGGCCTACACTGCGATAACCTCTTCTTCGGGCTTTTATTTTGAAAAATACATACAAATAGAAGGGCTAAATTGATTGGTCACCTAGCTGGAATAGATGTATCCGAATTGATTAAACGATGTCAACTAACAAAGGGATTATAATAGGTAAATAGCATGACGAATTTTCTTGTTATCACCATCCCCAACCTTCTAGACTGTGGTTACACTTTCACTCTGCCGATGTCGATGTGTGTTGTAAGAAGTAGCGAAGGTCAGTTTCAAGACAAATACCACACCTCGTGTCATGCTTAAATGTTTAAATCAGTTCTTCAATAGTCTTGGACCAATTTTCGCGTTGTTGACTGGTGACGAAAACGCGTCGCTGTGATTGTTTCGTTAAGTGTCAATTTGTCAATTAGTACTCTTTTTGATCTGAGTTATGTGAAGCGACGGATGTACTGCTTATGACTTTTTTTAATTGTACTTAAGACGTTAAAAGGTAAATTTTCGGATCTCAAAACTGTTTTTAAAGAATCTTTTATATAAACAATATTAGAAATATACGCATATATTTTAAAGGTTCACTAAATCATTACTGATAAGGTGAAAATAACATCTAGGATTTTTATGGAAATATTTTGTTTAAATAACATCAAGTACATCAAGAATTTAGAACGAGGTGATACAAATACAAAAAATATGCAAAATATTTTAACAGGTATTTACTGACATTAAATATAAAATTTTTATATTGTCTAAAGGTTGTAAAATAAAGAAAATCCATCCACCAATAAATAATCAATATATTTTGATTTAATTACAGCTTGATTATAAAAGCCGAATTGATCTTAAAAATTTGAATAAATTGTTGTAAAAATAATAAAAGATAAAAATTAATCGTGGGGGCGACTCTCGTGGGCTCAAAAACAGAAGGTTATTTTAAATTAATTACTTTAATTATCAATATTTATAGGTACGCTTTGTAAACATTGAGTACATGACCCCCTGGATCAGCGCTTGGTTTCAATTTTTTTTAATTGCTATTTTATCTACCATGAAGAATAATTTAAACGATATTCTCACAATTTTTGATTCTGAAAGTCGTTATCATTCAGAACATTTCTTTTAATTTCTTAAAAATTTTAAATAACAAACATTAAAAAAAGACCATATTAGAACGATTAATAGATCCACTTAAAAAACTACCATTTGATCTTCGAGGTTTATATCATTAAACTTAGGCTTCGAAGCGAATGACACTAAAGGTATTTTCAGAAATTTACCAGGCTTATAGTCAATCTAGGGGATTCCCATAATTTAAACGCCTTCTGGTTCTCGTTTTATTTATAAAAATGTTTTAGGGATTATAATAAGTAATTTTAAAGCATTAAACTCAATATTTGAAAATCGTAACACATCAAGATAAGTGAAAACAAAGTTCAAATAACCGCAAACTACAACTGCAATCAACGAAGTCACAATCGCCAGAATAATCATTACCGGATGTTGACACATTTGGTACTGGATTGATATTTAAAGGACAGGAAGATCCCGCGTTTTCTTGAGCACCTTCACCATTAACAAGAATAAAATATAATTAACTATTTATGTGTCATTCTTAATTGCTTGTTTTTTTTTTCGTTAATAATTTTTCCTATTGCTTTATCATATCATACCAGTTATGTATAGGTCTACAATATCACGTTATAAATAAAATATTAATCCGCATTATCATGTTTGGGTGTCAGAAAACAACTTTTTTATTATTCACAATCATTTTTGGGAATACCAACACGTTTAGTAATTAGGTTATTATTCCCACAGCGATTTACAAATTATCAAAAACTATCAGTGTTGAAGAAAAAATTCATATCTTGCACAGGAAACATCCGAACCATACGAATTTCAGTACCCGGAGGTGTTTTGGGTCGCTTAACCTGAATATGATGGCCAAATGAGCCCCCTGACATCGAAATCATCCTCCAGAGGACCTTGTGCACGCGACCTGGCTAAACACGTCATCTCATGGACTTTTACTGAATTTACTTACAAAATCGATAGAAAACCTCACCTGGAGATTTTTCGAGTCGCTCGTCCCAGATCTGACATCGACATCGACCTCCGGAGGACCTGGTGCACGTGACCTGGCTAAAAACGTCATCTCCTGGAGTTTTACTGAAATTACTTACCAAATCGATAGAAACACCTCACGCGGAGGTTTTTCGGGTAGCCCGTCCCAGATCTGACATCGACATCGACCTCCGGATGACCCGGTGCACGCGACCTGTCTAAAAACGTCATCTACTGGAGTTTTACACCAAAATTCCAGATTTTTCTGCTATATTTTCTCGCCTATTCACGATGTTTGAAAGATTCCAACCACGCGGCGAATAAACTGATAAAATTTTTCACATTGTTATGAAAAAATGTGTTTGTTCAAACGTAGAATTTTATATTTTACTTCTGAATTCATCTGTTTAGATTTTTATAAAACCTACATCGTTATATTGCAGATTTTATAAAAAATTACGTATTCATTGGTTAGAATATTGGTGGTGTTGACGTATTTACTAATGAATTAACAGTAAATATATTTCTTGATAAAGTCTTTGACACATCTTCCGTCTGTATGACGTCAAAGTAAATTATCATGAAACTACGTGATTCTTTATATAGGTCGAATTATAATGACGCACTTTAGACCAAAGAAAAAAAAAAGGAAAAATATGGGACAATTTTAGCTGTAGAAGAAAAAGGATTGGCGAAATTTGTACATGAAAAAAACATCACTATTATAAACGATAAGTAGGACATTAAAATATATATTTCAATTGTCGATATTGATGTTTTTTTTTGCTTTCCATTAGAGGATAATTTATTCCTGTTCAGGACTGTCTTTCATCCGCAGAAATCACTTCATTTTATAAAGAATTAGTAATCTAAAATCGAAGTTTGTAAGGAGCGTTTATGCAATAATTTCATAATTATTATTTATGTATTCTAAATCGATTTGAAATCAAAAAAGTTTCAGCCTCACTCGTTGACGTAAAATTACGTGAATTGAATTTTAAAATTAATCTTATAGTAAAATTTGAATTGCTGGTAAGATGATGTAGAAGTTTGCTTTTGTAATTTAACGTTTTAAATTGCATTTAACAACCTGGCGTAACAGTTATTTGTTATAAAAAATTAACTTCATCCTTACAAGCAGTAGGTACATTACAGAACACTTCTCACGGTCTGAGCCTGGCTATAAAATATTTTTTGTCCACTACTTTTAAGGCTTTCGTTTACGAACGTTTTGGTATATGTGAAACTTGATTAATTTTAATTATACTTCTTCTAAGAAAGGACGTTAAAATTTCAAATAGGAATGTTCTTTTAAGGGTCAAACATCGCTTTTCAGCGAAATTTTGTAGCAGAAATTTATTAAAAAATTAAAATTTGGTAAAGTACCAAGCACACTACGATTTATATTTTGGGATTTTTATCAATAATTGAAGAATAAATAAAATAAACTAAAGTGTCTCACAAGGGACTGTCTTGGAATTTCCCTTTTTTAATATATACGTCAATGGTCTTTATTTCATCTTAAGGTCTAATCTAAACGGTGAAGAATCATGGATGGATTTTAAAGTTAGAATCAGACTTTCTCCAAATCAAATACTGGTTAAATTACAAAATCAGAAACGAGTTTTCATAACAAGTACTATAAGTTCTATTAGAAGAACAATAAACTTTCTGTAATAAAATTACGAACAATATATTTTTCTTACCATCTTAAAGTCGAAGTTTCAACGAAGAAAATGAGCACTGATTTGAATCTACTTGTTTTCCAAAGCCCTGTAGAAGTAAGTTATTCCCAACTTTGGGTCAAGATATCACTCTCTTCTTCGTATTCCTTAAATTAATCTTTTGCTTACATAGTTTATAAAATAATATTAAATAACCTTCAATTTATTTCAGGCTCTAGTTTGGCCAAAACATATTAATTGACTTTCACCAACGACAGCTTGCAAAATTTCTATTTATTTAATGATCAATGTCAAACAAAAAATTTGATAATCCAATGTCACGGGTACGGTACTGTATATATCTGTTAATATTTAACTGTTTCCAACAGGTAAAAGTATAATTTAATTCTACCTTAATTGGGTAAGAAACGTGTGATTGAAAGCGTGCGTTATTTATAATAATATTAATGCTTGGTACAAGGTAGGATTTTATAAATACAAAATAGGTGAATTAATATTGTTTATGATTAGACAGAAGGAAGTTATACTTGTTATTGTATATTTAAGAAAACATTTTTAAAATACATAAATTCGCATTATATATTGTTATTGTTACAACGTTAATTTTCGAGATGTGTAAATGAATGAAATAGTATTTCTTCATACTCGAGCCAAAGCCCTTCCCAATATGATTTTTGAAGAAATATAAAGTCTTGTTTTTGTTCTCTCAGCTTATGTAGTTTTGTTGAAGGATCTTCCGCTTTAATTATATCACAGACGAGGTCAGAATTTTACCTTAATTAGTGGGAACCTAGAAACTGTACGACCTTTTATTTGAGTTCCTTATACTTTAAGGACTAGATCGTGATCTACTTTATTATTAAAAATATATCAAATAACCTTAATGGAAGAGTTATTATTATTATTGTAACTGACTACCTTGATCATGAGTAATTTTTAATGGACAACCAAAACGTGGTATATACTGATTTAGTAATATTTTAATTAAATATTCTGAACTGATATTTTTAAGCGGGTAAGCTTCTACCCAATAAGGAAGAATAATCTCCTGAAAGCTTCAAAACTATCTGGATATAAATTCAAATTCTAGAGGTAATTCTTCTTGAAATTTAATACAACTTTTCGATCATATATTTCTTTATTGATATTAGGCCAAAAGTATCTAGAATTTATCATTTTAACTAGCTAATTTGTGATCTAAAAAGAGCTATTTGCTGACTAGCATAGATTAAATTTTCTCTCGTTCTTTTCAGGCAAGTTTTCTATATTTTTGAGTTTGTTTTTATCAAAATACGTAACTAATTCGTGTAAAGGACAAAGAACGTGAGCAAATCATGATACCACATGCATATCCTTGACATATTATGCAAAAGAAAATATAAATGATAAAGAAGCTAAAACGTGAAGTTGCATTTAAGTAATAAAGCACAGATACATAAGTCTGATATTCATAAGTGTACTTGTAACTATAATAATTTACATAATCTCTATTTTATGCAAAATTCCCCAATTATATGGGTAATTTGCTGTGTAACAAGAACATAAAATTGTTTTCTTCCAGCAAAAATACCTAGAATATTGTAAATTTCAAAAAACCCGGTATGAGTAACGAAAAATCATAAATTTCTGTAGATTCAGCTCTGAAAAACGTAGAAATCCCTCTTGAGTACTAATTACACATTTAAAAAATCAACTTTTCTACCTTTACGTCCATGTTAAAAACTGGACGACATTAACCTCGTTTAATATGCTCTGAGCTATTTTTATTTATGTGAGAAGAATTGCTTTATTGGGAAATTTTAAGGTTTCTGCAACACAGATTCTATATTCGCACATTTAATTTGATACGCAATAGCTAATAAATTAAGTATCTTAAAAAAAATAAAAATGAAACTTTACTGAAAATAAATTTGTTACAATTTAATCCTAGGACTGACTTAATTTTGTGAACCCCAAATCTATTTGATGATTAAATTTCAAGGTTTCGTCTAATACAATGACAAGACACTTAAAACCTTCAACGAAGACAATTTTATTATTATTATTATTTAATAGAATGTGATCAGTAATAGCAGGACCCTAGTAAGTTTAAAAAAAAATAAACCTTAAGTTTTTATTGCCTTTAAAACTACTTTGAAGTTTAAAAATGTCACTATTTCTATGGTTTGTTGAATTTGGAACATTTTTGGCGATTCTCATCCGCATAATTCATTATTAATTGATCGGGTGCGAAAAGATATAGAGATAGGTAAAATTTGAAGCCACAATGGCTTGTGTGGTTCAAGATTAAACTTACTACTTGGATCTAAAGATTACATTTGTTTGTGCTATGCAATGTTTTGGAAAATAAAGGATCAGATAGCCTAAACATACGCATATAATATTGGTTTTTCGAGAATTAAAGTTCCCTCAGGAGTCCAGGAGTTGCAGATCGTACGTTTTTCATTTTTTCTCCAACTAACCACAAAATCACACTTATTTAACAATCTGTGAGCAGCATAAACGTTGAAGGAACATGAGGAAAAACCGATTTTAGTTTGTAGTGGAAGGGCTCTTAATCTCACCAATACGTCACTGTACACTGTCCTCACCACCGCCACCATAAAGATAGTTTGTTTTAAAACTTGGGCAAATTAATCTAATGGCGAATGCGTCAACTAAATTTCAATACTCGTTATCTTCAAACGACTGATAGTTAACGTTATAAAGTGTGAGGTTTTGGTGCGGATGTTTCACGTAATGTCCATTTAGATTATACCTAGTGTTATACCACAAACGGTTAATCAATGAATAAATCATTTTTATTAATACGGTGCAGTTATAGTTGAGTGGATGTAATTTTTTTTAAAAACAGTTGATGGTGTTACTACTAGCGAGTATGTAAGTAGAAAAGTTTTTCTACGCTGAAAAAATTCGTATGCTTTATTTAAAAAACGTTTTGAACTCAAAAAAATAGATTTGTACTAAATTTATCAATTCTTTGAATCGAATTAATTGCTAGTTTAGTTTCGCTGCAATTTTGCATATTTATTCGATAAATTCTACACGAAGCTGGAATTTTTTGAACCATAAAAATTCCAAAAAAGGACCATGGGAGTGACAAAACTGCACAAAGGATGTGAAATAAAATCACACAAGCTCCCAAGAACAAGACATTAAAAATGTCCTACACTGCACCAGCGTCTGGACTTCAACAACTACTCCTTGGACTATATGCCCCACCAGGTATTGAATTACGAAAGTCCAGACGTGGTTTAACCCAAAAACTTCGATTTTGTCATTAAAGGAGCTTGCCATTCTTAGACCGGTTTCGGCATTATTGTGCCTCATCAGTAAGAAGCAGGCTAGCTCGACATCCTGTCACTAAAGGATGTCTGAAAATAAGGGCTGGAAATCATAACATACTGGGTGTTTATGTTACATGGCTGTCTAAAAAAGGTGGCGATATTGTTTATTACTATGGGAAAGTAACTGGGCAATTCGTTAAAGCTAGCAAAAAAGTTGTTTTGTTAATATCGGATTCTAAGAGTTACCTGACGTGCTCTACGATGGGTTCTTTCAACTCCTTGATGAGGTTCCAGCAATATTTCCAATATTTAAACTGATTAGTATTAGTAATCGACAGCTAAACTTGTGGGTTAACGTTGGTTTGCTTTTTTTTTATTGAGTGACAATGATTTAACTTTGAAATTTTAAATTACTGTAATTTTTTAATATTGAATATAAATTTGACTAAAATATCGTGCCCCCTGCCCTCTGACCAACTCGTTTAATCCATATTTATTATTAAAATGGTCACGCCATATAATAAATAAAATTAATATTATAATAATAAAATAATAAATTATTCATCTGTTATTTCCTGAATGCGGTAAAGTTGATCCGGTTATCTGCTTTTGGCAAAATAGTCTGTCTTTTATCATGTTTGTGATGCTTGAAGGATCCTCGATCAAGCAAACTGATTCTTTAGGATTGCAAAAAGTACGACATTTGATTCACGACTCTGGTTTGAATAAAATTATTATTATTATTATTAGATAAGAAGACAAGAATTCGAGTAGGTATTTAATATCACTTTGGCTCTGGTCTAAATATTTTTTTATTCATTTAAAAATGTTTAGCAACTTTTGACGACTAATCGTTTTAACGAAATAAAATAGCAGGGTGAATCACAAAAACTTGAAATACAAACCAAAATTTTAAAGTTAAAAATAAAACAGCGTTTCATGATTAATTTGGTATTCTATCTACCTAATAAAATTAAAAATCATGTATATCGTGTTGTCTAAACTTTATGTATTCATTTTGAATTATTTTTTTGGTACTTTCCATTTAAATTACCCAGACTCATTAAATTTGAATAATGCTAATATTTATAGACAACTAATACTAAAATAACGGACTTTTAATTGCTTAAATAGGCGTTTATCGGGCCAAAAAAGGAAATAATTCTTTAATTGTGATTGGTGTGCTACAATCATCGCAATATTCGATTATTTGATCAATTTTTTCCAGTAAAAAACCATGTAACCTCTTACCTGCTTCTATTTGTTTTTTTTTTCTATATTAAACATTGTAAGATATTACCTAAGGTTGTGAAATAAATCACACTTGTTCCCAAGAACAAAGACATTAAATGTCCTACACTGCACCAGCGTCTGGACTTCAACAACTACTCCTTGGGCTATATGCCCCCCCAGGTATTGAATTACGAAAGTCCAGACGTGGAAGGTGGAATTTTTTGTCCATAAAAATTTCAAAAAAGGACCATGGGAGTGACAAAACTGCACAAAGGATGTGAAATAAAATGACACAAACTCCCAAGAACAAGGACATTAAAAATGTCCTACACTGCACCAGCGTCTGGACTTCAACAACTACTCCTTGGGCTATATGCCCCACCAGGTATTGAATTACGAAAGTCCAGACGTGGTTTGGCGCCCGACCAAGTCGGGGCTTTAAACCAAAAACTTTGATTTTATTATTAAAGGAGCTTGCCATTCTTATACCGGTTTCGGCATTATTGTGCCTCGTCAGTAAGATGTCGAGCTAGCCTGCTTCTTACTGACGAGGCACAATAATGCCGAAACCGGTGTAAGAATGGCAAACTTGGTCGGGCGTCGAACCACGTCTGGACTTTCGTAATTCAATACCTGGGGGGGCATATAGCCCAAGGAGTAGTTGTTGAAGTCCAGACGCTGGTGCAGTGTAGGACATTTAATGTCTTTGTTCTTGGGAACAAATGTGATTTATTTCACAACCTTAGGTAGTTTTGGTACGCCCATGGTCCTATTTTGGTATTTTTATGGTTCAAAAAATTCCACCGTCGTTATTGTAAGATATACCTACCAGCATTTAAAGATCAATATTTACCATGTCAGGTAAAGAGGTAAATTAATATTTTACTATTATATTAAGACAAAAAAAAAGCGAAATAAAGGATATAGAAATAGAGGATTCAGTGGAAGTGGGGATAAACTACCGTCACTTGTAATGTTATATGTGATCTACTTAAACCTTAAACTAGAGTTGATATAATAACATAAATTTTTTTTCAGATAAAACAAACATGTTGCTGTTTGTGATCTCGCTGTTTTCTGCGCACCTCGCCTTTGCTGCTATCGACTCACCCAATGTAGCCTTTCAATGGAAACAACTTGATTTTGATTTTCCAACGACGCAAGATAGGTGGGACGCCACCACTTCAAAACGGTTTATTCCAGAAAATAATTTGCCTGTCGGATTAGAAATTTATGGAGACAGGATATTTCTAACCATACCAAGATGGAAAGAGGGTGTAATAGCATCTTTGGCGTACATAAAAAAGACAGGTAAGATAATAATATCAAATTAATTATAAATTTGTATCTCACCTTATTGAACTTTTATTTAGATCCTCAAGATTCCCCGGTTCTGCGACCGTACCCACACTGGGAAGCTCACAACCAGAATCTTCCAGAACCCCTTATCATCTCACCTTTCAGAATACGAGCTGATAGCTGTGGTCGTCTTTGGGTTTTGGATTCAGGTAACTCCGATATTTTGAACCAAAACAATCGTGTGGCGAAACCAAAATTGCTCATATTCGATCTGAAGACTGATAAACTGATACGTTCATATACGATACCAGACGAACAGTTGCATACAGATAGTTTGTTCGCTAATATAGTTGTAGAAGAAAATGGATGTGACGATAATTTTGCTTACTTAGCAGATTTGGGTCATCCTGCTTTGGTGGTTTACGATTACAGGAATGATAGATCGTGGATCGTTAAACATCACTATTTTAATATTGATCCTCTTGCTGGAAATATGAAAGTTGCTGGGGTAAGTTTTTTTAATTTCAATTCAATTCATAATAAATATAGCTGTTCTTATTTTTAAGATAGTTGGCGATCGTATTTTTAAATTATATAGGTACTGCAATTGGGGCTGGCTTAAATAGTCGTTTTTATTTTAAGATGTTCGACACTCCGGTCTTTGATACGTCATTACTTTCAAACTAACAGCTGTATATCTTTAGTTTCCGGAAGAGATGTTAAGAAAGGATGTAGAAATGTTTTGTTGAAGACCAATTTTTCATAACTTTGTTAAATTTGACTGGAGGAGCCGACAAATTTGAAGTTTAGATTTCCTTTGTTTGACACTACGATTTTTGACGTGTCATTACTCTAAAACTCACGGCAATAGATCTTTAGTTTTTGGAAGATATGTTAAGAAAGGTTCTAAAAATGTTTTGTTGAAGACCGCTTTATTGGTTTTGACAGAAGGAGGCGATAAATTTGAAGTTTAGATTTTCATAGTTCTGACACTCCGGTCTTTGATACGTCATTACTCTCAAACTAACAGCTGTAGATCTTTAATTTTTGAAAAATATTTTAAAAAATGATGTAGAATTATTCTTATAGAGGCCGCTTTTTAATATTTTGATCAGCTTTGATAGGAGAAAGTGACAAATTAGATTTTTAGGTGTTGGAAGAGATGTTTTGATGAAGAATGTAGTTTTGCTGATAGATACTAACACATTTGCATAGTTTATCTAATTGTTATTTGACCAAGATGTCAAGAAGATAAAAGGACGTCAGAAAATTTTTTGTCGCGAATGAAATGTCTTTTATGTGATCGAATTTATGCAAAAAATGTATCAATGATTATTAAGTTAATAACTTTGCTAAAACTACAATTACTTTAGTATTCCTAACGCAATTAAAAATGAATAAAAATGTTTTTTCATAAATAGTTTGCAAAAATGCTTATTTATTTAAGTTTGTATCATTTTTATTATCTGAAATGCATTTTACTAGTCATTAAATCAACCCAAGAACATTTGTTTTAATATTTATTTATATAGATCTTTCATTTCGCCATTTTCTGATACAGGGTGTTTCATAGTTAAACCGACATACGTTATCTGTAAATAGAGGGTGCTTAGGCGATTCCAAATAACCTTGGTTACTGGGTCTAACGCCTTTAATAACATTTCAGCCAATATTTTGATAAGCCGTAACTTTAAAACCACCCTGTAGATTTCTCTCATACTTGGTACAGGTATAGTGCGTTAATAGCCCAATCCTATAGTGTAAGAACTACAATTAAAATCCAGATCCGGATTAAGAAGAATCTGTAAAATTTGAAAATCCCCAAAACAACACCCTATATATCAGATTTTTTAAAATTTGGATGGATATTTGAAAAGGACGGAAAAAATAAGTCAAAGTGAAATTTTTTTAAGTGCAGATCCCATTCTATTACTGTAGTTTTAACGTCAAATTACATCAAATGCATTTTTTTCATTTTCACAAGCAGTTACTTTCGAAATACCTGGTAGATTTCTTTCATATTTGGTACAGGTATCATTTTTTAGTAGCCCAATCGTATAATGTAAGTTAAAATCTAGAAATACTTGTAAAATTTGAAAATCTCCAAAGCAATACGCTGTACATCAGATTTTTTTTAAATTTGATCAGAAATTCCAAATGAATGGAAAAAACTGAGATATTCTGACATATTTCTTTTATATTTTATTAATCCGGATCTGGATTTTAATTATAGTTCTTACACTATAGGATTAGGCTATTAGCACACTATACCTGCACCAAGTATGAGGGAAATCTACAGTGTGGTTCTAAAGTTACGGCTTATCAAAATATTGGGCGAAATGGATGAAACACCCCGTATCTCGGCTATTAAAGGCGATAGTCCCAGTAACCAAGGTTATCTAGAATAACCTCCCCTCTATTTACAGTTAACGTTTGTAGGTCTAACTATGAAACACCCTGTATAATTTTTATCTTCTTTTTGTACTATATGGTTGGTACTATCTACAATCGTTTATTTCATTATTTGAATATAGAACAAAATGTAGGGAAAAAATTCTCTATCGTGTCTTACTAATACTAAGTAATAAATTTTTCAGTTTCAATAAACTTGAGCTAACGAACTTTTTGTAATGCTTTTGATGGGTTTTTAAGGAACATATCCTGTTGTTCGAGGCTGTAGTCAGAAAAATATCTTAGAGGGGATTTGTAGCCTATATAGAAAACCTGGAATATCCCTATACGGATTATAGGAGCTTTATTAAGATTTTTTTTGTCAATTTTTTCTTCTGCCAGTTTTGCAGGTTTGATATGTCGTTTTCTTCGGTAACTATTAGTCTTCCTGTCATATTTTCTAGATGGATGTTAATAGTGAATATATATTCTTTTTATTGCTAAAAAATTTATCAATAAATAATTAATTTCAAGGTGAAAAAACATCAAAGGTATGCATAAATGTGCATTGCTAATATTTTTTCACGAATTGACAAAGTATTTTTCTTGCCAGTTCGTGATATAAAACAAGATTAGACTAAAATTTGTATAAAAATGATAAGTTGTCAGACAGAGTACTTAAGTAAAATATACCGATTGGTTTGTTTTAAATTTCGCAAAAACTAATTTAAATAATCTTGAGAAAAAAACGGGTAATCCCGATAGACCGCAATCACTGGGAAAAATCCAATTTTAACAACACCTACGTAGGTATTAATAAAACACAAAATTTGATAAATCATTGAGGTATATAAATTAGTATGTTCAATTTCGTAAATATTACAAAAAATATCCAAACTGTGAATGCTTATATTGTTTGGTACAAGAAATTTAAGAAATTGGTCCACTCGTCTTACGTTTGTTTTAGAGAGAAAATATCTCTCTCAACTATTCGTGAGTAAACAAGACATCACTGCGACTAATAGAAATAAGAAATTTGAAATATGAACACAACGTTATGTCGCATACACTTTAACGTTCTATTTTATCTTATACCACATTTTGTGCGGCGTACTTATGGAAACAATTATAATTCTAAATTCGTGACCAACCTCTTTGTATTCACAAAAGCATTTCTATTTTACAGATACCTTTCCAATGGTCAGATGGAATTCTCGGCTTGGCACTATCTGGAAAAGATGTAGAAGGTTACAGTACCCTATATTTTCATCCAATGACTAGCTTCAACGAATTTACAGTGAGTACTAAGGTGTTGAGAGACGAAACGTTGGCCAAAAATGAATCTTCAGCCAAAAACTACTTCAAATTACTTGGTACAAGAGGACCCAAATCGCAAAGTGGTGCTTCGTTCCTTCACAAGGAATCGGGCGTTCTATTTTACTCATTGGTCCAATTAAACGCGGTGGCATGTTGGAGAACGTCTCTTGAAAACTACACCATGACGTCGCAGGGTAGAGTTTTTTTGAACGATGAACTCATGGTCTTTCCCAATGACGTCAAAGTAGACGCTAATGATACCCTATGGGTTCTTTCAGATAAAATGCCTATTTTCATGTACAATTATCTCAATTATCATGAATATAATTTCAGGATTATAAATGCGAGCGTTAAAGAAGCAATCAGGGGAACTGCTTGCGATTCTAAAATGCCGATAGATATTCATATCATAAACAACATTACCAATTCTAATAAAATGGGATCCACAATTAAATCTGATATAAACAACTCTACTAACGCCAATAAAACGGGATCTGCTGCAACAAATGTTAAATCTGAAATCTGCTTGTTAACTTTCATATTTATATTTATAGTAGCCACTAGCTAGGAGGGTACTTACAAACATTTTAATAGGAGAGGAAGACCAAAATATTTTTATACATTTTGTGACAAAACAATACAGCTTTAATAAGTTTCGATGATGGGAGTAAAGATTTATATATTTCTCATTTATTTTAAACTAAATTAAAGTCTTGCACATTTAATTTTACCGTAGTCTAATAATTGTCGATTTATTGGGCAGCCATCTCTATGATCTATGATCATAAGCTCTAATTGCTTAATCATTTCCACCAACATTTGCTCCTATATCAATGAAAGTGAAAAAATCAAATATAATTTGTCCAACTTAGAGACAAGCACTGTATGCATTATTTTCGATTGCCGAGAAATACTAAGAGCTCAGAAAAGCATGGCTGTGGTGATTAAAGGAGTCGTTGTTATTAGAATGAATTGCTTTAGGGTAATAAATGGTAAAGTCACTAACTTTTAATCCAAAATCCGTACGATTTAATTACATTGATGCAAAACCTAGTGTATCATTTTAAAATTTTATTTTTTTAATCAGGATTTTATAAAAAATACCATGATATCTGCCAGGTATCCAATTAAGAAAGGAAATTGATCTCGAAAAATCACTGAAATTATTCTTAACTTTCTAGCTTCATCGCTAGAAAATATAATGCTAAAAATTTTTTTAAAACAGGTCCAAGAGATAATAATGCTCTTTTTTGTTTCAACGCTAATTAAGAACAGTATTATAAGATCATAATAAAACTAAATTAGAAAAAACAACCAACTCAATCCAACATTCTTGTGAAAAAAATATACAAACCACAAAGGCAACTGTGACAAATGACAGGTGACAATCGACAGTTGATTGATGACAGATGATAAGAATGACATAGAGCTTCTTGTTACTAGGGGATATTGGTAAAGTTAGCTATATTTTTCTTTCCAACGATAGATTAATGCTTTTTTGTTACTATCGATGATTGGTTAGAGATCAATATAGAATTTAGGATACCAGGTTGTTTAATCACATCTACAAGTTTTGGAGATCAAAGTTACATAAAATATACTTGACAAAAATCGATAAAAACACTTTTTATAATTAGCCTTGTACCTTACGCCATCTAGCGACGAAGTTAGAAAGTTATGAATCATTTGAGACAATTTCTCGTGATCTTTAGTGTAAAAAATTTTTAGATCTACATGATATATTGTTCTTTAATTTAGGTATTAATAAAAAAATTTAGTCGATGAAATGAGGTTTGATATGCTAAAATCAGATTTAAAAGACAAAATTAAATTAGAAATATATTTTAAAGTCAATTTTATTTTTTTTGTAAGTAAAGAAAGAGGGATAGTGGTTTGACGTTACCACATTTTATTCTTTTTATAAGTGATAAAAACGTTTGTTAGCATTTATTTACAAAAATATTGTGATAACAAGCGTTTGTTGATCTAGTTATGTATAAAATAATTATTTATTTTAATTGAATTATTTTTTATCAATATTAAAAAAGTAATTGAATTGCGTATTATAGAATAGTGCTAATAAAAAATGTAATAAAAAGTAATTGTGAAAAATTCAAAGATGACCGATAAAAATTGTTTTTTTAGGATAATGAATCCTTTTATAGAATATAAATATATATTTAATTATTTCCAAAATTATTTTTATATTTTAAATTTATGAATAAATTGTATGTACATTTCTAAATGTGTTTCTTTTGTTTATTAAATCATTACATACTTGAAGTCCTGCAAAAGGATCACACACAGGTAAGTCTATTGCTCACATATTTAAGAGTTTTATAGAAAAAAAAACTAGAAAATAGAAATCAACAGGTGAGGATTCCTCAAATCTGCCAATTAGCAGTGGAGTACCTCAAGGTTCAGTATTAGGTCCAATTTTATTTCAGTGACGTAGTCGCGATACATAATGTTGGTCTAACAGTGGCCGGCGAAAACGTTGGTGGAGTAATGATGGAAAATCGTCATAAGAAAATAACCTATTTTTGTAAATATCAACATCAAGGTTTGACTTTATTTAATTTCGCCATAATAACCTACAAATTTTGACAACTACTGACACGCACATCTCTGGGTAAACGTTAAGAATACGGGGCCGGCTGGGATTTTCATGAAATTTTCACAGATGCTGTAAAACATGATAAAATCAATATACAAGATGGAAGTCTTCTTTTGAAATGCTATTAACGTTCTATGCCATAATACGGTCAGTTTAAAAACTTTAAGAGTCACTAATAATGAATGGTCTCTCATTCAGTAAGCTCCCAACAACTTCGGAAGAAGAAAAATAAATGTACTTTACCAATGGTGGTAATAGGAATCAATTTATTATTAGATTCATTAGAAAAATGGGCAAAACAATGTGGACGAAACGTTGATATTGTCGCTTCAAGCATTACATGATAAAATATTAAAACATTATGATAAGACAAACAAACAAATAAATTCATTTTATAGTAGAATACATAAACATTAGGTGGTTCGCACAAGCGTTGTAGGAAAATGTTCAGATTAAGATAATATTATCCTCAAAAGCTTGAAAGCTTGAAAATTTATGAAAGCTTGGCTTGTTTTTCTTCTAACCGTGAAATGCATTTGGTCTCGTAGCCAACCCGTTATTAGATTAGTTGCTATACCAATTTTGATCAAGACAATGATTAAAGGATCATAAATATTACAACATAGTGCCTGTAAGAAAAGTGTTAATAATTATAAAAATATTCTATGGTCCTTTATCAGTTATATAAATTTTTTAATATAAAACCATAATTCAAATATATATTTTATAAAATATTTGACCCCTATGAGCAATAAAAGACCATAAAATAAAATAAACATTTTCACTGATATGTTTTTAATATTCTATTACAAATATATTATATTTACAACCGCCGTGAATATTTAATTTGAGCAATAATATACGACAATAAAAAGCTGATAACTCTACTTTATTAAATCTATACTTCGCTTCAAATTTATAACCGATAAGTAATTACGGTTCAAATACCTATCAGAATCATCATTCATAAATTATTGCTAAAATGGGAATCATTCCCGAAAAAAAGTGTTTCAGAGAACCCTCTCAACTGATTAAATTCATTGTATTGTTTATTTGTGGTATTTTTACTTGCACACAGGTAAGACATTCTAATTTACGAGAAAGAAAATTAATTAAGCGTCTTCTGGTTTAGAAAAATAGATTTATCGTTATCGGTTTCCATATTTTCTTGTTATTTCTATAAAGTAAAATTTGTGTTTTAAAACACTGCAACAAAACAAGATTTTTTTAGGTTTGTCAATTAATTGATTATTTTGGTAATTTTAAGGTCGCACAATGCTTTCAAAAATATCTTAATCCATCTACATCGACGTATTCAGAATTTTTATTAAACGACAGTATACGATATCCTTGTCTAACAATATGTCGACGTCCTGCATACAAGAATGAGTTATTTCCGGTAAGTACGAATTTTCACTTTACGAATAAATCCTAGATCTAATAAGCTGCAAAGAACAGGCAAATCTTGTCCTTTATTTCATCCTTTATTACATGAAAAAATACATGATAGAGATTACGAGAAACGCCTGACCCCTCCATTTAATAATGTCCGATGAAGCAAAAGTTTCCATCTAAATGGGGCATGAATTTCATGAAACTGACCTAGAGTAAATGTTTGGTGTGCCCTGTGCAGTAAGTAAAAACAAAATTTATGGGCCACTCTTTTTTGCTCAAAAAACAGTAAGTGGTGCTAACTATACGGACATATTGGAGTTATTTTTTATCCCCAAATAGACCAGAACGAAAATGTAATCTATTTCCAACAGGATAAAGCACCTCCACATTTTTCGCTTCCAATTTTTCGGTATCCAATAAATTTGGTAATAATTGGATAGACAGGGGAGGAGGAGGACCAAATTCTCCAGATTTGACGGTACCAGACTTTTTAAATGGGGATATGTTAAATCTCTGGCTTAAAATCCTGCAACCCAAAATTTACGATAAATTTTACGATAAAATAATCATTTGGAATTGAATTTGATTACCTTCCTCTATAACAGACGTCATTGTTCACCGGGTAGGTGTTATTTGAAGACAAAATAGTTTAAAAATGAATATTGTGTCTCTTATTTAGCAACAATTAATTAATATATCGATTCCATACAAAAAACAACATTATTGTAATCAAAATCCACATTAATCCTCGTGTATTTCACATACTTTACATATTTCTACTACGTTCAACTTACCAAGTAAAATGTTCTGTGTAATTTACTTCAAATTGCCAAAGTTAATATCAACAAACACAGTTTGAGAAATATGATCTATAAACTTCAAATCAAATACGTGTTCTGCCATGTAGCGTGCAGTTTCAATAATAAATAGAAGTTCTTGATTTATTATTGACAATTATTAAACTACAAAATTTACGGTTTGTTATACTCAATTTACTTTTTTAAATTTCAGTTTATTTTTCATTAATTTCATACAGGTGCTTCCTTGAAATTTGACATTTGACAATGTTAAGGTCAATTTATCTTGATTTTTTAGTAAAATAGCTACAGCAAAAATATATGTTGTATAATTTAAAAATTATTTATTAAGATAACATTTGTTACATAAAAGGCGCATCTCAGTATGCGTAACATAACAACGACGCACCCCTACTACGGGAATCACGTTATGTGCATTATGCAGCCATTCAACGACCTCGATAGGCCTAAGGCTACGCCGATGTAGTGGCTTTTTTTAACTCAATACATTAATATTTTCTTACAGGTATTTGGTGTACCTCGTTACGCGTCTTTAGAATCTCCCTTCACCTTTAGACATTTTAATTTCTCGAGATTTACTTTAACTGACTTTTTCCAAACAACCACTTACAACTTTCATGAAATAGTCGGACAATATGCTTATGCTTCTAAAGGCTACTCTCAAGGTTCAAAAGATGATCTAAGTAAGTAATATTAATTATTAGTAAAGAAAATATTAGTATACATTTCGTAATATTTTGTTAATTTTAGCTTTAAAAGTCACATCTTCATTCCATTTCAAAAGAGGAAGATGTTTTACTTTTCAACCCTTAATTACATCAAACACGTTTTCTGTGAGTGGTGGTTACGTATTTTTTTTGTTTCACAATAATACCAATCAGCAATTAAATGATTATGGTGTTTCTACGCATGGTTTTCAGTTATATTTACACGATCCCAATGAAGCTGTCACATGTAAGTTTAGTTTTTCAGTTATTTTAATGGTATTGAAGAAAGCTCAGGAAAAAAATATATTCCTTAAAATACCTGCTTTATTTACTTGTTCTTTTTATAGATGATGAAGATGAGAGGAATAATTTTCTTGAAATTCTTGATTTGGAAGCTTCCGAAGACATGAGAGTAAAGTTGGAAATACAAGAATTTGGTAGAATACCTACTAAGGAAAATCTTTGTGTACCTGATAGTAATTATAGTAAATCGAAGGTAAAATAACTAAAAATAATTGTTACTGTATCAAAAACAGTGAAGAAGAAGATAAAATATCTGGCATATTGCCAGATTATTATAAAATCCCTCCCTTTCTTTTATCAATGTTTCTGAGTATCTGAAATTCTTTGTTACAAACTTTCTAACGAATCGAGTTGTGTTCGGTAAATAAAACTCTTTAAATAATCCCACAAGTAAAAGTCAATTTTTGAGAACGTTCTCTCAGAGCAATATTTTGTTTAAATAATTTCTTTGAATTTTTAGTGCGAGGAATTATGCGTGAATGAACAGATGGTCAGATCCAATAATTGCACAGCACCATTTGTAATACTTCCGGAAGGTAATAATTTGCCCGAATGCTCGAGCCCAGGAAGAATTAGAAATTTAATAAGAGATTATATAAGGTAGGCTTCATATTGCCGTAGTTATCTTCTTTTTGATTCTCGTTGAAAAATATTTTTTATCATGGCATCAGAGACATTTTATGACTAAACCTAGTACCTTATTATTGTTATAATCGTTAGTACTACTTTTTCATTCAGAATTAGTAAAAAAATACCTGTAACTCTTGTAAAATTATCTTGTCAAAAGTTCGAGAACTATCCTCAAACCCTTTAACGAAAAAATTTGGAAAATAAAAAGATTTTTATTTAAGAAACTTCCACTGGATCAGAAATCTATTTTTTGACTATAAAAATTAACTACAACTCTATTAAATGATCTCCTCTTAGAAAAAAACCAATTACAGCTTATAATTTTTCTTCAGCCATAAAGTATGCTAAAAAATATTATTCTACAAACCTATTGTGACTTGAAAATGAATTCAAAGAGCTAATAATAATAATTTATTAAATTTAGTCCCAGAGTCAGAAACGAGCTAGTGGAAAACTGCAATTGTCCTCATGCTTGCAACTTCACTGTTTACAAAACGTCCATAATAAATAGAAGAGGAATTGAAACCCAACTTGCACCTAATAGCATGTTCTGTCTATACAGCACGAATTTATTGTTTAAAATGTCTGAAGTATTGGGGTATGATTTGAACCAACTGCTTTCTGATGTTGGTGGATCATTGGGTTTCTTATTGGGTAAGTACAAATTTCCACGTTTTTTATAAAATATTTTCCTCTAAACAAACAAACTTCCTGTTAATCGAGCAATCTTGGAAGACTTGAATATTCTGTGACACCCAACGTGCCTTATCTATCTAAGTTGAATCATTTATCATCTCTCTCTAACATATTGCGTTCCTTATACCAATACCAATTGATTATTTCCATAAAACCCTGCACAGAATTAAATAGTTTTGTAAACAATTTTAGGTTTATCTGTCATTAGCCTAATATGCCTGTTTGAGGAAATATTCCAACTGATTTTTCGATGGTTATTCAAGAACAAAGCTCAAAAAGAACAAGACACTGCGGAATCCAATGATAGTGAGATTGACATAAAATATATGAGCGATGAAACAAAAGATGATAAATTTAAATTAGAAAATAAATCTAACATAGGGGAAGCACATGAGTACAAAAATTTGAACAAATTTATTACTGATTATAACATTTTTAAAAAAAAATCTGAATTTGATGATCATAATATTAACAGTAATTTAAAGTATTAGTAATCATGTTTAATTTTATTTTGTTTAAGTATTTTAATAATGTTTATAATTTGACGGATATCAAACGATTGTGTCATAAAAAATAAATTAAATGTGTTTTCTATTCTTTTAAATAAAGTAATAAGAATTCATAATTTTATGTATTCCTAATAAAAATAATTTTGCTTTATAATGTTAGCATTTTTTTATTTCAAATATATTTACAATAAATAAATAATTTTTTCTATGGTAGTTTTTTTATTTTTACTTTGTGTTTGAGTATCTATTCAATCTTTAAATTAGAGCTCTTATTCTATATTAGATAATGTTTTGTTTATCCTTTGCGGTGAAGTCCTTTCAGTTAAATCCAAATTAACTTGTCAATATTTCTGAAAACAGGTTGAAAAAATATTGACTACAGCAGTGTCGTTTCCCATCTGGCTTATCTACCTAAGGGATCTATCGCTGGTTTTTGCCACACGTTGAATCCTCATTGGTCAACCAAAAACAATTTCAGTTTCGTTCAAATTTTAAAATAGTTTATTTCAAAAGCTCATAAAATGTATTTCCAATTTTTACATGATATAACAAACGCGTATTTCAAAATTTACGAACTTTGGAAAACATAAAATTACTTTTGAGTTAACTTTTATCGATTGTCGCATATTCATTCAAATTTTCAAACAAATGTATAGTTATTTTTCGAAAGCATTACGTTTCTACGTACATAAAAATATTTCAACTACTTACTCAGTTACGTTAATTTATAATAGCCGATGCCAAAAATATATCTCGTGACTCAAGATTTTTCAATTTATAGGTAGACTGTTGAGAAAAGCAAAAATTGTTGGCACATATTTGCTTTTCTGTTTTTACGATTTTAATTTGATTCATAAGTCGCTTCTTTTAATAGGCAGTAGATAACGTCCATAATTTTGATAAGAAGTTGTATCAAAACAAGAGAGAAAATCAAATTATATCTGAAAAACAGTATTAAAAAAGTTTTTCTTTATCTCCCGTTGTCCTTTTAGAGTTATTTTCATCATGTCGTAGGAGGCCACGTCCAGTGAATATAGCAACAATAAAGTTTTGTATTTTGTCAAAAAAAACTGTAGAATCTACGTCACATTTTTCTTGAAAATTGTTTTTTTTTCGGTGAAATTAAAATAAAAATAATCGCAATCAAAAAAAATTATCGTTGGCGATTGTTAATGTATAATAATATAGCAAAGTTTTGTTTTTCCAATTTTCACTAAAAATGTTTGTGTTTATCTATACTAACCGTAAAATTTTGTAAGAAATCCAAAGCATTTTTAAATATATGGTGGAGGCGTACAACTCCTCCACCAAAATTTTAAATTTATTAAATTTATATTAGACGAACCGTATCAGATATGCCTTTCTACCTATAAGTTTAAATATAAATACAAATATTTTTTTAACAGCAAAATTCGCTATGGCTGAATTATGTTTGAGCAATAAAAAAACAATTAAGTCAACACTTAAATATTTTCCCAAGCCAACTTACTTACTCGATTAAAAATAGATAGGCTATATTAGATATCGTCCAAACCTTTTCAAATTCCGTAAGTCTGATTCTTAAACCAGGATATTTGATTATTTTTTACTCTATTTTTAAACTTTACTTACGGCGTATATATAGTAGGAGTAACCGGTGTTTATACAGGATTGGTTTTTTAAAAAAATTTAAATGTTTCTGATTTCTTACACGTATTTAGATTCACCAAAGTATTGTCAGAAAAATTCTCAACGTATTCTGTACTTGTTTGTTCTTCTCGTTTTTTATTTACCCGACTTAAATGGGTCACACGTGTTTTTAGAGTTCCAGAAATTAGTTCTATTATTTATAAAACATGAGAAAATCTTAATTTTACGTCCAGTACAAATGTTAGCGATGATATTTGCAACTGGAAGTATTCCAGTTGTAATAAATGAAATTAACCAAAATGGTAAAGATTTTGTCGTTACTGATGATGTATTACTACGTTAAGAATTTTCTTATTGCTTTATTTTGTCCCTGTAGAACACCGACTACACTCAGCAAATTGTTTTATTCTCCAATTACGTCTTTTAATTTTTTATTCCTGTTAGTTGATATGCCAGTCGATCAGGATATTGATTTTGATTTATATAGAATAGCTTTTCTATCTATTTAAAATAGTAAAGCAACAGCTGCTTTTGTTAAAGATAGACCTACTACAAATAATAATCTTTTATATTGCAAAAATGAGTGATCTCACTTTTTAATTGACCATTAAATGACATAACTCATTCCTTTTATCTGAATGCAGCTTAATTTTGAGTCATTTTGCACTTATTCAAGAAAAACTATTTTTATGAATACAGGATTATTTGACCAACATAAACTTTTTGAGTCACAGACACAGTCATGGTGACTAACATTGTCCTAACTCACTTTAAAAACAAATAAAGGTGCCAATTCGTTTTAAACTTTAATTCAAAAGTCTTTGGAAAAGATTTGTCCTTTAAAAATGTAAGGCTTGTGCTCGGTTTTTTAGAATCTAGCCTATTGGGCTACAAAAATAACTTTTGGTACAATGTGAAATATTATTATTAGTATTATTAATGATTTTGATCGTTTGACTACATTTTTCTTAAATTCTGAAAAAGCACAGGCAATCGTTTTGTGCTAACCATTTTCTCGAGGAACGAAAAATGAGTATTGTCAAAAAAATTGCATATAAATTTAAACAAAATATTCGAGTTTTTATTATTTAGATTTTCAAGTACTTCTTTTTTGCAACGATCTTAAACTTATAGGTAAATATAGGTAATGTAAATACTATCCATTAAGAAGAGTATTTGAAGTACAAATCCACTATGAGTTATAGAAATGAGTTAGTGTAATGTGTAATATATATTTAATAAATTTAAAATTTTGACGGAGGAGCTAAACTAAATAACGCATCCACCAAATATTTAAAGAAAGCTTTGGACCCATTTTAAACGATTTGTAACAAAATTTTACGGTTACTATAGATAAACCCAAACATTTTTAGTGAAGATTCGAAAAACAAACTTTGTGAAAATCCTATTTACATTATTACGCACTTGCCAAAATGTATGAAGATGACATCGCGTTGAGTGTAAAAAATTCAATTCTATATATTATCACTTGATTAGTTTCTGATAAATAGAGAGTATCCAGTATTTGTTTATTCTGCGACTTTATTTATGAGAAAATGAATAAAAAAATACGGAAAAATACAAAAAAAAATTGAGAATCAGAATCATTTCTAATATATTTTTTTAATCGAAAATACATAAGAAATTGTGAATTTTACTAGAAAATATAGAATTTTTTATGAGAAAAATTGTAAAAAGATAAAGATTAAAAATAAATAGGCCCAAGGACAGTGCCCTGAGGTACGCCACAATTAACTAAACGTGTTTCTGATAGACAAGAATTAACGACTGTTAAGTAATTTCTGTCAGGTAGGTAGGAACTCAACCACTCACCAACTCTTCCTGTAAAACCATACTTACAGAGTTTAACATTAAGTAGGCCATGATCTACTAGATCAAATGCTTTGCTTAAATCCATGAAAATGCTTAAATTCATGAAAATACCTACACTTTTTTTGTTTTTGTTCAAATTATCATATTAATTATCATATTAATTAGTAATTTACTATTTAAGGATATACAGGGTGTCTCCTAATCAGAACCTCGGTGCAGAAACGATGTAGGATATGTAAATATGCTACCCGGTATATAATATTATACTACAAGGAAAACAAAAAAGAAGGTGTAAAGAAAAATGACATTTAGCTCAAGAATCTCCGATGTCACCTACTTTAAAAAAGAACTTCTGAATTACAGCAATCGTATACGCTATTCTCAACCATTCTCTGGCTCAGCGTTATCACGGTAAATCTAAATTTAAGTTTTTACACATGTTTCGGATACGCTACTGATCAGTAATGTGAGTTGGCAACAATTTTGTGTTCCAATAACCTGACAGTTATGCGAATGTAGTTCGTTTTCAGCTTTGATTTTGAATGTCTGCCTAGTGATATTTTTAATCTCCAACAAAACCAATTATTTAAATAAACAACTAAAAATACACACTCATGCCCTATCTTATAGTTAACCGAAAATTATTACATCAATTGCCGTTTTTATTTAATAAAAATGAACTTGAACTTTGTGCAATTGGCTTTTAATTTTAATTAAATGGACCTGCACAGAATTTTATTTTTTAAACAAGAATTTTTATCCCTATAGGAATATAATGCGTCTGTAACTGCAGGGAGAAACTTGTCAAATTTCACCACTAGGTATTGGTAAATCATTTTTGTTGTGAAGTTTCAAATAACGCCGCACGAACCTAACCATATGGGCGGCGCCTCCCTGTAAACAATATTCACCATTTCTAATTGGGGCAATTTACCCACACACTTCCAGGGAGTTGTCAAAAATTTGTAAAAAGAAGAATTGTCCAAATGTAATATAGGAAACAGGGTTTTTATCTTGTGTCGTTATGAAAGAAGCCTTTAATCAGGATATCGATGACACAGTATTATATAAACAAAAGTTTATCTACTTGAACACAACAAAAATTTCTAAAAATAATTTTCAAATGAGTCAGCGACCTCCAATTTTTGTAATTGGATTTTGCTACCAAAATAGCTTTAAAAAAAGTAGGTAAGTATGCCTAAATAATCAAAAAATAATTGTAATCAATTATTGAAAATATCCTAATATTTTTGAAGCTGTTTTTATATTTTCCTAACTAAAAAATGATTAGTCAAAAGTAATTTTAAATTGATTAAAGCAAAACATTTATTTATGTTATTAAAATTCAATTTCAATCTTGGCTGAGTTTGAGATGTGAATTTGATATTTACTGAAGTTATTAAAACATGCATTCATTCTACGGTTGTTAAAACTGCAATTATATATCAGACGATTTGGCACTCGCATATCAATTTTATCTGTTTATACTTACTTTCAATAAATTGCTTCCTTACAGGATATACAAGGGTACTCCCAAAAGTACTCAACCTGACGTATAGATGGCAGTTGTTGTTCGAAATGAATGATGATATGATAGGAGGTACCAACTTTATAAAGCTTAAATTTGAAGTTTGACGACGCTACGTTGATAAGTATTTAGTAGTACGATACTTTCATTTGTCACCAGTCAAAACGGTGCCAAGACAAATGAGTTGACCATCAGCTGACTGAAAATTTGGACATGAGAAAGCTTTCCGCAAGATTGGTACTTATTGCAGCGTTTGAGTGATGAAAGACACATCAAATAACATATCGCGATGGCCGAAATCAATGAGTTAAAATTCGAATTGTTTCCTCACGTACTCTATTCGCCAGATTTAAACCATTCGAATTATTTTCTGTTTCCAAACTTGAAAAAACGGTAGTGGTAAAAGATTTGCCAACAATAATGACGTGTGGAGTCAGATATTGATGGCTCGAGCTAAAATAATATTTAATGTTTACCAAATTTTTCTGTTTTCTTTTGGTACTACCCTCGTATACGTAACATTATCCTACGCAATTCGAAAGATTAATTCATACAAAATTATGTATGTATGTCTACAATTTTCCACATACTAACAACGAAATAATTTTAACATTTTATCATTAGTTATTTCAAGCTACATTTGATACTTAATTTCAAATGTTTAGATTTTTATCAAGTTTGATGAATTATTCATCTTTGCGGATTTAAAATATTCGCATTTCTTCAACTGTAAATAAATTTCTATCCAGGTTTTGTTCCTTTTCTTTAAATTTTCCACAACAACAAGGTAATCTTTGGTAAGTTGCGATATCCTCTACGCGCCTGTCTTTCTTCGCCCTCACTAGTTACTGTTTTTTCAACTTTTAGTCCTTTTGTTTTTCCATTTAATTAAAGTTTATGTTTAAAAGTCGGCAGTGCAAAATACGCAATTCGGAATCTGAGAGACACTGTCTTTACAGAAGTTTTAAAACTCATGTATTATGGACTTGTACAATCAAGGCTACAGTGTGGATTTATTTTCTGGGGTAACTCTGCGCATTTTTAAGGATCGGCTCCTGTAAACCTCTATTGTTCTTTTGCTATTTCATCTACACAAACTGTTTAAATTTTGGTGAATGTTGTTTACATAACTGCAATAGCTCTATTTTGAGTAATCCCTCTTCTGCCACCATTCCTTTGGTTATTAGCCAATCGGAGAATTCTTGCTTTTTCCATTTAATGTTAGGTAACGGTTCCTTTAATCTTGAATGGTAACTGGCATTGTCCATAACTATTACAGAATTGGTCGCTAATAAATCTATCATTTGACTGAAATATTCCTCAAACACATCCGCAGTCATTTCTTCAATGTAGTCTTTCATAGAATTTGAAACAAATTCTAACAAGCTACTATTAACAAATCCTTTATCTCCTCCAATATGAGTTAAACGGGGACCTTTACCATTTGGAAATTTTAAGCCAGTAGACAAACCTTCTATAAATGCCTGACGAGCATTTGTAACCTGTTTATCTTGCCAAACTTTTTTTACAAAATGTCCTTCATTTATCCATGTTTCATCTAAATAAAAAATATTTTTGTCTTCTCTTCTTAATTTTCTAATTTCCCTTAAATATTGCCTCCTCCAAGAAATAGTTTCATCTTTCTCTATGAGCGCAGATTTTCTATCGTTCTTCTCACAAACGAAGTCTAATTCATGTATATCCAAAGTAGGTACCTTTTTTTGTAAATAAAACGAATGCACTTTTCTTCGGATCAGTTGTTTCATAGTACCGTCTATTTGAGTGGGTTGACGTTTTAGGGGCTACTGCAATACTTCCATCCTTTCGTTGGTCATATGTGAATACTTAGAAACTATACTCCGAACAGTAGGTACTACTGAAATGTTCATGTAGGTACAAGAGCGTCATGTATATTTAACTCTAAAGTTTTCATACGCACGGTTAAATTGCACTTTAATTTCACAGGAGTATAATTAGACGTTTGTGCCATTTTTATTGCACAAATTCACTTGATCCATATTGCTTTTTATCGCCTATTATTACAGAACTAACAATTCTGCGTGTTACAATCACAGGACTACACAAACAGAAACGTAAATTTTAACTAAAATAATTTACAATCTGCACAACACTTTCTGTCGATTAGAAATTTTAATCAGTTCTAAGAAAGTTGAGGGCTACTTAAATTGATCTTGTATTGTAAATATTTTCTACCTGTAGAGATTAAATACTTACCAAGAATTGAAATAAATTGGTATTTTTAAAAAATTTTATAATGGGGTTTATCTTCTGGGTCATAAAAATTTTGCTATCAATCATTTTCAAACAGAGAATTGTATATGTGTGATGAATAAATTATCTTATCTTATTTTATCCTTTCTTATTTGACCATTAAACTTTAAAAGGATAGGGCAATGCATTATTATGACAATTTATACTTCCTCATAACTGAAGTTTTCATGATATCATAAAAAAACTCATGATACTATCCCGATTTAGGGGAAATCCTTTTAAAAACCACTTTAGATTAAAAGTCGAAACCTTAAAAATTAAAAACGTTTCAATATAAAAAGCACTATGAGTGACAAAAATGAATTATATAATTCACTTGTGAATCGGATTTTAAATTAAAAACTTTTTTACATTGGAGTAAAATAATAAAAAAGTATTTCTCTCCTCCATCGCCGATTATCAAATGTGAAGCACTAGGTGAATGTACCTATATTCTCCCACTCCTTTATCCCAAAAGAAGCTCCAGAGTTTCCTTACCCCTCGGCCAACGATAACCTAAAATAAGACTTGTTGAATGTATTTCTAGCTATCTCGCTGCTGGCCACATTGTAACTTGCGCCTAAAAAGGGACCAAGCCCGGCTTATAACGCGCTCCAAGATTGGTCCGCTCGCCCGACCAATCCTGGAAGCTGTTACATTTCGGGATATAGTATCAGACATTTATATTTGTGGTAACATAGATTTTCTCGTCCAGATCGCCTTTCGAACGTAAGTGCCTACTGCGTTGGTACTGTGTTGCTTGTGTGTGCCCTAATTACAGGATTTTTAATACAGAGACTGTGAATTATTGTGATCAAGTGATTTGTGATTAATCCTCATTCGAGTGTCATACTAGCAATTGTGTGATGTGATTTTTTTCTTTCAACCTTACACTGGATTTATTAAGTGGTTTGTGTTTTAACAAGGCAATATCCATTGGTTAAAAAAATGTAGTTTAGTCATTAACAAGTGCTAGTATGACATGTCAAATAGTAGTTTTTACATAAAAATTAACAAAACATCTGGATGCTTTAACTTAATCACTTCCTAAATTATAAGTCAGTAAGGATTAAAAAGTCAAATCGTTGAAATCATTTGCCTCAATATATTTTTGTTTTAATCCTAACAGATTTTCTACAATTCTAGTTGATCCATTTTGATAGTTGCTAGAATAAAAAGATACAAAAAAGGATAACAGTACATAAAATTGTCAAGGACACAATCCCACTCTATAACATTACGTCATTGACAGCCATCTTTGATTTTGTCACTACTAAACAGGATATGGTCGCCATAATTCCCTACACGCCTTTTAAAACAAAAAGATGTCTGGAAAATATGAATTTAACCTTTATTTTACTCATTCATCGTTACTGTCTAATGTTTTTTTTTTGTGATAACTCCGAAGTTCCGCCTACAAAACTTGCTCTATTCTGTCAAAATTTTCCAAATTAGACATGAGCAGAAGAATTCGTAATACTTGTATGGCTTATGTGTGTCAATTACAACCTATAATGCAAAATTTATGTAACAATGATATTGTCGCGATGTTGCCAAATATTTGGACTTTTATTTCATTATATATTTAGAACGGGATTCAAAACTCTTTCGATTACGTTATGGGTTCTCAGTGTGCCACATTCTGTTCTATTTTCGATGCCGGGCTAAATATAGAAATAGAAATCATCTCAAATGGTATTTTACTAATAACATCGAGGTAGAGTAACACATTTCGTGTTTTTTTTAAATATCATTCTTGATACTCTCGATCTCGAAGTTTCCTTAATTAATTTGGAGATGGACTCTTGCAACAAAATAGGAATTAGTTTATAGATGCAATCAAAGAATTTAATTATTTCCAAATTATTTTTTTACAATTCCTTATACGTATTTAGAGTATGAGATTCTCTAAAATTAAAATTCCCTTCATTACCTTCAAACATGAAACCAGAAGTCATGATTAATATAATTCGAAACCTTATAGATTAGAAATAAAAATCCAATATTGATTAATGACCTAAAACAGGGTTATTTCTTTTTGGGATTATCAATTTACAATTACTATATCTGTCCAGGTTTATCAAAAACTGATCACTAGCGATTTATATGCTATCAAAAGTATTGATTTAATTACTATAAAATCAATAGCAGAAAAACACTGAAGATAGAAATGTGTTATCGCTTTATAAGCATGATTTTTGATAATAATAAAATCTTTAGAATGCCTCCATATTCCTTTTATACACATTGACATATAATTGATTATACATTCAACCCTCTTCTATAATACAAGGACGAAGTGACATTTTCAAGTATTTTCATCTGGATGAGAATTTTCTTTTTCTACTAATACATTGAAAATACAGTCTGTACTTTTTGACATGATTAACTTAAAATCTAATTCTTTAATAAAAATATCCTAATAGCAAGTTTTTACATCAAATAAAATAAAAGTAAATTATGTGTTTAAGTTAATCAAGTTAAAAATTATTTTCTTCTTTAAAGAATTATAAATGTGCTAAATAAAAATTCTTTACAAAAATTTAAATCCCAAACCAAACAATCTCAGTTCTACCAAACAATTTGAATGCAAGAAATTCATGTAAATTTTGATTTGTTTGTGGAAAAAGTTTTATGATCAAATTTATTTGCAAATCTGTACAAGATGGAATTGTGGAATTGCACTAATGCATTTTAAGTCAGATTACTTTTAAGGAAATTTGCTGGCCAATCCATTCAACCGATTCTTACTTCATGAAACCAATTTTCCACAATGTTTGCTCAATCTGCGTAATATTCTGCTATTCAGATATCTTTCGGCACTAATAGAACCATTTTGGATGAAGTATAAATCTATATGACCCCACAGTCACATCAGTATCTTCGTATTGTGGATAATTTCGAGTTCTTGATTCAGGCATAGCAGAAAGTATATCTCGATTGTTTGTGTTAACACTTCCAGCAGCAAATTCAAATTTTTTCCCTTTGTGACCGATCTTTCTTTATCTTAAACGCAAATCTCTAGTTAAAGAATCACACTTTGACTCACTCCAAATATTTCGCATTAAAAGTTTTCACAAACAAGTAAAAATGAATCTGGTTTCTTGCTTCAAACATAACATATCTATTTTTAATCGTTTCGACTATCGTATTTGTACGAATTTAATTTGGCACATTTTCATTTAGAAATACGTTATTTAATAATCGATATTTTTTACAGGGAGGCTTTAGGGCTGATTTACGTGTCTCGATAGCCCCAAAAAAGTCCGTACACCATGCCTAAACCAGCTAAACAAGACGGAGATGATCCCGATCCAGCTCCATACTTGTTCGTTTCACTCGAACAGAAACGTATCGATCAGACCAAGCCCTATGACTCCAAAAAATCATGCTGGGTACCGGACGAAAAGGAAGGTTTCTTACTTGGAGAAATCAAAGGAACCAAAGGTGACCTCGTCACTGTTGGTATTCCTGGAGGAGAGGTAAAATTTTTTCTTTATACGTCATCATATTAAACGTAATCAATGGATCAGGAAATTACTCTACAGCGTTTGAATGAGTAACGAAAATTTTGACTTTTTTCTTCATCTATTCCTTTTATATTCAGATTTGTGCTTTACAGAAGACAGACAGGAATTAGGGAATTATTTATCCTGATGCTTTCTTAATATAATTTTTTTTCAGATCATTCTATTTTTTATTGCGAAGTTTTTTACATAATTTATTAATGTTAACGTTCAACGTACCCTTGAGTTAATTAATTTTATTTTAATGAGAATAGGAAAGAGCAATAAAAAAGGAAAATGTTCACCAAGTCAACCCTCCAAAATACGAAAAAGTCGAAGATATGGCCGATTTAACATACCTGAACGACGCCGCCGTATTACATAATTTGAAACAACGTTATTACGCAAAACTCATCTACGTAAGTATTTTCGATATAATTCTAACATTGTTTTTATCTTGAACAGGAAAAGAATTACAAAAAGGACCAAGTTACTCAAGTCAATCCTCCCAAGTACGAAAAAGCTGAAGATATGTCAAATTTGACATATCTCAACGATGCTTCCGTACTTCATAATTTAAAACAACGTTATTACCATAAGCTCATTTATGTAAGTTGGATTTAGTGATGAAAAAGTTGCTCTTTAGGCCTTTTTTTCGTTAAATATCTGTAGAAAAATAATCAAACTTTTAATATTCTATAAAACTTTGGGTAAATAAGTGCAATTATCATTATCTTTACAGATATTTAAAGATTTAAAAGTCCGTTTGAAGCAACTTTCCTTCAGCATGGTGACTTCTGACTTTGGACAAAAGGATTACACCGCCAAAGCTCAAAATTTTGAAACTTCATCATTTTCCATCATTGGGAAAGCAGGACTTACTCCTGTCAGTCTCGAATGAATTTCTACAAATCATAGTTAATTCCCATTTCTTAAAGGAGCAGAGAATATGGGACTTTTCATTTTCATTCTTTTTTCATTTTATTTTCTTCGACATTTTGTGTTCATTTTGTAGCTATTTTGTAGTTTTTCTTTTCATTTTTTTTATCTAATACCTATTTTTGAGACAGAGGTATAGATATCGTAAATGTTATTTTTTTCCATACAGAGTGTCCCACAAATTTTTATTTGAGTGACGTTTAGGAAACGTAAAATTGATTTGAACATCACTACGTATTTCTACATCACTTTTTACGAAAATCTGTGTAGTACTCGTTATTTTGAGTTTTTTTTTAATTTTTATGTTATACGTTTTGTATTAATCCTAATTTTTATTTAAACTTACATACCTACATTTTTCAGACATACTCAGGTTTGTTCTGCGTCGCTATTAACCCCTACAAACGTTTCCCAGTATACACCAACCGTTGTGCTAAATTGTACCGTGGTAAGAGGCGTAATGAAGTACCACCCCACATTTTCGCCATTTCTGATGGAGCCTACGTCAACATGTTAACCAGTAAGTAAGACAAAATATGTAAAAATGGTGCGACAATTGCAGATCTAAGCCTGCCAGACCTTTTTGCCTGCCTCTGTCCTGGGATTGTTCCCACCAGCTTTCCACCCAGTTGATGATTGCTAACTTGTATCTTACTTGCCAACAAACTTGAATTCTTGGGCCGTTATTGGAATGCCAAGATCCGTAAAATCATCCTCTGAAAGTTCTGAATGTCAGTCTTTTTAGTATCTCAGTACCATAAAGTTAAATCTGTTTAATGATCCGATTATAGATTACTTTTTCCTCTTGACATGTTTCTTCCATGGGAGCTTAGCTTCCAAAACTATGAATTAGGGATTTATTGTTATTTTGCTTTTGATGTTTGTTTGACAGCATCTTAATTAATTTAGAAAACACCCTGTCAAAGGAGGCTGTGATGATGACCATGACACGGCTACGCTCTACAGGTATACAACCTGACGTAGGATCTGGTCAGTCAAGGTGTAACTTGTGGCACGAGGTCCTTAGAGAGGTCCCACTGCTACAAGCCAACACAGATTCGATTGCACCAAGATATGCCTTTCAAAGTCCCTACAGGGTAATAACAAAAAACGTACAAGAGGCTATATTGGCAGCAGGTGCCTTGTGCATCTACACCGACGGGTCTAAAACAAATGAGGGGTCAAGCTGTGGAATTTATTCCAGATCCCTGAATCTCAATATAAAATGGGCAATGGGTTCTAATGCTAGTGTAGCTCAAACAGAGCTCACTGCTATCTCCATCGCCATACCAGAAGAAACATTACTGGTAATAATATTTACATCCTCACGGACAGCAGACAGGCACTAGTAGCTCTGGATAGACCACGCATTACATCAGGTCTAGTACTAGAATGTCACCAGGCCCTGATCGAAGCTTGCAACAATAACGAGGTCACTTTAGCTTGGATCAAAGGTCATGGAAAATCAAAAGGTAACCGTGCAGCTGACTCTTTAGCTAAGAAAACAGCCTCCCATAAACTTTTGGGACCTGGCACTTTCATAAGCTTATCGGCATCAGCTGTGGCTGACCTACTGAAGAAACACTCCCTTGACAAGTTTAAGGGTAGATGGGACAACGAAACAGGTTGCAAGCTAGCCAAGGAACTATTACAGCGAAACAGCCAAAAAATACATGACTATAAACAGACAGAACCTGCGCACAGCCACAGGTATCCGACTGGCCACTGTCATCTACGAAAACACCTCTACAGGATGGGGTTATCTGACACTCCACTGTGTAGAGGATGTGAACAGGAAGACGAGACTGTCGAACACATTCTTTGCGAATGCTCGACACTCTCACAAATGAGACATTTTCTTTTCGGCGAGCGGTGGCTAACACATGCCAACATGAGGGAGCTACCTTCAGGCGACGTCATCGCCTACTTTAAACAAGTAGGCTGGCTGACGAGCTAGAAGGAAGTCTCAACCTGAGAAGGACGCACAATGGACCAAATGTGGCCTACGTGCTGTGGGATGACCCACCCTTCTAGATTTACAGATACAGAGATACAGATGATCCGATTATAGATTACTTCTTCCTCTTGACATGTTTCTTCCATGGGAGTTTAGCTTCCAAAACTATGAATTAGGGATTTATCGTTATTTTGCTTTTGATGTTAGTTTGACAGCATCTTATTTAATTTAGAAAACACCCTGTCAAAACTCAGCAATCCTTATTCTAATCAATGTTAGAACGCTTCGGCCAAAATTCATCTTCATATAAAAGCTTTCTTTAAAGACAAAATGATTTCAATCCCTTAAAATTGCAAAACGTCTATATTACCATTAATGATAAAAGTACAACAGTGTCCTAATTATTTATTTTCTTTTTAGACCATGAAAATCAATCTATGTTGATTACGTAAGTATTAGAACCATCATACAATTATATTTATGACATACATCAAATTATCCAATTTAAATTATTCAATTTTTGTCATTTTTATAGCTCTTAATAATATTTATTTCTCCGTAGTGGTGAGTCTGGTGCTGGTAAGACTGAAAACACGAAGAAAGTAATTGCTTATTTCGCCACCGTTGGTGCCTCAACCAAGAAAGATGCTGATCAATCTCAGAAGAAGGGTAACTTGGAAGATCAAGTTGTACAAACTAACCCTGTGCTTGAAGCTTTTGGTAACGCCAAGACAGTCCGTAACGACAACTCCTCCCGTTTTGTAAGTATATTCTTCAATTCTCTACATCAAAAATAGATATAATTAACTTATAGAATAGTTATATTAATGTTGATTTTCCTATTCTAGGGTAAATTCATCCGTATCCACTTCGGTCCCACTGGTAAACTGGCTGGTGCTGATATTGAAACTTGTAAGTTTTTTAAAAGTCATTTATAGTCAACAAATTAATTTTTATCTTCCATTAGATCTGCTAGAAAAGGCTCGTGTCATCTCCCAACAGCCTTTGGAAAGATCTTACCACATTTTCTACCAGATTATGTCTGGTTCAGTAGCTGGAGTTAAAGGTGAAGTAAATTTTATTTTTAATATCATTTCAATTATTCAGCTTAAATAATTATAAGCAATATTAGATTTCAGATTTGGAAAGGATACAAATGTACTCGAATTCTCCCTAAATTATTGAAAAAAATAATATTATTTGACAGCTCAAGTTCTAATTGGATATTTTACTTTGTAGTAAATAGTTACTTTAATTTTTTAACCAATAAATTTAGGGAGAAAAATTGAGCACCTATAATTAAGACTTTATTTTAAGGAATAATATTTCTTATCGTCAAATAAAACAATGGTACTTTGATTACATGTAGGTTTCAGCTATTTCCAAGCTTCAGTTTGCAGGAATATTCAAAATCACCGACACTGACTGTTAACATAAAACTGATCCATCATCACACTCAAAAGTTCTTGAATGTTTTTTGTTATTTACCTATTGCATTTTGGAATATTTGTCTGCACGTTATCTAGTGACACGTTAAATCATTTTGTTTTCTTTTACGTACATAGACAGGGCATTATTGTCAAATGACATCTACGATTATCACTTCGTTTCGCAAGGAAAAATTACTGTTCCCAACATGGATGATGGTGAAGAATTTCAGTTGACTGACGTAAGTGGGTGATAAAGATAAGACACCCACTAGAACATACGTGTCTGTTTTATAAATACCATGTATCTGTAGTACCTATCTTTGTTTTTTACGTAGACCCTTTATTTAGTACTGTAAATTTGTAGTAGTTAGTTAAAAAATGAGTCGACATGAGACATGACTTATTTATTTCGTTTTTGATCCTTTTAGAACACTGTTTGTTGTCTAATAACGTAAGTGAGTACAACTTCATTGCTCAAGGAAAAACTACTATTCCCGGTGTTGATGATGGGGAAGAAATGAGAATTACCGATGTAAGTGCCTTCTAACAGGTCACTTCGAGTTGTTATGTGTTTTCTATGTCTATGTTTCTGTATTTTATATCGTAATTTTCCTGTTTTTTTATACTAACATCCACAGGTGCGGCAATGCCTAGAATATATACTGATAAAGTATAAAAAATTTATAAAAATACTAAAAAACATATATTTATTAGATATATCCTGGCTTTTTATTCGAGGAAGAATATTGTATTCAGTAAAGAACAATTAGTTTATCTGATTCTAGAACAATGTGATTTGAGTAACCGCATATCGGATTATCCTTTCGTTTCTCAAGGAAAAACCAGAATTCCTGGTGTAAACGACAGCGAGGAAGCAATTGTAACGGACGTAAGCAGTAAAAAAAAATTGTTCGTTTACCCTGACTTCAGGGAGCGTGCAAATTGCATTCAAATTTTCTAAAACTATTGGCATATATTTAGGCATGGCCCGCTCCCTGATTTGCATTATTTTAACAAGTCGTTACAATTTTAGCAGCAACTCAACACTTCACACATTCAAATCGCACTGTATATAATCATATTTCTGCTGTAAATTCAGCTTCACATTAGTTACAGAGGTACAATTACGGACATTATAGGTGAATTAAATTTCTTAGATCAAGTACCGTCAATTTAGAGGAATATATTAGACTAATTTTGTATCTTTTACATAGAATCATGTTTGCTCTCAGCTGATATCCATGATTATATCAATGTTGCTCAAGGAAAAATCACAATTCCTGGTGTTAATGACGCTGAAGAATTTCAGTTAACAGATGTAAGTAATGAAATAATTCACCCAGAATTGTTAATGTCCCAGTGACTGTCTACAATCCAATTATTTGTTATACAAATGGATATTGTCCAATACCTCATTTCCATTAAAAATTTACACATCTAGCTTCCGTATTGCATTTATTTGTTGAACTAATATAAATGGTAAGTTGCTATTGTACATTATATGCGTTTGATTAGTACGATATATATGTTAAAAGCAAGTTTAATTAAGATATTTTTATAACACTTTAGGAAGCCTTCGATATCCTTGGTTTCACTCAAGAAGAAAAGGACAATGTCTACAAAATCACCGCCGCCGTAATGCATATGGGTTGCATGAAGTTCAAGCAAAGGGGTCGTGAAGAACAAGCTGAACCAGACGGTACCGAGGTAATTATTAAAAAAAAATAACAACTAATAATGTTATTAACAAACATTCATGTATGTTTAGGAAGGTGAACGCGTCAGTAAACTCTTGGGAGTTGAAGCACCTGCTCTCTATCAAGCTCTCGTCAAACCCAGGATCAAGGTCGGTAACGAATTCGTCACCCAGGGTCGTAATGTCAATCAAGTATCATACTCCGTTGGTGCCATGTCCAAAGCCATGTTCGACAGGGTGTTCAAATTCTTGGTCAAGAAATGTAACGAAACACTCGACACCAAACAAAAGAGACAACACTTCATTGGTGTACTAGATATTGCTGGTTTTGAAATCTTCGACGTAAGTTTTTATTGATACAATTGCACAACTAAATTTAAATTCACATATTTATACTTATTGTGCAATTGTTGAATAATTATATTTAAAAAAAAATAATTTTCAATCATTCCTGTCTATGGTGGAAGTCTTATAGACAAATTTTAATTTTAGTTATATTATAAATGCTTTAGTAGTTTCTATGGCTTAGATTCTCCTATAACCCGCAATAATATTTTCCTTTTATTAGTACAACGGCTTCGAACAGCTTTGCATTAATTTTACTAATGAAAAACTGCAACAATTCTTCAACCACCACATGTTCGTGTTGGAGCAAGAAGAATACACAAGGGAGGGTATTCACTGGGAGTTCATCGATTTCGGAATGGACTTGGCTGCTTGTATTGAGCTTATTGAAAAGGTTTGCTTTCGCTATTTTTCTTTTATTAATTGCTCAGCATCAAGGTAGGACCGCATACTAACTCTAGTCATTAGGAGTATGTAAATATTAATCAGCAACGTTTGTCCTCATTTAGTTCAACGGTTTTGAACAACTCTGTATTAACTTTACCAATGAAAAATTGCAACAATTCTTTAACCACCACATGTTCGTACTTGAACAAGAAGAGTACAAAACTGAAGGTATCCAATGGACCTTCATCGATTTTGGTATGGACTTGGCAGCCTGTATCGAGTTGATTGAAAAGGTAATTTGTAAATCGGGACGCAGTGTTCCAGCTTCAAAAGTTTGACGCCGTCTGTGTTAAAATGTGTCTTCAGGAAATTGTGTCGTCGTATTTATTCGTTTTTAATTAATCTGTGTATTGCATATGTTGTATTTGTCTTATTTTGATTCCACCAGTGGTACAGGATGCGAATCAAAATGTTCGTAGTAGTTATTGTGTTTGTTTTGAATAGTTCAACGGCTTTGAGCAGCTTTGTATCAACTTTACCAACGAAAAGTTGCAACAATTCTTTAACCACCATATGTTTGTTCTTGAACAAGAAGAATACCAAAGAGAAGGTATTGAATGGGCTTTTATTGATTTCGGTATGGACTTAGCGGCCTGTATCGAACTTATAGAGAAGGTACAGCACTGTATGAACCTTTACTCTTCAAGGGTGTACTTTATATAGCCCCTCAAATTAATGCCTTATAACTTTTTTGATTTTATGATTTAAAAACCGTACAGAATAAAAACAGTTAGCCGATTCCTTTAGAAACCGTGTATACAAAAAACTGGTTGACTATTTTACGATTTTGAAGCCTCCCAAAGATGAAATTTGGTTCAATTTTTACCAGGAAAATGTCATTTTCTTTATATCAATTAATTTTTTTTCTCGGAAACAAATTTTATCTGTATGATTTTTAAAGGTATATAAAGTTTCTATATTATTGTAAAGAAAGCAATTAATTTTTGATTTTTTTTTAAACTGGTGAAAGTATAAACAATTAAAAAAGTAAAGTGATTGACTTAACAGACAAATAAGTGTTTTTACTGTGATTTAACATTGCTTTCTCAAAATCAAAACATAACGTTAAATTCGAAAAAGTTCCTGTGAATTCGCCTGGATTTTGTAATTCATAATAGCAGGCGATTTTCCCACAGAATGCAATCCTGCACTCCATAAAGTTTCGCGCTTTAAAATTTCTTTTTATTGACCTCAACTTTTTTCTCTTTTAACCTTTCTTCACGCATTTACAGTTTCCAAGATATAGCAATGATAAATAACGATAAAAAACTACGTTAGAAACATTGATGAAAATGACCTTTCCGAATAGAAGATAACTTACCACAGTTATGTTTTTTTCAATTTAAATAGGAACTTTATCAATACCCTTTGATATAAAATCGATTAAGCTTTTGTGTCGTTTAGCTAACAGTGTTACTTACAGTATAATGGCTTTGAGCAACTGTGCATAAACTATTCTAACGAAAAAATGCAACAATTTTATAATCATCACATGTTTATTTTGGAACAAGAAGAATACGAAAGGGAAGGTATTGTGTGGAAATTCATTGATTTCGGTATGGATTTACAACCCTGCATTGATTTAATTGAAAAGGTATATCATTTTTTTAGATTACCTGTATATAAATTCAGTATTTTAGTATATGCACAGAACACTTATTATTGTGCTTGCTTTTTTAAATTGCACAGCACAGTTTCCTTGGCACTACACCAGGTATTGTATAATGATATATTTAAATATGCACTTCAAGTTAGTGAAAAATTAGTTGGTTTGAAAGCACCAGATTAAAAAAAATAGATACTTAACATAGTCATCACCGTTTTGTTCTCACATTAATTATGCAAGGAAAGTGTATTTTTTCTTTCGGGCCTTTATTTTCTCTTGAAATAACACCACCTGCAAGAAAAAAGTACCACTTTATCTAGTATAGAGAGTTTCACAAGTATTTTTTCACAAAAAATAGGCTTTCTATCTTCGCTTCGATAGAAAGATGCCAAGTAGATCCTGAAGACTGTTGTTAATGTCACAGTCACTTTGGCATGTTTCTACCGTTGTTAGTTAAAAATGGTTATTTAAAATACATGTTAATATTTAGCCTATGGGTATCTTGTCCATCCTTGAAGAAGAATCTATGTTCCCCAAAGCCACCGATAAGACCTTTGAAGACAAATTGAACACCAACCATTTAGGAAAATCACCCAACTTCCAGAAACCCAAACCACCAAAGCCTGGTCAGGTTGCTGCCCACTTCACCTTGGGACATTATGCTGGTAATGTAAGTATCGTCTTTACAATACTTTCCGCATCATAGAAATGACTTGCATTGTATTACGAATAATTATTTGACACTTAAAATGCCAGGTACCATACAACATCTCCGGTTGGTTGGAAAAGAACAAGGATCCCTTGAACGACACCGTAGTAGACTTGTACAAGAAGGGTTCCAACAAATTGGTAATTGAAATCTTCGCTGATCATCCTGGACAATCTGGCGGAGCAGCCGAGAAAGGTAAATTTGAAATGAATTCAACTTAAAGAAAATTTGGAATCAGTTTTATAATTGAGAAACAACTATGAGTTGAAGAACCAGTTGAAGGCTGGAGGCTGTTGATAAAAAATTGAATTTGTCTTCATTTGAACAAGTCTTTAACGTTACATATCCTAAATAGATTTTTCTAATATTTTCTTCCTGTAATAGGTGGCAAGAGAACCAAGGGTTCTGCTTTCCAAACCGTATCCAGTTTATACAGGGTAAATGAACACTGCTACTAGACGCAGCTCTGGATTTATTTCTCTCTTTCTATATCTGACTTCCTTTTAAAGAACATACCCCATCCTTACCGTTCCTTGCTCAATTATTTTTCGATTATTAATACTGTCTATAATTTATTTTTTTTTATTTAAATCGCTTTATTTGCTTTAAACTAGGTCGTGGTAAGAAGGGTGGTGGTTTTGCCACAGTATCTTCTGCCTACAAGGTACGTTCTAATTGTATCAAATCAGTTTTTTGAAAGAACATAGTGCTAACTTTTTAGATGTCACGTGTGAAATATACTTCCTGAACCATGCCAGATACAAGTATGGTAATCACCTCCACGATGGTCCGTTTAAAATCGATTATAAAAGCTGCGTTAATCGGTAGACTTTACGATATTAGTTCGAGCTCTTTTTGGCCAATCAATAACTCTAAATAAGTATCCTACTAAGCACCCTTGCCATGGAACATAAGGATAATTTTGATAATGACGGACCAGGTAATCCTGCTGGGCAAGATTTCGGACGACACCTGGAGGACATAGAAACATCTCAAAAAAGTGTCTTTATCTTTTGCGATCCTCTTGGCCAAGTTGAGCTTGGGATTTTTATGTTAGAGGTCAATATCATGCTGTATGAGATGACACAGAGATAAAAAAAAATTATTTAGTTCCTGAAATGGTGTTAAAATATATAGAATAACCTTTAAGAATCATTTGGAGCTGTCAAATCTATCATTTAACGCAGCTGTTATACACAATAATGTTCCACACTCCTATTTTTAGTGACAATAACCACTTAATGTTATTTTTGTGTGAAAACCATACCAGAACACAGTATGGATACCTATAGATTAATATTTGTATACTATTTGAATATAAACTAAGGCACAATACACACTGCCTCTTACCCACATTTGCCGTTGTGATAACTTGATAAACGAAATTAAAATACATAATTTAAGGCTCGACTTTTCAATAAATTATTATTTTCAAATATGGCTTTAAATCATATGTTTTAGTTAGCGTTCTAATTACGCCTAATTTACTGATGGGCGGCTTTAAACCCTTTACCCACAACTAAATCATTAACAAATTAATGTTATATAATAAAACGCTAAATAACTTTTTAAAAACGTCTTGATTCAACTCCTTTAGGAACAATTGAACAACTTGATGACAACTTTGAGATCAACACAACCTCATTTCGTACGTTGTATCATTCCCAACGAATTGAAACAACCCGGTGTCATTGATTCCCATTTGGTTATGCATCAATTGACATGTAACGGTGTACTTGAAGGTATCCGTATTTGCCGTAAAGGATTCCCCAACAGGATGGTCTATCCTGACTTCAAACTTCGGTAAGAACGCTTGAATTGTTTTACAAGTTGTGAACTTTGATTTATTGAACTTGATTTATCTGTAATTCATTGTGGTTTCTTACATTTTCAAATCAAAGATACTAGAGTATTTGCTGATTGGTTTAAATCCATTTCTAGTTGAATGCACTCGTAGTATTGATCAAAAAACAACCAAACAAAGTTCATGTAATGACAAGTTTATAATCACTACGTTGTATTGGTAAAAACTTCTTTAGATTTAGACAATTTTTAGTAATTTTAAGACGATGTCTAGGTACCAACGATAGATGGCGATGTTGAACATGAAGTTGTAGATAGTATCTTAAATATTTTTCCTATACAGTTACATGATTTTGGCCCCAGCAACGATGACCAGAGAAAAGGAAGCTAAAGAAGCAGCAAGAAAGTGCTTGGAAGAAGTTGGTCTAGACCCTGACAGCTACCGTGTTGGACATACAAAGGCAAGAAGGGTTTTATCAGAGTACCTGTATTTTCCAGTATCTTGTCTCGACCTTGTCTCATCGTTTTGCATGATTTTTAGATTATTTTTTAGGTCCAGAAAAACGTCGTTTGTGATTGTCGACTACGTTCTTTCCTATGTAGTATATTTTGTTTAAATGTTTTTAATAATGAATGCTCATTCTTTTTTAAAACGAGTCCAAGGTAACCCGACACTTTCCACATCCAGGAAGCAGCATCTATTAGAAGACTTGTAGAACAAATTTTATGATCATTCATTAGTAGAACGTTAATAGTATTTACCTATATGTAGAGTAAGAGTATAAACCTTGTAGAAGTTCAGTTTGGATTTGTCCTAATTTGTTACCCTTAGTTACAAGATCCTCAACCCAGCTGCAGTTTCTAAAGAAAGTGACCCTAAGAAGTGCGCTGCTCTCGTATTGGATGCATCCGGTTTAGATGCAGAATTGTACCGTCTTGGTCATACAAAGGCATGTTATTTTGTTTTTATATATGTTTCCGAGTCATGTTCTTGGACAAACGATCGACTCAATGTGTTTTTTTTTGTTTTACGCCTTAGTCAATTGACTTCCATGTGTGTTTTTATGATTTTAAACGTTATTTTTGTTTTCTTGCGTAAATCAGATACAAAATTCTGGCCGCAAGCGCTGTTAAAGGCAATATGACACCTGAAAAAGCTTCACAAATTATTTTGGAAATTGTACAACTTGATGCAGAGCAATACCGACTGGGTAAATCCAAGGTATAAAATTCTTTTAACCAAAAAAGCTTCTCTTCCATTTTATTAGCAAACAACTTTTCTCTAAACTACCAAAATATGCTACTATCTATCAATAAAACTAATAAAAATAATATAGAAAACTTTACAAATCCATAATTTGCATTGGGGGTAGCAAAATTGGACAGTAACGAATCTTAAATGTCCTTATATTATTTCCCTAGAAAGATACGAAGAAGAAAGTGACACTTCGACCAAAAACGGTATAAAACTTCGTCTAAACTCTTTATTCGGCTCCATTTATCCATTTTGTTGATAGATTGTAGGATAATTGCGTAATTTCTTTGCTGATGTTTTTTTTAAATATGTCTAGTAAATTACGTTATTTGTGAATATAGGTGTAATGCATTTACGCATTTAGTTTTTGCATTCTCGATTTTAATTTCTTGTATTGAGATCAGCACTAGCGGCGAATAGCCGAACTGAGCAAGATGGCTGGCAAGTCCCAGCACTTAGTATTGTAAACATGGGGAAAAAGGGCGTTTTTAACGATACAAAAATTTTAAAGTTCCTTTTTTGAAAAGTCCGTGCAAATCCTCGAATAACAATTCTCCGGTAATTTCATGAGAAAACCAACTTTTCCCTGTGTTAATCGTACGCGATTGCTGGGACTTATTGGCCATATTGGTGTTGATCACAGCGTCCGCTGGACATATTTGGTTTAAAAATTTACAACAAAAGTTGTGCTTTATTAACGGACATGTTTTTTGTTGTTCTAGCGATAATTTTGTACGCTTTACCAAGTATGTGGCTTTTTATTTTGGTGTAGGATGATATCATCTTTATTCAGAAAGAATAATCTGAAACTAAGCTTAATTTAATATTTCTTTGAAACGTTTTCTATTTTATTACTAAGGTTTTTTCTTATATCTTGTCTTAAAAATATTTTTAAAATCAGTTAAGGAATAGATCCAAAAATTATATGTATCTTTAGAATCCATAATAGGAGAATATTTTTTTTTTATTTGGATTAAAATTTGGAGATAAAATAATAAAACGTAAACAAATTCAATCGCTTAGTTTCAGGAAATCTTCTTTCTGAGTAAATGTATACAAATTTGAGAAGGACATTTTAAAAATGAAAAGGTTTTTGGGCATACAAGAAGTTCTTTCATTCAAATAACATTCGTATTTGTGATAAAATATATATTTAAAAAAATTGCTTGTAAGACTAATCGAAAATAGCAATTTTTAAAAGTTGAAAAATTAACTAATAAAACAAGACTGTTTAGAAAATTATCAGTATTATTTAAACTAATGCAATCTTCTACAGAAACTACTGTCCTTATGGATTTTTTGTAATTTCCCAATAAATAATATCGACAAAATGATTATACTAATATTCATATAAATTATTCTGTTAAACGCTTAATTTACAAAGTTCTAGATTATTTGATGACCGTTAAAAACTATCTCCAAAATATGACCAACTTTACTTCCCTACGTTGATGTTAATTTATAAGAAAAATACAATTTAGTAAGCAGACATACAAAATTGCCATTCAAAAATACTAAAAACTTCCTATATACAATTTCCTAATCAAAAATTATATTGTTGTGAAATTATTTAAATAACTATGTATTCTGTAGAATATTGTTACAAATAATGAGGCCCAAAATTTAAAATTCTTTCTCACACATTCGCGTTCTAACTCGCTAGCACCATTCCTGATTGAACGAAATACATAGGTATTCTTCCGTGCCGGAGTGTTGGGTCAGATGGAAGAACTTCGTGACGAACGTCTTGGCAAAATCGTCACCTGGATGCAATCTTGGATCCGTGGTTATCTTTCAAGAAAGGAATTCAAGAAATTGCAAGAACAACGTTTGGCTCTCCAAGTGTGCCAGAGAAACTTACGCAAATACCTCAAATTGCGTACTTGGCCATGGTACAAATTGTGGCAGAAGGTCAGACCACTCCTCAACGTCACCCGCATCGAGGATGAAATTGCTGTAAGTATGAGTTTTTGTTTAAGTCGAATTCGATACATACCAGCCAAAACAATTTTCTTTGAGAAAATCTCCATTGCAGTTAAATCTGCAAGACTATGTGAATGAAAATACTTTCCAACGTTATTATTTCGTTGTGATATGGTAAACAGTAGTGCAATGGCGTTTCTTCTTTCTCTTGGCAGAATCCTCAAAGAGATTCTTCTACTATAAACATATATTTATGTGTCCTAAGCCTGTATCTGTCCCGATAAGTTTTTCCAGCATTCGTGAGATTTGATTTGCATCCATTTATGTAGGGTGTAATATATTGCCTAAACCCTAAACACCTTCTAAGTTTTGAGTACAAGATCTCTGATGGTCCTATCCCTTAATGTTTTCTTCCGATCCAAATCAGAATTTCAACAAGAAATCGAGGAAACAGTTTTTTTTGGTTCTATACAAATTTTCTTCATTCAAAAACTACATACACATTAAGAGATACGAGGAAGAAAGAGACATCCCGACCAGAATTGGTCTGCAATGCAGCTCCATTTATAGATGGCAGCACATTTAAGTACATACATATGTTTAAAAACTATAAGTACCTATGGTATTCGGTTACGCTTCCAAAAATATGAAATGACCAACTCATTTTTAAACGTTTGAGTAAATTATGTAGCTGGTAATTGGAATGTAGCATAAGCATGTGAAGGCGGATATGCACCTGCTCTTAAAATCGTGAAATTAATACGATATTTATATTTGACCAGCTGTTCATGTCAAAATCGAACTCGAATTATATTAATATTAATATTACCCCTCCCCCGCTAATCTATTAATCTGAAAATAGTTTGATTTACCAAATAAAACTCGTGTATTGAAAGCCGAGTAGCATGTTTTAAAATGTGTATGCGTTTGATTGGTAATCGTGACACATTCTGAAAAACACTATAATTTTCATTACAGGAAACAAACTGTAAATCATTTTTGTTCAAATTTGTTTGAAATAGTTCAATAATATTTCTAAATTTATACCAGAAAATTTCAATTAGAAACATTTAGTGTTTATTGAATTTCTTTCTCAACTGTTCTAAGTAACTTTTCTTTATTGCAAGTTTTTCGATAGAAGGGTTCCAAAAATAGATAAAAAATTTTGAAATAATTTATTTGGAAATAAAATTCAATTTTAAAAAATAAAATTACCTTACAAGTTACTGACTGTTCTAAGAGCATAATTTATTTTTACTAGTCCTATTTTACTAAAAAAAAAAATATATTATTAAAGTTATTACTAATGATAGGAATTTAAAATTATGTAACAATTTAGATCCTTGTCCTTCTATTTAGACAAATATTAATTAATTAAAATTGAATGATTTAATTGCCTGCTATTTTTGATGTAATTATTTTAATACCTATTGATTTCCCTTTGCTTTTTCTTCTTTTTTGGGATAAAAACAGATGACTAAAAAGTATTTTACTCTGCTATTTAAACATACCTAAATGTAAAAAAGGTTTCTATTTATTACTCTCAATCTATCCCGAACCAAGTATAGTTTAATATTAAATCCTTCAAAAACAATACTTTTTTGTTTTGGCCAATTCTACTAATACATTTTTTACTCTAATATTCACAGTTTTCAAGATATTTTTAATATTTTTTTATATAAAAAATAGCCCAAATCCTTGAAAAAACTATAATTTCAAAATGTACCTATATATATTTTAAGATTACACTGTTTTAACTCTCAATTTTTAAAATTAATTTTTTTATTTTATTCACGAAGAATTAAGGCATGAGTCGCATATGCGAATGACGCAATTGCACGAGTGGCAAAAAGGCAATTTATACATGAGATACATGCACTATTTTATCAGAATTAAGGAATACTAAATAATTTCCCTCTAGAAATCTATATTGAATGTACAATTACTTGAATTGCAAATACGAATTTTTTATTTTTTTCAAAATTATTATTCACAGCTCCCTTAACGATTACAAAAAATTTTTAAACATAATAACTAAATAATTATGAATTCTTATTATAGTGATTTTTTGGGCTGAACATATTTTTGCTATAACTTAAATAAATATTAAATTATCTCGAAAATTCTAGATTCTGGATTGAAAAATATACAAAGATTGTAGAAATGCAAATTATAATACGTGTTTTTTGTGTATCTGTGAACAATTGGTTGTTTTTAAACAAAAAACCGAGTAAACCAAAAATTCACCGAACTGCGAAAATGAAATTAAAAACAAATAATCCATCATACTTCCAATAATAATCAAAAATTTCCTTACAAATAATTCCCGATTATTTTTGCATCCTGAAAATATCTCTAGTTAGTTAACGAGCGTTCGTAAAATAATTATAGTCTTTTCCATAAATTCGAACGAGGTTTTTAGCTTCTAAAGCACACACAGGATTTATAAACAGAGCGTTAGAAATAAATCTCGGTCTACATTATGCGTCATTTAATAAACATTGGTATTCATGTATCCAAATTATCACAGGCTTACAGTGTTTTTGAATACGTAAACACCGATTTTTATAGCTGCACTAAAAATTACCTGTCCTATATTAATCTAAATATAAATCCCAACTTCCATTAAATCTGTCATCGAATTTATGAAGCACCGCATATTTTTCTAATCTTTCATCAAATCCTCCCATTCTGCCCACGCAGGACTTTAGATATCTCCCGATACTTACTCGCCACTCTCCAGTCTTTCGCAGATCGCGGCACTGCCTGGCCTCTTTATTTCGAACACCCTCTCTCAATTTAGTTTCGTTAAGACTCGCGCTCGAATACACAATGGTGGATACCGAATCATCTGATGTTGCTAATAAAGAGGATATTTTACAGAAACTTGAAGAGAAAGCTCAGAAAGCCCAAGAAGCATTCGAACGTGAAGAGAAAGCCAAGAAGGAACTCGAAGTTCTTTATGCCAAACTCTTGGCCGAGAAGACCGATCTCTTGTCTACCTTAGAAGGAGAAAAGGGATCTCTTTCTGAAACCCAAGAAAGGGCTAACAAACTTCAAGCTCAGAAGAACGACCTGGAATCTCAACTCTCCGTAAGTTTGTTTTAAACTATTTTATAATTTATATTATCCAACAGTACCTAGAATTTTAATTTTTAAAAAATATTTTTTTGGCCGTATGCCAATAAATTCATTTGATGCATTTCTTCGATGTCGATAAATATCTCGGCATCGAGATTTATATTGGCACGGATAGGTGTTAGGTAATTAAATTCATTACATATTTTAAACTTTTTAGGAAACCCAAGACCGTTTAAGTCAAGAAGAGGATGCACGCAACCAATTGATGCAACAAAAGAAGAAACTCGAACAAGAAATGGGCGGTTACAAGAAAGACCTCGAAGATCTCGAATTGAACCTTCAGAAATCCGAACAAGATAAGGCGACCAAGGACCACCAAATCAGGAACTTGAACGACGAAATCGCTCACCAAGACGAACTCATCAACAAACTCAACAAAGAAAAGAAAATGTCTGGTGAAAATAACCAGAAAGTATCTGAAGAACTCCAAGCAGCCGAAGACAAAGTTAACCACCTCAACAAAGTCAAGGCTAAACTCGAACAAACTTTGGACGAACTAGAAGACTCTTTGGAACGCGAAAAGAAACTCCGTGGTGATGTAGAAAAATCCAAACGCAAGGTTGAAGGCGACTTGAAACTCACCCAAGAAGCTGTCGCTGATTTGGAACGTAACAAGAAGGAACTCGAACAAACCATTCAACGCAAAGACAAAGAAATCTCATCCCTCACTGCCAAACTCGAAGACGAACAATCCGTTGTAGGTAAACAACAAAAACAGGTTAAGGAACTCCAGGCCCGTATCGAAGAACTCGAAGAAGAAGTCGAAGCCGAACGTCAAGCACGCGCTAAAGCTGAAAAACAACGCGCTGATTTGGCCCGCGAATTGGAAGAACTCGGCGAACGTCTTGAGGAAGCCGGTGGCGCTACTTCAGCTCAAATTGAACTCAACAAGAAACGTGAAGCTGAACTCGCCAAACTCCGTCGTGACCTCGAAGAAGCTAACATCCAACACGAAGGTACCCTTGCCAATCTCCGCAAGAAGCACAACGATGCCGTTTCTGAAATGGGTGAACAAATTGACCAACTCAACAAACTCAAAGCCAAGTAAGTCTATTTATCGTTTTGTGGAAAAAAATTATAAACGTTTAAGTCATTTATGCGCCACTTAAAGACACATTTTCTTGAACTCATCAAAAAAGTTCTAACGACAAAGTAAAATTTCAAAATTCGCTATGAATGGATATTAAATCAACAACAATTCTACGTTCGAAAATGTTATTTGATACGTCGGGACATTTTATATATAAAAAAATGTAATGCATAAAAGTTTTCAATACAAAATAGGGCAGTCTCGGATGAGAAAAAACATAACCTACGTTGTTTGTCCTTTGGTGAGTCCACGAAAATATATTTTAAGTGTATTTGAAAATTTTTACCTTTTGTTACATACACTTTTTCAGATTATACAACGTTTTCCGTAAAAATTCATGGAAATAGATGATTTTTTGATAAATTATATTATCTTTTGAACTCTTTTTAAAATTATTTCATAAAAAATATACTTGAAACATTCATGCACACTTTCAGATTACCTGTACACTACTTATGCTATGTACAAAATTTTAATGACTTATTTTAAATAATATTATCACCCTAGGGCTGAAAGAGATCGTGCAAATATTTATTCTGAACTTCAACAAACTCGTGGTGCCGTTGAACAAGTTGGCAGGGAAAAGGTACAAAAGTCCTGATGATTCCGTGTTAATTGCAATAAAATATTTTTTACATTCAAAATAACTTTAACAATTTGGTCGAAGATTTAGTGAAAAATATTTTACTTGCAACGAATAGTGACTCTTGTACTTGTGGATTTGTCCCTTGTTACCCGCATTTTACCTTTTTGTGACCCTTTATACATTGTGTTAAGTATGTTTATTGTTTCAAATTAAAGGGCTGAAAAAGAAAAGGCTCAATACTTCGGTGAACTCAATGACCTCCGTGCCTCAGTCGACCACTTAGCCAACGAAAAGGTACAATGGACGCTGAAACTTCATCTGCTGTTGCTTAAATATTATTGGCATCTAAACAATTTTGGTTACATAGATTTTAGAAACTAAAATAATTGATTCACTAGAGCTTTTTCACATTCGCCATGACGTAACTAAATGAATTCTAATCAATGATTAGAATTAAAATATTAAACATGTTTTAAATTTTAAAGCACCATTGTGTTACTACAGCCTAATCACATATTGATTTAAACTGCTAATACCTGACCTTTTTAACTATTTTTGTGTTGCTTTCATTGTTTATTACTAACTGCTTATACCAGTTTTCCTAATTGTTTTATTATACTTTAGGCTGCAATTGAAAAGGTATCTAAACAATTGGGACAACAACTTAATGACGTACAAGGCAAACTCGATGAAACCAACCGCACTCTCAATGACTTCGATGCGGCTAAGAAGAAGTTATCTATTGAAAACTCCGACCTTCTCAGACAATTAGAAGAAGCTGAATCACAGGTATCTCAACTTAGCAAGATCAAGGTTTCTCTCACCACTCAATTGGAAGACACCAAGAGATTGGCTGATGAAGAAAGCAGAGAACGTGCTACTCTTCTTGGCAAATTCCGCAACCTTGAACACGACTTGGACAACATTCGTGAACAAGTTGAAGAAGAAGCTGAAGCTAAAGCTGACATTCAACGTCAACTCAGCAAAGCTAATGCCGAAGCCCAACTTTGGAGACAGAAATATGAATCCGAAGGTGTCGCTCGTTCTGAAGAACTCGAAGAAGCCAAGAGGAAGTTGCAAGCCCGTCTCGCTGAAGCTGAAGAAACCATTGAATCCCTCAACCAGAAGGTTGTAGCACTTGAGAAGACCAAACAACGTTTGGCTACTGAAGTTGAAGATTTACAACTCGAAGTCGACCGTGCCAATGCCATTGCTAACGCAGCTGAAAAGAAACAGAAGGCATTCGACAAGATCATTGGAGAATGGAAACTCAAGGTCGATGACTTGGCCGCTGAACTTGATGCCAGTCAAAAGGAATGCAGGAACTACTCCACCGAATTGTTCAGACTTAAAGGTGCTTACGAAGAAGGACAAGAACAACTTGAAGCCGTACGTCGTGAGAACAAGAACCTCGCTGATGAAGTTAAGGATCTCCTTGACCAAATTGGTGAAGGTGGTCGCAACATTCACGAAATCGAAAAGGCCAGGAAACGCTTGGAAGCTGAGAAGGATGAACTTCAAGCTGCCCTTGAAGAAGCCGAAGCCGCTCTTGAACAAGAAGAGAACAAAGTACTCCGCAGTCAATTGGAACTTTCTCAAGTCCGTCAAGAAATCGACAGACGTATCCAAGAGAAAGAGGAAGAATTTGAAAACACTCGCAAGAATCACCAACGTGCTCTTGACTCCATGCAAGCCTCTCTTGAAGCCGAAGCTAAAGGCAAAGCTGAGGCTCTTCGCATGAAGAAGAAGTTGGAAGCTGATATCAATGAATTGGAAATCGCTTTGGACCACGCTAACAAGGTAATAATTTAATTATTATATTTTATAATATTCTAATTCAAATTGATTTTTTAGGCCAATGCTGAAGCCCAAAAGACCATCAAACGCTACCAACAACAACTTAAGGACACCCAAACTGCCCTTGAAGAAGAACAAAGAGCCCGTGACGAAGCCCGTGAACAACTTGGTATCTCTGAACGCCGTGCTAACGCTCTTCAAAACGAACTTGAAGAATCTCGCACTCTTCTTGAACAAGCTGACCGTGCCCGTCGCCAAGCTGAACAAGAATTGGGAGACGCTCATGAACAACTTAACGACCTTGGTGCCCAGAACGCTTCATTATCTGCTGCCAAGAGGAAATTGGAAACCGAATTACAAACGCTTCACTCCGATTTAGATGAACTCCTTAACGAAGCCAAGAATTCCGAAGAGAAAGCCAAGAAAGCTATGGTTGATGCTGCCCGTCTTGCTGATGAACTCCGTGCTGAACAAGACCACGCACAAAATCAAGAAAAACTCCGCAAAGCCTTGGAAGCCCAAATCAAGGATCTCCAAGTACGTTTGGATGAAGCTGAAGCCAACGCCCTCAAGGGAGGAAAGAAGGCCATTGCTAAACTAGAACAACGTGTTAGAGAATTAGAAAATGAATTGGACGGTGAACAAAGGCGGCACGCAGATGCCCAAAAGAACTTAAGAAAGTCAGAGCGCCGCATTAAGGAACTTAGCTTCCAAGCTGAAGAAGACCGCAAGAATCACGAAAGGATGCAAGACCTTGTAGACAAACTCCAACAAAAGATCAAGACATACAAGAGGCAGATCGAAGAAGCGGAAGAAATCGCCGCCTTGAACTTGGCTAAATTCCGTAAAGCTCAACAAGAGCTCGAAGAAGCCGAAGAAAGAGCCGACCTCGCTGAACAGGCTATTGCCAAATTCCGTGCCAAGGGACGCTCAGGATCAGCAGCTAGAGGAGTCAGCCCAGCGGTAAGTAACTTACTATAATACAATTAACAACAACAAAATATTTTGTGCCAATGTGCAAAGTAGCTTCACAAGTTTAATTCTAGAAGGGTACAGTAAATTTTTGGTGCTCATGGGTAAACAATAAAATTTTTGTTAATTACAAGCTTTATTTTGTCATTTAAAATAAAAAATTAATATACATTATGATTCATTATTCATTATAGGGTAGTAGTAGATTAGGGGAAGCACTGCTAGAGACTTGACAGTCAAGTTGGCCAACAGGCTAATATTTAATGTATTTTTTTAAGGTTAACATTTTTTACTTTTACCATTTAAAAAATTAATTGACATAAAATTGAGAAAGTTCAGAAACATGTGCTGCAGTGATATGATTTGATCTGGTGGACACTCTATACTTTCTTAATTTTACTGTTGGACAGCAATAAATAATAATTATTATTATTGCTTTTGACATGGCATAAAATACAAATAAAACACGTTTAAAACAAATTTTTACACTAGATTATTTCGAATCGTCCATAGCACTTACTTTTTGGCACTAAAACACAATCTTTAGAGATACTCTTTACAGTGTAAATAATAATTTATCTTTAAAATCCCAGAAACAACAAACGTCATCACGTTTACCCATTTCTTTGGAATAACGTCATAGTTCAATAGTAAGTTTTTTTTTCACCTGTTGGTTTTGGTGAAAATAGTGATACTGAAAGGTTGGACAAGGTTTAAAATTGAAAAAGCAATCTTTTATAATCGATAAACAAACAAATATATTATTAAAATAATCCCCGAAAGATCTTTAATTGCCTATAAACTTTTGTACAGCCTTTTATTTATTTTTTTGAGAACTGTGCCGTATTGTGTTTATCTGTGATATGTTTGTTTATTCCCATAAAATACAACTACCAAAGAACGTAATGTTGTAGAATTTAGGACAATGGAAATTGTGCATGATAAATAGAATTTAGGAGTTATATCCTTATTTATACAACGATCCAATCTAAATCAAATCTGCCCAGAACTGAATTCCTCGAAGAAACATTTCGTAACCTCTTCCTGCTATAAAGGGATATCAGCTTATGTCTGAATCTTAAACATCATCTCCACAAAAGAAAAGTTACTTTTTGTTTATAGATAAAATTGACTTAAACTGACTATTTTTAATTCATTCTTCTTTGCCCATCAAATTATATAAAAAACAATATGGAGACGCATATTTATTTAAGTAAAATAAAAATTCGATGATTTTTAATTCATTAATATTTATGGGGATAATGTTAATGTTAATCTTTAAGAATTATACAGGGACGGTACGTTGATGAGCGGGGATTCAATTCTGGGGCTGAAATTGAGGACATTCCCCAATTTTTAGTGCTATTTTACCTAGACTTTCTAATTTCTTCCATATCAAGTAATATAGATTGTTACAAATAATACTATAGCCGACCCCAACATGTTATGTGTAGATGAAAATGAAGAAATTAAAAAAAAAAATAGAAATAGAAAATAATCGATTATAAATATAACTATTCCATCCATATCAGAAGGATTAACTTTTTTAATTTCGTCATTTTCCTTAGGACCTAAAATGTGTTGGGGTCGACTATATTGTATAGTAATATATACTCTATAGAGCGCCCCAAAATGAAGTGTAACATTTAGACAATATTTTATGTCTTTTTGATTTATATATAAAAGACCTGAAAAAAATTGATACGAAAGAGATAATAAAATGTTTTTTTTTAATTTTTTTTAAGAAAGCTCTTTAATTTTTTATACTGTATTTTGGGATACCCTATTTAAGTTTATTAGACCTACTTTTTTGTGCCCATTATAATTTATTTGAGTTAAACAACTTTATTAAATGTAAATTTGCATTTACGAGGGAGAATAGATAAATTCTAAGATAAAAAAATATTTAACTTCGTTTTCAAAATTTTAAAAGTGGGTTTCAATACACCTCATTTTAATATGGTTACATGTACTAATTTATATTTTATTTTTAGCCCCAAAAACAGCGCCCCACCTTTGGAATGGGGGACTCACTTGGTGGCCCATTCCCTCCAAGGTTCGATCTTGCACCTGATTACGAGTGAACAAGCGCTGTGTTAAAATCCTAAAACGAACTGTTTACATCGCAGTAAATAAGAACAAGATGCGACTATACTTTTATTAATTTTTTATTTTCGTTTTTTGAATATTAGAATTGTATGATTCCGTTATATATATTGTATATGTAAGAGAGCTACGAGAACGAAGGGATTTTCAGAGACACGTATTTACCATCCACAGCCCTTTGATCTCTTGCTTCTCAAAATGCCAATTATTTTGTTATGAACAGTAGGTTGTAAAATGAAAATGAATGTATGAAATGTTGTATGATATAAGGCACCAATAAACATAAAAGTTATATTGTTTTTGTGTTTTATATAATATTTGTAACCTCTAATATACATTATTACTCAATAAATTCGTAGGATGGCATATAGATGGTGCCACTATTGGCAAATCCATCTGATTTTTTGGAAATACTATCCATCAAATGATATGTGTCAAAATTTTATGACAATCTGACGTCTAATTCACAAGTTACAGCGTTGTTAACTTGACAAGTGTTATTTCCACTCTGATCCAGCAAGACAAATGGTAGAAAAGTGCGACCGGGAAATTTTCCACCCAAAAAATAACAAAAAAACTCGCAAAAGAAGCTGCAGTCGATTTTTTCTGGAATAGCCGAATTTAACTAAAGCAAATCGTTCAATGAAATATCCGAATCCGGTGGAGAACTAGCATCCAAAACTACCCTTACTGGAGTTTATAAACCGCATGATGTGGCATAGAATAAGTAGGGAATGTTGAGGGTATCATTTATAACCAACCGCATATGTCCCTGATCTAAAAAATCTCTCATCACTTCATTGTAACTCAATCTCAAACCGGAAACTTTATTAAATTTATTTTCCAAAGATAACAACCTAAAAAGGGCTATCTTTTTTGAATTTCCCAACCACCCTCGTAGGATGCTTGAAGGGCAACGCAACCGTAAATCTTCCAGTTAGATCTCTACTATAATTTTCCAAAAATAATCTTTCACACTCTAAATCTTCTGGATTGATAGAAGAACACTCAGGAACCTGTTCAATTTCCCAGAAATTATTAATTTTCAATAGGAACTTCTCCCGTCAACGTGATAAAGTTATTAGTTACAGGAACCTTTTCCATAATTACGTATCCAAAAACTGTTTCGACGGCTAGAGAGAACCCATTAGGACTACATATTCGACCCGAACAATTCCGAAAATAATTCCGCTCCTATGATACCGTCAATCTCTCTTGATTCATAGAAATTTTTATCTGTCAACTGTACATCGTTTAAATTCGCTTTTGTCGTATCATTCACCATGAACGACTTCATCGATCTAGCCTTGGCATCAAATTGTTTAAACTTGCCGCCATCTACCGACTTCTGGTTCACTAAAATTTTTTATTGTTCTTTAACAAATTTTATGACCTCGTCATAAGTTGGAATACCAGAATTTCTTTTCGACATTTCCAAAGCTCGATTAGTTTCCGAATCCAATTTTGACAAAGCCAGATTATATAGAATCCTTCAAACCCTAATCATCTAATTTTGTTGATAAGTCGTATAAATTCGAAAACAATGACTCCTTTTTTGCAGTCAGAATTCTGACTTGCCTCTCCGCAGCTGCAGCTGGCATTTTTTCCGCACTTAATGACTTCAAAAACAATAATCAAGGTTGAGCAAAACAAATGTCTGGGTAGGTATGCACCTTTTATTAATTTATCTCTACAGTATCACCGTCTTCATTACTAATTAAACGCGTTTTCTTAATATTTGAGTCAAAATCATGATTTTCGAGGTAACTAAGAAGTTTAACTTCTTTTATTTCGTCTCCATCTACATTTGCATCATCAATATATTCCGAACCAACACTTTGATCAAAATCGTGATTTTCCAGGTAACTGATAAGTTTATTTTGATTTGTTTCTCCTGTATTTTCATCTTCATTGTTATAATTTAAATCAGAATCGAATTCTTCTTCTTCTTTCTTGACACCAACTTGATTTTTATCTTCGTTAATAATTAAATCGTAACTGAAATATTTTTCCGCCTGTTTCTCTCTCTTCAAAATGTCTAATAATCTATTAGTATCATCGTTTATTGTTTTAATGTAACTTGAAACTTGTATGTGTTCCAGATCTTCCGATCTGGTTGTTTCTTCTAAATTTGATTTATAATTATATCTAGTTATGGGTGGTTTATTTTCGTTTAAGATAAGCGTTAGGACCAGAAGCATTTTCTTTAGATTTCGTTTCAAAAATACTTTTTAATTTCCAAACGGATACAGAAATTATCGTTAATAATTTCGTTATTTTTGTCATGCATAATCAATGATTAGAATTAAAATATTAAACATGTTTTAAATTTTAAAACACCAGCCTAATCACATATTAATTTAAACATGCTAATACCTGACCTTTTTAACTATTTTTGTGTTGCTTTTATTGCTGCTATTCTATTTGATGTAGTCATCTATAAACATTGTCCCGATAATTTTTTTAGTGAATTCCTATCGTATCATATGGTTTAGTTGTAAAAATTCATTTCATAGTGTTTGTGTAGGTATAAAAGATGATTATGTGAAATTCATTACCAAAAACGACAGTATTTTTTGGTATTGCTACATTTGCATAGTCAATTTACCGCAAAAAATGGTCAAGTGTTCAGCAGTAGTACAGGAGATTGAGCATTTAAAACGTCAAAATGTTCTATTGGAAATTTTAAACGGTGAATTAAAGTGCAATAATGATTTGTTAAAAGATAAAATCAGTTCAATTATTTCTAGTAATGAAAGTGCGAACCAAGTGAGTACAAATTTCTTATCTCTTCAACAAAAACCGGCAGCAGTTTCTTATAGCAAAATGTTAAAAACCCACCTTTAGACAAACCTGGTTTGATTCTAAAATCTGCGTAAACCCAGGGCTATGGCTTTGTCTTCAGGTGATCTACTGACTAACAAGTGTGTAATTGTGTCACCAACCCTTATCAGTTCCACGAGATATCCAATTTTAAATCTAATGCATCCGGAAATGATAATATTAATTTACAACTAGATAGATAAATATATATCTTACACATTAATCTTTGCTTAGAACAAGGATATTTATTTTATACCAGTTTTCCTAATTGTTTTATTATACTTTAGGCTGCAATTGAAAAGGTATCTAAACAATTGGGACAACAACTTAATGATGTACAAGGCAAACTCGATGAAACCAACCGCACTCTCAATGACTTCGATGCTGTTAAGAAGAAGTTATCTATTGAAAACTCCGACCTTCTCAGACAATTAGAAGAAGCTGAATCACAGGTATCTCAACTTAGCAAGATCAAGGTTTCTCTCACCACTCACTTGGAAGACACCAAGAGATTGGCTGATGAAGAAAGCAGAGAACGTGCTACTCTTTTTGGCAAATTCCGCAACCTTGAACACGACTTGGACAACATTCGTGAACAAGTTGAAGAAGAAGCTGAAGCTAAAGCTGACATTCAACGTCAACTCAGCAGAGCTAATGCCGAAGCCCAACTTTGGAGACAGAGATACGAATTCGAAGGTATCATTCGTTCTGAAGAACTCGAAGAAGCCAAGAGGAAGTTGCAAGCCCATCTCGCTGAAGCTAAAGGAACCATTGAATGCCTCAATCAGAAGATTGTAGCTATTGAGAAGACCAAACAACGTTTGGCTACCGAAATTGAAGAATTAGAAATCGAAGTCGACCGTGCCAATGCCATTGCTAACGCAGCCGAGAAGAAACAGACAGCATTCGAAAAGATCATTGAAGAATGGAAACTCAAGGTCGATGACTTGGCTGCTGAACTTGATGTCAGTCAAAAGGAATGCAGAAACTACTCCACCGAATTGTTCAGACTTAAAGGTGCTTACGAAGAAGGACAAGAACAACTTGAAGCCGTACGTCGTGAGAACAAGAACCTCGTTGATGAAGTTAAGGATCTCCTTGACCAAATTGGTGAAGGTGGTCGCAACATTCACGAAATCGAAAAGGCCAGGAAACGCTTGGAAGCTGAGAAGGATGAGCTTCAAGCTGCCCTTGAAGAAGCCGAAGCCGCTCTTGAACAAGAAGAAAACAAGGTACTCCGCAGTCAATTGGAACTTTCTCAAGAAATAGACAGACGTATCCAAGAGAAAGAGGAAGAATTTGAAAACACTCGAAAGAATCATCAACGTGTTCTTGACTCCATGCAAGCCTCTCTTGAAGCCGAAGCTATAGGAAAAGCTGAGTCTCTTTGCATGAAGAAGAAGTTGGAAGCTGATATTAATAAATTGGAAATCGCTTTGGACCACGCTAACAAGGTAATAATTATTATATTTCAAATAAACTTTTTAATTAAAATTGATGTTTATTTTTAGGCCAATGCTGAAGCCCAAAAGACCATCAAACGCTACCAACAACAACTTAAGGACACCCAAACTGCCCTTGAAGGAGAACAAAGAGCCCGTGAACAACATGGCACCTCTGAACGCCGTGCTAACGCTCTTCAAAACGAACTTGAGGAATCTCGCACTCTTTTTGAACAAGCTGACCGTGCCCGTCGCCAAGCTGAACAAGAATTGGGAGACGCTTATGAACAACTTAACGACCTTGCTGCCCAGAACGCTTCATTGACTGCCGCCAAAAGGAAATTGGAAACCGAATTACAAACGCACCACTCCGATTTAGATGAACTCCTTAACGATGCCAAGAATTCCGAAGAGAAAGCCAAGAAAGCCATGGTTGATGCTGCCCGCCTTGCTGATGAACTCCGTGCTGAACAAGACCATGCACAAACACAAGAAAAACTCCGCAAAGCCTTGGAAGCCTTGGATCTCCAAGTACGTTTGGATGAAGCTGAAGCCAACGCCCTCAAGGGAGGAAAGAAGGCCATTGGTAAACTAGAACAACGTCTTAGAGAATTAGAAAATGAATTGTACGGTGAACAAAGGCAGCACGCAGATGCCGAAAAGAACTTGAGAAAGTCAGAGCGCCGCATTAAGGAACTTAGCTTCCAAGCTGAAGAAGACCGCAAGAATCACGAAAGGATGCAAGACCTTGTAGACAAACTTCAACAAAAGATCAAGACATACAAGAGGCAGATCGAAGAAACGGAAGAAATCGCCGCCTTCAACTTGGCTAAATTCCGTAAAGCTCAACAAGAGCTCGAAGAAGCCGAAGAAAGAGCCGACCTCGCTGAACAGTCTATGGCCAAATTCCGTGCCAAGGGGCGCTCACGATCAGCAGCTAGAGATGTCAGCCCAGCGGTAAGTAACTTATTTTAATACAATTAACAACAATACAAAATATTTTGTGCTGATGTGCAAAGTAGCTTCACAAGTTTAATTCTAGAAGGGTACAGTGAATTATTGGCGCTCATGGATAAACAATAAAATTATTGTTAATTACAAACTTTATTTTGTCATTTAAAATAAAAAATGAATATACATTATGATTGACTATTCATTATTCATAAATGGATATCTATCTCTAAACTTAAGCAGCTGTCCGTCAATGGTTACGTTACTGCCAGGTTTATACAATTTTTGCAAGTAGACTTCTATTTGTAAAAAAAATGAACAAGTTTGAATCTCAGTTGAACGGAAGTGCGAAAATTCAAAACACACAATCCAACACTCGAGGCAGTAGATTAGGGGAAGCACTGCTAGAGGTTTGACAGTCAGGCTGGCCAACAAATTATTCACTGTATTTTTTTAAGGTTAACATTTTCTACTTTTACCATTTAAAAAATGAACTGACATAAAATTGGGAAAGTTCAGAAACGTCTGCTGCAATGATATGATATGATTTTACTGTTGGATAGCAATAAATAATAATAATAAATAAAACACGTATAAAAACAAATTTTTACACTAGATTATTTCGAATCATCCATAGCACTTACTTTTTGGCACTAAAACACATATTTTAGAGATACTCTTTACAGTGTAAATAATAATTTATCTTTAAAATCCCAGAAACAACAAACGTCATCACGTTTACCCATTTCTTTGGAATAACGTCATAGTTCAATAGTAAGTTAAAACATTTTTTTCACCTGTTGATTTTGGTGAAAATAGTGATACTGAAAGGTTGGACAAGGTTTAAAATTGAAAAATCAATCTTTTATAATCGATAAACAAATAAATATATTATTAAAATAGTTCCGAAAGATCTTTAATTGTCTATAAACTTTTGTACAGCCTATGTTTGTTTATTCCCATAAAATACAACTACCAAAGAACGTAATGTTGTAGAACTTAGGACAATGGAAATTGTGCATGATAAATAGAATTTAGGAGTTATGAGGAGATTCCCCAATTTTTAGTGCTATTTTACCTAGACTTTCTGATTTCTTCCATATCAAGTAATATTGATTGTTACGTCCAGATGAAAATGAAGAAATTAAAAAAAAATAATCTCTCTGAACCCTTCGAAGAGTCAGTTTTAATATCACAAGAGCATAGAAAATAATGGATTATAAATATAACTATTCCATCCATATCAGAAAGATTAACTTTTTTTAATTTCGTCATTTTCCTTAGGACCTAAAATGTGTCGGGGTCGACTATATTGTATTGTAATATATACTTTATAGAGCGCCCCAAAACGAAGTGTAACAATTTAGACAATATTTTATATGAAATGTGTCTTTTTGATTTATATCTAAATGACCTGAAAAAAATTGATACGAAAGAGATAATAAAATAGTTTTTTTAATTTTTTGTTTGCATATGAAAATTAAAAAATATGAAGAAAGCACTTTAACTTTATTTCGGGACACATTATTCTTATTTTTTTGTGCCCATTATAAATTATTTGAGTTACATTTGCATTTACAAGGAAGAATTAATAAATTCTGAGATAAAAAAATATGTAACTGTTCGTTTTCAAAATTTTAAAAGTGGTTTTCATTTCACTTTATTTGCATGTACTAATTTATATTTTATTTTTAGCCCCAAAAACAGCACCCCACCTGTGGAATGGAAGACGCACTTGGCGGCACATTCCCTCCAAGGTTCGATCTTGCACCTGATTACAAGGGAACAAGCGCTGTGTTAATATCCTAAAACGAACTGTTTACATCGCAGTTGTGACATGTAGGGTAGGTTTTAGTGAAGGGTGAGGAATCAAACTCTATTAGGGATTAACCCGTAATAATAAATACTATAATTACTGGATATAACATATAGCCTTACATCTAGGATGTTAGAGATATATCTACGTCTGAGGTGTAATTCAATCTAACTTAATCTATATAATAATACAGTATATATAGTAGGCATTGGCCTTATCCTGGAATACTTTCTGAGAGTTCACTCACGTAATGGTTGCTACACGTCGGATGATAACAATAATACGACCGACGGTAACCTTACTTAAAAAATAATACTCTTATACAATATACTGGGCGATGGATATGCATGGTATATCACAAAGTAAATAAGAACAAGGTGCGAATATACTTTTATTAATTTTTTATTTTCGATTTTTTAATATTAGAATTGTATGATTCCCTTATATATATATTGTATATGTAAGAGAGCTACGAGAACGAAGGGATTTTCAGAGACATCCACAGCCCTTTGATCTCTTGCTTCTCAAAATACCAATTATTTTGTTATGAACAGTAGATTGTAAAATGAAAATGAATGTTGTAGGATATAAGGCACCAATAAACATTAATTTATATTGTTTTTGTGTTTTATATAATATTTGTAACCTCTAATATACATTGTTACTCAATAAATTCGTAGGATGGCGCCACTATTGACAAATCCATCTGATTTTTTTGGAAATACAATCCCTCAAATGATATGTGTCAAAATTTCATGACAATCTGACGTCTAGTTCACAAGTTACAGCGTTGTTAACTTGACAAGTGTTATTTCCACTCTGCTGCAGCAGGACAAATGGTAGAAAAGCCCGACCGGGAAATTCCCCACCCAAAAAAAACAAAAACCTCGACAAAGAAGCCGCAGTCGATTTTTTCTAGAATAGCCGAATTTAACGCGCCTGACGATCATTATACGAGTCTGTCAAGGCTTTCGTGGTGTTCCACATTAGCCAGATATTAATAAAACTGATTTTATTTCGATCATTTTTAAAACTTTATTTCTTCAATGTTGTTGAAAATATTACCCAAAAAAGGTGAAAGAATTCTAAACTTACCCAATGTATCGCTGGTGTAATTTTCTGGCTAGGCTGGCTAGGAGAGGATGAAGGGGGATAAGGAAAAATATCTTTCTTAAAACAGTGTCTTAAAACAAAAAACTATCAAGATCCGAAATTTAAACACTCGTTTTTTAATTTAATTAAATTAAATTTTGTTCCGTACAAGTACTAAAGTCTTACTCGAAGGAAAAAGCAACGTTGCCACGTTTAGAATTTTGCGGTTGAAAAATAGACGTATCTCTAAGAATACGGAACAAATACATTTGTAATCTTTCAATAAATAATACTGTATTAAAATTTATTTACATAAATTATAAATATTAGTGTTTAAAAAAACTTATTAATCTTCACCGGATGCTGTTTTTATTGCTTCTGAATTCAGTATTTCTACCCTTTTTACACTATCTGCTGATTTTACGCTAACTTCTGAGCTAGTAGTGCTGGTTGAATAAGTGCCATCTTCGAATTCGTAGTCACCATCAATACCACCATCCTCAGTATATTCCGAAACAACTGGAACGGTTTCGAGGTAACTACGAATTTCAACTTGATTTATTTCTGCAGTATCACCATCTTCATTACTAATTTTTAAAACATAATTAAACGCGTTTTCTTCCTCTTTTTCTTTTTCAATATCAACGTGATTTGTTTCTTCTTCATCTATAATTTCATCTTTAATATTTGAATCAAAATCATGATTTTCGAGGTAACTAAGAAGTTTAACTTCTTTTATTTCTTCTCCATCTACATTTGCATCATCAGTATATTCCGAACCAACACTTTGATCAAAATCGTGATTTTCCAGGTAACTGATAAGTTTAATTTGATTTGTTTCTCCGGTATTTTCATCTTCATTGTTATAATTTAAATCAGAATCGAATTCTTCTTCTTCTTTCTTGACACCAACTTGATTTTTATCTTCGTTAATAATTAAATCATAACTGCAATCTTTTTCCGCCTGTTTCTCTCTCTTCAAAATGTCTAATAATCTATTAGTATCATCGTTCATTGTTTTGATGTAACTTGAAACTTGTATGTGTTCCAGATCTTCCGATCTGGTTGTTTCTTCTAAATTTGATTTATAATTATATCTAGTTATGGGTGGTTTATTTTCGTTTAAGATAAGCGGTAGACCGGAAGCATTTTCTTTAGATTTCGTTTCAAAAATACTTTTTAATTTCAAAACTGATACGGACAAGAAATTATCGTTAATAATTTCGTTATTTTTGTCATGCGGTTCTTCTACTTTTAATGTAGTTTGATTTTCTTCGTGAGTCACAATTTGTTTATCGCTGGTAACAGTTTTAACATCGGTTTTTGTTGAAGATACTGCAATATGGGTATTATAAGTAATTTTCTTGGTTTTTCTTTCTATTTCACTCTCTTTTTCAGATCGAGATACTTGAAATATTTGCTTTAAAGTTTTTACAGGTACTGCCGATCTTACGCTGTCGATTTCATCGTTGTTTTCTGTCTTAGCTTCATCTGAATTGGACATTTTATCTTCCAGTGTTTCTTTGGTGATTGTTTGTCTGTGAAATTTCGCAACGTGGCTCGAATAATTACTTGTAATAGCATTAGATGGCAATTTGGTGTTTAAAAATGAAACATAACTTTTAGTTTTGGATATCAAAGCTTTGGCTTCCTCGGGATCACCGTTATCGATATTAATAATACTGGTCAAAGTATTGAAAAGTTCTTCTTGAAACGTTACATGTTTTTCTTTGTTGTAAATTTCGTAATGATTCAAATGTTGTTCGATGGTTTTTAAAATCTCATGCACATCATTTAACGTTCTGATTTGGTTCTCTTTTACAAGCACATTTTTCGATAAAACATTTCCTAATGATCTAGTCCTCGGTCTGGAGTAAGTAATTTCATTATTAGTTGCTTTATTTTCGTAAGCAGTAATAAGGGCACGGATGTTAACTGTAGATTTTATATCTTCCAGACTCGAACTCGGCTAAAAAGAAATATTTGATCACCATGACGTTTTTTTTTTCAAAGCTGTTGAAATGCCACAAGGAAATTGCGCTTAATTGATAACAAAAAGTAAAGAAATATTTTTATCAGTTAACGTTACAAGGGTGTTCTCTTAATGAAAAAATATGGAGACTGAAAAAAAAGAAATTATTTTACTTTCGTCCCCAGTATCTCCCGAAATAGTTGGATTATACGCCACATTTTATTACATCCTCTACAAAATTTACTCCTCTTTCATTATCTAAAAAATTACGTTGATATATTTACTCGTTTTGCCCCTACAAATTTTTTTCTGGCTCGGTGTAATCTTTTCTCGAACTTTTTTGACCAAAATCCTCCAAATCGTCCATTTGTACGTCATTAATCATCTTTTCTACCAAAAATACTCCTTTGTGACTAATTTCAGATTTATAAATATTTTATTGTGAATTTTTAAGCTCGAAATGACCAATAAAATATTGTTTCGCAAATTTTCACTTTCTCCCCCCGTATCTCCCAAAATAGTTGAAGTATGTGGCCTATTCTATTAAACCTTGGAGAAAATTTCCTCCTCTTTCATTTTCTGATAAATATAGGCTGATAAATCAACTCGTTTTAACGCTACAAATTTTTATCTGTATCAGAGTCATTTTTTTAGAACTTTTTTTGACCAAAATCCTCCCAAAAATTTTTTTCGTTAATCTTTTCTACAAAAAATATTCCTTTGTGACTAATTTTAGATTTATAAAAATTTTATTGTGAATTTTAAAGCTCGAAATGACCAATAAAATATTCTGTTTCGCAAATTTTCACTTTCTCCCCCCGTATCTCCCAAAATAGTTGAAGTATGTGACCCATTCTATTAAACCTTGGGAGAAAATTTCCTCCTCTTTCATTTTCTGATAAATATAGGCTGATAAATCAACTCGTTTTAACGCTTCAAATTTTTATCTGTATCAGAGTCATTCTTTTAGAACTTTTTGGAACAAAATCCTCCAAATAAATAAAATTTTCTACAAAAAATACTCCTTTTTGTCTAATTTCAGTTTTCTAACCATTTTATTGCGAATTTTGAAATTTTAAAGCTCGATAATAATTATTACATCTCGAACTTTCAATTTAGCCCCCGTAATTTTTCACTAAGCCGTACCTGGACAACACATTTTATTTAAACAATATTCACTACTACCATAGACAGAAAAATTCTCTATCTCATATTTAAAAAAAGTTATTATGAATTGGATATTCTTGTTCAAAAACGCTTTCACCATTTTCTAATTATAATTTTGGTACTGATGATGGTCTTGCAGTTTGACGAGAATGTACATGTTGGTACAGTTTACATTTTTTATGAAAGTTTCTTTGATGCGTTGGCAAAATTTATTTACATTAAGAGAACAGCCCTTGTTTAAAAGTTTCAACTGACTAGACAATGTTTTTGTCAAAATAAGGCATTATTTTGTTTGTATATTAATATTAATTGTAAATCTCTATACATTACTTTTTTCATAATTAGTTGCTTTTTCAAAATTTGTGTACAATAAAAATTATCCAATAAATTTTTATACCACCTTTAAATCTCAAGATTAATGAGTTGAGATCACTTTTAGAAATAGAACAGATAAAAATTGAATATTTATAAATTTATATTAATAATCTACTATAATTAAAAAATCCAAGTGCCCTACAGTTTTCAGTTTACGAAATATCTACATACCTCCATAATTTTCCAAAAACTTTATCGTCTTTATTTATTTTTTCACAATAAACAACTGGGCGTATAAATATATCGAATTTAGTATAAATTGAAACTTGTGTATTAAATATTTTACGTTAACAATCAATTGGATTAGATAAGATAGGGATTACAAAATTATCTGACAAAATAATTGAAAACCTAAATTAAAAAGTAACCATTGCCAATGCACGTCGGTAACATTACCAACTAATGATCATTCTAATAGTAACAAAATGATACAACAAAAGATAATGGGGGAACAACTATTGTATATGTTATTAAAGGAATAAAAGTAGCAAACATTAAACAAATGTGTGTAGATAAGAATTATTGGTTTCTTTCTTTCAACATACATTTTTAATCATCTCATTGTAAAATTTTCATTGCCTACTTTTGGGCTTGATTTGTAGCGTATCTAACATCAATTACTTTGATGTCAGTTTACGCTGCAAAGATTTCAATCCTCAAAATATCTTAGAACTTTTTAAAAACTAACATTTAGCAATCATGTTCTTTCATTCAAGAAGAGTTATGGTCTTGAAGCGGGACGAAAGGCATTTTCAGAAATTCAACAAGGCGAGTCACTCAAAGGGATTCCCGAGATTTAAACGCCTTCTAGTAAGAATTTGAGCAACTTTATTTGATTGGGGGAAAGGTCTTGCTATATTTTAGACATTTAGATGACGAAAATCTGTTCATCCGAACAAATTTAAAAAAAAATAAGCAATTTAGTGGCGATGATAAAAAACAGTGTTGTAGAAAAATAAGGCAAAAAGTGCAAGCAGGTACTATTTTTTTCGTGTAATTTCGTGTAGCTGCGTGCGGTAGAAAATGTTAGTTTAATAGTTTTAATTAATATTTATATTCTTTAAAATTTTTTTAACTTTTTTTACACCCTTTTTCCTGCAACATAGTAAGTATATAAAAAAGAAAATATGAAACTTCAGTCTCTAGAAGCCTTCATACTCACTCCTGAAATACTTACGAAATTCGTTAAAACGAATACTAATAAAGTGGTCGACAGTATGAACATTTAATGTAGTCTGAGAATAAGTTATGGATTTGAATCTCATATTGAAAATTTTTTGTAGATTCTAGGTCCATTCATATCCTAAAAAACTCACTTTTTACCTCAAAAAAGGCCCAAACATTTTTTTTTTCGGTAATTTTGATATTGCCAATCGTTTCTTATGCAACGTGTAGATTCTAGGTCCATTTATATCAACACACGTTTAATATTTTAAACTTTTATATATATATAACCCTAACACCCGACGACGTTGCCCCCCCCCCATCCCCCCAATTCTCTGGGCTGGAGCCGCCCTTGTTTTTCTTATTGTATATATTGTATGAAGGGGTTAAGTAAATTGTTTACTGTATTGTATATTACAATACTAAATAAAGGCATTTTATTATTATTAGAGAGTTATTGCAACCTCTTTTTGGCCGATCTTTTAATAAAAGATCCCTTATTTTGACATGTACGCATGCGCAGTGAACAGTTCCTTAAGTTTTGCTTTTATTAAAATACAGGCGTCCTGTATTTAATTTAAATACAGGACAGGTTACCTTTAATAAAAGAAACTTTATTTTGACTTATGAAGGGCGGTTCTGCCAACTTAATGAAATTCAAACTGTTAAAAATCAACAGGCACCAAATAAAATAAAAAAAAACTTGTAAGTATAGAGCAGGGCCATCAATAATTTGTAAAATAAAAAAATTCTTAGCACTCTGTGGATGGTCGGAAAATTTAGGGTAAATTAAAAAAAATCAAGTGACAGAGTAAAAGTTCCAGAAGGGGTGTGGGGGTACGTAAATATATGCTTTTAGGGTTTGATATAGGATTTATACGATTTGTGGCAGAAATATACATTCATTTCGGAAGCTCATAGTGGTTTGTGTTTTAATTTCTCTCTCTCTTTCCACTGGATTAAAACCACTTAGTTGTTAAAAAAGTTAGTTGTTAAGAAAGCCGAAACGTCAATAAAAAAACTTTTTTACAACTAAGTGGTTTTAATCCAGTGGAAAGAGAGAGAGAAATTAAAATACAAACAACTATGAGCTTCCAAAATGAATGTATATTTCTGCCACAAATCGTATAAATCCTATATCAAACCCTAAAAGTTTTTTAACAACTAAGTGGTTTTAATCCAGTGGAAAGAGAGAGAGAAATTAGAAATATACATATCCTATCGCAAAAAGTAGCAGATAATTAATCAAGCAAAAAATACAAATTATCTATGAAGAAGCGGCTTGGACTATCTCAAAGAAAAAATGAGAAAGAGATGGCATTGGAACAGAAAAGGTTAAACATTGAAGGAAGAAAAGTAGGTGTGGCAGAACAAAATGTTGCCCTAGCAGAGAAAAAGTTTCGTTTGGAGTCCGAACAGCAACAAAAAGTGTTCGATAATCAGACAGTCATTAATAAATTACTAGAAATAGTTCAACAGCATATTTGATGTAGTACATATTGTATATATTTTTCATTCACAATAAATATATGTACATATATAAGTAATACATACTTTTTGTTAAGATATTTAGATATTTACGGGCCCATTTAAGATATAAATTACAATTTTAAATTATAATGAAAATACAAAGACAATATATATTTATTTATTTATTTATTCACGGGCCTTGCCCATTTTTAGTACATAGTTTGAAATAAAATTATAATAATATACCTCAAATAGAGTCAATCTAAATAATATGACAATTAATTAATCATAATACGCTAACAACAAAAATCATAAATATGAATGTAAATATAACAGGTACACAATCCAACAAAATAATATAATATTAAGAGTAGGGAATTTAGGTCACAGTAAGTTTTAACATCCTCACAAAATTGAAAAAGCTTGAATTAAAAAATTCTAGACTATCAGCACAAGAATTAGCGATACATGATACTCTAGGCATGAATGAATTGAGGCCAGTATTAGTTCTCCTGAAGGGCTGATGAAATGTGTAAGTATAAATCAAAAAATTGATATAACAAAAGATATAATAATAAATTATTAGTAGTAGTCTTCCTGGTCATTAGATGGTCTGCATATATTAGGTCGAACTGTACCATCAATAAATTCCAGTTTGGGACAGCTGCTCCCATGTTGGTTATCGACAATGTCCATGATTTTCCCCAATAAAATTTGCAGTTGTTGTAATAATGTGGTATAAGGATAGCTTCGTCTTTTTAATATACATAGTGCTGTCATCACTGTAAAGTCACATTTGAATTATTTAAAAAAAAATTCATTTTGCAAGTTACCTACCATTCACATTGTTCCTGATGTTAGTGATAATGTGCTGTGGAATCAGCAAAGCATTTCTCAATCGCGGTATATCGTCACTATGAAAACGAAAATTCCGCGGGTTCTATTACATTATTTTCCTCACTAGCTTCAACGGCAACACCAATTATGTTATGTAGAAGTAAGTTTTCAATTTCTTCGTTATTAACATCCGCTAGAATAGCTATTTCCAATTGTTCCTCCAGGTTGTTTATTATTAAGTTACAAAATATTGTAGGTTATAAATACGATTCCTGTCATTGTCAGAATAAAGGACTGTCAAAATAAAGTATGCCGATGAGGAACGTTGCAATAGGTAACTCGGATTAAGATTGCAGCGCTCATGCGGTGAAATTGGAACTGTGCTAAGGAGTAGTAGTTTGTTTACTTCGTGCTTTCTTATGGGATATTTCATGTGTATTTAAGTTGTTTATTTGGTATCAGTTTTGTTTTTTTGAATTATTTCTAGGTGTAAATTGTGTATTGTTTTTGTCTAGTGTTTAGTGTGACATTCATTTTATTTTATAAACTATACATAAACATTTATTTTATATCTTTAAAAGTGTGATATTTCCAGTTGTATTTAGGTGAGTAGTAGTCAGGAGTTTTACTCAAATACATTTTAGTCTCAAATTATTGTTTCCATTATTTTTTAGAAATGAAGTTAAGCATTTTAGAGTACATGAATTATTTGGGCGGATCGGCTAATTCTAAATCTGTAGTTGAAGGTGAAAATGTCCTGAATGCAGGACATATTATTTTAGCGGGAAAGACCATAGAAACTTATGAGTGGATAGAAATATATGGTTTGTGTTTACAAACGAGTGCATTGGAATCTAATCCACATGAAATTACTGGGAAATTATATATTTCTAACACTGTAAAAGTGGAGAACCTCTTATGTTCTTGTAAAGTTATAGCATGAGGCTTTAATGTTCTCCGTTTTACTCTAACTGTAAATAATAAATCAAAGCAAAGTGGTAAAAAATAATTAAATATTTTTACCATACCTTTTTGAATAAAATCACTTTCAGTAAAATGTAGGGAACACACTCTCATGGTATTTGAAACTTTCTTGCCAATTTTTAATGTTGTGATCCACAATCTTTTCCTATCCACTAATTCTCTATTGCCAAGTTTGGTTTCAAAAAAAACTTTGGACGTTCCTGCTTTTGGAAACGAATGAAAACTTAGTTCAGGGTTTCTTTTTCCCCGTGATGAACACTTAGGTACACAACAATAATGATTACTCATTATAAAAAAGATCAACAAATCAAAATTATTTGTAAAAACAAGACAAAAACACTATGAAAATTACTTAACAACGCTAAAGAAATAATCCCAAATGTCAAAACTACTCCTTAGCTCAGTTTTCGCAGTGTTCACCAGAGGGCGTATCAGTTAGGACGAGAAGCCAATAACTCTCATAAACCAATCATGACATTTCGTAATACAGGATACTTTATTACAGGATCCTTTAATAAAGTTTGGCTTTGCAATAACTCTCTATTATTATCTTTGTTCTCTAAGGGTGCGTTGTAACACGCAAGTTTAAACCGTAGTCGATGGTTAACGTAAATGGGGTTGTTGTAACACAAATTTTGAGACGGTCACCAGCTGGTTAACTACTCAAAAGTTTACTATCCGATTTCGGTAGTTTAACCTGTGTTTGGGGCATGAAACGTTAAAAAAATTCTTGTTCTATAAATTTGCTGCCATTGTTTGAGCTTATTTTTTGGTTATATTTTATAATAACAGATGACCAAGATTTTCAAGAATTATATTTAAATGAAATGTTTCCAAGACGAGCCAGGATTTTCAGGGAAAGAGAAAATCATTTTTTAAAACTGAATGACAATGAGTTTAGGGATAGATTCAGACTATCAGAAGACACTGTGATTCACATTATTGAGAAAATTAGAGAATGTATATCATACAGTAGATATGAGTATGTACTGCTTATATAATTTATTTTATCATAATGGTAAATGTATATGCTTTTTAGATTTAATGCTGTAACTCCTGAATGGAAAGTTTTAATAACTTTAAGATTCTTAGCAACAGGATGTATTCTTCAAATAATTGTGGTCGCTTGTGATTTCACAATATAGCTTGTCAAAAAAATGAACCAGTAAATCAAAATATTTTGGAAATAATAAAGGAAATTCATATTAATTTAATGTATGTGCACATACAGACCCATAGGTCTAGATGCATTATTATGTCTTTTTGTTAAATGAAATGATTGTATAGGCAGTTTTTTCGTAAAATTTATTAAAGTTATTAAAATGAAATTTTATTATTAAAGGTTGCCTAGAACTTTTTCTTTCGCTATAATGAAAATACCAGTAAGGAACTTTGTGTCGACCGAATGGTCATTTTTCCTTATTTAGATTAAAAGCAATCAATATTTTTGGAATAAAGGAAATTTTTTGGAATTATACCAAATATACCTAGATTTAATATGAATGACTTAAGTGATATAATTTAATTTCACAATATCTTCAAGGGCTGCTATAAAAAAGTAAAATCTTTTTATATAAAACAAATTGTGTGATTGACTATATAACTAATTTGTAATATAAAATATTTTAATGTCAGCTTTTAATTTTTATAAATATTTTTTTTAAGTATTATAGGGCTATTCATAATTAAGATATATATTATTAAGTATGAAGAACTGTTAATTTTGAAAAAAAAAAACAAAATACATTGTCTATTTAGCTACTTAAGGATGTCTCAACGATTAGAGCAGTTCCTCCTTTATTTAAAAAAGATTGTTTTTAATTTAGATGTTTTAATATAATGTTCCTCCTTCATCGTTTTTATTTTTTCATCATGAATTTCCTTTTTATGTTGTATTTCTTATTCACTACCATTACAGCCGTCACAGCACTAATGTTGTTGGGATTTTTATTTTTAAGTCATTGGTGCCATCCTAAATACATTGGTTACCTGACTATTGGTTGATAATTCGTGTTACAACGAAAAATGACATAACCACTGATTGAAGGTTAACCGTAGTTTAACCATTGGTTCCGTGACCACTTGGTTAACTAGATGAGTTACAACGCACCCTAAATAATAAACTAAAAGACTGGTATTCAGCAATTACATCACTAGTTATAAAATCGAAGGGGGCGCTAAAAACGACATTTTGTAAAGGGCCACTGCATAGCGGAGTGAAATTACACGAAAATAGATGTAAGAGCTAAGTCAATTTTTTTTAATTTTTTCGATTTTATACACAAAGAGAAGCTTGTAAAAAATTTGTCAATTTTGGGCTAGGGCTTCGCGAGATATGTGCCAAAAACGGCATTTTTGGTATTTTTCGAATAGATAGCTTCACTATTTTTTAAATATCTTAAAAATCGGTAAGACAAACATATTTTTTAAGCTCAGAGCCAGAAAATAGAACGTTGTCACAATGTATCTTGTGAATTGAAATCAAAATATGCATGCCCACAAACTATATGATGAAGGGAAGTTTCGAAATCAAACTTGATGACGTCACAGCTTACTGTATCCTCTTAATGAATGTATGAAAAAATAAAGGTAAAAAAAAATTGTTCGTATAGGTAATGAGGAAAATAAAAATATAATTTTTAACGTGACTTTATTGGTCAAACAACGGGATACATTAAAATGTTATAATTATAGAACTACTTGAATAAATACATATATTGCGGTGAATTACAGGGGTCCAGATCATAAATAACTGACAAGATAATTTAATATTTACAAAAACAACGACTAATCATTAGAATTAAAATACATTTAACATTTTTGCTCGAGCTACTCAACATTGATTAATAAAAATATATTTGTAGTAGGAAATAGCATAGTTACTTAAACCGTAACTCGTCCAAAATGTGCCTAGTTTACGGCCAACATTTTGGTAGATGAAATCTTCTTAAAACCGTCAAAATTATTTGATCTGGTCCAACAGGTATTAAACCTGTGATTGTGGACGGCAAAAACCGAAAACAATCGCCTGTGTTAAGCCACATTTTCTTGACAGGGGATCGATGGCCCAACAGCAAAACCACGTACGTAGATAAATTCTAATTGCTGTGACCTTATAAATCACCTGTGTTCGCTTTATATTACGATCAGAAATTAAAATAATTATCACAGTGCAATTTAATTTTCCTTTCTTAAACGCATAATCGTAATATATAGAAATACAGGGGGCTACATCAATCCAACAGCTACAATACTGTGACTGACGTCGCCTGTCCTTCTACGAGCCCCTTTCCAGGTACAGAGATGGTTGCTTCCAAGCAAAAATAATTTTCACGTTCTCCTCAAAATTTAAATTGAAAACAAAATGTTACTTCATATTGGATCAATCAATTAGCAGAATCCGATAGTAAATAGTATATTCCAGTACCTGGCTTAAATTCTTAGCAGTTTGTGGGTGGTCGGAAAATTTAGGTGCACTTAGAACGAAGTAGTAACATTTTTTTAGAGTGTATGAAAATATGCTTCAATAATTTTGGTAAAAAAAAAACTATAAATGTTAGTCTATACAAGTATCATTAACAAAAACATTTGCAGTTGAACTTTAACAATTATTTTTGGCTGAAAAGCATTTAGACCAGTGCAGATAATTTTTGAAACCAAATAAAATAATAGTAGGATGAAACCCATTGGAAAACGAAGAGAATATGACAAAAATGATAGGAAAAATAATTTACAGGCGCTCTGGGGTTGGGAAGTGGAAGAGGGGGAGTTTTAAGGGTAGAAAACTGTTTATCTGGATTTCCGGCATGGAAAAAAATTAAATGGCAAAGATGTAAGTAACAAAAAGATCTACAACTTTTGTATTTACACTTTTTTCACATAACCTCAAAATTTATGTGAAAAATTCAAATAACCAAGTTTTTGGTTTTTTATTTTTATCTTTTACAAAAATTTTTTTGTCACGAAATTTGGTGTAAACTTACCTTTTTATGTCCCAAACACTTGTTTTAAAATATTTATTTTTTTAACCTTATTTTGACTTAATATCGAAAAAGCAGTCTAATTTTCAATCGAAAATTCTCACGTCAAAATATCTGCTTTTTTAAAAAAACTCGGCGGGCTTTTTGTTCGTTGAAATCTCTACTTTTTGATGGTGTAAAAAAAATATACATTACTGTGGTAAATGTTCTTAAAAAATACAAATAAGAGACGAAGAAAACTCCGAATTTTTTTTTTAAACCATCATGTACAATTTTGAGCTATTTATTTAAATGTCTTTAATTACTCGAAAAACGTTAGATTCCGTGTTATATTGATAAACAAAAGAGTAATTACATGATGATTTAAAAAAAAAGAAATTCGGAGTTTTTTCGTTTCTTATTTGCATTTTTTGAAAACATTTACCACAGTAATGTATATATTTTTTATACCATCAAAAAGTAGAGATTTCAACGAACAAAAAGCCCACCGAGTTTTTAAAAAAAGCAGATATTTTGACGTGAGAATTTTCGATTGAAAATTAGACTGCTTTTTCGATATTAAGTCAAAATAAGGTTAAAAAAATAAATATTTTAAAACAAAAAAATTACAGAGTGTTTGGGACATAAAAAGGTAAGTTTACACCAAATTTCGTGAAAAAAAAAATTATTTTTGTAAAAAATAAAAATAAAAAACCAAAAACTTGGTTATTTGAATTTTTCACATAAATTTTGAGGTTATGTGAAAAAAGTGTAAATACAAAAGTTGTAGATCTTTTTATTACCTACATCTTTGCCATTTAACTTTTTTCCATAGGACTTGTAGTTTTGTCGGAAATCGAGATAAACAGTTTTCTACCCTTAAAAACTCCCCCTCTTCCACTTCCACTCCCAGAGCGCCTGTAAATTATTTTTCCTTTCATGTTTGTTATATTCTCTTCCTTTTCCAATGGGTTTCATCCTACTATTATTTTATTTCACTTTTTACCATTTTCAAAGCTATCTGCACTGGTCTATTCTCAAGTCTGGTTATTTAAAGTAAATTTTCATATAAAATTTCTATATAAAAATTTATTTCCCATTCACCATTAATAAAGAAATTGGCGTACCTTTTCACATCTCAAAATTTTCTATGCAGACTTCAAAAACGCTACGTCGGATATAATTTTTTTTTTCTAATTTAGTTTATCTAAGACCTACCTTTTCTGTTTTACAAAGCTCTTTCCAAATACTTATTTTTAATTTTGATTACATACTTAATTTATTCCTTTAATATTTGGGCGTAAATTGTATTCAACTTTTACGACAGAATTTTTGTTTTGATTATTTAACATTTATGTGACTCTTATTGAAAATGGCGCTATAGAAAAAAATGTTCTAGTTGAATACAGTTTACTTTTTGAAAAGGTCAAACGTCATGTATACTTTTCATTAAAATTGTCTATTATTTACATAAAATAGATATTTACGGTTCGTTGTTTCAACGGAGGTTAATCCTAATCTTGTACTTTCGACAAGGTTTAACTTCAGTGGTTACAACTTAAGTTGCCAATAATTTTTTGAATTGGTTATAGACGATTCAAATTTAAAGTCTCACTATTGATTCTCAATCAATCAATGTTTTATCACCAATTGAAGACACCTTAAAAAATGAGACTAGAAGTGTGGTCATAACCATTTTATTTATATAAAGCAAAAAGTTTTAAAGAGCACTTAGTAAATTTACCTGATAAATTGTATGTTAGTTTTTAAGTGAAGAATACCAAGAGTTTATAAAACTATTTTTCTTATCAAATAACTGTACAAATATTCTAATAGCAACAATATAACAAGGTATTAGTGAAGTATTTAAATTATGCTTTTAAAGCAATCTATAATCAGCTTGTCATTTTCTTAAACCATCAGCTTTTATTTTTTAATCACTCAATAAATGGTCATTATTACAAAAAATATATAAATTTGAGAAAACATGATGAATCAAATATTTAAGAAATTTCGAAGAAACGTCCTGTTTTTTGAGCATTAGATTTATCCTTTATATCTTCACGGACGTTTACTATAAATAGCTTCAAATATTTTTACTAATTGTGGTCTTCTTGATAAATATAACTTTTATTATTTCTTTAATTTCATAAGTACACCCTCTGATCTTTCACACAAGTAAATAATCTTACTCGAATGCCGGTAATCTCCGCAAGCTTGTTAAATTTCTGAAAATACATTTCGTCATTCCTATTAGAAACCCTGATTTTGAATTTGTTCTTTGATAATTCTTGCTAGTGGCAAATTAAATAAGAATAATGATTAAAGGGTATTTTTTATTTTTGTAATAATTATATTATTCTTTTTTTTGAAATTAGACTTGTTCCTATTTTGATTTTAATTGTAGGTTGAGGATATCAGCCAGAACGGTATTTATTTATTATTTTATACTTTATTAATGCCTTTACCTATGATAGTGATAATTTTTTATATATATAAAATTATAGGAACTTTAAGCCGCGTTAGGATTGAATTTTAATCATTTTTTTATTTATAAAAATGACCATGCGTGAAACTTAATCAAATAAAACTGATGGATTAATAAAACTGATAAATGCTAATTCAGTTAGCTTGAATCGTCTATAATACCTCAATTTCAACAGAATTAATTTACCTATTTCTTATATAAAAAATATGTTATGACCAAATTGTCAGTTTGTACGTTGATCGTGAAATTAAAATTATTTGACTAACCGATAAGATTATTAGTGAAAATTAAAAGGGACCCAGAGAAAAGTGAATGGTAGATGTGAGCCCTAGATCGCAAATTTATTATATTAAAACTACGCGGTAAAAACTTGTCAAATATGTTACTGGAATCAATATGATATGGCTGCAAAAATGAAAGATTTTAACTATATAACGATTTGAAATTATTTTGAAAGATACAGAAAAAATATAAAAAAACACTAAGGAGGTTGAATTTTTTAGCGTTCCTACACAATTAAAATAAAATTTATGTTGTATGGTATAACCAGAAATATAGTCAGTTGATTTATCAGCAGGCGGTCTACGCAGAAACGTACCTACTCTAGTCAATAAGTTCTGTTCTATATGTATAATAATATAACTATTTCATAAGATATTTTAATATTAATTTTAAGAATGAGGATCGTCGACTAATATTGATTTATGACCTTACCATATTTCTGGTTGGGAACCTTAAAATTGGTCCATTTAAAACGTTTATAAAAAAATTCTATTGAAATGAGTAATAATATGCCGGTGACCTTTCAAAATTGAATTACAAAAAGGTAAACAATTCAATATTTCTTACCTTTCAGGGATTTTTTTTTAATATAAAAAAAGTAAAAAATAAAATGTACGAACCTGCCAAATGGACAAGAGAAGTTTAAGATCTTGATTTTAGTTTTTGTATTTGAAAGAATGAGGATTTATAGATCTGATTTAAATTGTTTTATTTTTTCGGCTATCCAGAAAAGTTTTTAATAATGGATTAAAAATGAATACGAAAGTTGTCCTGTCCATTAAAACAGATTTATTGTTTCGTCGAAAATAAAAATAAAAGAAAAATACACATTTGAAAAATTTGCAGCATCGAGTGAATTTGAACTACCTATTTACAAATTTATTTAATATCTAACTTAATATTTCAAAAAGACGTTGTACAAGACCTTAAAATTTTCTTTCCAAAAAATATCCATCAAAACTAAATTGTGGTTTGAAAGACAATTAATAAATAAGAAGAAGACAAACCTTTTTTTAAAGATAAATCCAAATGATGAAAAATAAAAAAAAATTACATACCGTGCAGGCAGGTATTTTGTATCAGATACTTATGTTTGTACTTTGTCAAAACCTGTCAAAATAAAAAATTATAAATAGAAATGACCAAAAACAAAAAGAAATATTTCGCTGCATGCAAGTTAATATATGACGAATATAAAAAAACTGGTCAACGAAAATAAAAAGTTTTGAATCTTATGTTAAAAAAATAAGGACTTAATTTAAACTTGCGGATGATAAACGAGGTATAACGGAGATCATCTAAAACGTGGTTGCATCAGCACAGGTCCGGTAGGGAACATTGGGGCACCATAAACCATACCTGGTGGCATTCCAATCATACCTAATAACAAAAATTTTATCAAAGTCCCAATAAAATCATAAAGGTTATACATTGAGTTTGGCATATTGTCATTTTTTTTTCCATATAGTTTCGTCTGACATTGAAAATTTAGAGGGCACAAAACTAAAATAGATACTCACCTGTACGAGGAAAAAATCAAAAAAACATCTAATATTTATTAAGCCTAGCATCGGACACACAGCTAAAGAAAACTACAATACCACACATTAGAAAAGTGTTCATTTAATTACCTTGATAACTAACAGAAATGTTTTATTGCTCTCTAAAGTTTTAGGTACTTTATTTATATTGTACATTATCCATTTTAAATATCACACAAATTCCATTCCTTTGTACACAGCGCAAAAAAATTTTTAGGTCTTATAATCAAAATTTAAATTTTAATAAAATCGAGACATTATGAGAAATGTCGCGCGTCGGGTTTAATATCATTAAAAACATCGAAAATTAACAGAAAATTTCCTATTGTACGAATTCAAATAAATTGTTAATTTTAGTTTTAAATAAAACATACTTTGATTCAGGAAGATTTTAACTGCTTTTCTAAAAAATTTAAAATTAACAAAAAATTCCTTTGAATCTGTGTACAATTTAAAAAGGAACACAGATTATTTCAAAACATGCAAAGTTTTTCCTCTTAACTGCTTTTTGTCATGGAAATTAGAGCTATAAGTTTTTTCTTTCTTTGAAATGTACAAGAAACTTTCAAAATTAAATATAAAATTATGACCTGTTCAGTTATTTTTTTTGCGGTTTGTGAATTGATTTTCTCTTAACTGTACAACAGGTTATTGCAAAATCTACTGTAATTTTCTGCTATGTACTTTTGATATATCTAGTGAATCTGATTTAAGAAGAAAATTGACAGGTTTGCTAAACTTGTTTTATTCTGTTCACTGTCTATTTAAAATTGGCACAATCGAGTTTAAAAAACATCAAAATGGGTTAAATTTATATGTTTTGATTAATATTACATTATTTGTATAAATCTACTCAGTTTAAATAACACCTTTTTAAAACATATTATTATGATATTAAATTATAAAAGAAGTGTCATTAACATATTTTTTTGGAAATAATGTACGATACAAATTGATCTAAGAGAGAATAAATATTAGAAATCATACAATTTTGAACACCAAAAATGACAATATCCAAAATCTACAAAATAAACTGATAGGTAGTTGTGATTAGTGATTTAAAAAATATAAATATACGATAAAAATGTATAATAGATTACTCAGAATGATGAATGCAATAAATTCAACCAAATGACAGTAAACAAACCAATCACTGCCAAAAAACTAAGCAAGTGACAAATATCTGATGCAGGCATGCCAACACATAAGTGCGTGAGAAGTACCTGGGCAGATGCAGGATCGCCCCCAAATCATTTTGTCTTCGAATTAAACGCACTGGTGTCGGTAGTTATTGTTAATTTCACTTCAATAACAAATACATATTATTTTCGACGACAAAATTTATTAAAGCATTTGTGTTACCAGTCTTACCATTAAGAACAAATAATTATCAATCACAGAAAATTCCCAAATTACCAAAAAGTATTTTTACTCACAATTTTAATTATATACAATGCAAACAATATTCTTTCTTACACGATATAGTTGGATAGTGAATAAAAAATTTCGATGTCAAACGAGTGAATGAATATCAAAAAACCAAATTTCCTAAAGAAACTTCTCAAAATTGTGATTGTAAAGGCATTCCTTTAAATGAAAGAATATTATCTGGATCACGAAGTTTAAAAATTAAAATCAATTTACCTTCAAATTTGTTGTGATTTTTACGAAATATGTATAGAAGATTTCTTGATATGTGTAAAATTCTACTATAGAATAAAAGGGTGAAAAAAAAAAACCAGTTCATCGACATCAATTTGGGGATTGTACGGAAATAGTAACGATTTTTGAAAACATAATTAAAAAAACTATGTACCTTGGAAACATTCACACTACTTTAAAATTACCTAATTTCTAAAATGATTAATTTGAGTAAACTGTTTTAGTTAGTCCAGTATTCGATGACATGCAACGGTGAGTTAATTTTAATGATCCAAATTATCAATTTATGCACTTTTTTAACCTATTTTCAATTGTCTAAAGGAAAAACATATTAGAAATAATTAGTAGTATAAAATATATCATGTTCATAAACAAAATGTAAAAACCATTGAATCTTTGAGGTATTGGATTAAAGAATTATATAAAATCAAATTGCAAATGTGCACAAACTTTGGTTAAAAATAAAGTAACAGCTAAATTTAGTTGTTAGATTCTATTTCGAATACAAATTACATCCAACAAAATAAATCTGGTTAGTAAATAACTATTTCATTGTTAAAAATCATGAGTAGTTACTTTTGCACTCGAGTTAAAAATAAAATACACGAAAAGCCCAGAGAAACCTAATGAAAATGTTATGAACAATTACATGTGTAACATACTTTTATTAAAAAGCAGAACGTAAAAAAAATTAAGCACAAATATAAAAATAATATTAGTTACTATCTAGACACTCACTCATAAAAATTTACCGAGATGTGTTTACCAAACAATTACATAAAAGATGCTTCAATGATTTAATTAGTATTGTCTTATTTAAAAAATATAACTATCACTGTTTCTTTTATATATCTATGTCTGTCTCGTGTATCATTATGTGTATGTAATAATAAAAAAAGTTTTTCCTGATTCGTAGACACACTGTATAAATTGAAAGACAGGTGGAAGAGCCACTCGAACGCGGAATTATTTATTGTTTCTTGTATCTTTACTGATAGTTTGGTTTTTTTACAATGTTTAATATTTATAGAAAAAATTTAAATAAATAGCTTTATTTATCTCGGGTTATTAAAAATTATTAACACTTTCATTGAAGCCATTTATACTTTTGTTATTTGGGAAACACAGCACAAGAGAAGATCTAGATCTAAATATATTCACATTAAATTTTCTGTATTTACACTAAGAAATAACCTTTTTAATGGCAGACAGATGATAAACATTGATAAAAACGTGTACAATTCCACATTATTAAATGAACGGTGTTCTGTAACAAGTGTTAATTAAACAAGATATTTTTACAGAAAATCAAAGATATTTTTGTTGCAGAACAGCATCGTCAATTAAAAAAATCAAAAGTAGTTTTTCACCACTAAGTTTAATAGACAATAATAGTGTGAAATTATAAGAAACTGGACTGTATTCAAATACAATGGTCCTGCTTCTTTTTCTTTGACAAAATGGTAACATTTAACGAATAGATAAATGAAAGTTACGAATTACAATTAATTTTTCTACTGTAATAGAAGTATATCTTTCAACTGCATGAAAATATCCCACAAAACTGTTATTCTGAACCATTCTTAAAAAGGCCACTGATTTAAAATGTAGTTTTTGACACGAAAATTTGGCCTATTTAAAAGCTATCAAAAAAAATTAAGTGCCATTCTCAACACGAAGAAAAATATCTGCGTTGCAAGACAGATTGTGCTTCATCAATTTAAGATAAAATAATATAATTATTTTAACTAACTCCTCATTTTCCAGATGTAGCACCACTAGACATACATTAGATTTATGTTTATATTGTTTAAATAACCAATTTTTTGTACAGGGTGATTCTAAAATACTGCAACAACGCTTTAAAAGAAGAGACACCTGATACAAAGTTGTAAAAATACGACTGATTCCAGGTTTCGGCTTTTAAATATTTGGAAAAACTATATAAACTAAAATATTTCAGAACTCTAGATCTACCTTGAATTAATAAATGGGTCACAAACTGACTAAATTAATAAAGGGTACACACACATGCACAACTAGGAAATCCTAGTGTCATCAAGTCTTTTAGATAACGTAATATCACACTGGAAGAAAAAATAGGAATCTAAAATAAAGTTGTCAAAAAATAAAGGTACGTTTTTAAAGAAAATATTGTTTATTTAAAACTACGTCTTTGATAAAAAATATTTTTTTATTCGAGTTTTATTTTTGTCGCGAAAACAATGAAGACAGACAAAATTCTAGCATTTTTTAACACCAGTTCACACTAATTTGTTGATTTTCTGCTGGCCCCTAAGCGAAGACGAAAACCTATTAAAATCCGCTTAGTTTGGTTGTAGTACTAATGAGAGCGTTATTTTTTTGGTTTATCTTTCTTTAAAAAATAAAGTATTGTTAGCGCTTTTAGTACATTCCTATTTTTATCAAAACTATTTTATTTTGTGGGAATGATATGAACTCAAAATAATGTTACATCTAAGATGAAATTAACTAGCAGAAAAGGGATGTTAAAATTGACTGCACATTTTACAATTATATATTTTTCAAATGAAAAAACACCTTAGTTGTTAAAGGAATGCAACCAACAATGTGATGGTGGTTCTTTAACTTATTCAAAAGGCAGTTTTTTAAAAATACTAATAACAACAATGCATATAATATGAAGTATAGTTAGAACAGGAGATATAATGCAGGCCGCAAAGAAGTGTTCTCCTTTAATTTATAGCTCGGAAGCCAGAGTGGAAAGAGTACAAATTAAAAAGTAATGGGTCGGCTACGCGACCAAATGCATTTCACGGTGCGGTGAACTTATCTCTGCGATCCTATTCGCTATTAGCCACAGCGCTTCACTTGAATATCCAACCAATAGCCGGGTCCACATGGACTCTTTTCAAAGATATAAAGGATGTCGCTTATTTAAAGGGTAGTATCGAAGGAACCGCGTTTTAAAGCTGATACATTGGGGATACTATATATCCTGCTCTTACTATACTAGTATTTTGTCCTGACACAAAATAACATACCATATACTACCAAACTATGTGTATATCTACAATAGTTATTAGAACTACAAAAAACGCAGTATTTTTCTTGAATTCTTCCTCAACATGTTAATCTAGTTTAAAACAATGAAATTAAACATTTACATAAAATTGTAGAAGTAAATGGAATGTCATGATATAGAGTACCTATGATTTGCAAAAAATTTGAAGTGTGTTCTTGCAGGCACAGCTCCAACAGTAAAATAAATCAAAAAATATATACCAGGATTCAGACAAAACGTGAAAAAACGAATTATCTACAGATTTCCAAATGTGTGATGAACCTAAAGAACATAAATGAGCTTTCGAATCCAATAAATCAAATTCCAACCACACTTAAGTCAATTTTTATTTTGTAAAGTTGTCAAAATTCACTTCTAGACTTCATTTATCAGTTTTAAAGTAGTTGGCTGAAAAGAATCTTATGCAATTTTTTTTTAATTGACGGAATTTCATGTCTGTCTGAACCAAGGTTATTTTAATGACATTCCTTACGCATTTGAAAAAATTCCAATCACACACACACGCACACACCATACAAATCAAACCTTGAAATTATGTACTTAATTCTACCTGCACATAACTAGAATAATCAGTTACACTTCAGTAAAAATTCCAACATTAAGAACAGTCTGTGAATAGAATTCTTCCATGTCTTCAGTGGAAAATGTAGAATGTCTTAAGATTAGTCCTTTACCTACCTGGAGGCATAGATAGGGGCGGCGGTCTCATTAATGGCCCTCCGATTAGAGTTGGCGGTGCTGGAAGCATCTGTGGTCGCATAGGCGCCATGATGGGTCCTCCCATGGTCATGGTCATTGGTGGACCAGTTACTCGAACAGGGAACCTTTGCATCATGGCAGCATGATGGTTCATGGCGTCTACTTGCTGCTTCTGTTGTGCTGCTGCTGCTTGTTGAGCAGCAGAAACTGCCATTGCCAACTGCAAAAATAATTTAATTCAAAACTTAACATTCAAAGTAAATTAATACAATTTCAATAGAATTGATCTATTTACTTTCATTTTCCCCTTTATTTGATGCCCCTCAAAATATCAATTTTCCTAACTGCCAACTACCACATCTAGAAAAATATTTTTTTATTCAAATAACTTTTATCTTATATTTTTATTTGCATCAATTTATACTTCAGACTTTTAATTATTTTTCCTAAGTTGCTGGATGTCATTTTAAAAAGAATAAATTATTTCTTACCTCTGAGGCAGCATTACTGGAACTAGAAGCCCCATCATCTGATTTTGAAGGAATGTTTCTGGAATATTTAGAACGTCTTGACCTAATTTCTTCCAATGATGTATCTTCTGATGGATGAATAATTTTACTTGTGGCACTAGATGTAGCTATTGTAGAAACTTTATTTCCTTCCCCACAACTATTACTGCCTCCTGGCATATTCGTTGTCGGAGGGGCGCTTATTGTTGCAGCTATTAAATTTGTAAAAGCATTAATTTTATAATTATAAACAGCACAAATTCAGATTTACTGATAAAAAACTAGAAATATTGTGAAATTAAAAGTTGAATCAACAAACAAACCTGATGTTATGGGCTTAAAATCAGTTCCAACTATTGGAGTTACTGGACCAGTCGATGAGGTAGGAATAGCACTTGGAAATAGAGGTTTTGAGGGACCACCTTGGGCTTGCATCATTTGTTGCATGTGAGCAGGCATCATAGGCATACTGAAAAAATATTTTTTTCAAAACATTTTATTCTCCACCAAAAATAAAATGTATTGTTTATAATACCAAAATATTTGATTTAATAAATAAGTTAATAACATATATAGAGGCAAAATTTAAAGTAATGTTTTTTTGTGGAGTATCAGAAGTCTTAAATATAAAGCAATTATGGCACCTGGTGTAAATTATTTTATTTTTACAGTAGCATTAAAAAAATGATTATAAAAGATGAAAACTATTTTTATGGGTTTATTAATATTCAATGCGAACCTCAGAGAAATTAAAATCTACGCTCACTAATAAATTTGCCATATGTTCAATTGACCTACTTTAGCAATAAGTGTATTTAAAATAAACTTACCCAGGAGGATGCATAAAATGATGTCCCATATGATGACCCATTTGCATCATGTGACCCATCTGCATACCTGGAGGCATTCCTGGTGGAGGCATCATTCCAGGAACCATATTTGGCATTCCTTGCATAACTGGTGCATTTCCTAGAAGTCCCTCAGGCTTTGGCCTTTTGGCTGTTGGTTCATCATCATCAGATCCAGAGTCATTACTTGGTCTACTTCCTTGTTTTTGCCTTTCATGTTCTCTTAAATCAGCTGCAGGTATTCCTGGTAGATAAACAAAAAACATTTTAAAAGATCAAAATGAAAAGTTTTAACAGAGTGAGGCGTTCGTAGCTAGCAGGTATGCTAGTCATGTATTTTTGGAATGCTAAAAATAGGTTTTACCTTCCATCCCATATATTTCAATATCAACATTAGAACGATTTGGCAATGAATTAGGAACCTTATCTATCGTTTCCTTGTGAACTTGCATACAGTGTATTGAGAGGCCAGGACCTGTATATAATTTCTTGTGGCATATGTGACATTTAAAATGTTTAGCTTTCTGGTGTTGTATAAGGATTTTCTCGTCCTCGAATTCTCTATTGCAATACCTAAATCTTGTTAAGGAAATGATCTAAAAATATATTGATTGTGCGATATTATTAGCAATAGGAAATAAAGTCAAATAGTTACAGGATGGGTAACAAAAATTGTGTATATGTAAAGGATACCAGCACCAAGGTTTTGACAACTTCTTCTTCTTGCGACCCATATTTTATAGCACGCTAATTTAAAATAAATACACAATCACCGGAAGTTATTTAACATTTACCAAATAATTGGTTTAATTAAGAAATACACAATCACAAACTTCTTATGCCCGTATTTTAATAGTATCAATCAAAGATGGCGGAAGTCAGAAGTGAAGTAAAATTGTGTAAGTCGGTACCAAACCCACCAATAAATCGAATGGCAACCACATCCACACAACACAAAAATAGTCATACCAACTGTAGATTTAAATATCGTTTGTCCATCTACAAAAGTTCGATTTTAAATGTTTGATTTTTTTCAGTGTTAAATAAATATAGTTATAATCAAGTATAAATGAATGCGTATTTGATTTTTACATATTATAGCATGTCATGCCAGTTTTATTGGTGACTCTTAATATTTAATGTACTACGTCGCAAAATGTTGACATTTGCAAGTACGGACCAATTACAATCAAACACTGACGCACAAATAAAGAATGTAAATGGTGCTTTCTTCTTGGGTAGGGATTTTGGGAACAACCAAATAGGCGGGGCCAAAAATTGGAGCGAATATAAATTTCAAATTTAAAACACCTTTTATTATATCAAAGAAATTTATAAAAGTGTTTTTTTGGTGTCTCAAAAATTTCCTGATTTTTGTATTTTAAATAGAATGACTTAAAAATAACGTTTACAATTATTTTAAAAATTATTCTTTGTTATATTCATTACGCATTCGCAGTTAGTTGAAATGCGCCATGTTGATTTCTACTGTTTATTGTTTGCGGCGCCCCGCACCCGTTGTGAACTTAAAACTATGAAATTTTAAAATTTTATGAAATTACGCTATTAATAAACGAAAAAAACTAGATTATCGTAATCTAGGCAGTGATTTGTGTTAAACATTTACGTAGAACTGTATGTAATAGTTTAGATTCATAATAAAAACGATGAAGATCTTTACAATGGCTACCTCCGCGTCCCCCCGAACGACTATAAATTGACAGTGAAAATGTTCACGTGATTTTTAAAAACTTGCTTTATAAATAAACAATTTTGTTTATAATTTATTAGTTGTACTTTTTTGCTTCATTTTTATAGTGATGAATACTGATAATCAGAATGTGTTACCCACAGTGCATGGCACCTCAAACTCTGAGGTAAGTATTTCATTAAATACCAGGACAACAAATAAAAACAACTCAAGTATACATTTTTATACTTATTTCAACTAAAATTATGTACTCACAAACAAATATATTTCTAATTGAACATATTTTACTTCCTAGGTATTTGGACTTTAATTACTTTGTAGAAAATAATTAAAACAGCTTAAAAAACCTCAGATGTCACTTAAAAAACAATTTTTACTCTAAAAATATCTAATTTTCAATAGTTTCATAACTGTAATATGTACTTGGAACTTAAGTGATTTGACAACCTTTGAAATGCGGCCCTTTAAAGTGTCCCAAATTTGAGACAATGCAAATTTTGGAGATAGAGAAAATATAGAAATCTAAATAAATTTTTTATTTTCTTTAATGAAAACTGAAGTAAAAATTACCTACTTATATTACTACTTAAAAACGACTCTGACAGCCATCACCGTGACATAAACAGTTTGCTTTTGGTAAGTAAGAAAAGGTACATATCTGAAAGATAACCTAGATTACAAAAAACCATCAACCCAGATCACAAAAGACCTACCAAATATACAAGACATTATTAATGAAAACCTGACATACCAGACTAACATTGTGAAATTTAAAGTAAATTCATTGTTTTTTGTTTTGCAAATAAAACATGGAAAAATGTTGCTAAGCTATTTCGATTGCTAATTTAATGTTATCAAAATCTCATTCATTACTGCTAATCTTCAGAATAGAGCTTGAGACCCTTCAAAAATTAAAATAATACCAATAATAATCTTTTGCTTCAAATGAAATTAATTTCTGTATTTGAGAGAAACATGTAGTTCACTCTTACATTTCTAATTGTAATATCTTTGGAAATAGGGCTCTTCACAGAGGAGTCCAGCAACTACATCGGTCCCAACAGACTTGAGAGTCAACACTACAGCTTTAAATGCTGTAGCATTAAGCAATGTTGCTAAGTATTGGGTTTTGACCAATTTGCTACCAGGACCAATACCACAGGTGTCTGTATATGGATTACCAGGTGCAAGTAGAGAAGCCCAAGGAAAAATTTCACAAGTATGTACTTCGTTTTTACATGAAACTTTAAGAATATATTATTTGATTTCCCATGTGGTGTCAGTATCCTTAATTATTTAATTTTAAATCATGCTAAGTGTTTTGTGTATCTTATTATCATAAATAAGATTTTTTTTTGTATTTCTTAAAATATTTTTAATTTTGGCATCATTTGGTCTAGAAATTGGCTTAACCATGAACAGTTTATTAAAATGTCTGATTAATCAAAGTCATATTGCTATAAATAAAACTTCCAATTAACTAATTGCAAAGTAAATATAAATCTTGCTAGTTTACCTAATTATCTAAAATGTAAGTGAACACGTGTAAGTTAAAATTTTTAGTCATTGAACTAAATCAAAAATTGATAGAAGGTCAAAATAAAATTAAGTTTATTCTGCAAACTTTTTACAATTTTACAGATTTGTAATAAATCTACAGTAATTAAACAGGTCTGAATTTTTTTAGGATGCTGTACTTAGTCAACATAGTTTTCTACAAACTGATCCTTTACTCATACAACAACATACTCAAATTCCTGTTAGCATTGCAACATCACAAGGCACGTTGGGGTTAACTACAAGTGGAGTACATTTAGAAAATGCTCACAACATTTCTAGTCATTCCAGTGACAATATATCTTCAAGCCAATTGTCTAGGGATATGAGGGTTTGTATTTTTTTAATTTTCAAACCTTAATTAACAAAGGCTTATTATTTTTCATTTTTACATACTCAGATATCACACTCACATCATCAGAATCAACAATCACAACAACAGCAACAACACCAGCAGCAGCAACATCACCAACACCAACAGAATCAGCAAAACATGGTTCAAGTGCAGGTCCAAGATAATTTAGTGTCAGTTATAGAAGATAGCAAAGATCAGAAGGACATTATCTCAGCACAACTGCAAGCTGCTCAATTGCAAATTGCCGAAAATCACATTGGTCAACAAGCTCTTAGTGTACAACAGTTGCAACATCTTCAAGTTCAACAAGTTCTGGAAAATGTGGTAAATACTTCTTATTTTAGGTCTAGTTTATATATTTTTTAGGAATCCTTCAACATCAGAATTTTATCAAAAGTCGCTTTTTATTGTTTTTTAATATCCTTACCGAGTATTTCCCCCTTTAGTTATTTTTCTCTTTAAAATATTCAGCGAACCATTTTTATTTATTTAGGTCCGTTTGGAGAATTCGGTGGAAAACAATCAAAACCAAACAAATAATGATAATCAGGATTCTCTTACCGAAACCATTCAAATCGTCAAAGATGAAAAATCGTTTCCAAATTGTAAATTAGTATCTGGTGTCTCTGGTGCTCAATTCGGATTGCAGGATCTCAAAGGAAGCTTAATGGATGTCAGAACTGCAGATGGAAGTATCGTTAAAATTCAAACAAACATGCAAGAACAGGAGATTGTTAAGACTCTTGGAGTTGATATTGTCAACAATATGTACAAAGTAAATGTAGACGACTTGAATCAGTTGTTGGCTTATCATGAAATTTTTGGAAAGCTGCAGGGTAACCAAAGTAAGGTTTTTAGATTTTATTTAATTTTAACGCGTATGTCGAACTTTGAAATATAATTTTTTCACACTCCCAAATGTATTAATTGATTTAATTCTGTGTTTAGGTACAGATTTGTCTACCAGTAGTCCGAACGTACCTCAGAACGCCAACAATTTAAATTTATCAAATTCCAACTTAATTATCGCTAAAGATGAACAAGAGCCATCCACAAGTAACATTAACAACGAAAACTTACCCACCGTGGTTCCGACTCACGGTTGCGATCTCTGTGGTAAAATGTTCCAGTATCGTTACCAACTAATCGTTCATAGACGTTATCACACCGAAAGGAAACCATTCACTTGTCAAGTGTGCGGAAGAGCTTTTACAAATGCACAAGAACTCACTCGACACGGAAAGTGCCATCTAGGAGGAAGCATGTTTACTTGTGCAGTCTGTTTTCATGTTTTTGCAAACGATGCTTCGTTGGAAAGACATATGAAACGTCATTCTACAGATAAACCGTACGCGTGCAGTATTTGCTCTAAAACTTTTGCCAGAAAGGAACATTTGGATAATCACACAAGGTGTCATACTGGGGAAACACCCTATAGGTAATGAATATGTAATATATAATAATAATAATTGACGCTTCAATTATATTATTTGTTATACAGATGTCAGTACTGTACAAAGACGTTTACAAGGAAGGAACATATGGTGAATCACGTAAGGAAACATACAGGAGAAACGCCTCATAGATGTGAAATTTGTAAGAAATCGTTTACAAGAAAGGAACACTTCATGAATCACGTAATGTGGCATACCGGTGAAACCCCTCATCATTGTACGATTTGCGGCAAAAAATATACTAGAAAAGAGCATTTAGCGAATCATATGAGAAGTCATACCAATGATACACCTTTCAGGTACGAGTTGGCATAAATTTAACTCCTTAAAAAGCTAAATTGTATTTATTTTAGATGCGAGATTTGCGGCAAATCTTTTACGAGAAAAGAACATTTTACGAATCATATAATGTGGCATACCGGAGAAACACCTCATCGATGCGATTTCTGTTCAAAGACGTTTACAAGAAAGGAACACCTTCTGAACCACGTAAGGCAACATACAGGGGAATCACCGCATCGATGCGGATTCTGCGCCAAATCGTTTACTAGAAAAGAACATTTGATTAATCATGTCAGGCAACACACAGGTAAATTCTGATAAAAACAATAAATACTTATGTTAAGACTGTTTTTTTTTTTTTAGGCGAAACACCGTTTAGATGTAATTTCTGCCCCAAAGCTTTCACGAGAAAAGACCATCTGGTAAACCACGTTCGACAGCACACAGGGGAATCCCCGCATAAATGTACGTTTTGTACAAAATCCTTTACAAGAAAAGAACATTTAAATAACCACGTACGACAACATACCGGCGAGTCTCCGCACAGATGTCACTTTTGTTCCAAGTCGTTTACGCGGAAGGAACACCTTACGAATCACGTCAGGATTCACACAGGTTCGTTATTAATTAAGAAAAATTATTCATACTGTGGGGATTAGAGTAAGTAAGTAAGTAAGTATTTATTTAAATAGGAATCCTAATTTTACAATTGAAAATATAGAAAACATAACAGAGTATAAACAACGCTAACTATATGTACTTCTCTATTTATAATATAATGTTAAATTGCGCTTAAATTCAGATAAACTTTTTGAACTTTTTATATTTTCTGGTAGGCCATTGTAATGGATGAATCCTTTAGAAAACAAACTTTTTACATTATATGATCGATTTTGCATCCTTACATATAAGTGGTTCTGGTTTCTAGTATTATAGGTATGAATTTCATTGGTAAATGTAATATACTCAGAAAAATACGTTGGTAAGAGATTATTTATCATTTTATAAATATAGGTCATAACTAAATAATGTAAGCGTCTCTCTACCGTGAGTAAGTCTAGAGTTTCAAGCATCATAGAGATAGGAGTCATTCTGTTGGATCGTATCATAATACTCATTGCACGATTCTGCAATTTTTGTAACTGAGACATCTTGTTTAAATCAAAAAAGTACAGTAATGTCGGGCAATACTCAAAATGGGGTTGAATAATGGTCTTATAAACGGTTATTCTAGAATTTAGACTTAAATGTTGAGACACTCTGGAAAAAAAATAAAGTTTTTTCATAGTCTATTAAAGTTTTACTTGTGTTAGTTATTTTAGTATATGTTTCTACTTTTTGACAAATGCCATAGGCATGGAAAAGATTTTTAATTTTTTTAACATAAAATTCGTTAGACAAAAAATCTAAATTAAAATCACCTGCCAATAGTACCCTAGAATTTTTACACAATACTTCCTCACATATATTCTCCATTTGATCAAGAAACGCTTCATGACTTCCACTAGGTGAATGATAAAGGCTTCCTATTATCCATTTAGTACTGCCATAATTTACAGATATAAATTTACACCAGTAATTTCCATCTTGACCATAACTTTTTCCATTTGTATAATGAAGATCTTTTCTAACATAGATAACTACCCCTCCAGTGTGTCTTGAGTTGGAGTCACACCTTATAAGTGAATAACCTGTTATTTCAAGTTCAAAATTATTTATCTCACTCGTAGTTCTAGATTCACTAAGTAATATTATAGCTGGATAGTAACAGACAATGTTGGCTATTAGTTGGTCTTTGTGCGCTAACAAACTTTCTATATTTATATAAACTATGTCTGATTTAAAATCTATTGATACCGACTTATTTTTATCTAATCTATAATTTAGTTTTTTGGATCATTTTTCTTAACTATTTTTGGTACTCCATTGACATTTAATTATTTTTGTAGTATCGCCAGCATTAATCAAATCATTTAATTCAGATTTTAATTGTTTATAGTACTCACGTTGTTTAACTGTTTGATCTGCGAAGATTCTGATCGAAGGAATCTTGTCATTGATTTTTCTTCGGTTTTTAAGGATATTTACCACAGCTTCGTTTGATTCCAATACAACCTTTACAGGTCGCGTTTTACTTCCATTATATTGTCCCGTTCTAATAACTTTAAAATCATTGATGGTAACATTTGCATGTGATAGGATTTGTCTCACTGTCCTTTTTTGCTCTTCTATTCTGTCGTTTCTATTTACGGCATTCGATTCATTTATATTTAAAATCATAATGTTGTTAGATCTCTTTTTTCGATCTTCCATCTCATTAATGAATTCTTCCATGTTAGTTTTCACTTCAGCATTTTCACTTTCTAACAACCTTTATTCCAATGTATTTTTCTCTTTCTTAAGGATATTAACTTCATCTTTCAGCTCCTTGACCTCATTTCTGAGTTCTTCTATTTGTCGTAATAATAATGGAACTTTCTTAAATGCTATCCGACAGTCCTTACAGAAAAATGTTAGCGATCTATTTTGTATTATAACCGCCCGGTATTCAGAGGGTGCAAGATTAGTGCAACCATCATTAGAATGGAATGTAGCATGGCAACTGTCACAGGTTACTAATTTATCCTTTTCATTAAAATTTGTTTTGCAACTACCACATTTTTCTCCCATTTTTCTGAAATCGGTTTGCCACTGGTTTATTTTAAATATTCCTTATCCAAACTTATTGTGGAACAGTAGACACTTCCTTAAAACCTTATTATCTTTATCTTATCACAATTGACAAAAAAGAAAATAACTTGTTTTGATTTTAATTGATATACTCCTACACTTTAATTGCAATTATGCAGCGTCTACTCAAGTCTAAATAGCACTATTTTACTTCACACAGATAAAGTTAATTTTTAGGTTTCTGTTGATATAAAATTTATATTTTAAACTTTATATTTTCCATTAGAAAATTACTATTAAGTTGATGTAAAACGTGAACAACCTCACTTGTACTCGTACATAGCATTTTGAAAGAAATTCTGCTGTTCCAGCCCTCAAATCATCGGTTTTTATTGGTTCGGACCTCGCGCTCTCTTCAAATTACCATAAATTGTTTGTGTCCTGAACTCACGGTGAATTGTTTGATTGATTTACAAATGACAATTTGATTTTTATTTAGTGTACAGGATTGTCTTTTATTATTTAGATTAGTTAACTATATTGGACGTTTTTCGACACATACTATTAACTTTTTAGGTGAATCTCCTCATCGATGTGAATTCTGTCAAAAAACCTTTACCCGCAAAGAACACTTAACCAACCATCTTCGACAACACACCGGAGAAACGCCTCATTGTTGCAACATCTGCTCGAAGCCGTTTACTAGGAAAGAACATCTCGTGAATCATATGCGATCGCATACGGGAGAACGACCTTTCGCTTGTACAGAGTGCGGAAAATCGTTTCCCCTTAAAGGAAATTTACTTTTCCATCAAAGGTCGCACAATAAAGGTGCAGGAGCCGAGAGACCGTTTAGGTAAAAACTTTTTTTGTATTTTCTAATTCGCTTTAAAAAATATTTAAAAGGTTATACATGTCTCAAATGTGGTCAAAAGTCGAAAAAGGGGGCGGCAACTAGTTTCGGCTTAATAGCCATCTTCAGGCCTGAATTTTATACTTAGAGTTATATTTTTATTGTGTTGTAAATAATTTTGGTAAATTATTAGAGAAATGTATAAAAGATAGGCTAATGCATTTTATTACCTCGAACAAAATTTTAAATGAAAATCAATTCGGATTCCAAACTGGTAAAGCCACAAGTGATGCAATGTATAGTGTGGTAAGTGAACTAGTTGAGGGCTTAGATAAAAACAAAAAATGTCTAGCAGTTTTCCTAGACCTGGCGAAAGCCTTTGACACTGTAAATCATGAGAGGTTACTGGAGATTCTGTACACTAATGGAATAAGGGGAACCGTGTTAAATCTTTTTAAAAACTATCTGACTGATAGGATCCAACAAGTTAAAATAAATAATGCACTAAGTGATCCAGCCCTTGTAAAAATAGGCGTACTTCAGGGGACAGTTTTGGGTCGTATTCTCTTTTTACTTTATATTAATTCTATGCTTTCTCAAACAAGTGCAAAAGTCGTATCATATGCCGATGACACCGTAATTATCTTTAAATCAGATACCTGGTTGGACGTTAAATTAATTGCAGAGAGGGAACTTCATCTAATAACGAATTGGTTAAATACTTATCAATTATCTTTAAATGTTAATAAAACACATTATATCGCATTCTCTGCAAATAATGCTAACAGACCAGCTTTTCAAAATATTAGGATTAATCATTCAAACACAAGTATTACTGAGGTTAGTCAGGTAAAGTACTTAGGTATCGTTATTGATAAGAATTTAAAATGGGACAGTCATATCAACTACTTAACAACTAAACTTAGAAAACTAATTTATAAATTTTACCAGTTACGTGAAATTCTCTCTACGAAACTGCTAATAATTATATATAAGGCTCTGGTTGAATCACTTTTACGTTATGGGATATTAGTTTGGGGTGGGCTCTACGAAAATTCTCTTTACTCTCTTAAAATTATACAAAATTATATTCTTAAAATTATTTTTAAACGTAATAAACGATTTTCTACTTGCTTGCTGTACTCCAGTGATATACTCAATATTAGATCTTTATATTTTTTAACAGTCCTAACATTTGCTTTTAAAAGGGGATATTTCCAACAAATAATGTGCACTCATAAATATAACACAAGGGGTACGACGGATAAACGTCTAAATATTCCAAAAAATTTCAAAAATATCAGTCATCGATTTGTAACATTCATCTTACCAAAAGCTTCAAATTTATTACCACTGACTATTCGACAAATTTCTAGAGTAACTAATTTTGTGAATGAAATAAAAATATTTATTTACCAAAAATATTTCGAGTTTCAAAAACTTCTAGCCACATAATGCTTTCAATCGTATTTTTTTTTCTCTCGGATTAACATCCATTTATTGTCATTGTATATTATTTATGTAAACTGCATGTTATGCATTTATTTTGATATTTCTCTTCCAGATGATTGCACTAAGACAAGTGTTTAGTCACTTAGGGTGCAATGTTTTGGAAAACTTTTACACGTCTCATTCTATTGTAAATTAAATTTTTAAATTATTTTTTAATTTCGACATATTTTGTAATTTTGTTCTACAATATTTCTTTTGTAATTTGTAATAATATTTTTATTGCAGATGTGATCTATGCGAAAAAGACTTTATGTGCAAAGGTCACCTTGTATCGCACAGAAGATCACACAATAATGATCGGCCTCACGTGTGTCCACATTGTGGCAAGGCTTTTGTTGAAAAAGGAAACTTGTTGCGTCATTTGAAGAAACACAATACCGATAACGCCAGCGCCCCGGTACCGTCACAAGGTTGGTTTATTTTTTAAATATGTTCTTCCAATTATTTATTAAAGGGATGTTGTTAAATCGAAATTTTTAGTTTTACCTTTAATAGTTTTGAAAAAAAATTGAATTGAAATCACAGATTGCAAATTAACAAGAAAAATAGTTTTTTTTTTAATAAAACAAAAATAAAACCCTTCCAAAATATTCTGAACTGTTACATTGTGCGTTAATTTCATATGGTTTTATTTAATTTAAAAAAAAATTGTTTAAACTAAATTTTGTACAGGGTGTCCCAAATTGGTGCGTTTTGCAGGGTATCTCGTAAACTAGAAGAGATAGAAGAAAAGCAGTTAAGATGTTATGACTTCTTTTTTTGTTAAAGGAACGATAGCCTAATTAAATCTTTAGTAACTTCCTGCAGTTGGAAGATACAGGGCGATTATTGAAAACTGTCGAAAACTACAAGGTACTATAACTTCTTAATTAAGAAAAATATAAAAAAACGTTATAAAAACTTTTGATAGATATAATATTAAAGAGTTCAGTGGCGCACAGATTATTTTTTTTAGGGGGCTCACTAAGGAAATATAATGCAGACTTATGTTTTTTTAAATGGGACACCCTGTATATTTTGACGTTTTTCGTTTTCTTTTTTAATTCTCATTCACCTGATATGACATACTATATATCTATTTTCAATGGTTGGAGCTACACTGCAAATAAACCATTTATGGATGTTATCAGGTGAAACACCCTTAAAAAATTGAACACTCAGTAACGAAATTTAACATTTGTATAAGGTATAAGGATACTGATGTGTGACAATTTTATTTATCAAAATTATAATTAATAAAAAATAAAACCAGATTAAAATAATAAAAACAATAAACTTATGAATCAACAAGAAACGTTGTAACAACTAATCTACCTATAACTAATTTTATTAGAATGTAAAAATTACATTAAATGTTCAAAATGCTCTCCGTTTTCATCGATTAAAAAGTTTTTCGTTTAAATAATCTCCAACCAATTCAGCATTACCAAAAATAAAATCATAAAATAATATTTACAAGACTAACTTCGAGAGTAGGGAAGATTTATTACAAAATATTTAGAAAAATAAAGCCAGTGCACATACTCAATTGTGTAAGATCAGTAAGAAAAAGGTGTCAATTATTACTACAACAAAATGGAGGACATTTTGAACATTTAATGTAATTTTCACATTCTAATAAGATTAGTTCTTACAATGTTTCTTGTTGTTTCATAAGTTTATTGTTTTAATTTTTTTAATCTGGTTTTATTTTTTATTAATTATAATTTTGATAAATAAAATTGTCACACATCAGTATCCTTATAATAAAATGTTAAATTTCGTTACTGAGTGTTCAATTTTTTAAGGGTGTTTCACCTGATAACATCCATAAATGATTTATTTGCACTGCAGCTCCAACCATTGAAAATAGATATATAGTATGTCATATCAGGTGAATGAGAATTAAAAAAGAAAACGAAAAACGTCAAAATATACAGGGTGTCCCATTTAAAAAAACATAAGTTTGCATTATATTTCCTTAGTGAGCCCCCTAAAAAAAATAATCTGTGCGCCACTGAACTCTTTAATATTATATCTATCAAAAGTTTTTATAACGTTTTTTTATATTTTTCTTAATTAAGAAGTTATAGTACCTTGTAGTTTTCGACAGTTTTCAATAATCGCCCTGTATCTTCCAACTGCAGGGAGTTACTAAAGATTTAATTAGGCTATCGTTACTTAAACAAAAAAATAAGTCATAACATCTTAACTGCTTTTCTTCTATCTCTTCTAGTTTACGAGATACCCTGCAAAACGCACCAATTTGGGACACCCTGTACATTTTGTACTTAGAATTGTTTTTTTTTTATTAAAAACCGAAGGTAAATTGTTTTGCTACGAGAGTGCGCAAAGTAATACTTTTCCGCATACATTTGCGTGCGGAAAGTTACACTTTTCCGCACACCGTGCGGGTGAGATATTGTTGATACGTGTTACATATTTTTAGGGCATATATAACAGGAAAGTTTCTATAAACATGTGATTTTGGAGCTTTCGTTTCGAAGCAAGAGCTCTTTGAGAATTAGTCAATCTTTTTCAAATATCTACAGAACGCAGCATTTAAAAAATATGAAAATTGGCAGGATTAGTAAACATTACATGACGATTTTTGGGGGTGGGGCAACGGATATTGTCAGTAATTTTTTTTTTTTGGCTTTTTTACATTTTTGGTGTAATGAATTAAAAATTCAATTAACACCAGGAAAATGGTCAGGTAAAGTTTACTCTTCTTCTTTAGGTGCCATGCAGATTCCTGCGTAGGCGTTCGCTTCCGTCATATGTTCCTGTTAACTGCAGCGGTTTGGAGTTCCTGAAGATTGTGTATTCCTGTCCACTGTCTAATATTTCGAAGCCATGACAGTTTCCTTCTTCCTATTCCTCTTCTTCCTCCTTCGATCTTACCTTGAAGGATAAGGCGTTGGAACTCATATCGTTCTCCTCTCAGAATATGTCCCAAATAGGAAATTTTCCTATGTTTTATAGTGTCGAAAAGTTCGCGATCTGCTAATTCTGCTCTTCGGAGAACCTCTTCATTCCTAATGCGATCCATCCACGATATTCTAAACATTCGTCGCAAACACCACATCTCGAATGCTTCTAATTTATTTATAGAAGTTGCTTTTAGAGTCCAGGCCTCTACACCATATAACAGAACTGACCAAACGTAACATTTGACAGTTCTGTACCTGATCCTAAAACTCAGATTCTTGTTTGTTAGGAATTTTCGAAGTCTGAGGAAGGTTGCTCTTGCCTGTTCAATCCTGCATTTAATTTGTTGGTCGGGATCCCAATTCGAATTTAACATACATCCTAAATATTTAAATTGTGTGACCTGTTGTATATCCTGTCCATCCAGCGGAATTCGAGTGTGTGGGACATTGTTTTTGCTCACAACCATAAACTTGGTTTTGTTGATATTAATTTTTAAACCTAATCTTCTACTTGCTTCATTAACTTGATCCAACAATGTTTGAAGATCGCCTGCACTGCCCGCAATAATTGCGGTATCATCTGCATATCTAATATTATTTATGGAGATTCCATTAATCCTAATGCCTATTGGGCTATCCAGAACTGCATCAATAAATACTTTTTCGGCGTAGAGATTAAATAACATAGGTGATAAGATACACCCTTGTCTAACACCTTTTTTTATCTCGAATTGTTCTGTTTCTGTCAAGTTATTTAGCCTAATTTCTGCTTTTTGATTCCAATACAGATTGCAAATAAGTCTAAAGTTTACTAACCCTGCACAAAAGATGTGAAATGAAATCACACAAGCTCCCAAGAACAAGGACATTAAAAATGTCCTACACTGCACCAGCGTCTGGACTTCAACAACTACTCCTTGTGCTATATGCCCCACCAGGTATTGAATTACGAAAGTCCAGACGTGGTTTGGTGCCCGACCAAGTCGGGGCTTTAACCCAAAAACTTCGATTTTGTCATTAAAGGAGCTCGCCATTCTTAAACCGGTTTCGGCATTATTGTGCCTCATCAGTAAGAAGCTCGACATCCTGTCACTGAAGGATGTCTGGAGCTTTAACCTCGTTCTTGGGAGCTTGTGTGATTTCATTTCACATCTTTTGTGCAGTTTTGTCACTCCCGTGGTCCTTTTTTGGAATTTTTATGGTTCAAAAAATTCCACCTTCGTGTAGTTTGCTAACTCTGTCAAGTTTCAAACTTTTTAAATGCGGCGTTCTAAAGATATTTGAAAGACGCCATCTTCAAAGAGCTCTAGCTTCGAAACCAAAGTTCCAAAAGCACATGTGTATAGGAACTTTTCACTCTATTTTTGCATGTTCTACATGCTCTAAAATTCTGTATAAATTTTTACAAAATATTTATTTCAATTAGGTACTACCTCAGCACAAAACCAGCCGGCCGTTACCGCGGCTAACATTCAAATTCCGCAAGTGCATGTTAGCCAGGGTCAGCAGCTCCAGCAGGGAACAGCGAGTAATATAGGGCAATCTACACATTTACAAATGCACCCGCCTAATAGCCATACTGTCGTGCCAACTGCTAATACTAACGTGTTGACTTATTAGGCTCTCTAACCTGAGTTCGTTAATGACAGATAACAGATATTAACTTTCGATGATTTACTTATAATGGCCTAGGAAATTACCCCGAAATAACCATGATATTAATAATGAATTTCCTCTTTGCATTTGACATTTTTAATTTTTTTTTTCATTTATTTTATTTATTTACAATTTTACAATTTATAAATTAAATTAATATGATAATCAAATTAATTAATTAGTTAAAGCGCCTGTATGTGCTAAAGTAAGTAATAGCATATATACATACAAAAAATACAAAGTTATCTAGAGTACATCTCCATATGCATCAATATTAGAAGTGATATACTGTTTTGATTTCTTCTGAAATAATTTATAATTTTTTATATTCCTCACATTGGTAGGTAAGGTGTTAAAGAGCAACATCCATTGAGGAACTGCGTGTAATTATTAATTCTCTAGATAATAAAAGTAGTACATATGAAGTTCTAAATTCAAAAACTTTGAAAGAAATTTTTGAAGTTTGTGGTCATGTAATATTAAACTTTGTGAATACATCACTGAGAGCATGCGAAGTCCCAGATGATTTAAAAGTTAGTACTGTGGTTCCCATACCTAAAGTTAACAATACCATAAAGGCTAATGAATTTAGACCTATTAATACCTTACCACCTCTAGAAAAAATTCTTGAAATAGCAGTTGATAATCAAATTTTAGAACACATTGAATGTAATGAAATTTTAGTTGACACTCAATCGGGGTTTCGAAAAAAAAATATTCATGTGAAGCAGCACTTCAGCTTGCATTATGTAAATTTAAAAGGGAAGTAGATGCTAATAAATATGTCGTAGCTGTGTTCTTAGATCTAAAAAGGGCTTTTGAAACCATAGATCGACAGATTCTATTAAGAAAACTAAAGGGGTATGGTATTAAGGGTGAAGTGTATAAATGGTTATCTCACTACCTAATGGATAGAAAACAAAAAGTCAAAGTTTGTGATATCATCTCCAATGTAATAAATATCCATGTAGGTGTACCCCAGGGTAGTGTATTAGGCCCCCTCCTTTTCATTCTGTATTTAAATGACTTGAATCTTTTTATAGACGTTGATTATCTTAATATATTCGCAGATGATACATTATTACCTTGTTTTGATGAAGATCTCAAGAATGCCTTAAATAAAATGCAATAAATAAATACTTAAAATTAAATAGATTAAAACTAAATACTTTAAAAACCAAAGCTATGATAATAACGACGAAATACAAGTACAATTGTCTAAATATTAATGAAATTAATCTTAAAATTAATGAAGAAAAAATAGAAATTGTAACATACATAAAATATCTTGGATTTTATATTGACAATCTTCTGTTATTTGGTAATCATTTTGATTATATGTTTAAAAAAATATCTAAGAAAATATATTTTTTTACAAGAATATCCAGAAGTTTATCACTACAGTCCAGAGTTACAGTTTTCAATTCAATTATTCAGCCTCATTTTGATTTTTGCTCTTCTGTTACCTATTTGTTTAATCTAAATCAAGTATCACAACTACAAAAACTACAAAATCGGGGTATGAGGATTGTTCTGCGAACAAATCGATATACTCCAATTGTAAATATGCTTCAATCTCTGCAGTGGTTCTCAGTCTCTCAGAGGTTATACTATTTAACGATGATTTTTATATATAAAATTCTACATAATTTGGCACCACCCTACTTTAATGAATTTATTAATTTTAATGTCAATATTCATAATTACGACACAAGACATAATAACAATATTTACATTTCTACAACCAATAAAAAGTGCTCTATGAACTCTTTGTTTTTTAAAGGATTTGTAAGCTATAACAATTTACCAAAAACAATTAAAACTAGTTCATCATTAAGAATTTTTAAACACCATCTAGCAGAATATGTGAAAAAAATAAATAAATAATTACAATCATTGTATTGCTATCTTCTGTGATTCTATAGATCAATTTTTTAGTTTTTAATTATAAATTTCTTCAATGTATTTTAAATTATATCCCAAGGTATTTTGTATTTTTTATGTAATTTATTTAATTAGTGTACAATTGCATTTATAACTTTTTAACTATTTTACTTTTGTATTTCTTATGTTATTAGAGATTTATATTTTTGTGTATATTAGGGTTACCTATTTTTTCAATAAAGTTCTTCTTTAACTCGTAAAATTTAAAAATAAATCTTCTAACCTTGGTTGTTAATGATTGAATGTGCTCATTACATTTCAAATTTTGGTCAATTATTATACCGAGGTATTTTGTATTGTTCATTTTAATTACAAAGTTTTCACTTATTTTTATGTCGAAAGAAGGCCTATTAACGTTTTAGTTAACGTTAATGCTAGAAAGGAGGTTTTAGAGACATTTAAAGAGAGTTTATGAAAATCAAGCCAGTTTTTAATAATACTTATACCCGTTTTGGCTTTTTCTTTGACTGCTTCCCAACTATTATCCTCGAATACGATGACAGTATCATCCGCATATGAAATTATTGAATCATTTGTTTGTGATTTTAACATAGTATTGATATAAATGATAAATAAAATTGGACCAAGAACCGTTCCCTGGGGCACTCCCATTTGAACAATTTCCGGTTCGCTTAAGATATTCTTTAATCTTACCATTTGTTTTCTATTTAACAAGTAGTTTTTGAAAACGACCTATGCTGGTGCAGGTTTGTTACTTAGAAAAAAGTGCTAAAAATTAATTTTTATTTGTTCCGACTTCGCAATCTATTCAAATTATCGGTTTTTGTTTGTTTAGACCTCGCGCTCCTTTCAAATTACCGTGTTTTAATTATTTTATTTCTATTTTGGACGTTTTCCAACACTGAGTTTTAAGTTTCACACTTTTTTGTCAGAATTTTAAGGCTTTCTCAATTTTTGGGATTTTATTTTTTTTATACAGAAGTTTATTAGGATTATATAGAGGGTTTTTGTCGTATCGCCTCATAGACAAGAGAAATCAGCAGGTTGTAGAGTTTTAATTGATTTTCTACTGTTTGAGTAAATGATATGGCCATAATGGAGAATAAGACTGCGATGATGGAAGCTGCTTTGATGTTTATTCCGTTTCTTAAATAAATAGGGTTGTTCTTGCTTTAATTCCCATTTTTGTGTGTTAACTCACAAGAACAAAGATGGAAAAAAATTGATGAAGTTAAAAACGATTGAACAAAATGAGCGGAGAGATAGAAATAAATGGGAGGCTGTAAGACCTTCGTCAACGAAAAAAATTATACATTACTGGTGATTGTCAAGTGCAAAGTCGAAATTTTATGAGTATGTCTACTAAATTAAGTATGTTAATACGTTGACCGAATTTTTTAGTTATAAGAATGACTCGTATGAAAGAAGCAAAACAAAGATGAATACACCCATCGTTGTTTTGATTTGTAAACACGAAAGAGAAAGAATAACGCTTTGATTGATATAATTTGGGAGACGATATATCTGCATTTTTTTTAACCCCCGCATTTATCAATACCGATACAACAGAAATGTAATATTTTATAATTTTAATAAAAATATCTGTTTTCTGTAAATGAACTCAGGTCTAAATTGCCAATATGTGTGATATATGTAGATATTGTTAAAAAACGAAACATTATTTCTGATCAGTATTTTATTGAGGGAATTTGATGTAGCAAATGGTGATATTTGTGCGAATATATAAATAGATTTTCATCCCTTTAATGGATGACAATTTTAGGCACTTAAATAAATATTGATTAGAGATATTAGTACGAGTTTGTATATACATAAACTGCTACTAGCTAAAGTTAATTTAACTGACGGAGTTACAGTGTCGAAACTTTTTTGATGGAATTCCAGGTCACCACAGGATTAAAAAGTACCACATTTCAGTGAAAAATTCCTCTAGGATTTTTATAAATAAACGTCCTACGCGCGAAAAACGAAAATGGACATTTTTTATATTTTCTGTATAAATTTTATTCTCAATTTTGATTGACCTTTTAAATATTACCCTTTTTCCATTTAGTCCATGTCAGGAATCGGAATTTCAGGTGATTTTCCCTTTTCTCTTCCGACAGGGCCAATTTAGTCTTTCCCCCCGTTTTCGAGGTCGCTGTAACCGAATCTAAGGGTAAAAACAAGTCAGAAGCGATATCCAACACCACCACCGTGCTCAGCATCCTCAAAAATGGGGGGAAAGTGTGTTTTTCTACAGAAAACCCTTGTAAAGCGCGTTTAAGTGGACGCCGAGGGTAAAAACTTTTTTTAACCTCAGATTCGGTTTCAGCAATCTCGAAAATGGAGAGACTAAATTGGTACTGTCCAGAAAAAAAAGGTGTCACTCCAACTCCTGACCTGCACGAGAAATCAAACTTACAAAAAATATCCTGGCCAAAATCTGTGCTCGAGCTGGTATTTGTTAAGACAGTTCCATGAATATAACATAGATAAATAACAAACACACATCGTTAACCGGCAACGTGGTATTATCGATTTTTTATCCAGTTATATTTTCTCCTCCTTCCTCATAGGCTAAATATCCGATAGCAAACTACGATTTTTGAAGTTTCATATGAGTGGAATTGTCTATTAAATTTTCTTCTCAATTTCAATTTAACCCTCCTATTGATTAGGTTTCCAAAACCATGATTATTTCTAATTTGTGGCTCTGTCCATTCTAATTGTTATTTCTTACAAACGAGATCCATCGTTTTGACATTGCAACTCCGTCAGTCTCGCGAGTATCAAATCAATGTAGATATTTCATTTACTTAAGCTTTTATTAGGTGTGCAATACTTATATATTTATTTTTTTTTATATTCTCATACCATTTTTATTTTATTCATCAATTAATCATATGGGAACAAATTTTTTGAATTATTTGTAGGATAGAAGTTTTTTAATTCATATCATGTGGATATTAGAAAAAAATATTGTATATTTTGTAATTTTCGAAATTAGCTTTAAACGAATTGTAAAAATGTTTTAAAACGGTTATTAGAAACATATTTTTAGTATTAGGCCATCCGAAGGAATATTTTTTAAGTAAAACAGACTTAATATTTTACACTTATAATTTATAAATAGAGAATGTACAGAAAAATTAAAACTTAAAATAAAAACGCTTTTTTTAAATATTTTAGTTCTGTTCCTATTTATCTAACAATAATTCGACCATATGGACGAGGTTATGCGACGCACAACGGCGCCGAGCGTCCAATTCTTTATTTGTTGTGTTTATAATTGTCAGGAGAAGGTTTGTCTGAAAGAAAATGTTTGAAAAATTGCACGGAAAAGTGAAAAATTTGAGTGAGGCCGAAGACAGTAGGAAGATCTTCAAAAATATTGACAGATTAACGTTTAGTTGTTCAGTTTCTTAGTGTTTTATCTGTTACACCCGAAAAAAAATTAATTTGTTTTGGATTTTTTGTGAAAAAAGTTGTAAAACGTTATATTTTATCTGCTAATTTTAAAAATACCAGCAATAATGGATTTTTCTATTTTTTTCAAATCCATAGTGCATTGTTTCTATTTTTTCCAAATCCGTAGTGGATTTTTCTATTTTTTTCAAATCCGTAGTGGATTTTCTATTTTTTTTTCAAATCCATAGTGGATTTTCTATTTTTTTTTTCAAATCCATAGTGGATTTTTCTATTTTTTTCAAATCCATAGTGGATTTTTCTATTTATTCCAAATGTATAGAGGATTTTTCTATTTTTTTCAAATCCATAGTGGATTTTCTATTTTTTTTTTCAAATCCATAGTGCATTGTTTCTATTTTTTTCAAATGCATAGTGGATTTTTCTATTTTTTCCAAATCCGTAGTGAATTTTTCTATTTTTTTCAAATCCATAGTGGATTTTCTATTTTTTTTTTCAAATCCATAGTGGATTTTCTATTTTTTTTTCAAATCCATAGTGGATTTTTCTATTTTTTCCAAATCCATAGTGGATTTTTCTATTTTTTTTCAAATGCATAGTGGATTTTTCTATTTTTTTTCAAATGCATAGTGGATTTTTATATTTTTTTCAAATGCATAGTGGATTTTTCTGTTTTTTCCAAATGCATAATGGATTTTTCAATTTTTTTCAAATGCTTAGTGGATTTTTCTATTTTTTTTCAAATCCATAGTGGATTTTTCTATTTTTTTCAAATCCATAGTGGATTTTTCTATTTCTTCCAAATGTATAGTGGATTTTTCTATTTTTTTCAAATCCATAGTGGATTTTCTATTTTTTTTCAAATCCATAGTGGATTTTTCTATTTTTTTCAAATCCATAGTGGATTTTTCTATTTTTTCCAAATGCATAATTGATTTTTCTATTTTTTTCAAATCCTTAGTGAATTTTTCTATTTTTTTTAAATCCATAGTGGATTTTTCTATTTTTTCCAAATCCATAGTGGATTTTTCTATTTTTTTCAAATCCATAGTGGATTTTTCGCTTATATAACTGAGTTAATTGGACAATATTACACATAGTTATGGGATTCACGGCATTTATTTCAGCCATGGTTTTTGAAAGGACTAAATTTGAATTAAATGTACATAAAAAATTAAACTTTATTTCTCAAACTATTTTTAAACTTATTAAATCAAATATAATACACAATACTTTACAGTTTTTTCAATTATTCAAACTTAAACTGAATCTGTAAGTTTCTCGAATCATAACTTTCTTTCGCGATTTTCTTCAAATTCTCTTCCATACTGGGACCAGTTTCTTTCACAAGATGCGTAAGGAATCCTTCTGAATTTTGTAGTAACTCGTGTGCGTGTGCATATTCTACTTCCTTCCCTTCTTCAATTACCAAAATTTTGTCATTATTCATGACTGTCCTGAGACTGTTGGCGATGGTTATAACGGTACAAGTTTTGAACTTTTCTCGGATGATTTTTTGAATGAGGTTTTCGGTGCTGAAATAAATTGAGATTTGGAAAAATTAAAAAAATATCTGAAAGTTTATATTTATGTAACAGTCGTCAAATATGTTTGAGTTCAAAGTTTTGACTACATTCTTCGATCCATAATTTTTAATTATGCATATTCTACTACTTTCCAATTTTAATATCCCTTTGAACGACCCCATAACATAAAATTTAGTTTATTACTTCCTTCTTCTACTCCTAATATTAAACAAAACGTAAACAATATTCTTACATCAATTTTAAATAGATATCCCTATTTATTTATCACTGCCATTAATCGAAAACCCATACCCACATACCTTAAAATGTGTTTCGAACATTCCAAAAATACGACTCACCTTGCATCAATTTTACTAGGATTATTTTCTATAACCAATACTTTGCTGTGTCTAAGTATTGCTCTTGCCAAACACAAAAGCTGTCTTTGTCCGCAGCTAAAATTAAATCCGCCTTCTAGTATTGGTTGAGAAAGGCTATCTATGCTCGTTTTCAATCCAACCTGCAATTAATGAAAATAAGGACAAACGGTATTAAATATACAACGACCTGAGATTAACTAATGTTTATTAAAAGGTCTCTACTAAGTTTGCTGTTTAATATAAACCGGTCCAAATGTCCATGATAAGAACTATTCAAGGTCGTCTCAAATATATTGAATCGTATAATACGAGAGAATTATGTCTATTATAGAGCAGTCAGTGGATGTTGGTCAGGGATTCACCATCTGCTTTACATACTTTCTTGATTTTAAACCAGACACACACAATTTTAAAAGCGTTTTTGTGGCCCTTCATTCATTTGTGAATTCTACGCGTCAAGGACTGTAAGATGGCATAAAAAACAGACAGAAATTTTCCAACTTTGAAAGCCTTTTTATACGACCCAATACTTTTTATTATTTACCTCCTCTAATACCTTCCACATCATTTCATCGTTTGTATAATCTAAAGGATCAAGATTATATCTTACTGATGCAGAAAATAATACAGGGTCTTTCGTTATTACTGTTATATTAGATCTGAGTTTATTCAAACTTATTGAACTGGTATCAACATCGTCAAGCACCACGAGCCCCTCCACTGGTATCAATCGAAGGAGGCAAGTTACTATTGTCCATTTTTCTTTAGGATATCGACTCACTACTGCTATCTAAAAAAATGGCAAAGATTTTACATATAATTGAGGTTATTTAATGTATGAAAGTTTACCTTTTCAGCAGGCCTAATAACAATATTTAAATTTTTCAAAAACGATCCATGCAGTTCATTATCTTTGATGTAAACGTTTTTAAAAACAATTTTTCCACAATAAGGCCAGTTTTTAGGAACTAGTGTACATTTTTCGACATCTTCTGTTACTAATTTGGTGTATTGCAAGGTTCTTTCCAAAGTGGAGTTGCTACATAATGTTTCAATACTTTGTCTTATACCCAAATGAAGTAATTCAGTCAGTATTATGCCCTGTGTTACTGCTAGTCCTATGTATGCACTGTTGTAATAAGCATCTGAAAAATCGTTTTATCACTTTAGTTTATAATATTACCCAGCGGATCAGGTAGAAGTTACGGCGGGTCAAAAATGCGGACTAAAAAGGGTGGACTACCTGCCACTCGAAATGGTCCTGTAATCCTAGATAAAATTTGCGCACCAGACCCTTTTTAACGACTCATTAGGAGAAAAAATTGAATCGCCAAATTAAATCCAACGCCTGCAAAAGGAAGGCTCAGACGATATTTCCGAAAAACTCTAAAAAAATCGTCAGAAAAGAACGAAATAGAATTAAATGAGGCAACAGAATAGAGAAAAATTTTTAAGGTAAAAAAATGCTAAATTAGAAGATATAAAACTGTCTTATTCCCAGACCTAGAAAACTGGAAAAAGTAAGGGAATTCAAAAAGTTTTGACAAAGTTAGGGAATTTTGCATTTTTTAGTAGAAGTCAGGGAATTGAACCAATGTATATGGAAAACCAAATGGCTGCACAGAATTCTACATCAGTTGATTTCAGATAAAAACCAAATTAAACCAGCCCTGTTGCCTTCTCCATGTTTACTTCTATTTTCGGTTTCCCTTTGTATTTTTTTCTTGTCTGATACATAAAAAATACATCAATGGGTTTTTTCCACCGACATAACCTTAAACTAGACGGCTAATGCCATATGATAAAAATTGATCAATTACGAGGATGACTGGTGTCCATAATGCATGCGCATTGTGTTTGTCATATTCACTGACATAACCCTAAAGTCTATGTTCCGACATTGACGTACCTTAGGTAAAATGATTGGGTCTAGAACGAAAATAAGTGGAATGATGAAAACAATTTAGGATTTAGGTTGGAGTTTTCATTTACTGATTGGAAATATTATTATTTGTGAGAACAGGATGTTTTTTATAAAATAGTATAGTATAGGTATAAATAGCTGTATCGTTCGAGTAAGACATGTAGTATCCCAATTTATATCATTGAAATAACTTTCTGAAGCAAAATGCTCTGAACATATTCTTGTTGACGAGTGCGGAAGTGGTTCTAAAGGTCTTCCGATTGCTTTCAACCATTCATTACAATGGTCCTCAGGTATTCTAAAATATCATTGTGAAGCAAATATACATTCGTTCGCGTAAAATAATTACTTTTTGGTATAATAAATGTGTGTGAATCAAAGTTGTTGAATAGATGCATGGTATATAACAATTTTATTGTGTTTCTTATATTGACTTACCTATGAAACATAACACCTTTGGGATGGTTTGTTGAACGGTTCTTACACCAAAGTACAAAACACTTCATTTTTACAATAAATTCACTATTTCTCTATCGAATATCGGTTAAACACCAAACAGAACAGTGGACGCCTATGAACAGAAAACAATATGTCTCGTCTCCTCGAATCGGCAAAGCTCGAGAACCGAAACCCAGATGTTAGACGTACTGGTGTCCATTGCGCATTGCGCAGAGACGTTTTCGGAATGTTCAATTGGATGAGTTTCTTGTGTGGTGGGAATATGAATATTAGCCGTCTAGTTTAAGGTTATGTCGGTGGTTTTTTCCTTTTACATTTCATCAGGGAAATTTTTTTTGCTTCCATTGTGGGAACCCCAGAATGATATACATTACTTATAATACGAATTAACTTACCGATTTTAACAATAACGACAAAAAAAGTTGTAATTCCCATAAACAATATCGTTATAAAATCCATATAAAAACAAAAATATTCACTGGTGAATAAATTCATAGTCCAAATGCCTGTATGTTTATCAAGTAAATTTTCGAACGCTTCGACTATGAGTTCTTCTGCTACGGCAGATCTGATAGTGAAGACTCCATAAAACGATGTTGTTAGGAAGGAATAGATTGGCGCTTCAGCTAAATGAAATAAATTTAAATTAATATCGCTATAATATTTCTAAAAGAGAAGAAGATATTGATTTACCAAAAAAAAATGTCTAACGCAATCAAAAGTTATATTTTTAACAAACAGTAGGATAAAACAAAAAAGAAAAAACTGGTAAGTAGGTATAGTCGAACTCAATCCTTTATGAGAATGAAAAAACAGCAAAGGATTACCGCCAATAGAACAAATGCTCATGAATCTGGACATTTTTGAGCACTTTAAAGTCGAAAACACGGTACACTGTCCATATACATAAAAATAAAATAATATTTTGGATTAGGACCACTGTGCAAAGATTCAATAACCAACTTAGCTGGATATCGTTATTGAGACGAGCACAACTTTTAAGCGACACCACCGGTATTAATTTGAACCTTCACGAAAAGCATAATTTTGTTTATTTACCTGCAAGTCGTACGTGTGTTTTGATTTTGTGCTTCGTGTATTTTGCTGTTTTTTGTTAGTTAAACATTAAAAATGCCAAATAAAAATAATACGAACTATTGCGTTTATGGGAAATCTAAAAATCCGGAATTACACTTTCATTATAATCCACCCAAGAAGCAACAAAAAAGGTGTCATCGAGGAAGTTGATCGTCGTAAATTCCGGAAAAAGTGTAATCAATTTTAAATCTGAAGATTATATTACAAAATCAAGATTAGCATTTCTGAGATTATTTCTTCATTACTACTGAAATGTTTTTAGGAATTATTTCAAACAAAATAGCACCCAAGTAGTGCAAAAAGTGTGTGCCATCACATCATTTGCCCAGTAAGCCACTTGATGTTAAAACCATTAAATGTGCAAGGAATGATGGTTTGTTAGAAGACAGCAAAGTGTTGCCTATAAACTAAGTAAACTTGTCCTTACAAACTGTCAAAACTGTGTACAGTTGTACTTTTATATATGTAAACTTAAAATCTAATTAGGTGTGCACATCTTTGCTGATATTTCAACTTATCATTTTTCTAAAGGTAATATTCAGTAAAATAAAATCTTTGTCACATCATAATTTTAAAAATACCATTATTATGTTCCCCTCTTGTACACCACCTGTTTTCAATAATTATACAGTTACAATTAGTAATGAATTATTATAATAAAATGTTAAATACTACTGAAAACTGAATAATTCAAAGTTAGCTTTGAACTTATGTTAAAATAAAGGATTAAAAAATATACATTTTGTGTTTATTTTAAAAAAAACAAAGTAGATAAACGAAATAAAAAATTTTGCAACATACATTTGATGGTCTATGAAGTGTTTTAAGCCAAGAAAAAAATTTCTTAATTTTTTATATTTTAATTTGATATTGATTTAAAAAATAATTTTGAAACAAGGAATAGGATATATTTTACCATAAATCAATCAAAAGTAGGTTCTTAGAAATCATTTTTTATTTAAATCACTTTTGCAATTACAATTATTATCCTGAAAAAATTGAAATAAAATTTATCAGCAGAAAACTGTTGTATGTTTCTTTGCCATATGATTTAGCTCCCTTCCAATATCATTCTATATTAGTAGAGGTGAAGATGGTAATACCTTTAGGCTATATTCATCCTGAAACACAAAAAAAGCACACAGAAACAGAAGTAAACAATAAATTTCTGAAAAACGTAAGATATGCTAAATAAATAACCTCAATTTTAGAATAACGACACAAAAAACAGGTTCAATTGAGTCTAAATACTTACATGTACAGGTATATTATGGTAATTTCCAAATCAAAAACCTCAAACAATCACAAAAAGTCTTAAAATACTACAAATAAACCATTCACTCAGTATAACTTAATGCACTGTTTACCAAAAATTACGCGTTTCGCGTGAACAGCTGATCGACGTGTGGCGCCGCCATCGGTAATTATTTGTCTCAATAGGGGAGAATGGCGTATAATTATTAATTATGAGTTTAATATGAATTTACGTTTTAATTTCTATAACGCATATTAGATTTGAATTACTAATTAAAATTTTGTCCTAAATTAATTTAACTAAACTGTGGGGTGTGAGGTTACACTCATAAGAGGCGTCAATGGAAGTGTGGTTATAGTTTTTACATTTTCAATTGCAGAAACAAAATTCTCAGATGTGCAGACAGGTTACTTTGGCGGCTTGTAGATGTCCCGACAAGTGGCTTTGTCGGTATTAGCGGCATGTAGATGTGCCGACAAGTGTCTTTGTCGGTATTAGCGGCATGTAGATGTGCCGACAAGTGGCTTTGTCGGTATTAGCGGCATGTAGATGTGCCGACAAGTGGCTTTGTCGGCATTAGCGACTTGTATAAAGCGGGATCATTTTGTTCTGCAATTAAAGTAGGAAGTAGGAAGCACTTGATTTTTGATTTAGTGAATAGTAGGTGGTAGGTGATTCGTGGTGTTAGTTTATTTCAATTAATATTATTTTTTTAAGTGGATCTAAAGAATCGGAACAATCACTAAATGATATTCCAATGGATTATGTGATATCAGGTTGTAGTCCCAAAGATTCCTGGCATCAAAAAGGGGCCACGAGGTATTTTATTTTTATGTATATGGACAGTGTACGGTGTTTTCGACATTAAAATACTCAAAAATGTCCAGATCAATCAGTATTTCTTCTATTGGCGGTATCCTTTGCTGTTTTTATAGCGTTTTTTCTTTCTCATAAAGCGGTGGGTTCTACTATAACACCACTTTAACAGTTATTTATTTTAATTAATCATACACAGGGTGTTTCATTAGGAAACGCTCATACGCTAAGTGTTTTGGGCGATTCCAAATCCCCTGTATATTTGGAAACCCAAACTTTTTAGGCGACACCCTGTAGATGCCTCTGTTCCAACTTAGCGTAACTTAAGCTGGCAATGATGATGATGTGGACGGTAATTTCTTTTGGTTTTAAAACGTAGGAAGAAGTAGAATGAAAGAATGCACTGTTTTATTTGTAACTTTACGAGTAAAAGGTCCATCGACCTATTTACTCGGAGAGAAAAGATTCTATTGAATTTTAAAACTGTAAGAGTTCGACACCAAGCTTTGGATAAGTCGATCTCTGTTTATGTGTTTGTATCTTTTTTATTTAATTTCTAACGGTTTTTCTAGCCAATCGCAAGCATTGCTCGCGGTATGTATTTTTTTCGATTCGCGAAGCCGACAGTCCGATGTTGTTGTCTGTGGGCATTTTTTGTGGTTGCTTTCGGCAGCAGTAGTTTGCCGCTCAAAGGCTTAGCCGCGTTCTTAATTAACACGTGTTGTAACGGCTTTTGTTACGTCATACTGTTGAGTTTGTTTCAAGGCTACCAAACACATGAGCGTGCTTGTTGTTTCTTTTATTTGTATTTTATTTGAATATTATTCAAAATCAATATTTTTTTTATTCTTCGTTATCCTGTATATTTTCTATTATTCGAGGATTTGTTGTCCAGGTTCGGCTTAGGGGACTATTCGTAGGCACACAGAGAGAGAAAAATTAAAACTAGTAGTAGTTTAGAATGTTGTTGATTAAATTATACCCACCGCTGTTTTCGAGTCGTCGAAGATCACGTATGGTCGTTACAAACGCACATACCAAGAAGTAAACCATGACGGTTATCAGCATCAATGGTATAATGGTTGCTGGGGCGACACTTAACATTATCAATGTTGTTCCGAAAAACGCTGCGTACATTTGCCAAGTAGCGAAATTTCTGGAAGGCAGGTCGTGTATAACATTTAAATCTTTAGAAAATCTTTGCAAGATTCTTCCTAAAAATGATAGTTTTTTTAGCAATAAATATAGCGTTAGCACAATTATAAGTGACCATTTTTTAAAATTAGGTCTCGTTTTAGCTCTCAAAATTTTTTAGATACAATAAAACTGCGAGTATTTAAAACAATTCTATTATTATATTTTTAAAGTATTCCCCTAAGGGGCCTTTTCACCACCTCCCTATTCCCTAGTATATAATAACGTTTTTATCGACAGGATAAAGTGACCTATAAGTTATAGGACGAAAAATCCAACCTACAACTTTTGTCTGGACAACAGAAAAAATTAAAATCGATTTTTCTCTAAAATATTACATCTTGTTGCCTCTAAACAAGAGTACCTTCTTTTAGGAAAAACTCTGAAGTTTTTCAATTCATATTTCATTACCAAAGATGTAAAAAAGTGACATAAAAAAATATAACTGAAAATATCCGTTGCCTCACACCCAAATGAAACCTTCAATTTTGAAACCAAAGCTCCAAAAGCCCACATTTATAAAAACTTTTCACTATATTTTTACATGTTCTACAAGCCCTAAAAATTTGTAATACGTATTCATTAACGCTCTGTAGGGAGGTTGGTGAAAAGTTCCCTAAGTTTTTCTTCGACAGTAGGTACAAAAAAAATAACATTTAACAGTTATAAAATGGTTCTAGTGGTTGGGACACTCGGCATAATCTCCCATAAAGAGACTTGTAACTATACCAATAAGAATTTGTTAAAAAAATTAACTTTACCTGATGAAAATGTTTCAAAAAATTTAACTGGTGAAAATAACACTTTTTCAAACATTCTGCTGTGCAATACCCTTGATGCATTCATACACATCGTATGATACAGAAGAGTTCCGACTACCGTAAAAACGATACAGCAAATGATCAATCCAGCATAGAAACAAATATAAAAATCTTTTTCAGCCACACCGTATAAGGTTTTTTCTTCAGTTTTGTTAAAAGGTTCTTCTAGATTTGTTATATTTTTATCGTTAAGTCCGTAAATAACGTCATGGAAAATTGCGTGAACGGTTGTCTTAAACGGTGATGTTACGTTTTGGTTTCCGTAACCGGAGGTATTTGTTGTTTCAGTAATGTTTTGGTACATCCTAAAAACAACAATTTAAGCAGTTTTTAAAATATTTCGACCCAAATCCACAATAAAAATAATGAAATGTTTTATTACATAAATTACTTACCATATAGCTAACCAATAATCAGACAAACTAGCAAAAATTTGTGGAATAATAACCAGGAAAACGACAATCACAGACAAATATTCTTTACTAGTCAGTTTTAAAAACTCTCCGAAGGTGATAAAGTATCCCCGTTTACGGATTAAATTTTCAAATGCTTCGTTATCTGGTTCATTATTAACCATCTGCAAATGTGAAAATAATTAATTCTCTTAGAAACAAATATCAATATAATCTGCAGATTGAAAAAACCAAACCACCTCCACAATATCAGAACCATCGTACGAGTCTTGAAAGAGTTCAGAATAAATTTCTGAGGTATTGTGCATACAGATTACATATTCAAATTAGTACCTAATCATAACCACAATGAAGTCAAAAAAATCTTCGGGTATGGCGAAAATCGCGTAAATACGAGAAAAAAATAACATTAAAAGAATACGCACTTCTGTTTCTTCTACAAAATCCAACATACTTGGAGATTTGAAATTATTCCTTTCCGTAGAAATTTTTGTATTTAAATACTCAAAATCAGCCTCTGTGAAATCTTCTGTTTCTATAATTCTGCTTACGGTTCCCTAAAAGGAATGAACATATTAAGAATTAAGATTATATATTGTTATTAACCGTTCATTTGGTATTTACTGGGAAAAAATAACATTTTTACTCTTTAAAAAAAATACATGAATCTAAAATTTCTAACTTGACATTTCCCATTTCACTTATCCTTGTTATTCTTGATTGTATTTTTGAAATTTAATTACTTATTGATAAAACCGATAGAAACATTTGTTATTTTACTTATTTACATCTTTCTAAACCGATTTCCAACATCTTCAGGGATGTTACCCGTTACAATCTATTAACATTCAGTGTCACAGAGGATAAAGTGGATTTTAAAACGTTAAAACATACTTACATTCTCTAAAACAACAATTGATTCAGCTTCTTTGGCATAATACAATTTATTCGAAACGAAAATTCTAGTTTTATTCTTCAAGTATTTCATGATGCATTCCAAAAATATGGATTTTTCTGTTTGAGAATCGATCGATCCGAAGGAATCGTCGATAATATAAATGTCCGCATCTCTGTAAATAGTCCTCGCTAAATTTATTTTTTCTCTGATTCCGTTTTCTTCGCATAATTTGTCGTCGCTTAAAGTCTGATCGCCGTATGGAAGTTTCTTTAGATCGTTTTCCAAGGAACATATTTTTATTATTTCTCTGTATCTGTATTAAAAAAACGCAATAAATAGGTTAAAAGTTGAAATTGAAAGAGCGATTTAAGATTATTTAAAAATTTGGTGAATGCTCTAACTTAAAAAATTGGTGAACGCTCTAACTTAAAAATTTCGTGAAAGAATTTGCTCAAAAACACTTGACATTCTAAAAATTTCGATATTCATTTACGTTTAGAAAAATAAAATTAATATTTTTCCAGTTTATTTTTCAAATTTAATGATATCAACAAAGATAAATGGAAAATGTTTCATAGAAAAAATATACTTGACTTATGTCAAAATCGTTCCTTTAATTAAATTTGTTGACAGTCTTTATTTTATTTTTTTATATTGACTGTAAAAGTCAAATGTTTTTTATAATAATATTATTATAACAAGTCTTACTTATGTCTATTGTACGGTTGACCAAATAGAATGTTACTTTTAATAGTAGCGAAAAAAAGCCAAGGGTTTTGGCTAGCATAGGAAATAGTTCCGACAACATCAACTCTTCCAGATACCACAGGTAACTCTTTAAGTAACATTTGCAAAAATGACGATTTTCCTGAGCCAGATGGTCCGAAAATGCAACACGTACTACCAGAACTGATTTTCAGATTGATTTCCTGAAAAAAAAAATAGTTCTCAAATTTTTTTTATTAATAAAAATATTTTTAAAACTTACGCTTAATACTCGTTGAGTTCCCCATTTAGCATTAGCCGAAGTAATTTTAATTGTACCAGGTTTTCTCATTCCTTTTGCGTATCTAATGATTTTTATTTGTTCCTCCATTTCCTCCATTGTCAAAAAATTTTCTATTCTTGAAATGGCCGATGTTGCTTCTAGATATCTGAGAGAAATATATCAAACTTAAATTATCAAAACATTAAAACACAAAATATTATCCACAAATAATAACATTTAAAACAAAATATATTAATAATAATATTAATAGATATAGCATGAGCTAATTAAATTTTTTACCTTTCAAGTGCTTCAGGAAAAAAGCAGCACATATATTGGTGGAGATTGTAAAAAATTAAAACTATTGCAAAAACACTTTCCGCCTCTAAATCCTTATCCAATAACGTATATGTTATTAAAGTTAGAAATATCGCTATTGTCTGTGTAAACATTAATGTGGATGTTGAAAAGCACTTTATAAATACTTTTTTGGATACTACGTTAATTTCTCGTCTGAAAATAAATCATTAACCAAATTTAAATTAATGGAAGGATAAAAAAATCAAAATGTATTAAAAGAACAAGAAAATAATGTACTAGAAGAAGAAGAAGGAGATACGGAGATTGATTATAATGAATCACAATAAAAGGAGAGAATTGGAAGACATAATGAAAAAAATGAAAAAGGAAAGACGTAATGAGATAATGAAAATCACTGAACGAAAAAAGTACGTGTAATTAATAAAAAAGTACATCAAATCAACAGACGTCAACATAAATTTTCAGCCGATGACAGCTGTAATCAATACAATAAACGTTCGTAGGTAAATTTTCTTAATCTTTAAGTTACGATTTTTGTACGTAAAATAAATAAAATATGAACATAGATTTATGATCGCAATGATCTATGGTTAATGTTTTTAAAAACAATGAAAAGTAAGTATACATCTATGATCTCTGTACATTAAATGATTGACATAGAATAGAAGAAGGATATAACATAAAACCAGAACCAGACAGGACATCTATCTAATGTGGAAAAATTTATAAATCGTGAGAGACAGCAAACAGAAAAAGGAGAAGAAGGAAGAATTAAAAATCTCAGTTCGAAATTAACCTCACTCGATATACTTACGCTCTTGACTTTGACATGATTTTTTCAAATGGTTTTTCCCAACCATACATTTTAATTATTCGAATTCCGTACAAAATTTCTTTCATGATTTTTAGTCGACCGTCTGTTAATATTGAAAGTTGGCACTGAATTTCTTTTTGTAAAACTGACATGTAACCTGGAAGAATTTGTTTTATAAATTTACAGAAAATTTACTTAAAAACGTATTGGTTATTTTATTAATATTTTTATCTTGGTCCATTGGGCGGCTCTATCTTATATTTTACTGTGTCTATCGTTTTAGATACATCTAATTATTTCTTGTTAGATACATTTCTAAGCAAATAAACATTTTAGCATTGCACTACAAATGCATTACTTTTGGGAACGCTCTGTATGCTAGCCACAAATTATTTAGATATAATAAGAAGTCTTAAAGTATACCATTACCTTGAGGTATCGATATCAATAAGAGGAATAAAAGTCCTGCCAAAGATGAGAGTCCAATTGTATCGAACGCGATATACGTTGATGTTAAAAATTGCAGTGGTGTTATATACAAATAATGTAAATAGGGAGCAACCGATTCGAGTTTCTTCACATCTTCAGAGAGTAACTTTACTATTCTAGGTGGTGAAATTCGATTCAAAGAATATTGACTCAGTTTCAAAACCTAAAAGAAACAGTAACAGGTAAATCTGTTCATACAAATAGAATAAATATGTTTGGGAATTACCTTTTTTTGTATTAAAGAAGAACACGCCACTTTGGCCTTAGTACCAATACGAGCACATCCAACGAAGCAATGGTGATAAATCAAATTATTAAGAAGTGCTAAAATAATAATAATTGCCGCGAAATAGTTGATGGCTTGATCATTCTCTTCCGCGAAATGTCTTATATACTCTGCTAATACGATTGGATGAAGGACTCTAAAATTAAACAAATCTAAGATATATAAGAACAAACTTTAAAAAACCACCTTCAATTCCCACCAAAAAAAACGCAGGAAAATGAAGACGACAATCGAATTGCATCCCAAAAATGGATGATTCGAATTGCATCCCTTCACAGAGAAAGTGCCGGTAATTAACTTACTTTTCAGTCAACTTCGCACCAACGTTGCCACTTGCTAGAATTCTGAGAAGAAATTGTTTTTGTCTTCTTAAAATACCCATTTTACTTCAGCTTACAATAATGAATATTTATTTCGTTAAAATAAAATTGGTCAACGGGATGCAATTGGAATTAGTGAAAAATACGAAGTATATGAATATAAAAAACTACTTGAATATTTACCTAATTACAACGCTTTGTATGAACAAAAGCAAACCATAAACCAAAAATGAGTGACCAAATGAATATAATAAAGCTTTTTTCAAATTCGGACTTCGATTTTTAATTCTGGACTTTTTCAATTCATCACTCCAACTTCTAAAATAAAAATACCTGGTGTGATTTATTAATAATATAAGAATGTCCATACATCTACAGGGTGTTTTATAGGTACAGGAAATCTAATTTCCAACGAACTAGTAAGACTTGCTGCAAGAATTTCTCAAATCCTAAAAGTCTAGGAAAATTAGGCTTTTATAAAGGTCTTTTTAAATCTGCGAATAGTTGAATGACTAAATCTACAGATCTACTGTTAGTTTTCTATGTTAAAAATGTCAGTATATGTCAATGGCATTAAATAATCTTGCTATCATCTGCATTGGGTGCTTTACCAGACATGCTTCATATTATTGGCGTTAGAATTTAGTATTTTGAGGAACTTTCCTCTTTTACCTCGAAGCAGCTTTTACATCCATTTTTACTTACCTTTCTAAATCTTCACTCAAGACATTAGCCGAATCCGCGTCAACTGTATCATAAATATCACGAATTTGAAGAGAGCGGTTGGATCCATATTTTAAAAATGGTAGTACCCAACTAAAAAATTTATGAAATAATGTATAACAAGTTCCTATCTTAGCAGAGATAATACAATAAAGTGTCTATGTACAAAGCTTCAGAAAAGTGGTGAAAATTGGACCAAAAATTTTACTGTTACGCAAAAAATAATAATATTATAAAAGCATCGATGTTTTATGGTTACTCTCTTCTTTGGTTTGTTAAAAGTATTAGGAGTGTTGTTTGTGATCAGATTATTTTCGAAAATATTTTCGTAGACCCCATTTTAGGTTTACCATTCGAGCAACTAAATAATTTCGACCCACAATTACGATTTATGCATTCCTAAGTATTATTACATGTTTTACGATAATTTATAAAATCTTATGAAGTGTAAGAAATTAATAGATATGTTTGCATTAAATATCAACTTTAAAAAATATATGAAGTTAGCTTCTAAAATTAGAAAAATTGATATTTATTTCAGAATCACACCTGTTCGAACAATTTTAGAGTCTGAAATATGTTTCGTGATTTGTTTAGCATAAAAAATATAAATAGCTGAACGCTATTTTAAAGCAATTGTTTCCAAACGGTTTAACATACTAAATAAATTTACTAGTATATAGCCCAGTTTCCAGAGCTGAAACTAGGCTCTAAGGTACTTTTTAGGGTGTAGAAATCGCTATTCAAGCAAGGCGTTCGGGAAAAAACTAAAGTATCTTTGACTAAAATGTACGCAAAGAAAAAAAAGAAATATTTTAAAGTGGAGACTCTAAGCTTTCTCAGGAAGCCATTAGTTTTTAAATATTTTTTGTTTTCTGATAGAGAATTGGACCAGAAGTTATAATTTCCATAATTCTCATTGCTTTTTATATAACAAATAAAATCCTTGTACATTTTTATAAAAATAATTAAAATGATTAACATTGTCTCTGTTTAATAAAACTTAACTTTTAAAATAATCATTTTTTTACAGAATTAATTCGACGCCATTTTTATCTTCAAAATAGTGTTCATTTATTTACATAAAGCAAGAATTATTATTTTTTAAATATAGTTAAAAATACACTTTATAATGTGTAATAATTCAAAAAAAAATGATTTTTCAAGTCAAATCAACCTAAATATACTGTATGTTGTTTTCTATTATGGTCAATTTTAGTACCTATAATTTTATTAAATAATGATTTATTTCAAACAATATCGTGTCATTTTGAGAAATATCTATGCATCTAGTATGTACAATGTGTACTTGTGATATAAATAGCTGTTTTTAAGTAAATACATTACATTAACACATCATCATTCTTATTCAAAAATAAATCTCCTGGCTCAATTAACCATAATATTTGTTTCACAACTAAATAATATATTGATTTGGATAATTTTATTTTGTCTATACTGAATTAGTTTCAAAGCGCAAATGTAACAATTTTTTACTTAAAAAGTTTTAAATTAATTGATACGGACATTTTAAAGGAAATTATTTTTGATATGGCTAATAAAGGAAGTCCTGATGACATAAATGTAGAATTTTTGAAGAATTGTTTTGGTAATGTTGCGATGCCCTTAATTAACATTATAAATACTTCTATAGAAACCAATACAATTCCATCAATCTTAAAAGTTTCCACTATAACACCAATTGCTAAAGTTACTAATTCCAATAAGGCAACTGATCTTAGACCAATCAATATGCTTTGTACTATTGAGAAAGTATTGGAAAAGGTAATTTATAGTCAACTTGTTGAATATCTAGAACAAAATAATTTGTTAAATAGTGTACAGTTGCGAAACAGCAATACAGTATGTTTTAGATGATTGGAAACTAAACCATAATAATAAATTAATAACGGGCGCTGTTTTTTTAGATCTTCAGCGGGCATTTGAAACTGTTAATCGTTCTTTACTTATTAGAAAAATAGAAAGTTTTGGTATCATTGATGGGGCTCTAAAATGGATAATTGGATATTTAGATAACAGAAAACAGAAATTAAAATTAAATAATATTTTATCTACGGAAATTACAAACGAGTGTGGTGTACCTCAAGGCAGCGTGTTAGGTCCCCTACTTTTTTTATTGTATATGGATGATATTTCATTTATTATCAATAAATGTTACATTCATCTCTTTGCAGATGATACTTTAATTTATTATGCATCAAATGATCTCCTCGATATAATTAATGTAATTAATGAAACACTAAATTTAGTATATAAGTGGTGCTGCTTCAACTCGTTAAAAATTAATAACAATAAAACGAAATTCATGATTAAAGCAAATGACAAACAGTATCATAATTTCAAAAAACATAATTATAACATTAAAATAGCAAGTGATAAAATTGAATTAGTAAAAAAAATTAAATATTTAGGTGTAATAGTAGACAATAGAATGTTATTTAAGGAACATGCTGCCTACATTATTAAAACGATAGCATTCAAAATTAACTACTTAAGTAGGCAATCCAAGCATCTAAATCAATGATCACTTTTACTTTTGTATAACAGCTTGATTTTACCTCACTTCACTTACTGTGGAACAATCTTGTATTTACTAAACCAAAATGAAATTGGAAGACTTCAGAAACTTTAGAATAGAGGAATGAGAGTAATACTATCTTGTGATAGAAGAACAGATATAACATTAATGTTGAATACATTAAAATGGTTATCTGTTAAAAATTACTTTCTTTATCTAACAATAATATTTATTTTTAAAATAAAAATTGGTAAAGTTCCTATATATTTACGTGACAAATTAAAGTATAATTTTGAATTTCATGAATACAATACAAGAAGTCGCTCAAACTATCATATACGTCAGGCTACTAATGTCAATTCAAGTAACACAATTTTCATTAAAGGAGTTCAAAACTTTAATGAACTACCGGAGGATATTAAGAATACTACCTCGATTAATATATTTAAGAAGAAATTAAAAGGGTACATGTTAGACCAACAAAAGGTTTAGTATAGGAACCTGCTAATACACTTTTTTTCTTTCTTTTATTTATTGTATTGTTTTTATTTGTATATTTTTAATGTAGGTATCTATATATTTTAATTGTGATGTAATATGATTTTAAAGTTTTTACTTAGAGTAATTGTATTAGCTTATATTGCTAAATAAACGATATATATATAATGGTCATTTTTGTATTTACTATGGTCTTTATTTTTTTAAATGTGTGTTCTCATCGTGGGGAGCTGACTCTAAAATCAATTATTATTCTACAAGTCGCACACACGATCGATTTTGGATTTTGTCTAGGATAATTTCAGGTTTTGCAAATAGTTTTAGGAACTTTAAACTGTACTCCTAATTCTGCACTTTTGAAACATAATTTCAATTGGCTTGGTAAATTTTTTTATCTTAATTTTGGAATAACATTTTCTCAGAAAATTATGTGTATGGATTATGGGAAAATAATCATAATCAGAATGACGAAAATGTTTAAAAAGATCATACGAAATCTTTTTCGTCTATCTGCAGCTTCTTTGCATATGTTTATTTCAAAATATCACAGTAAATTTAACCATTGTGGATAAAGAAAATTAAAAAAAACTAGAAGTACCTACTTACCAAAAAAATAATTTAGAAAATGGATTTGCACTAACTTCCGGTGAAATATTTGGCAATTTAAGACCCGTTTCCATTACAAAAAAAGTTAAAAATATACATGAAAACACTGAAAGTAAATTATTAAAAGTAAACTACGTATATGACTACATAAAAGTAATTTTTTTAATAATAATTCACTATCTGTATCTACGTATTTATCAACAGTACACTTTTAATGATTTCGATAAAGAAAACTCCATCGAAACGTAAATTTTAATTCTTATTCGGTATTGGGAATTTTGTTTCTACAATTGACTATGTTTTGTAATTTTTTGATAGAGGTGAATTCACCAAAATTTGAAGCATTTTTTTATAAATCGCACTGTTTCAAAAGTATTCAAAGACTTTCTTACTGTCCTTAGAAATTTTATTTTTGTTTAAATTCCATAAAAAATACATAAATCAATAAATGTTATTTGATACTTGTACCAATAAAATTAATTTTTCTTCAAAACTGTGCCGGAACAAAAATAAAATAGAAATAAGGTAAAAACTAATAATATAACTTATTTATTTGATGAAATGAATTACTATTGGTAGTTGCGGTTAAATTCAGGGATGTATGCAAGGAAATTTTACAAAAACTGCTTCACAGTTTTTACCACCCTGTATTTATGTCATGTCACAAAAATTCCGATGTATGACGTTATGACAACGCACTAGAAAGATGAAGTGGGTGATAGGGGGCAAACCTCCTAGTCTCGGAAGGTTCTTAGCATTTATATTACCCAAACAACTCAATTCTGGGAAGTTATTCCTTATAAATAAATTTCGCTCGAGATCTGTACCAACTTTCTACGGCCCTGTCTAGAAAGAAAGTATTACGTTGGTCGCAATTCATTTTCTCGCTCGACTGATCTACCTACAAAGTTCGAACATTACTAACCAGATATCGAGTTTCTGAAAATGCTAATTTTGGCGGCCTTAGCAATTTCAAAAATAGACTCGAAAAGCAGGAGAACGGGTGGGGAAACGAATCTATCGGGCAAGAAAAAGGAGTAGGGACGAGGGAACTCTGAGGTTCTGGCAGAAACATCTTCAACAGTCAGCACCCAGTCCTTGTTGACTGCTCACATTTTCCATCGTTGAGAACAGGTATGTTTTAAGCTATCCCAGGAATTTTTCCGCTGGATTATGGTGTAGTGATAGTGAATTTTTTGTGCTATATTTTGTGATTCACAAGTTCCATACTATAGTGGATTGCGTAAGAAGTTGTGCTGCTTATATTAATACACGTTTCTCCAAAAAAATTACATTCTACTGATGTAAAATATACAGGGTATCGGCTGTGCTCAATATATAATGCATTATATAACCAATAGTGTAGAGGTTATTTATGAAGCCGGGGATTTTAAAAATATCCCATGCATTTAATTTAATAGAAAAAAATAAGGATTGCTTTTAAACTATACAATTTAAAAAAATTCCAATTTAACTTAAAAAAACTTTAATTAAAAAGTCTACAGAAATAGAAGATTCGGATCAAAGAAAGTACCTACTATAAAAATAGAGATCGATGTACATATTGTCTCACTCTCTCAACTGTGGAATGGAGCAGCCTTGCCAGCAGTATTAAAATGACTTATTTTTACACCGCGTAAAATTAGTTTTACCAAATCCATATATCTATATACGTCTCTTTATTATCTTCAATCATCTTGTGTTGGTATAAGCAAATATTCCCGGTTATTAAGATATATAAAATTATTTATTAATAATAATAAAAAGGGGGTTTTTAAAAATAAAAAATTTGGGCTGGAGGTTCTAATAGAGGATTTCGAAATTATTTAAAATACTATTTTAGACTTTAAATGAATTAAAAAACAAGAAACATTTAGTGGTACTTCGAAGTAATGAAAACTTGGCAACAAAAATGACATTTAGCATTGTAAAAAATGCTCTAATGAGTCTATTACACTCGTATAATTAGGTCAACTAAAAACGAAATGGTTTACCCCTACCAATAGTACTTTTATTTTTATAATTTTTACCTCGTACATCAAATTAGCATTAGTAAATCCAATTTTCAAGAATACCGAGGAACAGGCTTATTAATTACGCAAATCAGCAAAACTTAAGTACTTTCAAGCATTTATCGGTGTTTCCTTTATAGTATAATTCTAATTCATAAAGAAACTTAACCTTGTCTTTACACTTTTTCCAGACTTAGGATTGATTTGCTTGTTTACTATTACAACTGATAGTTAGTAGGATTAGATAAAATTCCCAAGTAAAAGACTAGCAGTAAGTCTCAAATATCTTGAATCGTAAATTAACAGTCTTCGGATTCAAACGCTTCATAATCTTCATTATCTGCTTCCTCTAGATGCGAATTTATGGATTTTAGTACAGTTTAAAAATCTAAAAAATTGTTTTACCTTTAGAATATCGTAGAATTCCACTAACTAGATGTGGATGTTACTCATTTAATCTTATATATCGTTTGGTTTATACCTAATTTGTAACGCGGTGAAAATGTGGCATTGAATAAAAATAATTTCTTTCTTAAAGCAAGCAAGTAAGCTTAAAAATATTAAAATGGCGAAAGAAAAACGTAAATTTTGTCGTAACACGATAGTAAACATAAAATTGTGCGAGAAACCAAATTCGGTGATGGGAAAACAGATTTGAGCTATTTTGGATTCAGGCCAACATTTTCTATTTTTAACCTACGGGTATATATGAAAGGCGATACAAAAATAGATCGTCACATCGCGTACACTCGATTGATCTTTACTATAGAAACGTTTTTTTCTTAATCGAATTTCTAACAATTCTTTATTTTTCAGAACAACTAAACAACTACCAAAATGGCGGACGATGAGGTTAGGTACGTATTCAGAAACGAATTTATTTTTTTTTTTCAACTTTTATTAAAATTTCATGGTGGACTAAAGCGCATGATTAGAAAAATACAGGTTAACAGGCCGACATATCGGTTTTTTTATTGTTAAAAAGTTTCAAATCAAATGCAAAAACTGCACATTTGAAAACAAGGATAAATAATTTAACAAAAACCTAATTAAAAAGACACCGCGGATTTTTCAAGATTTTGCTGTAAATTTGCCAATTTTTCAGCAGTCAAACCACCAATCTTCCCTGTAAATCTAATAGGGGTAACTTCGCCCTTTTTAAGTTTTTAACTAACAACTAAAGGTTGTTGGTGAGACATAACACTTATATCATCTGGTAATTAGCTCAAATATAATAAATTAGATATTTGTGGTTTGCTGAAAGATAGATCTATCCCTTGGACTTAGTTAATAAAACGTTTTTTTTCAAAAATGCGACATAACACTTTTATCCACTTATGTCTTCAATTTATACAGGCTATTTGGGCCATTTCCGTGATGCTTGGAGGAGTTGAAGTAAATGTTTTACTTGTATCTTCACTACTATCCATAAATGTTGCAGGAATCGTTAAGCTTTCAGTCTTCAGTCCGATTCAGGACGTCAAACTTGTTTATATTAATAATTCTTGTTTGCTAACTTGTGGCCTAGGCAAAATATGTTTTTATTTATATTGGTTAACTCGATTATTAATAATTTTTATTTATTTTTTTCATGTGCAGTATGAAAACAATGAATTCGTCTTTCTCCGACGAAAAAGGTAAATATTAACTGGCATGCTACTATTCCAACAAAACTTTTAACCTCTTAAATTTCTAGTTGACTTTATTTTAAGGCATCTACTATTAGAGACGAGTAGATACCATACGCTAAAGCATTTTATCAATTTTTTAAATATACTTTTACTTCTAAGAATTGCAGAACTGTAGAACGCTTTATAGCTGTTTTGTAGTTATGCTGGATTTACTGGTAAATTCAGCGATTCTTTATCTAGAAAATTTTATTTTAATTTTCTTTGATTTAATTTACTTTTAATAAAATGTAAGTAGGTTGGATTTTTTTTGTGCTAACATAAATTTTCATCGATTTTATTTATAGCTTGTTAAGTATGAGTACAAATTAGTTCAGAATTGTATTTATTTCAAAACAAACTGAACATTCTAATGATGTTTAATCTCCTTAAAACCGTCACGATCGAACTAATTTGTACTTATGGAACTAACCCTATGCTGCAAGAATATTCTTTATTTCATCTACCCTAAACAATTTACACACAAACCGATTTTTAAAGTAATTCATTAATAATAATCTTATATTTGTGTTTTTTATGTTAATAATAATTGTTGCACTATTTTACGTATTTGTACATTTTTCTGTCAGGTTTAAAAACATCAGTTTTATTAATGTCTCATTAAATGTAATTTAATATGAAATTAATTTTTCACAATGTTTTGTCCTAAGCACTGTCACAGTTTTAATATTTCACACGATCACACAATAACCGAAATTCATTATTTAAAGGATTCTAATTAATCTGGTTTATTTTTTATTTTTTTTCAGAGAAAGAAGTTGGAGGAGGCACGTAAAAATCATTTTCAAAAATTCTTCCGAAAATAGCAAACTTAGCAGAGACAATTAAAATTTTATAGACTTGCTTTGTTTTTTAATTTTCTTGTTTTTACTTTTAGTGTTTTCGGTACCGAAAACATACATTATTATTGGTTAAAAACGAAGTTAGAACTGTAATATTACGTGTCACGCATTCCAAAGATTGGATTTAAAAAACTGACACTGAAAGGCACTTCTAGTATATTATTTTAGGTTTAGAGATTGAAATAAAATTACTGATTCTGGATGTACAGAATCAATAATTTATTTAATTAAACTCGTTTTTTTAGGTTCAAATTTAACCAACAAGCCTCTTTTTAATTTTAGTGTTATAAATTTTTTTATTATAATGAAATATTATCGTTATATCTATCTGGTTTGTTGCTATTTTTGGAATCTTTCTTTAAAACTGAAATATTGATCGAATTTTTGAAAATAAAAAAATAGGAAAAGAAGAGGAAGCAGGCGGAAATCGAACGCAAAAGGGCTGAGGTTAGGGCTCGTATGGAAGAAGCCTCCAAGGCAAAGAAGGCCAAGAAAGGTTTCATGACCCCTGAGAGAAAGAAGAAACTTAGGGTGAGTACTTATTTTGTTTTTAATTATTTATTAAATATTTCCTACCAAATATTATTTGTTTGTTGTAAACTTGAGGAAAGAATTTTCGAAAAATATGACATAACATAAATAATTCTTTTCTCAATCCAGGGATACCAAATTGAAATTCTTTTGTACGTTTAGACCAGGCCAAACCAATTTTAAATATACTGCTAAGAATTTTTTTATTTCAAAAATGATTGGCCCTGGTCTATTTATCTATGCCTATTTTTTTAATTATATGGGATATCAAAAGGGATTTATAATTTATTATTCGTTTACCTAAGCATATTAAAGTTAACGGTTCTTCTGAATCAACATCTAAATTTTCGTTAAACAATTTTCAGTTACTGTTGAGAAAGAAAGCCGCTGAAGAATTAAAGAAAGAACAAGAACGCAAAGCAGCTGAAAGAAGGCGTATCATTGAAGAAAGATGTGGTAAACCCAAATTGATCGATGATGCCAATGAAGGTAATGATGTTTTCTTTTTTAATAAACAAACCCAAAATAACAAGAAACTTGTTTTCCATTTCTAGGTTGGTTTAAATCAATTTAACAAAAAATTTAAAAGCGCATAAATTCTTTTTCAATTAGGCAATAACAAAGCAACGAAAAATGTTTCGTATTTTGTTTTTATTGAAGAAATTGGTGCAACATAATCAAATATCTTCAAAAAAGTAAAAAAAAACTTGTAGACATACCTACACACGTTACCACATAATTCGAGATGGTTAAAAATGTTTTTTATTACTCTTACAGTTGATGGTTTATATATTTATATATCTTTTTAATTGAGTTCAATATAAAGGGTTAGTTCAAGACAATACATGGTATAATAACCTATATAAAGTAAACAGTAGACCAGATTGAGTGGAACCGTTTACAATATACCCATCAGCTGTAAGAATTGTAAAATTATCAGACTTCTAAGTTTGATCAGTCAATCCAAAATTGTTTAAAATTTAAAAGTGGGGCAGATAAATCAAGACCGGCTTTTAGTTCTTCCTAAAGTATTTATCAACGATGAAAAACGAACTTTTGATTTATTTAAAAACTCTTTTTAACACGTATTTTTTCATAGAACAACTTAAGAGTATTGCCAAAGCATATCACGATAGAATTTACAACCTGGAAGACCAGAAATTCGATTTGGAATATCTAGTCAAAAAGAAAGATATGGAGGTTAGATGTAGTAAAAGAATTTTTGCACGTTGGGTTTTTCTCAGGCTATAAAATGTATAATGTTGCACTCAACTTTTTTTTTTCGTTTTTGTTTACCGCACTGGAAAAATATTGATGACAGTTATTTTTGACAGCTCAAGAGTTTCTTTCGATATGGGGGGTACAATTTTATTTTTATTCCAATTCCCATACAGCAAACCAGGGTAACCTGTGGGTAATAGTGGGGATATTATCTAAAAAATTGATTTAATTTAGACTCTTTTTAATGTTTCCAAATGAATATTTTTCCACGGTAATCAAAACTTTTGCTTTTTGCTTTTTCTCTATTACAACCGGATACTATTTTTTCTTTTTTCATATAGTGCAGCAATTTTTTCGTTATTTCATTAAGGAATCTCTATGAAATTACGGTGTTTTTTAGGTATAGGCAAAAAAAACACCAAAATTTTAAACAACGAAAATAGATTGTTAGATTCGCTAAGCCCAGTGTGAACTAGAAACACTAAATATGGCAGGGTGTTAATGAATACGTAGTACAGACTTTTAGGGCATGTAGAACTTGCAAAAATACAGTTAAAAGCACAACTTTTCACTCTATTTTTTCATGTTCCATTAACACCCTTATAAGTATTTATTGAAAATATACAGAAATATTTTTAATAGAGTAGGAATCTCAGAAATCTGTGGAAAATATTTAGAAATTTCAAATTTATTTTTTACTTTCGAAGATATTATATCAAAAATATTTTTTTCTATTTCTAAAAATTTTGTTCATAACCTCTACAGGGTGCAAATCATTAAGAAACTCCATCCCTATCTCAAGATAATATAGGGAGTCAGGATCAGACATCGCACTTTAGTAATAGTCAAAAGTTCAAACTCAAAAACGATAAAATTTAGGTAGGTGAAGGCCTGAGAGATAATTTTTAATATAAAGATGGATTGAATCAAAATGTGTTGCATCGGAAATGTGTAAAATATGACAAAAGGGTAAAAAACTAGAGAACTGTTTAAATAGCGTAAAAAATGATCAAAAAACCTTCAATAAAGTGATTAAGAACGTCAAAAAATAGATTTTTCAAATTGATAAAAATTTTTGACATAGTTATATCAGATAATCCAGAAGTGGGGATAGGGTTAAGGTTGTTTACACTAAAGTGCGATGTTAATATAATGCAAATTATCGTAAAAAATGTACATCGAAATCTAATACTACAAAAAAACTTCCTCCAAAAATTGTTCCAAAATTAAAAAAACTCACAAGCTATTTCATTCTAGCCACTTGTAAACAAGTATGTGAAACTTATCACAGACGTATTAATGACCTAGAAAATAAGAAATATGACCTCGAAAAGGAAGTGGAATTCAGAGATTTTCAGGTAGAAAATGGAGGGCATGAGGAAATTATGCACATGCGTAGAATAACAACACACGTATTATTTAGAGCTTTTTGCACAATTTTGCGATATCAAGAAAAATGTTGGCCGTACAACGTAAAAGGCACAATTGAATAACATTTATATGTCTACTCACCGCTGAAAGTTAACATTTATTTTTTTGATATTTGTTCCTCAATCATAAATAGTTAAATTTAAACATTTTTAGAAGATAGGAGATATTAAAAAAAGACGTACAAAAAGGATTTAATAATCAAGAACCAAAATATTTTTTCTATTCTCGAATTGCTGTCTGGGGGGTCTGATCTTTGACGGAACTGTAATTTTTAATAAAGTGCTTTGGAGCTTTTATGAAATTTTTTAAAACAGAAAATATACATGGGATGAAAACACAGGGCACATATTTCCTACAAAATACGTGTTAACTTTCAATCTTCACATTTTTTCGTGTTTATTGAGTTTTTTGTAAATACTCTTTACGTATTTACTGTAATTTCAATTCAATTTTTCGAATATTTGCTTGTTGCTTATTGCTTGGTCCAACCATTTCCTACTGAAAGAAGAAAATTCAATTTATACATGGTGGAGACATTTATAAAACATTCCAAAATTGGGATCTTGTTACCTGTTGTTAAAGGCTTTGTTCTTCAACGATTCGAAGAATTTTGAAAATTCTTATTGTTCCTATAAAAATCCACTTTGTTAAAGTAGGTATTATTACATCCAGGACTCTATCTCAAAACACTGTAAATAATCAAAATGACTAAAAAGCATAAACACAAAAAAAATAACTTAAGTTTTGAACACAAAATTAATTTTAGGTCAAACATTAATTAGTTTATTCTTAATTTTAAATTAAAATAAAAAATCGGCGAAAGATGAGGCAAAATATTTAATATTTAACATTCCAAAATTTGTGTTAAAAACTTAATATTAATATATTTAAAATGTCAAAACTGGGACACATTATAAACTGAATACAATGAAAAATACTGGGTGTATAATGTTAACTGTCTTCTTCTAGCCGAACTACAGACTATTTGTAAATTGTATCACGACAGAATTGCCAAACTAGAAGGGGATAAATATGATTTAGAAGTAATCGAACGTATCAAAGCCCAGGAGGTACAAATTATACACGATACACAGGCCTTGTTGCGTTTTTCTTTTTCTTTATTATTATTATTTTAGGTCGCACTTAAGGAATGGCATTTTTAAATTGGTAAACAGTGTCCAAATAATGATAATTTAATTACTACATCTCCATTTACTTGTGCTTTAAATCCAGTTTTATATAATTATTTGTTTACTTAGACGGGCATAACCCATACGGATAAGCTATGAAGGTTCGGAAAATTAACATTGAAACGAAATTATTATTTTTTGGAACACTATTATGTTTTGACCTGCAATGTAAATATTTTGCCACAGCTGTTTGTATCTAGGAACAACAGTTGTACAAAGCTAATTAAATGAAATACTCAATAATTAATAATAAAAAAAAGCTCAAAAACCGTCATAACAAATTAATTTTTAACATGAGGAAAAAGTTTTTCTAAACTATGAAGTATATTTTACAATTTTAATTTTGAGATAAATTTCATATTATTGTACAAAGCAACTAGCAAAATTTTAAAGAGTGTAAACATTGTAGTTTATTGAGTATTTCTAGAATGAAACAGTTGTTAAGGTATCGGGGCATTAACGAGTAGTATCTAATAATTTGCTGACTGCTGGTTCCGTTTCCGATTTCTAGGGCAACTTAAGAAGATATGCAAAGACTATTATGACCGCATGTATATATGTGAGGAGCAGAAGTGGGATTTGGAACGTGAAGTTCGAAAACGGGACTGGGAGGTATCTTGACACCCACACTGTCATATAATTCCACTTGTTTTGTGCTTCATATCATACATTATATACATATGAATTAAAAAAAATTACTGATTGATGATTCACCAGTATCGAAATAATTATATTGACAAACGAAGGAGCTGGCGTGTACAGTAAAATACTTAACTGGGTTAATTTTTCTTTAAAAAAATTATTTTTATAACTTCAATCCCTCCTTCCAACGTAACTCAAAAATATGTTAAATTGCCAATAACTTTCTTTCTTTCTTGAGTAAATTTTAATTTATTTAAATCCTTTTTATACTGTCATTATATTATATAAAACTGATAGTAAGGAAGATGACAATCAAGATTTTTGTCTCATAATAGCGTCAAAATAAAATCTCGAAAAAATACGTTTTCTATGTGAAAAAGTCTCAGCCTCTCGAATCCATTTTTTATTTTTTTAATAACATTGCTAAAACTCCCACGTTTTTATTTACGAAAAACAGCGATTTCACAGCAGAAATGCCCCCCCCTTCACGAAGATGCTACACTTCTGGAAGTTACTACTCACCAGTCATCTAATCTATCGATTTTACACTGTTTTAGGCTCCTAAGCAACATGGTTTTGGTTGTCATCTCTCTTACTATGATCTAATATCGTATTTAAATTCAAAATTCTGACACATGCCATCTTCTTTAAAATTTAAATATTTTTTAAATAACTTAAATTTCTGCTGCTAACATATATTTTATCATTTTTTATTAAACAAAAACTTTTATAAAGTTTTTATTGATTCTTTTATAATACGCGCGTGAATTATCAACACCACATAAACATATACATATATCAAACATAGTTATGTTGTGTATACTAAATATTACTTAATGATTAGTAAATACATGAAGTGTTAAGCCGTAGTGTCCCTGTCCTGACCCATATGTGCTCTCAGCATCAAGAAATCAGCGAAAAAGGCAAAAATCTACCTCTCAATGTTTGACAAGTATTTATAGACATCTCTCAAATTAAATATTTAATTTACTTTATTATTGAGAATATATAATAAATAATAATGCAATTATATGTAGTTACAAGAATGTACTATCATATTTTGTTAGTAACTTTAATATTTTAATGACAAATTGTTTTCTATAACGTAAAGATTTGACATTTTATATATTTGGTTTAACTAATTCAAACTATTTTAAATTGAAGATCTGGGTAATATAGGAATTTTTTTTAAGTCAAATCTTTGGAGGTAGAATAGATAATATCATACATTTTCTACAGCATTAAACAATTACAATTTACCAATTTCTTTATAAGCTTGCTAGTCAACAATAGCCCTTCTCTCCATAGCTTAGCCTGCTTGCGATAATTTGCTTATATAAAAATGTTAGCTAACTTGAATCCGATCATTCATTATTATTAAATTGACTAAATTTAATAACAAATACCATTTTATTAAGGACGAATTTCTAGTCTTTTCTATATTTTTTATTCTCCGATTAAAAAAAGTGACAATTTTAAAAGTTTTTAGACAGTCAATGCCGGTTCCTTAGTAGTGAAATACTTTGAGTAATTGATTGCTTTACTGCTACTTTCAATTTTTATTAAATCTATTATAATATTTAGTTTGTGATCTATAACCAGTCTAAATTGTTTAATTGACTAGACTATAAATGTTCATACAACTTTAGTAAAATGGTATCATACAATTTTTGTTCGTAGGTGGAAAATGATACATATTCAAGGTAGTTTCTTTAAAAATATTTAGGAAAATACGTTTATTTGGTTTCATATTCTAGAACAAATTAAAATACCTAAATTTCCACCTATTTTGATAATGTTTTAAGCAACACAAGAAATGAAATTTTGTCGATATCATTAACTACAAAAATGTTGCTTAAAAACTTAGTTCTAGTCGTTGTAAGTAACAATACTAACCCTAAATATAGTCCGGTAAATAATATTAGTAAATAGAAAGCACTAAAATTATAGCATTAACGCTTTTACCCCGGCAAATTATCCTTGGGATACGGCATGGCCCTTCATGCTTCCTCCTTTATATTTTTTTTAGTAAATACCCACTATATAATTTTATTTTATTTAACCATTTCAAATCACCAAAAGTACCGGGATACAGATTCAAGGAAAACGGAACCTGTCAGATCAGAAGTGCCATGCTTTATCCTGCTCTTCCTTCAGTAAAACTCAAATGTGTTTACCAAGAACACTTTTCTTAACAATAAAGATACTTTGGGTCTGTATAGGGGGGTTTTTGAGATTTTTTCTAAGGAGGGTAAATATGCCAACATTTTAAAAATAAAATAAATTAACTGCTTTCGACGTAAAAATTCTTATTCGGCATTAAAATTCCTGCGCTGCAGCATTAATCTAGTTCATCAGCGCTATAAAATATATCAAAATAGTAACACAGATTTGTCAGAATTTAACTACTTCAAAATAACAGCTTTAAAGTTACAGCGCAAGCTCATTAAACAAATTTAAAATCTATTTTTAGGTCCTAAACAATATTCTAAATAGTCCTGCACAGTTTCAGTGTAATTTTCTCGTTTTTTCACTATTTTTATTGCTTTGTCTACAACAATCCGTTGTGAACTCCCTTGATTCTTCGATTTGTCCTCTAATAATTATCTCAATCTTTATCAATCTGACCATTCCTTTGGTTTATCAATTTATTTTGGTATATTTCTGCTGCATATTTTAATGGCCATTATTTTTAGTAGATATCTTGTATTTTGTTTTCTATTTCAATGTCCAATTTGTGATCCTAATTTTATTTTACTTATTACATTATCTATTTCATCTTCTTCTATTGCTTTAACTTCTTTATTTTCGAATCGCGTTAGCTCTTCAAAATATTATTTCCTTCTTCTTTTTCTGACATCATTGCATTTTTTGTATGTAGTAATCACTCTTAATTATAATTGAAGAAAGAAAAACTATCATTTTGAACGAGTTTTTAAAAAATTTAATAAACGCCTGTACAGACCTATTTTTACATATACTTTTTTTCACAGAGTAAAAGTTGAGTAAAGCTTTGTAAATATAAATACCATGTTACTCAACTTTTACAGCAACAACGCTGTGGTTACATAAACTTTATTTTCTGGTAAACATAAGTCCGATGAAAAGATATTACAGGATCTTCCAATGTACTTATAAATGTTATAGATATTTCTAAAGGTACTTTAATATTTTTTCAATTATTTTCTATTTAACTGCAACGTCAAAATCTGATGCAGCTTTTGACTGAGCAGTTTTAAATAAAAGGTGTACATAAACTTTACTGGGAAGGGTATTAGGATAGATTTAGTATAAATAAATAAACAGAATCATAAAAATTAAAAGTAAATTTCTCATTATTTACTACCCGTCGAGGATTTGACAATAACAATGAATTTCTACTTAAAAACTTTGATTCTATATTGAAAATGTGACAACCGAATGAGGAATTTGTTTTTGATTAAAAAAATTAGCTTAAAATTAATGAATTAATTGGCTTATGTAGTAAAACGAAAAGCTGAACAAGACCAGCGTTTAAATATTTTCGTTAGATCCTGGTTCTCCTGCGCATTGAATCCCGTTTTGAAGAAAAGGAGCGGATTTTTTGTACCTCCTTCCAATATACGTATTTTACGTTTTTGAGAAATAAGAATTTTTTGATATTTCTCTACCTGTATATTGTGTATATTTTTGTAGAAGCAGATATAATTATATTTTCCCCTGTGTATTGTTTGATCCAGACGTTTAGGAGTTTCTTGAAATTAACGGGATGTTTGGTAAAGGAAGAAATTTGTTACTGTCGATAAAATATTTGTTTAAACTATAATTGATCCAAATTGTAGTAGGGTGGGGATAAAAAACGTTACAAGCTTCTTCTTGATATCGAAATCCCTAAAATTTTTATAGAAACTAACATTATTTGCGTTTTTACAGTCAAACTCAAAATATATTTATCAACAACAAAAAGCTAAATATACAGCGTGTATTATTAATTCTATTTCAAACAAAAAATTAGTCTTAATCGGTGTGGTTGTAGCAACATCGATATTTACATGGTTATACGTTTTTTTAATTTCAATAATCAGTAAGTTGACGTTTTAGGGAATATCTGCATATTATCAATCCTATTTTGATATTTGACAATTCAATCATGAGTACTATCAACCAAAAACAACACCAATCACTACTTTGTGTTCAATAAAATCTTCTCTAGATTAGTTATTAGCTCTGATAAGTTCCATTGACAATGTTGGAAAAAGCGCTTTTAAGATCATTAAAAAAAACAGAAAGTCAACCAGACAAAGATACTTTTCTATGTGCAAATAAATATATTTTGACGTTACCTGTAAACCGCAGGTATAGGCAGGTGTTTAAACCTTTCTCTTTCTTGTATCCACTATCCCTGTCAATGTTCTGACTGTGCAAGCTTATTTAATTTTCCATATTTCTATTTTCTACTAAATTGGCTGCCTTAGCAGATTGTGTTTGTGTTATCAATAAATTTATAATTTTTCTTTATTATGTCATCACATTCGCACCAATACTAACAATGTTATTTTTAATATGTTACCTATTCTTTTAAAAATTCCTGTTTTCGAATATACAATTTTTAAAGGTTTTTTATACATCATCAAGTTTAGATATTTTAATTTTTCAAAGAATAGGTGACATTGATAATTTAGTAGCCATTCCTCTTTTTAATATTTTTATTTTTCCTTAGATCTCGGAATTAAACAGCCAGGTAAACGACCTCAGAGGAAAATTGTAAGTACAGGTTTCTTTATAACTTTTAACACATTTGTGTTGATTATTTCTAATTAAGATATTTGAATAAATCTTGGCATGTTGAAGATACAATCCCAGGGATGATTTAGTCAGTTAACATACCATATATGTTAAATTTCTTTAGCTAACTTTGCTTTCTTTTTGTGGTTTCTTACAATCAATCAGTATTAAACAAATAGCTCCCTTATTAACGATCACAATGTCACTAAATATCGCAATTGATTCAAACTTAAAACTACTTTTCAGCGTCAAACCTACATTGAAGAAAGTATCCAAATACGAAAACAAATTCGCCAAACTGCAGAAGAAAGCCGCCGAATTTAACTTCCGTAATCAACTCAAAGTTGTCAAGAAGAAGGAATTCACCTTGGAAGAAGAAGACAAGGAAGTAAGTACAAATTAATTTGGATGCGTTGAAATCTCTTTCAGATTTTAATCGAAAATTTCTAGAATATTTCTTCTACTTTAAAAGAGTTGGCTTTCTTTTACAATTATTAATATATTTATTTTCGGGAGCTCACAAAATTTTATAGTATCAAATTATTTGCAAATGTCCTATCATCTATCAGTACAACTGATAAATCGAATTATTTGATTGATAAATTAGAAGGTGGATTATTAGTTCAAAGAAATATTCATTTTTACGTTTTCTAGGGGTAAAAACAATTTAAGAAACTTCTGCTTACCGACATCAGTTTGAAACGTCAAATTACAAAATTGATTGAATGAATCCACCATTTAAAAAAGCTGTATAATCATATTTTTACTATCAAGTATTCAAAATTCATACAATAACGTTCCTGCGGTTTCTTGTTTTCAACAATTATGCTGGCTTTTATAAGTACTGTTAAATTAATGTTTTTAACTCATACTGTAACCAGTTTCTCTTTAATACACAAAATATTACATAACCTACCAAATACAAGTCACTCTTGAGTTATAAAAAGAAACTATATACCCATTGAAGTAATACTAAATTGTTTTACCTTGATAACAAATGATCAATAATCTGCTCTAATCAGTCAGAGTAAATCAGTTCTCAAGGAATCTTTTATGGATTTAATTCTTGAGCTAATCTTATGATAGTCAAGGACAAATATCTGACAACGTTGTCGACAGCTGACAGATCTTGACTGATGACAATGTCTAATAGGTTAGATATACGTGGGAGTCCCCTGGAAACATCGACAGATATCAGACATATTGTTGACAGATGTCCTCGCTTGTGCCCCCGCCTCAATTTGTTTTGGCGATCCTATAATGGCTTGATATTCTTAGTTTTGTTCTTAAGCTTTTGCTCAAAGAATGAAATGGTATATCAGAAAAATAGTTTCGCACTTTTTTCGAGAAAAAAAACTACACGAAATTTGCAATTAATACATAATTACTTAATAGATCGAGTAACTTTTATAGTTGTAATTTGATAATATTTGGTTACTTTATGAGTTGACGACTATAATTAACAGTAAAATACACGAATGTTATGAACTGTGTTAGAATAGCGTTTGTTTTTCGCAGACCAAGAAAGCGGATAAAGCTGAGTGGCAGACGAAGAAATGAACTTCTTAATCGACGTTATTTTTTTTTGATTTTACAATATTACAAGATTTTTTGAATTATACACACACACTACACTCAATAAAATATTAATAAATCCACTAGTATTTTGATCAACATTACCAGCTGATTTTTTTAGAAAATATGTATTTTTAATTTTTTTGGGCTTTTTTCTTTTTTTTTATGGAATAAGCCTTTAGAACAAGGTGAGCTCTGCTATAGCTTTTTGCTAGAATTTCTCTTGCACTGTTGTTGCATCTTTTAAAATAAACAAAAAGGACGAGACCTGGGAAGAAATTGGTTTTAAAACGAATTTAGTTTTCACAAATTACACAACTATCAATTCCATGTAATAAAAAAGTTAAAATTTATCCTTAATCCAATACAATTGATTATAGATCTAAAGACTAACTCAAATGTCAAATACAAGAACACTTATTATGATATCGTTGGACATTTTGCCGATGCAGCTTTGCCGTTGCCAGCATATTGCCGACCGATCAGGCATTGGGCCAGCAGACATAAGATCTGATTAGTTAATTAAAGAAAGAAACTCAAAGGCTTTCATATTAAAATTTATTTGGAAAAAAGTATTTATTTTAAAACCAATTTCTTAATATTATTATGCACAAATAGGAACAAAGTTAGGTATGAATTTAAAGCATACCTTTTTATAAAGTTTCAAGCTTGCGACTTGTGCCTGAAGCTGCTGCTAGAAAATAAGTTCAATACATCTTTAGATTACTAATTATTACACAATTTGAGTAATAAATAGTGACTAACTTTTGGCTAGACCTTCTACCTTATGGCGAACAAACTAGAATATTTTTTTAGAAAAGAACAATTATTAGATTTAATATTTGTCAGAAAAACACAAATTCTGTATTTAACCTAGAAAAATCAATGTTTCCTTTCAAAAAAGATAATAAATTATTTTAAAAATGATATTTTAATACCAATATTATTTGTTTTTATTAGGATTAATTAATTAAAAATCATTCTATATCAGGTTATTTTAAAAACCTCTGGTTCGTTTGCCAAAATTTGAAGGATTATTGCCTCTTCAACTGAACAAGCATTTAGTATATTTAACGAGCTTTACCTCAATTCATTACAAGGGACTGAGTTGGGAAAAACGATCCATACTGTTTCAATAAAAATATAAATAAAGTTTATTTTTTATTAACTTTATTTTAATTCTATTTTAGACACATATCTATAAAAGTGTGTTTCATATTCATATGTCTTAAGTATTTTTAGATAGATAGATTTATTTATTAAATAGGAACACCTAATATAATAATTTAACATACAACACAATAAAACTATTGAATTAACAACACTAAAGTTATTACATATTAAAAATATAATACAATACAAAAAAATTATTACCATTGGACAATTTTATCTGATACTCATAAATTCTTTGATCTTTATTGGTAGATTGTTAAAGTCTGAGAAAACTTTAAAAAACAATGAATTCATTGTACTTTTATGGCAAGTTCGCGAAATATATATGTTATTAATATTTCTTGTGTTGTGTGAATGAACATCTTTGTTAAGAATAATATATTGATGCAAATATTCCGGAGCCATCTGATTTACAATTTTCGAAAAAATAAATGTTGCCAGCTTGTCAATCAAGTTACATACCTGGGGATTTTGATTCGCATTCTGTTAACTTCAACACGATATACTTAAAACTGAATATGAAATGCTTGATAAATTCTACTGGGAAACAGAAAGATTGTTTTTTATTAGTTTAAAGCTAAAAAAATTTAATACCGCTTTAATAGGTTAATTAAATGAACTTATTCTTTATTTTTGCTGCACACAGTATGCAAGCTTACTGCCGCTCTCTTCTGCACAAGTGTCTGTAGTCTTTTAGCACTTTTATTCTAAACTATATCACACTATATTCTTTCACTTTTAATTGTTTTTTATCACACTGTGAATGGCCAATCAATTTTAATATTTATATCCCACTAAGCATTAAAATAATTATGGAATAACCGCCTGCTGATAAAAAAAAGTTGATGATTTATAAACTTACTATATTTCTGGTCAGACCATAACTGTTCATTATTTTTTTGCTTAGTGTAGAGTAAAATATGCAATACTGCATTTTTTTAAAAGAAGAATTTTCTAGTTGAAAAAGTAATAATATTTTGTAAATTTAAAATGCTTTTATGAACAAATATGTATGCTCTAACAATTCTAGCATATCTTGTATTTGATCTACTTTCACCATTTTCTATTAACAAAACTTTAAACATAGATTTATTATAGATCTTTCTGCGAAAAAAATTAACAAATGCCCTAATGAAAAGTTAACATTTTTCACTTCTATAAAAAGTGCAGTATCTTATTCTGATATGAACAATTATATTTATTTTGGTTATTGTTTATTTACCTTTTCATTTTTAATTTGCAGAAGAAACCAGACTGGTCAAAGAAAGGTGACGAAAAGAAGGTACAAGAAGCCGAAGCATGATTTTCCTCCATACCCAATCCCTCTGTTACCTCTAGGGATATGTCTGATCCTTTTTTCGTCTTGTAGGGATACGCCGTAATTTCTATATAAATATATTTATTTTATTCATTACTTTCCAGACTAAGACCTGTCTGTCTGCATGTATAATATTTGTTTATGTATATCTTATTAAAAAATGTCAAGGAATGTGTTTATTGTGTTTGTTAGATCCCAATTCCTTACTGTCACCTTTTTTTTTTGTTTTTTATTTGTTTCCTATTATTTTTTAATCACACCCAATCGTTTTTTTATTAATTTTATACGTTCTTTATTTTTATTTTTTTTTCTTTATTTTTTATCACCTCAAATTTTTATTTTTTGTCAATTTTAAACTTTAATTTTTTATTTATTTTATTTTTATTTAAATCAAACGAAAGATTGCATTGTTTCTCTAAAAACATTTGATCATTACTACAATGTGATTATGAAATTAGTAAATATTTTTTAAAAATCAATTTTTACCAACTTTTTTCGGATATTTAAGTCTAAATGGAGTACAACTGAAATATTCTTCAGTTCAGACTAAACTTCTAAAGGTAGATACATGGAATTAAAGGAATAGTATTCATTTGTCACCTAGGAACACACCAAGGAGGGATTTCTATATATTCTGTTGAGGGTTCTGGAATAAACCCTATGTTGTGCCAGTTTCCCAGGACGGCCTTTTTAAACTGCATCGTTGTATTCTAAGTGGACTGTAACATTTTGCCTCCTTAACTCCATTTGACAAAAAACAACTAACACCTTTATTTAACGATTTATTTTAAGTTAAATAAATAAATAAATAAACAACAACGTAACAAGTGATTACATTAACTGGTAATCAATGAACAAAGTATTATAAGTACCATATGTGCTTAACAAACACTAGCACATAGGTAAAAAACTAAAGGACCGCATCAGTCAGAAAATATTTTGTGTGTTCTGGATGAGTGATGAAATAACACTGGAGGGTCCTAGCCTGATTCGCAGCTAGAGACACACTGTTTAAACTCTCGAAGCACTGAGTTTTGATTTTGAAAATATAAAGTGAACAATAAAGTGTACCGCCTGATTGCAGCTAAGTACCACTGTGATAAACAAAATATTTTTACGTTGAGCTGGTGTCAACGGAGGGTCTAACCTGATTCGCAGTTAGAGACGCACTCACTTGCCGTACTAAGAGGCATTATGAAAAATGAATTTATTGACGAGGTTTTCTGTAACCCCGGAGTATGCGCTCATAATGAGGGCCCGGATTGCGCAATTGTTCTAGAAAGTTCGTTAGCGTGGGTTTTTTATATTGTCTAGACGAAACGGTTAGAATTGCGTTTGTAGATTATGGCGTGATATTTTATTGTGAAATAGAGTAAAAAAATTATCTTTTGATGATACCGCTTCCTGGTTTGAACGCCGTTCGCAAATGTATTTTGGTGCGGCGTTGCCGGTTGAACGAATATGAGTTTACATGTTTAATTATCTGAAAATTAAACATATTCCACTCCGAAAGAAATGAAGTTAGTCAGTATTTTTTCGAAATCTGAATCTATTATTAAACAAATTCCTTGTAGAATCACTACGATGAAAATCTTGCTTATAAAAATAATTGAAAATGTCTCCTTCAATGAAAAGAACACTTTAAATATTTAGGAAAATGCATTTTGTACTACTTAATATTTTGTCCTAAGTGTCGTTTGTTATAAAATGTTTTAAAAACTTAAAGATTCTCCGAAAAAATAGAAATCTTGTGTTGTTTTCAACAAAAATAATTTTAATTGTCTTAATAATCTTCTACTTTGTTACATAATCTTTACTAAAAACTTTATAATTTAAAAAAATATATATTTGAGAGGTAAATGTTCCTTAAATCTACATTTGGTCGGTCTTTTAGTTTGTCCTATGTATCATTGGTTATAAAACGTCTTAAAAACGTTAAAGATTTTCCTAAAAATAGAAACCTTGTGTTGTTCTCAACAAAAATAATTTTAATTGTCTTAATAATCTTCTACTTTGTCTTATTTTTACAAAAAAACTACATAATCTTTACTAAAAACTTTGTAATTTAAAAAAATATGTATTTTAGAGGTAAATGTTCTTTAAATCTACATTTGGTCAGTCTTTTAGTTTGTCCTATGTATCATTTGCTATAAAATGTCTTAAAAACGAAAGATTCTCCGAAAAAATAGAAATCTTGTGTTGTTTTCAACAAAAATAATTTTAATTGTCTTAATAAACTTCTACTTTGTCCTATTTTTAAGCATCAAATGCATCACTATTTATTTAAAAATAAAATAGTAAGGAGAAAAGGGATTCAGACCTGGTCTATCATTTTGTTTGACCACTTTACACTGGTCTATAATTTTTTTTCATTATTTCATTAGGAAATAAATATAAAATATGTATAAAAATAGAGGATGTTTGGAGAAAAAACCACTAAATGTTATATACTACTTATATACTGGCAAAGTATAAAGATAGTTAGTATAAAAAATGAAAGCGTCTTCAGAAAGTTTAATTTATTATCTTTTTGAAAATACTATTCTATAATTGTTTCGTCTCCTTGCATATACCTACTGTATTTCTATCTATTCCTGAAGCAAGTAGTTTTATTAACTTCATTCGAATGCTTGACCAACGGCGGCTCCAAGGGGGACAGTAGGGGCAATTGCCCCCCTCAAAAAAGTCGGACAATGAGAGGATATTTCTCATATCTGCATAAACCAAATTTTAATTTTTTTGAATTTTTCTTGTAGATTCTAGGTCCATTTATATCCTAAAAAACTCACTTTTTCCCCCAAAAATGGCCCAAACATTTTTTTTCGGTAATTGTGGTATTGCCAATCGGTTCTTATACAAAATTCATTCTGCGTAAATCAAATTTTAATTTTTTTGAATCTTTTTTGTAGATTCTAGGTCCATTTATATCCTAAAAAACTCACTTTTTCCCCCAAAAATGGCTCGAACATTTTTTTTTCGTTAATTGTGGTATTGTCAATCGTTTCATATACAAAATTCATTCTGCGTAAACCAAATTTTAATTTTTTTTGTAGATTCTAGGTCCATTTATATCCTAAATAAGTTACTTTTTCCATCAAAAATGGCCCAAACATTTTTTTTCGCTAATTTTGTCATTGCCAATCGTTTTTTATACTAAATTCATTCTGTTTAAAACAGATTTTAAATTTTTTGAATTTTTTTTGTAGATTCTAGGTCCATTCATATCCTAAAAAACTCATTTTTTTCCTCAAAAATGGGCCAAACATTTTTTTTCCGTAATTTTGATATATCCAATCGTTTCATAGACAAAATTCATTCTTCGTAATTTTTTTTAAATTTTTTTTGTAGATTCTAGGCCCATTTAAATCAAAAAACCCTAAATATATATATATATATATATATATAACCCTAACAGCCGACGACGTTGCCCCCCCCCCCCGAAATCTCTGGACTAGAGCCGCCCTTGTGCTTGACTGATGAAGAGCCAGAGACAAAAATGTTTTCTAACAGTGTTTTTTTATTTTCAGGACGCAGGAGAAGAAGGTATAGAATATTATTATCTCCATAGAAGAAATACAAAAAAAACACGCAAAACAAAAGAACTTCTTTTATTTTTTCATTAATCTTTTAGTCGCGAATTATATCTGTTGACCTAAAAAAAACTAAAGTAATGGAGAATATTTTTAATTGTAGAAACTGTCTCTTTAAGGGTGTGAGAACAAAATCCAATCAATTTAAAGTTATACAGTTATTTTTTTGACAGCCAGTTACTCAGAAACTACTATAATTAAGCCTAAGTAAGTGGCTGTTAAAACAGTTTTGGAACACCCTATACAGTTTAATCATTTGACAGGCAGACTCCAACTTTTATCTTGTGGAATTTTTACTTGTACAGTATATTAAATTCATTTATATCAATACACTATCTGCAGCAGCACCACCACCACCACCTGAAGGTGAAGCAGCACCTCCAGCCGAAGGTGCACCTCCAGCAGAAGGCCAACCTCCAGCTGAAGGTCAACCCCCAGCAGATGGTGCACCTCCAGCGGAAGGAGCACCTCCAGAAGGCCAAGAAGGACAACCGGCTACAGAAGGAGCACCGTCTCCAGAAGGAGCTCCTCCCGCTGAGGGTCAACCGCCGGCAGAACCACAAAAAGAGAAAACGCCTGAACCACCTCCGGAAACAGGTTAGTAATATTGATTTGTGAGCTAAATCAGAATCGCCAATCAGTCCGTCAAGGATTAGGATCTTCTTCGTGTTTTGATTGATCCACTTCAAGTTAACGAAAAAGCTGAACAAGCTCCTCTAATGGTACTTTCTGGAGTAATACTGATTCACTTCATGTGGAAGAACATTCCAAATACCCCTTTTACTTCGTAGCTTTCGAGTATGAAGTAGTTTTGTCTTCACATTGTTCTATAGTTGTGTTTTTCCTTCTATTCTTATAACCATGTTGTAGTCTACAGATTATTTGTTTGTCTATGAGGAATTTTGTACAACTCACTAAAATTGTGGTTCTTTAGGATTTGAAACATTCAAGAAACTAGTCATAAATGAAAACTATGATATTATCACATTACCAGAAAATATATTAGCACCAACAGAAGACAAAGAAGCGGTGTCCATCCCCAATTATTCTCTTGTCGAGAATCGCAGGGGTAGCGGTGATGGAGTAATAATGTACGTGAAAGATTCCCTAAAATATAAAGTTGTCGATTTAACTACTGGTGGTTCTGAAACTGAGCACGTAAGTTTCGAAGATTTATTGGAGAAATTAAAGAAAAATGGTAAGTGCTCGATCAAAGAGACTTTCGTTCATCGTTCATCTCATCTCCATGTTCTTCATCTTCATCCATAGATATCGTTGTAGTAGCAAAATCATTTTCGTCATGAAACATTAGCAATAATTCATTGTCATCTTAAAAATGAGAACTTATTTTCAAATATCAATTTTGTCAAGGTCAAAACGCCGAAGCTGCTGCATTAGCTGCAGCAGGAGGCGCACCTACGGAAGGTGTTGCTCCTGTAGAAGGAGCAGCACCCGCAGAGGGTGCTCCGGCGACAGAAGGTAGCCCAGCAGCTCCAGCAGAAGGTAATTTTTAAAAGTAAAATTTTGGTGCTCATTGGTACAAATTAAGTAGACTAAAAATGTTTTTAAATCTGTAAATTTTTAGGTGCACCTCCAGCAGAAGGAACGGCGGATGCCGCACCACCAGCGGAGGCAGAAGCAGGACAAGCACCACCAGCAGCAGAGGATGTGCCAGCACCAGCTGAAGCCGCACCGGTTACAGAAACATCACCAGCTGCCGAAGCAACACCTGCACCCGCGCCTGTTGAAGCTTCAGCGGAAGGCGAACCTGTTGCTACGGAAGCAGCCGTTATTTCGTCGCCTCCTATTATAGAAGGTGAAGATTCTGATGATGAAGATGTTTGTTATGTGTCTTCTTATCATCGTAGTGTTTATCGCACATCTCATTACTCGTCTATTGTGTCTAACATAGGTTGATTGTTAGTATTTGTTCTGTCACGACAAAGGTACGTGAAATAATAAAAGATTCTTCAAAAATGTCATAATCCCTATACCGGGTGTCCCATTTTAATCCGCCAGTAGCGATAATTCTGAAACATTGCATTGAATCAAAAAGTGTTCCAAATGAAAAGTTAATGGTTCTGAGGGGGACATCTGATGCCGTAGACTTTGCCCCTCCAGCCCCCAAGGGGGGCGGGAACAGGGGGCAACTTTAAAATCTTAAATGGAATGTGGGGGGGCCGGTCAAACGCTGTTTGAAAAAAAATGACATTCTTTTTTGAATTATTTTACCATTATTTAATTTGAAAAATAAGTACTCAATCGCTATTTTTGAGTACTTTACGTCTTTGTAGGGGGGGGGCGGGGGTAGTATTTGGGCAGGCTGAGAAAAAAAACAACCTTGTAAGGTTGTGAGTAAGTCTGAAGTAATAATAACAGTTAATTACGTGACGATTTTCGCAATTTAATTGACAAAAAACCTAATTTTTACATTTGCAGCGCCATCTCTCGACCAATAAAAAAAATGTTTTGGATAAAACTTACATACTTTTTAACCCTCTATCAGAATCTGCAATAAAAAATAGGGGTTTCCATTTAAGATTGTAAAGTTGCCCCCTGTTCCCGCCCCCCTTGGGGCGCTGGGGGGGCAAAGTCTACGGCATCAGATGTCCCCCTCAGAACCATTAACTTTTCATTTGGAACACTTTTTGATTCAATGCAATGTTTCAGAATTATCGCTACTGGCGGATTAAAATGGGACACCCAGTATGATTCGTTCTTTTATTATCCTGTATTTTTCTTTGCCATTGCATTTTTAAAATATAACGCAAACTTAATCTCTTATATAATTTCGGTGTTCAAAATATGTTAAATTATTGCTTATCATTCACATCATTAAATTTTTCATAAATCAATATTTCAGCAATTTATTTTTCTGTTTTATTTTATACTAATTTTTGTTTTTTGTTTTCGTAGCTGCAGCTTAGATTTAGATTCCGAAAACAACAAGCAGATATGGTGCTTTGAATAATATTTTATTTACTTAATATTATATTTACCTAATATTATATTTAACTAATATTATTTATAATGTACCTCTACTTACAATAATGTATTACTGTCATACTCATAACCACAAGTAGCTACTAAGTGATGTATTGGTGTAATTACTGTTATTTCGTCCTTCAATTATTATTATGAAAATAAAAAATTTCCATATTTCTAGTTATTTTTATTTCTTTCAACGTTTTTGTTTTCTGATTCAGCGATATAGTCAAAAGATCTCTGCCGATCAAGAAAAACATTTTAAGTCAAGATTATGGGTTTTAAATTTTTAAGAATTGTTTTGGAAAAAGTTGGTTTACAAATTTTCAATTTTTTTAACTTTATCAGTGCTCATTTTCTTCGTTAAAACCTCGACTTTAAGATGGTATAAAAGAAATATATTGTGCAGTCATGAAAATTTATCAGATGATATCTTTTATTTATAATAACAGCTTAAAATACAATCTAGATAATGTGGAACACCTCGAAAGCCTTGCCAGACTCGTCTAATGATCGTCAGGCGCGCTAAATTCGGCACGTTCGATTATACAGATGATTAGTGTCATCTACGGTTTAATTTTGGCTGCTAATTTTATCTTGGTTTGGAGCCATTCCGTTCCTGCGTACGATACTGAAATTAAATCATCATTATCATAGACATAGGTGCATTTCCTGTACACTCTATTAGGTCAACCCGTCCAAATAAAGCGTAGGTGAGCGAAGCCGCTATCTATTCTTTTCGACAGACGGAAATCAAACAAAAACCAAGAAAATCGTACACAAACTCACGTGCTTTTGTAGTACACACGCGTTTCGAGTTTCGACTAACAGATAAAACGTCAGTTGGTTACCCAATACTCGAACGATAAGCACAATTTCGCGTCTTTGGTGGCATTGAAAATTTTTTTTCCGCTATCGATCGGTAAATTTTATTTTTCACGTTTGTTGTTTGTTGTCATCCAACGTACATTTTTTTATTATGAAATCATCAATTATTGTAAGTATGAATTTATTTATAAAACTTTTTCTGTAAAATTAATTGAAAATAAACTCATAAATTCATGTTTCATTGTTGATTAAACTATTTTCGCCAAAATCAAATTTCCAGATGCTTTTAAAATGTAAATTATAAAAGTAAATAAACATGCGCTCAATGATAAATAAATCAACTTTCAACTAAATCTTTTAACCAGTTTTCCACTTGCAATAATATTAAAAAAATACCTACTTAGCAAAAAAATTGTGAAAATGGATGTCAACGGCAAAAGTGCTTGTATCAAATATCCATTTTAAAATGGTAATGACTACGCCTGTCTTAGCCATATTTTTTTAAACCGGTATATAGTAGAGAAATACGTAATTTACAACCCATGTGTTTTCATTCATTAAATTAAAAGTAGGTCATTTGATCAATCACCATTGATTTAGTTTTTAACATTTTGTGTTTTGATGTTACCTGTTAACGAATTGATCAAATGTGCTAGGGTTATGACATCATTTTCTGCGTTGACCTTTTTAAATATCGGCGTGAAATAACCTTGTAACCATTCGGTTAATTTAGTTGTTTTTGATGTATGAGTTTTATTTATTGCATATTATCATCTGTATTAAAATAAATTTTAATTTGTTTATGAAAACATTTGTCGCTTGCAATCATATATTCCCTGAAATTAAAAATATATACCCAATATTGTTATCCTTTTCGAAATTTTCCGTCCGTTCAATTTCTCCCTTCCCCTTTTTCTTGTTCTCTCCTTTTATTTTTCCTGTATTCCGGTGTTTCCGCGCTATTTTTCACCCCGCCTTGATTTTATTCATCTGATCTACTGGTAGTTTTTTATATAACTTGTAGATCTGTTGTTTTTCCTACTTATATAACTACTTCCACCCCATCCATGGGATTACTTTCCTCTCTCACCTCGTCAAAATTTCTTCTAAAGCACCCATCATTCATGTCTGTAGATGTTCGTATTTTGAAAATACCTCCCGTTTTAGACCATAGTTCAATCATCTAAATCCCAAGAATCATCTAAGATACAAAGAGTTTAGCAGCTTGCTCTTAACACAAATTTTTTTCAGCCCTCACATTCTGTACCGTTGTGGGCTAGGCTAGAAACTTTTGAGACACAAAATTTTATTTTAGAATATTATTTTTACGTAAAAAAAAATTGTGCGAGTCTCTTAAATGGCTGAAAACCGAGGGACATACACTAACACGACTTCGAATATTTTAGTGTAGTCTAAATAGATCAAATACTATCCTAAAATATCTCTATATTTTTCTTGGACAAGAGTATCAAGTAATTAACCTAATTCTCTGTCAGTGGCCAGGCTATACATCTAAAATGCATTAGGTTATTTGGGCCGTATCAAATATAAATAAGTGCATTAACGAAATTTATAGCTACATTAATCTTAAAGTAATTACTAAAAGGGAATGGCGTTTCTGTTTTGGCTTTTTGTAGGTTGCTAGTATTAGTAATGGCCCTTAGGCGGGTATAAGTCACAATTGTCGCAGTTTTAAATTAGTTTTTTCTCTGCATCTCATCGAATACACTATTTCACATTGTCTCTTCACACAATATTGGAATAGAGATCAATAAATTTTTTATTCGTCAATCAACAATATATAAATTTCTTATATTTATATTTACGCCTTATTCTAAAGTAACATACTAATTTAGAAACGTGAAATTTTGCATACAAGAGAGAATATTCACATACAGTGCGTTGATAAAGTATGAAATATTCAATTATGCAAAAATCCTGAGCCAGGTCTATTTTTTTATCACCACATCCAAGCATCTGTTTTTTTTTAATTAACAAAATGTATTTTCACCCATAAACAAAATATTGATGGTAGCTTTTTACGATTTTACACATATTTTCACCATTTTCCCGACTTAATCTATACTGTTTCACCCCATGAAAAATTCATCGTCATTTTTCAAAGTTCAAAACTGTTATACTTTTACATCTGGGCAATCTCTTACCTTTTCAAAAGGGAATTCAAGGGTTTCGTAGTCCCCATCTTTTAAGGTTTATTTTTCATTATTATACTGTATTTGAAAATCAAGAGAGAGTAAATTCCCAGAAATGTTTTGCAGTTATCAGTGTTAAAGGCAGTAAACCATAGACGTGCGTTTTCAAAATTAAATTAATATGGAAATAGAAATATTTAATTTGTTTTAGTTATTTATACCTAGATTACCAATTTTAGATAGATAAACATAATTCGTAAGTAGTAATTTAATTTGGGTAAAATGAAGAAAAAGTCAATATTATTTTAGGCATTTTGTTTTAGGCATATGTTTATTTACAAAATATGTATATAATATGTACAGATAATTACAATTATTTATAAATTAATATGAGGAGCTAAAAAAACAATTAAGTAGGTATATGAGAAAAAAAAAACCAACCGCAAAATAAAATTAAAGTACATAAATTAATAATTTTAAAGTTATGGTTCCTCGCACTCTGTGTCAGAAGATTCACCATCTGATTCTAGAGAAATTACAATGGGCTCTATAGTAATATCAATTATGTTATCTAGCTCCCACATTTTTTTTTCTATTTCTGTAACGTGTCTAATACATTTTTGCCAATTTTCACTTGTTACTTCAGATATTGCCTTATTGAAGAGATTTTTAACATCTGATAATTTAAAAGTAGTGTTATTTCTGGCAACATAACCTTTAACTTGAGCCCATATTAATTCTATCGGATTCAGCTCACAATGGTAGGGTGGTAAACGAAGGATTTCAATTTCTCTCCTCAATATTATATTTTTTATAATTTTGCTTATGTTTTTTAGCAATAGTTAACAATTCTGCCCTCAGCATTGTATTGTCAAAGGCTAAATTTTTAGAAGATAACCATTTTGCAATTTCACCCTTTTTCCATTTAGTGGTTGGTAAAGGTTCAAGTAATCTGGAGTGGTAACTTGCATTGTCCATTACAATAACCGATCCTTTTGGTATGAATTGAATCATCTGTTCAAAATATTCCTCAAACACGTCTCCATTCATTTCTTCGTGATAATCAACGGTTTTTTTTGATTCGAATAAGAGTAAACCATTCTCAAAAAAACCGTTTGTACTGCCTATATGACAAATAATTAATCTTTTACCTTTTCCTATAGGTTCCTTAAAACCAGTAGTATATCCTTCTAGAAAAGCTTGATGGGATGATTTTATATTTTTGTCTTTCCAAACTCTTCCTACACAATGTCCTTCATTAACCCATGTTTCATCTAAATAATAAATGTTTTTATTTTGAGCTTTAACTTGTTGTATTCTTCTGAGGTACTGTCTTCTCCAACATACAATTTCTTCAGAATCAATTAGCATTGAGTGTCTGCCCATTTTTTCAAATTTAAAGTTTAACTCATGTAACACTTTCCATAGTTTATCCCGGCTTAATGTGGGTAAATCAACATCATTCGTAATGGCTTGCAAAACTTTATCTAAAGTTGGTATTTGCTTGTTTATAAAAAATGAGTGAACAAGCTTACGAATAGCATTTTTAAAAAACTCGTCCACGTTGACTTTTAATAGTTTTGGTCTACCTGGTTTCGGCTTTGGTGAGGTTACTCCACCTGATTTTTCCTCCTTTAGAACTCTATATATTGTAGATTTTCCATATCCCATTGCCTTAGATGTTGTTTCAACTACACTGTCAATAGTGTTTGAGGGATTTTGATGTTTAAAATAGTGGTACACATTCACTATAGCACTCTTTTCATTGAGCGATAAATGGTCTAGTTTTAATTTTTTCACTGGCGTATACTCACAAACTGCTTCCATTTTTAGTCACTACTATTTGTCACGTTTATCGAAAATCAAATAACTGCATTTCTAGAAACTATTTAAGTCAAAATATCTGTCATTAGAAGCTGTTGCCATTCGGAGGTCGTTAAATAACAATTATCCCTTTCTATTCTGGTTACGCCTATGACGCACGTTAATCCTCTTAGGCCTACTGTAGTAACAATGAAAGATCATAAAATAATGTGATAGTCCAAGAAATTTAATAAATTTTGTATTGAAATTAACAAAAACAATTTAGAATGCATTACAAATATTGAAGTTTTACCGCACGTACTGTACTATAGTTTTGCATACCGAATTACTTTTTATTCTGGGAATTTACTCTCTCTTAATTTTCAAATACAGTATAGAGGATGAAAAAATTTGTACTTTTTGGTAAAGATCTAATCTATGTTTTCACTTTTTCGAAATTTGCTTTGTTTCTTTTCTAAAGAAAAATGGGAAGATCATCAAAAAACATGGAATTTTGCTATTTTTTTTTAGAAAAAACTAAATCAAATTTTGAAAAAGTGAGAACATAGGAACATATAGATTAGACCTTTACACGAATAAGTACTTATTTTTTCACTCTCTCAAAATGAAAAATGAACCTAAAAAGTAGGGCTGCCAAACCCTTGCATACACTGTTTTTTATAGTATAGTGCAACTTTTAAGTCCCTTTTCTTAGGTCTTTTAAAACAAAAGCTTTTTCCGGTACGATAGCAAACAAGTTCTTTTAAGAAACATACTCCCCTCGATTCCCTTCTAGATGTTAAACATTAATATTTTTTCTTTTTCTGGGGTATTTGTGCTATTTTGGCGTTTTAGCTCTGAAGATAACCTGTTATTGGGTCGAAAGCCCTCAGCTAAATTAATTTAATAATAAAAATTGTACACACTTTGCTCCAAAAAATACAAAGTTTTCTTTTCCTCATAAATAATCTAATTAACATGCACAAATAGTTTCTGTATATATATTTAAAAAGAAGAATGACTATTATATGTATTTACATAAAATACGTAACTACTACCAGAATTCATTACAGTAATAAAATTGTTTATATATCAATATATCTATTTATATCACAGCGCTAGTTTATATATTCCGTTCGATTTTCATTCGGTGGAAAAATAAACTTACGTTGTATATTTCACATATTACTTTAGGTATATTGTAGGTATGCATTTGGTTCTATATTTGTATAAAGTAAACTGACAAGTTGATTGACATCTCCAGTGCACAGTGCGGCTCACAATACTAAAACTTTTAACGAAGCCTTTTTAATAAATAAAATAATTGTTTTTCAAATATATTTTGCGTTATTTTGAAATCTTTAAATAGCCCACGTAAAGTTCGTAACGCACTCTCCATATCTGGAGATCCATCCCTTTTTATAGATTGTTTGAAAAAGAATATAAACCAAGGGAAAATTAGCTTGTTTTTGATTGTGTTGTATTACAGATTTTTCATTTTAGTTCGAATTATTATTTACTAATGTTAAATTCGAAATTCGAAAGATACTTTGTAATATCTTATTTACATAACAGTGTCATTTATTTTAAGAAAAAATCAAATTTAGTCCTTCAGAATCATTTCGTGGCTCTCCATCAAAGTCTATTTAAATTTTTATTTCGTGGAAAATCGCAAAATACCATTTTGCACCCCTTTTCACCCCCTCAAATTAACCCTTTAGCACCTTTCCTGTTGGACGAATTTTTTTACGTTCATTCTAAGTCCCTTTACCACTTCCAATCATAAAAACTCTGCTGAAAATTATTTTACGTTTTTGCAATTAAATTACCTTGTCGCCTGGACTATAAATGTGTTCTTCATTCAAGTTTTCATTCATTTCTATCACCACTGTAATTATCAATGAAATAACTCACGTCATTCCAAATATAGTACTACATGGGCGTTGTAGTATACTATTTCATTCATAAATATCGAATCAGTTGAGAATCGACATAATGGCCGACCTCTAGAACCAATAAAAATCAACGTTTCAAAATAATGGCCGACTCTCTAGAACCAATAAAAATCAATTTACTACAGTCAAACGAAGGAAAAGGCCACAACAATTTTTAGGTTATATGTTAAATGTCAGATTTAAAATTTTTCGTATATTTATTTTTATATCTTAATAAAAGCTAACGAGTGTTAAGACGTTTTACAATGTTTATTTAACATATATAAAAATCTCTAGCAAAAGTGAGTCGTTGTTATAGTGTAGAAAAATCTAGTGCAGCAGAGGAGAGATGAATATTTAGGTATGTTAGAAATACTAAAGGAATATAGTGTGGTGGTGTCCAAGTTTGTTGTTTAAATCATATCTTTTAACTTAATTATGTTTTATGAAGGGTTCATGAGTTTACCCAAGTTGAAATGTTTATTGTTACAACATATACTTTTAGAAAATATAACAAAGTTATTATGCCCAACATCAATATCAGTGAATGTAGTTTCCCAATATTTATCTATTAAGTCCATTCTTAGATCGTCTGTGGTATTTGAATTTATCTTACGGTTATATTTATGCTCTACGGAAGGTTTCTTCCCAGAACCACTCATTTGAAATCCCACAAATCATGATCCCATAACTTCGAGAAACGAAAATTATTGGTTATCACCCAGTCAAGAATTTTAATTATATGAATGAAGCCTGCCTTTATCTTGGATCATATTTTTAAACTTTTTTGATACCCCTGTATTACATAAATAGTCAATATTGAAATCTCCCAGTATGTATATCCTTCATTAGTAATTATAACTCTTCAAAGTGTCTCAAAAAATCGTCAGTACTGCCACTTGGTGAACGGTTTCTCAGTGCCACTTTAGGAACATCACTGTTAATTAGAACCCCACAGTGAATGAATGGTCGAATGAGGAATCACACCTGCATGGTGTATGAAAATCAATTTCTAAATTTTCAATTAATTAAAAATCAGAAAATGATTTCTGCCCTCGGTGGGATTCGAACCCACAACCCTTGGGTTATGAGACCAGTGCTCTACCGCAGAGCCACACTTCTTATAATATGTGTATGAAATATCATAAACGAACATCCAACTTTTAATGATTCAGCATTTTATTTAATGTGAAACAAGCGCTTTACTACAAAAATTTATATTCCGAATTACACACACGGCAGAATACAAAATAAAGTAAGTGGAAGCAGATTACTAGACACGTCCAAATCGCCGGATCGTTAGGATGTAAGCGTACAGTCAGTCGTACACGTAACGTCAACGACATGGATGACAAATGTCTTTGACACATAACAAAAAGTGAATTACTACGTGATAAAAAAAATTGTGTTATTTACTGGAAGATTTAACAGTACCACTAATATACAATTTAAAAATACTTTAATTTGTGCTAAAAGCAACATCAGCAGTAATTGGAATCAATTGCAAATAAGTATAGGTTAGTTATAAGTTCATTAACTTTAGTACCACCCACAATTAATGTGTTTTTTAGGTTTTTTTGTTGTAATTAACGAAGCAAAATGGGTACGTTCAAAGTAAAGGTACTTTATGATTTTCAAGGAGAAGGAGGTACAGCTGAAATGAATATTAATACTGGCGAAACTTTAACTGTAACCAGAACTGATGTCGGAGAAGGTTGGTGGGAAGGTTTTAATCAATCAGGGCAATCAGGACTCTTCCCTGAAGCGTATGTGGAGCGAATTAGCGGGTCTAATCCTCCAGCTATCCCAGCGCCGGTTTTACCCCAACATAATAATTGGGGTGGTGATGATGATGATGACGATGACTGGGACGATGATACTATGTATTCGGAGATTGGAAACAATCATGGTCAATCTCAACAAAACATTTATAGTAATGAACAGAATCAGAATCAATTATCACATCAATTCGACACTATGTCTTTGGGAGGAGTCAGTAATATGGGTGATAATAAAGGCACAATAACAAAGAAAAGTTTAAATATTTTTTCTTCTTATGTTAAGTCTGGATTGGAAGGTTATATCATAGGTAAGTTTTAATTCATTAATTAAGCTGATTCAATTTGTGAGATCAAAGTCAATCATTAAGAAATGGTTTTATATTTTTAGAAATAACCCAAATAAAATAATTTATTCTATACTGACAACTTCAGAGTATTGTTCTGTGTACTTTTTATATCTAGTTAAATATGGATTTCCTTGAAGAGGATACCAGCAAACTTGTTCTTGCAACATATTGAGATTAATTCATGTCAAAGGCTTTATTTAGCAGAACAAAAAATTAGCTACCAAACTATTTACTTCTGTAACAGGAAATGTTTTAGATATTTTATTTGATGACAATTAACAATGATTGCCTTAAAGATTGGAATAATTATTATCTTCACTTTTACATATTGGCAAATTATAAACTCTTAAATTCTCTACAGACTTTCTACGTTGACTTGCAAAACTATTTTTGATGTTACTCCTCACACTTTAGATTTCAAACTTAAAACTGAGGGTTATTTTTAAATTTTTTACATAATTTATGTAAACTTTGATTCTTTAAATGAATATTTTCAAATATATTTATGTATTGTGATCCTTGGCAGGTAAATTAGATTTGGTGTAGTGTATTTAGCACTTAGTAACAGTAATTTGAAATTAAAATTCATTTAAACTTTAATCAGTTGGGACATATTAAAAAACACTAAAACAAAATTTAAATTAAAAACAAGTTAACTTTACAATCCTATAAATCAGATTAATTATTAATCTATTAATATAAAAATAAAATTATAATTTATTGTATACCCGATTAAAAGTTTTAATAACTCTGCTTACCTTGAAGTTTGCACAAAATTTAATTCAAAAAATCTTTTATCATCAAATTTGATCAAATCAAAACCATTCCTAGAATTTCTCATTTGAATTATCGATTTTCATGGGTCTGCAGTTAATTTAGTCATTTACCTTTTTTAAGTCTATGCTTCTATGTTTTAAATTTTTTATAATTTTCCAAATGTCATTCTTAAATAAAATACTAGCTTGTAATTTAGAATCTAAATTGTATATTTGAAATGTTGGTTACTTACTTATTAATGATATTTTATTATATTATTCATGTGAAAGTCATGAAGACAATATAAATTTTTGCAAAATTAATAGCGTAAAGGTTACAACTTTTTTAAACCGTTTAAGAATAAATTTTTACTTTTATTTTTAATACCTTTATTGACTAGCAGTGTTTCTATAAAGTTTCTTTTTTATCGATAGACGTTATCATTTCAAAAGTATTCTAGGATTTCTGCACAGGAATTGTAATTATTTGAATTTTTAGGCCAGTCTTTGCAGATTTTATGATGGTTTTATTTTACTAATAAAAAAAATCTATTTAAGATGATAATATTTTGTAGTAACAGTTTTTGCAAATTGCAACTCACCTACTACTAAATTTTTATTTATTTTTTTCATCTTCATATTGATCTATCTATACAGCCAAAACGTCCTAAATTTTATAGACCCATGAACTCAGTATTCAGACTCTCAGAAGGAAACGAAGGGAAGGATATTTTCGAAAAAATAAAGCGCTTTTAAGGTATTTGTTTGCGGGAATAGAGGGTATACTTAAGGAATTTAAGAAAAATAGAGGTAAAAATAATATTGAACACACCTAATTTCGATAATTTTACTGCACCATAATATGAATGACAATAAGCCTGCCTTGTTTTGCACCTGTTAATTAATTTACAGATTAAAAATTCATGGGATGAGTCAGTAAAACGTGTTTACAATCATTTTTACTAAACAGGTACCTTCAGAAAATGTGATTCATTGATTTAAACTTTGACTGAACCAGCCTCATACTGTTTTGTTGTTAAATTTTTGTAAGGTGTTGTGAAAATGAAGATTATAAAATAAATAATATGTTTTGTTGTGGAGACCGTAAGTTGTAGAAATTTACTTAATTACTATACTCAATTACGTGGTGCTTTTTTATCGAAACACAATAAATATTTGTGAATTATTAAAGGATATTTAATTAATTCTTTTTAAATTGGTAACTTAGTTTTGTAGTTGTAGAGGATTTAACCCAACGAACTCAATGTTTTTTTAGAGATAGTATGGCTTATTAAAGTGTCCATTAAGAAATTTAATGTGTTATTCTAATAAAGGTCAATTCAATCTAGTGTCAAATGTCAAATATATATTTCATTGATTTTTAATTCTTTTATTATCTAATAACGTTAACATTTAAGTTTTATTTTATAAATGTAAACACATATTTTTGACACTTATTAAATAGTACGTTTATTTAATTTATATTTGGTTAAAATTAACTTTTATTACTATTTTGTTACATGAATTCATTAACAAATTAGAAAAACTTTGAGATGCAAGTAATCAGCACCATTAAGTAGTAATTTCTCTCAGGAAAAAGGAAATGAGCTAGTTTTTAAGATACTCCTTTGTTTACACTTCAGGATATTGCTTAACAAATCAATTTCTCTTTTATTTAAAGTTTTTTTCAAACTTGCGAGAAAATATTTAAATACGGGGTGATTCATGTAATTATTATTCATAATATATACAATAAAATAACATTGCAGTTTCTTAAGCGGATGTTCTCTGAGTTGGAGCAATCTGTACAATTTAATTCAGAAGTGATGGATGACATTGAGACAAAATTAGAAAATATATCTAAATATAATGCAGCCCTGGAAAAGGAGCAAAAATTCCTAAAATATAGAGTTGAACACCTTGAAAGGAGAATTGGTAAATTTAACCGCTATTGCACATTGTCTGTATTACCAATCCTAATTTAGTTATTAAACCAATCATCAACTTACATTTTGCAACTTGATTTCAAAAGTTCCTGAGGAAATGTTGTAGAAATTATTAAAAATTTAATATACACAATTTTCATAATGACTTACTTTCCCTTAATTGGAATCAATTTTTATTAAAAGATACCTATCGCACAGATGCCAATATGTGAATAGGGAATAATGAATCTAGATTAATTGAAAAAGGTGTACCTCAGAGCTCAATTCTTGGGCCTTTTCTTTATCGGATATCTAAACAATAGTGTACAATAGATCAATTTGCTGATGATACACAAATTTATAGGAGCTTCTTGGTTAACGAACTGGTAATGCTAGTTTAGAGATAAATCAAACTATGTCTAATATATTCGAGTATTCAGTAAAACATGGGCTAAAAATAAATCTTGCAAAACTCAAGCAATATGTTTTGGTAATGTTACAGAAGTTATAAAAGATAATTTAAATGTTACATAGTTATTTTACTTCCAAATGATTTTTTTAATAAGCAAAATAAGGTTTTATTTATAATAATAAAATTTTAAAAGTTTTAAAAGTTTATCTTCGAATAATACCAATTTTGGTATTTGCAAATTCTGTCAAAAAAATACACAGAACAAGAAAATAATGTAGAGTTGAATCTTTAAATTTGTGGTATTTTTTTGTCTTCAGACAGAACATTGATTTCTGGATTTTAGGTACTTCTGGTAATCTAGCTGTAACTAGCAAAAAATGTCGTATCTTTCGAGATAGCGATGACATATTAGGCAAATGGGAAGTGATTTCGAACCCTTACACTGTACAAATAGCGTCTCCAAAGAAGGCTACCAAAATGGGTGGTCTAAAATCATTTATAGCATATCAACTGACACCGTCCTTTTCTAATGTAGAAGTATCTAGGCGGTATAAACATTTTGATTGGCTACATGATAGATTAACTGCCAAATTTAATGTGATAGCTATACCACCTTTACCCGATAAGCAAGTATCAGGCAGGTAAGTCGTTTGATTATTTTGAACCTGCAATGCAAATATCGAAGCTGGTCCTGCAGCCTTAATATTCTATTTATAACTTTAAGAATAATAATTTATTTCACAGTATAAGTTAATGATGATGGTGTTGTGTGGTTTTTCAAGCATCAGTAAGTCGCCCCAGAGCGCCACGGCAAATAATAATAATAGCCGTCCCTCCCCCGCACAAGCTGCAGAGTTTCTGGGGTTCACTCGTAAGGGAGTGAATTGCAGGGCGTATATTATTATTATTCATGCCAGCATTTATTGACATGAAATTTTAGTTTAACAAAAGTAATAGATTGAAGTGAATAATGCCATAAAGTGTTGTATTTTGCATTTTGATTATTAAAACAAGACATTTGTAGGTACGAAGAGCAATTTATAGAACATAGAAGAGCACAGTTACAAGAATTTATGAATTATATGTGTCGACATCCAGTATTAAGTACATGCGATGTATGGGTACATTTTCTAACCTGCACAGACGAGAAACAGTGGAAACAAGGAAAAAGAAACGCCGAACGAGACCAAATGGTCGGCGCAAATTTCTGCCTATCGATAGATGCTCCCGAAAAGGAAATTTTAACTTCTTTAGCAGAGCCTAGGGTCGAAGAAAGTCTGAATTATATCTTAAAACTCGATCAGTCTATTAAAAATCTTATGCAGACTGCGCAGGATCAGCACAAAAAGTGTGTTAACATGTATAAGAGAGAATTTATGAGGATAGGTGAAAGCTTTTTTGCTTTGGGATCTTCGTTTGAATATAATCAACATGGGATGTACTCGAAAGCGTCTGTTGGTAAGTAATTAAGTTTAATCTTATCTTAAGTTACACTTTAGTCTTTAAAAATTGTTTTGTTTTAGATGTGAAAAACATTGGTTCGACATACATGATGATAGGTAAACTTTACGAAGAACAAGCGAAAATGGACTGGCAACCGCTCTTCGACAAACTATATATTTATAAAGGCATCACCGGTGATCTTCCAGATATCCTAAATCTTCAAAAACTATCCGAACAGAAGAAAAAAGAGTGCGAAAGAAATTCGCAAGTGGCCCAAACGGCATTAGCGGACGTTAGACGACGAGCCGATGTCCTAACTTATACCGTTTTTGCCGAACTGAATCATTTTCAAAGCGAAAGAGACGCCGATTTAAGGCTGTCGATGAAAACGTTTTTACAGGAGCAATTAAATTTCTATAAGAACATCGTTTCCAAATTGGAAGAAACGTTGGATAAATTCGAATGAGCAGTTTCTTGCCAAGTGCAGAGCGATTACAAATTTAATGATTTTTCTTTAAAAAAATCTAGTGCGGAAATTACGTACAATGTGTGCCAGAATATTCATATTTCTAATGGAAAATGGTGCAAATCTTTAAACTAAAAAACTGGAAACGAATTTGTGATAGAATGAGCTTTCCAGTTTGGTGATTTTTAATTTTTATTTTATAATAATTTAAAAAGAAGTCAGTTTAATTGGTGTACATATTGCAATTACCTACATCTATATTTTATGGTTATCAATTTTTAATCTAATGTTTGTATTTATTTGCTTCTTTTTATGAAGCTCCGTAGCTCATGTCCCATCTTTCGTGTTTCCTCCCGCTTCAATCACGTTTTTTCTTTGAGATTACATGCAGGCAGTTTTCTTCAGTCTCATTATATTTGACTGGGAGATTCTTGGCACATTTTTACGATAAATCCAAATTGACTGACCTTACTTCTTAAGATACCGCTAGTTTTTTTTATTTCCGTACTTTGTTGAACAATCCCTGTGGTGGCTTCTTTCGAAAAAGCTAATTATCATTCAATTCCATGTTTATTTATAAAATCATTGAATTTGTAACCTCTGGCACTTCTGACTAAAAGGGTAATTACAGTGAGAGGAAAGACTTTACGAAAATGTGTAAATAATTTTTTTTTTTTTAAGAAAAGTATTAGTTTAAAAATTATAGGTTCTAAATCTGTGTTACCGTAGCTTAATGATTGCTTTTTACATAGGGGTCCCGCAAAAAATGTTCCAGAACGGATTAGGATCGCTTAATTAATTTTTTTTTTTAAGAAACATTAAGCGTTTGCGTAAATGCATTAAAGGTACAATTTAATTATTTCTTTTTAGGAATATGTTCTCGTAAAATTGATTTTATATAATTTTCCCAGCTGATCAGTCACATTTTACTAGTACATTCGCAAATGTGCTACCATCTATCAGTAAAACTGATAAATGAAGCTTAGAAGTGAGTTTTGACAATATTACAAAGAAACAAATTCCCAACGGGCATTGGGTAAAGTTTTTTTATCGATTCTGGTCAAGATGTCACTCTCTTCTTCGTATCCATTCACTTCTAAGTCTCATTAATAGTTGTTCTGATAGATGGCAGCATATTTGCAAATTTTTCTTATAGCGGTTATATATATTGCCTTGGAATTTGATTTATTCAATTCGAAATCCTAACTGACGAAGCCGAAAGGCAGAAACCGATCTTAGGATGTCGAATCGAAGGAATTAAATTCCTAACTCGTTTGCTTATCCCATAACATTATTTACTTAAGTTTAACGATAATAATAGGTGATTGCAAACGCCAAAAAAAAACATAACGAATGTGAATATCTTTTGGTAGCTTAAGTAGATTTTAATTTTTGTTTTTAAGAGTGGAGGTGCAGCGTTTCGGACTGTAATCTTACCAATTAACGGGCTGTCAATGATAAATGATTTAAGATCAGAATATTTTTCGCCACTTTAAAATATGATTCAGGGAAACCCTCAAAACAGGCGTTTGTTTTAGCTAAAATCTCGCCCGAACTAAATGTCTTTTTGAAGAGCCTTTTATTTAATTTTTCGATCGAGATAATTTTAATGATCCAAAAAATAACTGGACAAACTAGTTTATTCTATTTTTGAGGAGGTCTACAAAACTTAATTTTTTTTAAATTTTGTTTCAATATGTATACATAAAATTCGGTTATCTAAATGTTTTCGTGGTACAACCTACATATCATGTTTAGATAATTTTGTTTGCTAATGTATTAAAATTAAACAGACTAAAATGAATCAACAAATATTTGTTATCGAAATAGAAAATTCTCTCGAAGAGTATAATAAACATTTTGTACATATTTTTAATGATTTTACAATATATTTTCGATGGTTAGTTCTCAAAACTTCTAAAGTGTGTTTAAAGCCATTTTTTTAGATTTTTGTTAAAATTTAGAACTCTATGTTCGTTGTTTATCATAAGATTTATAAACTTTGGTATTTTTTTAAACCTGAGAATTACGTGGTGTTAAAATCTGTTTTTTATTTTTTTTTTATTACGAAAATATTGATTCACACTAAAAGTTTAATTTCAATATGTACAATAAAATGAAGTGGGGGTGAGTGGCACAAAAAATTTAATCGGACATTTAATTTTATATTATAGTTTATTCTCACTCGATCACTAGTTACTTCTAATTAACAGCGATATCCCTAAATTGGCGCTGGTAACAATGTCTTTACGAAAAACCAGGCTAAGAACTACAATTTTTATTTCTTATTTACAATTATCGTTTTAAATCAATTATATTAAAAATTAAGCTAAAAGCAAAAATAATTTATGCTTCTTCTCATACTATATATAATTTTACACAATTATTTTGTACAAATATAGTTTTGTTTTTGCATTTATATACATTTTATGTAGTTTTAATGAATATGTATTAAAAATACCAATAATGTATTTTATGTGCATACCTGTGTACATTGTTAATTAAGAAAGTGTATATTTTATTACTATTACTCAATAAAAAACTAAATATTTAAGATTGTGTTAGGATTTTTTAAGTTTCGTTATATTTTAGGTATGGTGTGACGTTTCTTTAAAAATGTCTGAAGATAAATGTTCAGTGGCTAACATATAGGCATTTTTAATCTTTTATATCATTTATTTTTGTTAATTTCTAGCATTTTTGGAATTTGACGACCTAAAATTCAGGCATATAATGGGTGTTCACTTTGCTCTTATATTTATAATTATCAATTGATCTTTCCCACAAAAAAGTCTGCTATATGTGTTGTAGGGACAAAGTGTTCCTCCAGCATTTTTGGTTTAAATTTGAACAGGGAAGAGATATATAATGGTAAATTGATAAATTCTCAACACAGATAATACCAGCCATATTAAATTAAAATTTACATTGAAAACTTCCCCAAAATTTAACTAAAAATATCAATTAGTAGTAAAAAATATGTAGAATTTATTTTTCGTTTAATTTTTTTTTACATTCCTTAAAGATGGTCATTTGTACAATGCTGTTGATGTAACCAATTTGCTTAGTGCTTTTTGCAATAAATAATTATTTTTTTTATCTACAAAACTTAAACCATCTGATAAATCACTCTGTATATGTCATAGCTTTCCTCAAAAAAATATCTACTTGTTATATAAGATACTTATCGTTTTATCCCAAATTAAATATGGTATGCATATCTAATCTGAATTAGTAAATATCGTATAATGCTTCTAATTGATACTTATCTAAAATGTGATTGTTATGTGTATTAATTTGCAAAAATGATTATATTATAATAAGGAAGTAAAAGTTAGAAATATATACATTTATACATATATTTATTCCCATGGTAAGAACAAACTCGGTTTTATTATTATTTTGCATATGAGGATTATTTTTCTGTTTTAAATTACTAAAAAAATTGAACGATTTGAGATTTCAACATTTTACAAAACGAAGAATAAATAAATCGTTTATCTTACAGACTAAATGCAAACTTGACTGTTCCATTTTACGTCTAGAAATAAAAATAATATAGCCTATGTTTCCGCATATTCTATACACTAAGACAAAGGTATTGGGGTGCATTTTCTCCCCTCTTGGTATAATTTGTATTGAAATTAGTATTGTGGATACTGGTGCATCTTTTATATATCTGGAATAATAAATATTTTTAAAACGTTTCATAGCTTGTTATATTGAGTCATTATACAAAATACTATAGCTTGCCAAATTTTCTGTTTATGAAATATATAAACTGAAATGTTCGCAATCTATCATGCAATTGCTAAAAATATAATGTTTCGTTTATAGATAATGTAATAAAATTTATTTTTGGTTGTTTTTTTTTTCAGGATCGATGCATTTTAACGTAGGTTGAGTTTTATGAATCCACGAAATGGCATCAGCATGTGGACTAACATTGACGAAAATTTTTCTGTATATATTCCAGTTCATTTTTTTGGTAAGTTTTTAACATTACTCATTATTTGTTCCTACTTAATAATCAGGAAGTTTTGAAAACAAAAATGTTATTAATCTCCAGAATATAAATTTAAATTTTTTGTTATTTATTTACTGTTTCTTTATTTTTTTAGCTGACCGGTCTAGCGATATGTGCCTTAGGATTATGGAAATTTATGATAACCTACCATTTCCTACAAGTCCTGGATAGTCATACATATTCCACGGCATTTTATTTATTTTTAGCTACGGGTTGTCTAGTCATTTTAGTATTCTTTTTGGGATGCTGTGCAATACCAAATAATTGGACCAAACTAATATTTTTAGTAAGTTTAAAACAGTAATAAAAATTTATTAATAAACATTTTTATTTACTTTAAAATTTTTCCGATAATACATTTATTTTTTTTTCAGTATATTATTCTGTTAGTTGCAATTTTTTTATGCGATATTCTAATTGGGGTGCTAGCATTTATTTTCCAAGAAAATATAGAAGACGATTTAAATCTCCATTTTAACAAAACGATTTTAACTGCTTACAAATACGATGATAGTAAAACAATGTCCATTGATTATATCCAAGAACAGGTAAGTTTATTATTAAAACAATTGTTTACTAAAAAAATTATTATTATTATAAAAATACTCAAAATAAAATAATTTTTAGTTGCGTTGCTGTGGTGCTATCGACTATAACGATTGGAAATACAGTTCTTGGATTCAAAATGAAACCGTCATGAATAAAGTACCTGATTCTTGCTGTAAAAGTGTTTCTGAAGGATGTGGAGTTAGAGATCATCCTTCCAATATAAATGTGGAGGTAACTAATAATTTTTTGGGTAAGGTAAATGTGTGGGACGAAAATAAACTTCCAGGTTAATTGAATTTAATTCCTCCATAAGTGTTGGCAAGAAGATAAAACTTAAATTATTATTAACACGTTGACTGCCACGTTAATGTAGAAAAATTTAATCAAAAGCATAGATATTCAATTTAGAAATCCTGCATTATTGAATTTTTTTTTTGTCGTAGATTTAGATTTAAAAACTGATAAATTTTATTTTAGGGATGTATAGAGTTCATCGTAGAAAAAGTACGTGCCAATTTTTGGATAATATTCATAACATCTTTAGGAATTTGCGCCTTTCACGCAGTAGGTATTATTCTGGGAATAATATTATTCGTGAAATTAGAATCTGGGGATGATTACAGTCCGCATAATGGAGGCACAGAAGCTCTACTTTCTGATACACAACATCATTTGTAAATAATGTGTTTGTATGTTTATAGTTATTCCAATTTTTAATTCCACATTTTGCCATTTTGCTGATCTTCACTATTTCAAAATAAAAAAATTTAATTAGAATTGACCAGGTTGAAATATGTAGTTTCGAGAAAAACCTGGTTAAGTTTTGATGGGATATTATTAAACCCGCATTACTAAAAAAATTTCGTATCTTCAAGAATTTCATAAATTCCTTAACACTATTTTAAGGCAGTATCTTTTGGAATATTTGTTAAAAATACGATTATTTTTTAACAGAAATAAATTTTGTCATTTGTATTCCTTCCAGTTCAAATAGCTATTATATTTAATGTTATTTTATGTTTTAACATTGTTTTATCAAAGAAATATCTGTTGTAATTTTATTTGTTGTAATATAATTTAATGTTAACCAATTATTTATATTATAGTATAATTTAGACATTTTCATATTCATTCAATAGCTTTAGATGTTCCACTTTCCAAGGCTGTTTTAATTTTCACTACATTATGATTGTCGGGGTTTAGACGGGAATTGTCCTGTTCCAACCCTAATCGCCTTAATAATTGGCTAATGACTAACCAATGATAAAATTTAAATTCGACATGTAGTCTTAATGAGTGTTCAAGAACGACTGATTTAGACTTCAAATTACCGGAAATACTTTGGGCTATCTATTCCGAATAAAATAACACCGGACCGACCCGAGCCTTGATCTCACGGTCACTGTGAATTGTTTGATTTTTATTTTTTGTACAGGATATTTGTAAAAAATATATTTTCTCGTGTTTTAGAGGATTCTATTTGGGGTACCCAACAATTATTTTTTTAAGATACTAATTCATGTTTGTCGGAATAAAACTAAACTTACAAAATAACAATATATTGTCTTATATAATGACTGGAAATATTTACCAATAATATAATCAATTATAAATTAAACTAACCTAAAATATCTACTACTCTCAGTGTACAAAATGTATACGTCAACACAATAGATATGTCGTGGGGTTTTCCCATAAAATAAAACCAAAGCAAATATTTTTAACATTAATTTCTTGTCTAAATGGGTCTGTTGAATGAAAAAAAATTATTTAAGTGGTATCCATCCAAATAATTTGAAAAAATCTACCAATAACCCACAGGAATGAATTAAAAAGTTGGTAGTTAAAGCGACAGTAGTAATTTGTTTTAAAAATCTGTATTATTACAAAATGTAAAAACGAAGCAAATATTTTTAAGAAATATAATAAAAGTATAAACGTAACAAAGTTTCTTGTCTTGGGTCTGTTGGAAATGAATTCTAAATATAACAACTAGCCTAATTTGTGACAATAGAAAATTGGGAGATAGATAAAGGTACAATATTTAATCTCAGTGATTAGTAAAAAAAATTTTAATTTAACATTTATCTTACTTATAAATTGAGAAAGAACGATTTATGAAGAAAATTTTAGTAATTTTTCTGTCGAAACATTAAAAATTAAAAAGAGTTGTTTTTTATTGTTCAGGAAGAAGATGGTACCATATTATTTATTTTTAAAAGTAACGTTAAAGTAACTAACGATTTTTTGTACAACTCAATCAACTTTCTCTTTTTTCTAAGCAAGATATCAATATATGTACACTCTAAATGCGAGAGCTATTTTTTTCTAGAAAAAAAAAAATAGCGCTTGTATGTGACAAAAAAAAACCGTATTTACATGTAGATGCTTATTTTTGTTACACTCTGTACAAGTCTAAAAAAATCGGTTTAAATTATTCACAAATCATTACTCTATAAGTTTTAAATGAGCGAACATAGTTTGAAGAATTTTGATATTTATACAATCATTAAAACATTAAAGTGACGTGTATCTTAAAAACACGCGAATAGACAAAAAAATAACACCACCACAAAACAATTTTCATTTTTTTGTAATTCTGTATGTTTAGATAAATTTTGACCAGCGAACACCGTCTTTTGTTTACTTTTCCTTTATTTATTCTTTATTTAAGTATTTTTCCGAAGTCATACAAATCAATAAATACATGAGTACTTTAATTTCATAAACTCAACGGAGACGTCCCTACTTTTTCGAGTCTCGTCGATATGACAAGTCTGTCGCAATAATTCTATACTTTGATACTAAGTAAATGTTGTGGTGGTATTATTATTGAACCATTTCCCACTTATTTTGAACACAGTTCATCCTTTTAGTTCAACTAGGAACTTACGCTCCTATTTTTATATTACAAAAACAAATCAGATGCGAGAAAGTACATTTAAAATTTAGAAATCTCATTGAAGTTGCCTACATCCGGACACTGTTTATACTTATTACACCTTCCCATAATAATGGGTACCTTTAGTAATGTGTTATTTATTACCAAAGAAACGTGTTAAGCATAAAAGAGATGACATATACCAAATCGACCACAAACATATTCAATAAAGTATTTCAGTTAAAATTCCTGTAGTAGACATTTCGGAAATATCGCAAAAACTGCTTTGACTGGAGTGTTGGAATTTTAACTCAAGTATATACAATAGTAAATTTACTTGCGTATCTGTTGGTTCCAAAAAGTCGATTTTGTTGTCTATGCTTTAGCTCTTTTGAGTTAAAAGTAGAAATATATTTGAAAAGAAAAATCCACATAAATCACTCGTTTCCACTTCGAAAGCAAATTAGGCTTTATTACGCATAAACAGGAGAAAAACAACAGGTAGGTACACGGACAGATGTCGCTGCGTATAGTCCGGTTTCTGCCTTTCGGCTTCATCGGTTAGGCTTTCGAATCCAGTAAATCAAATTTCAAACGCTAAAAGATAAAATTCGCAAATTTGTTACAATCTCTAAATGAATCTCATTCATCCTTTATAGATGTAACAACATTCGTTATTTTAGATTGTGGTATTTGTTAATAGAGACCATATTTGTCTTAATTGTTAGGTGATTTTTGTTTTTATTTTACTTGATTGGTGTGTTTTTAAATATTCAAAATAATAAAGCATATAAATATGGTAAATTTTTGACAAAAAAACCGCAAAAATGATTAATTTTGTAATGTGAGTTCGCGGATATTAACGGAATAACAAAAAACAAGTTTTAATAATCCATAAAAGTTTATTTCTACAGCCAGGAGACATTCAAAATCGAGTATTGGGTGACCAACAGTTTTATCCTTATTTATGTATAAATTCAATATTTTACTATTAATTTAGTTATATCTCTATTGTCAAAGGCACATCCGAGTTCGTTAAATTTACCAAAAGACGAAATTTTTAACAAATTTTACGAATTATGCAAATGTGCTATTTTCTCCAACTCATCATCTAAACTTATGTGCTAGTAACCATAACGATCCTGGAAAAAAATAAAATTAGTTTAAATTTGGTTGGTTTGTTTGACAAAATAAGATATTAATAGTATCTTGTTTTATTAGAAGTAAAAGTCTTTGTTTTTTACCTGTATTGAAGACATCAAACCATTAGCGAGAGAACCTAATTTGCCAGCAACTTTAGTAACGCCTTGTCGAACACTTTCTTTGACATCTTCAATATCGTATTGTGGTAAGTTACTGTTGGGATGATTGGTTTCTGAAAATATTAAAAAATAAGCATACACAATACATTTCTACATAAATTGTACTGAATTTAAAATAATATATCGTCAATCCTGTACGCCAAATATAAATCAATTTAAAATAAAATAAAATATTATGCACGCCATGGTCATTCAACAATTCACAGTAACCGTGAGATTTTTGTATAAACCTTTATTTTTAAGATCCTTAAAAGTGCCATTAGGGGTTTCTTTAGGAGACCAAAGGAGGTATTATTTTTTTTCTCAAAGACTATCAACTATGTTAAAAAAAATTCTGTAATTTCAAAATTCTAAGAATTTTGTGTCTCTTGAAATAAAAAAATAACTAACCTTTTCCGTTTCCGAAGAATTCCGCTGATGATATACTGGAAGATCCTTGAAACCGACTTAAATTGGCTTTGGTTTCATAATCTGTGCCGTTATCATTGAAAAATTGGTCGGAGGAAATGGCTTTGGCGTTTCCAAATTTTTTTTGAGCCTCATCGCTGTTGCTAGATGAAGGAATGACGTGTTTCTCTTTTTTCCGTTCTCTTTCTTTTTCCTTTTCTAAAAAAAAATAATTATACGAAAAATAAGTGAAATTTACGTGATATTTACCATAAAAATTAGTTTTGGGTTTTTCAGGTGGATCATCAATAATGACCCAACTATCTTTGCTAGATTTACTGCTATCTGTTAAAGATTTAGCATCGGCAAGATCGGCGAGGAACGAGTTCATTTTACTATCTCCGTAACTACTAGAATTACGAATCATACTCAAGGTGTAAAAATCATCCAGAAAGTCACTATCCGTCAAACGTAATTTTCCTAAAGAGGATAATGTACTGCTCGGAGCATGAACATTTTCTTGTTCGATGGTTTGCATATCGCTGAGTGCCGAATGACTTATTCCTCTAAAAAAAAATTTCGTTTTTATTTATTATTGGCATAATTAAAATATGATTTCCTTACGATCTTGAACTAATACCCATTCCAAGTCTCTCCAATTGCTCAGCTTTTTTCGGATCTTCCTTTCTTAATTGATCTTCTTTCTTTTGTTGCTGTGTGCTAATGTCCTTGTAAGCAAATCGAATTGCTGCATTCCTTTCTTCCTGTTCCTTCGCAGTTAATGCCGCCATCCTCAAGGATTCCTCGGCAGCTTTGGAACGTTGTTCTTCTGCAAGTTCGGCTTCTTTTTCTAACTCCGCGAAATTTGTTTTGACTTTCGTAGCGCCAAGGCCGGATTTTTTTGCTCCCAACTGAAATATTTAAAGAAGTTAAAAAGGGAGAAAAATTAAATTTGTTAATTCATAAAATACACCCCCTTATCAAAAATAAACATTTAGTATTTTTTATTACTTACAGTGGATTTCTTTGCTGGTGGTTTTCTAGTCCCGATGGAAGATTTCTTTGGTTCCACTTGTGCATTATTTGTTAATAAGAAATCTACTTTTGGACCTTCGCCTGGATTCAATTGAGCTGCTAGTTTTACATTTTCTACAGCTTGAGTGGGTTCAGTTATTTCTGCCTAAAATAAGATCAAAAACCAAACTTTTAATATTATAAAAAATAAACTAACTATTTACGGTTTTTTTCAACCAGAACTCAATATTATCAACATTTAAAATAATACTAAATACCAAACAGTTATTTTTAAAATACTGCAGATTGAGCCATAGCCAAACTTATATTTTCACTTGTTTAAAACAAATTAAAAATAAACGGTTTATTGTATATCATGCTTTGTTGTATGTAGTTATTACAAAACAAAGCTCTGTTGTTAAGGATTTTAGGAAGTGGTGATGGTTTCGATTGGTTAAATTAAAATACCTTGCAAAGATTAAATGGGTTTTTTGGTAGGCAGTAGTTTTAAAGTTAGAAAAAATTAGGGATAAAACAATAAGTTAGAAGAAATGTTTAAAAATACCAAACCACATACAACAATTGATTGTGATCTAAAAGATTCTTCATGAGAGCTGAAAATGTCCTGTTCTGTAAAGAAATCTTGCTCCTTTTCTTCGGTCTTTTCTTGAGGTGGAGGGTGAACATGCAACTAAGAAATGAAGAAAGATTAGTGGATTAAAAACCCAAATAAGGTAATTCTCCAAATAAAAAAAACTTTTTTATGAATATCGCGTTATTTTCTATATCATTTATTATTATTGGCTTTAGATGAGACAATACTTAAATATTGTATGATTGGAGAACTACCTTTATAAGTGCAAAATAAATACATATAAATGATTGAAACCATATTAGTAAAGATTTAATAAAAACAAGTAAAACAAAGCATTAAGCGTGGGATTAGAATTTCCACGCATACCTGTTGATTTTCCTTTAAGAAGAAACCAGTGTATTTCTCCGATATTGACTAGAAAAATTAATCAAATAAATATTTTAGTTCAAAAAAAATTCTATTAGATTTGCTTTATTATTTATTTAATCGTGACCTTGTTGATAATGTCAATACTATTGTTATTATGAAATAAAACATTTTTACAATTAGCTGTTCAAGGCTAAATATACATTTAGTTTTAAAACATTTTTAATATTTTTTTGTGAATAGCCAAGATATTATTTTAAATGTCCTGATTGCTTTATTTAACATTAACATATTTATATAGTTTTTTAAAACATCAACTATTTAAAATGAAATCACCTTTCAAATATATAGTTGTTCCGAAAATCAAAAATTAGTCCACATTTTAGTGTCCAAGATCACCTGGTAATTTCAATACCTGAACAGGCTGTAATATTTTTTGAATTAATTGATATTTTAATCAACAATATAATTTATTTATATAGATACTTATTTATTTTACAAATCTTGTTCCCTGTTTCACAGGCTGATATAGATACATAATATTTAAACAGAACGTGGCATAAATTGGGTTAAATATTTTCAGTTATACTGTGATAAGTGTAAGCTTTACCTCATCAAAAATTATGTGCATATGTAACTACTAGAGATAAGGGACAATCATACCAATCTTTTAACTTTATATCAGAGTAAAACAATATTAATTATTCATGTGCAAACATTTTCTAGTAAAACCTATCATCTACTAAAAATAGTTACCTGGGAACTAGTTCTGAGAGAATTTGACGAAGCTTGACTCAATTTTTCCCTATAAAGAGTTGCTGCTCTGGAGTTATACTTCTTCTGAGCATCATTTGTATTGCAGTTGTGCTGACTAAAAAACTGCAGCTGCAAAAGTATTAATATAGATAAAAAAACAAGGAACTAGGGAATAATATGAATACAAACTAGAAATGACCTACTTGAGATACTTTTAGATAACACTTCGTTGATTAATAATAAGATAGCTTACAAAAACTATGAATTATTTTATTTTAAACAAATTAATTTTTAAAATTAAAGAACATACTGCGTTACTGTTTCCACCTAATTGCATCTGCCTCAACTGTAAGGAAGTCCAGTTTGTATCCAATTGTGTAGACCTCACAAATGTAAGGTGTACCCCCAAGCTTCTGTGAACTGCTGAGCAGTCTATGCAGATGAAAACCCCGTAAGTTACACTAGCCCATGTTGGATTTTTAGCATTGCAGTCGAAACAAACCTAAAATGAGATTTTTGTTAATATATGTGGACACGTCATTTGAATAAGTATGTTGACGTGAAAACAATCTTTACTTATATTGATTTATACCTTATTTGTTGAAATTGACCTTAGTCTATTAAATACTGCTTCAATGTCTTCTTTAGAAGGCTGAGACTCCATTTTTTGGGTTAGATAGTTTAAATTTGAATAAAAAATTTGTGAAATTCGATTAACCCTACCACTCTAGTACTAAAGTTTGACGTGACCATGACATCTGTTCATTATTTTGACTTTTACGTCATCAAAAACTGTGTTCATTTCAGTTGTTCTTGTTAACCCGTACAATTCGTAAAATAATTTAAAAAACTCCCATTCTATTTATACAATAATATACTCAAATCTTTACATATTACTAATCCAATAATCCTTTTATAACATGCAAGTAGACAATCAGTTAAAAAATGAAACTAGTAAATTCATATCATTCTTATTTTGTCTTAAGCAGTCACTAGACAGTGACAAAGTTAGTTATTTTATATAGATATCTCCCAATCCGTTTGAAAATCTGAACAGAGTTCTTGATACTCGTACATTTTTGATTGGCTGAATGTTAACCCAAAAACCCCACCCCTCACTTCCAAATTCTTGTTTCTGTCATTTGTCACTGTATTCCGGTTGCTCGTTTTTTAACAATTACGGTTTTTTTGAGAAAATACTAGAGAAAACGAAACTGCGTGTGATATAAATTAAGTGGTAGGTATGTTAATGAAGAATAAAATAATTGATAATTTTATATTTATACTTTTTGTAATTTTCGTAAGCTTCCTTATTATTTATTTTGATTATAAAGACTACGTGGTCAGAAAATGTTTTCATATTTCTCAATTTTGAATCCAATTTAGTTTTATTTGAAGTAATTTATATTAGGTAAAACGTACATATTTGAAATTTTTATTTATTCTATATAACCTATATGTATTTCCCCATTAATATAAAAGGTAGTTAATTGAATTAGGGACCACCGATTCTATCATAAGTTCAGTCACATTTAATTAGTGTCACACACCTTTTTAACTTTTATAAAAAGCGGTTTTTTAATCTCATTAATTTTTTTTCAGATTTGTATGTCTTTGAAGGCATTACAATGAATTGTAGTTTAAGAGTTTTCATCTTTATTGTCCTCATAAGTGCTGGAGCAATAGGTGAAAATATTGACGTAAGTCTTTTTTACTATTACATATTTTTTCAATTTTTTTTTAAAGAAAACACTCTTATTAAGTCAAATAAATAACCTCAATTCCTAAGAATATTACTAATAAAATTAAAAAAAAAATTCTGGAAAAAGATATTAATATAATTAATAAATAAAGTGAATTAAAAGTTAATGTAAGTTGTAATTTTATTTATACTCTTTAATTATGTATTGTAACTTGATTTTAGTGCAGTTTTTAAACTGCATTACCTTTATGCCATTCTTTTAAAGTCTTATGTACTTATTATCTTTGTTTCATTGTTACTTTTACACAATTCAGACAAACTTCAGAAAACATTTAATCTAAGTAAATATTGAAATCTAAAAAATTACATAATAGCTTTTTAAATTTAATGACCAACAGTTTTTATTTGGTCTAGAATAAATTATGAGTTAAATCTATAGCCATGAAATTTATATATTTTTTCTATTACTCAAGAATCTCAGATAATGTAAAAATTATTTGTCAGCATGGAATCTGAAATATTTATTTATCATAAAAAATTAACAAATTCTACACATGCTGGTAGTATTAAAAGAATTTTCAAATGAAATTCATTTTTATTAAAAAAAATTACAAGTTTCCTCATTAAATTGCATTTAAGCTATCCATCCTATCTAAAGTCATTGACTATGAAATATTAATCATTAAATCAACACTCTCAGTAATACACTAAAGGATTATGTTCCTATAAGGAACCACTTTTTCTCTTTAGCATCATTATCCTACCTATATACAATTAAATAAAAAGTTTAATGTGTCCAACTCATTATTTGATTCTATCTTGATTGTAAATCTTTTTATAATTACTTTATCTTTATAAAACAAAATGATTTTTTTAGGTATTACAGTTGTAGTACTTTTATAATTAAATAAACCGTATTTTATAACTTTCTTTATGGTGAAGGTAACTTAAGACAAGTAAGATTTACTAATTGTTATCAGACATCAATCTGTATGTCTGTTATCTGGTGACCTGTATTCTGATAAACAAGATTGAAAAGTAAATATTCATGCTAAAATCTTTAATGATTACAATTATTCTTCATTGTCTTGCGAAAAATATGTACCTTAATAAAATAAAACGTTTTTGTGTCTCACTACCCTCACAACCCTAACTGCACCCTCTACTGTCCAATTTTCAAAAAGCTTCAAATCACTTTAGTTGTATTACCTTACCATTAAGGCCATGTAAAATTGAGAAAGTATCAAGGTATTTGTGTATTAAGGATGACGATGGAATAGTTGAAGTTGAGCCAGTTGAAGAATTTAGCCCAGATATACAATATGAAAGCCCAGTTCCTCTTGATCCTAAAAAGATCTATTTCGCCGAACACTTTGACGACTTAGCCAATTTTCAAAAACGTTGGACCAAATCTCAAGCCAAAAAAGATGGTCTAGAAGAGGAAATAGCCAAATATGATGGGCGATGGGAAGTCGAAAATTCTCAAAAGGATAGTCTGCCTGGCGATAGGTAATATGTAATATGTTTTAAAAATATTATTATTTAATTTCACACTTTGGATTGATATAACTTTGCGTTTATCTGACTAACAGCTGAACTAATAGTAATTATAATAATAATAATAAAATAAAATTAATTTAAAAAAACATAAGTTAAGGCTTGCTTGAATTTTTCCTAATTTCAACAGATTTACCTATCAGATCAATTATTTTAAAGTTTGACATTGTTATTTTAATTCTTAAACGAATATTGATTCACATTTTTTTTACAGCGGTCTTGTCCTAAAGACAAAAGCAAAGCATGCAGCCATTTCTGCACATCTGTCAAAACCATTCGTATTCACAGATAAGCCAATGATATTACAGTATGAAGTATTGTTGCAAGAGGGCCAGGAATGCGGAGGAGCTTACTTGAAATTATTAAGTGAAGGTGCTGACACAAAGAATTTGAATAACTTCCATGACAAAACTCCTTACACAATCATGTTTGGGCCGGATAAATGTGGAAATGATCATAAATTACATTTTATTTTCAGACACAGGTAGGTCCCTGTTAAAAATGTAATAAATCGTATAATCGTAATTTTCCATCTTTTAGAAACCCGATAAATGGAAGCTTAGAAGAAAAACATTGCCAAAAACCCAAAGAACGAATTGAAGAATACTTTACAGATAAATTACCTCACCTTTACACCTTGGTTCTTTACCCCGATAACACATTTGAAATTTCTGTAGACAAGAAAATGATAAATTCTGGAAGTTTGCTTGATGATTTTGTTCCACCTGTGAATCCCCCTGAAGAAATCGACGATCCCAATGACAAGAAACCCCAGGACTGGGATGAAAGGTAAACATTTGTTATTATAATCAAATTATTTTTTAAATAATAAATGAATATTTCCCACAGAGAGAAAATTCCAGATCCTGAAGCCACTAAGCCAGAAGATTGGGACGAAGATGCCCCTGCTCAAATATTTGATGAAGCTGCAGTCATGCCTGAGGGATGGTTGGAAAATGAAGCATCCCATATTCCAGATCCAGATGCAGTTAAACCAGCTGACTGGGACACTGACATGGATGGTTAGTATATATAAAAAATGTTTTATTATAAATTTTTTTATACACTTATTTATCTTTTTAGGAGAATGGGAACCACCTTTGATAGAAAATCCTGCATGTACGTCAGCCCCTGGCTGTGGACACTGGGAGCCACCCCTAATTAATAATCCAGCCTATAAAGGGAAATGGAGGCCACCGATGATCGATAATCCTAATTATAAGGGTAAATGGAGGCCTAAGAAGATGCCTAATCCCGATTTCTTTAATGATGAACATCCTTTCAGAATGACTACTGTGGTATGTTAATTTTTTTCCTATGCTAGGATTTTCAATAGAAGGTCCTGGATGACATTTTTCATCTTTGGGTTTCTGTAAATGCTGCATTGCACACAATAAATGAAAACTTTATTTTTCTCTTAGTCTGCAATTGGTTTTGAGTTGTGGTCCATGTCTCAAGATATACTTTTCGATAATATAATCATCACTGAAGACATCGCGGTTGCGGAAAAATGGGCCGCAGATACTTTTGACAAAAAACGTCAAAAGATTGCCAAAGATTCGGTAAGTTTAAAAATAGCTTATTAAAATATAACATATATTTGTTAGATAATAATATTGAATATTTTAATTTGAATATATTAAAAAAAACTTTGTACAAATCGAAAATTTTCCAATTTTTAATATTCAAATATAAAAATTTTGCCTGACACTCTTCAGATATATAATTTAAGGGAAAAAATAGTTTGAAAGATGTCATTTAAAAGAAGAGAAGAATCATTTTTTTGTAACAATTCAATTTATTTATAAAAAAAATAATTTTCTATTATTTTTACAAACGAAAAGTCGATGAGATTAGCAAATCGATCACTCGCAAGTTTTCTACAGTTTCTGGTCATTCCACTTTTATTCCATATTTTTAAATGTACTTGCAACTTATCTTTCCTTATCATGATTGTCGTCTGCAATGGCACATTCTTTTTTACCCACTTTTTTTTATAAATTACTAAAAGTGTCTTAGCTATAATTTATTTTGTTTTGCATAAAGAAAACTTGGTGGGGTAAGATGCTAAGAGGCATGAATTATCGGCCAAAAACATGGGCAGCTTATTCTGTTTACTGCCTAATACCAGTAGTATTATACGTCTACTATTTGTACCGGTGTGTTCAAGAGGTGAATGCAAAAGTGTGCTTTTCACAGTTTTTAAGCATAATTATGTAATTTAGTAGACAAATAATCGCATTTTATTGTATTGCTGCTAATTTTTTTGCTAGTATCTAAAAATTAAAATTTATTTTGCTAGGAGAGCTTTGTCCAAAGATTAGCCGGTCTCACTAATGAATACCCAATATTGTGGGCAGTGTACATACTTATCCTTGCTGTACCTGTTGTATTTGTATTGTATCTATGCTGCAAACCAAGTTCTTCAGCTAGTCAGGTAAAGTAGTAGTTCATCTGTACCGCTAGAGATAATTGAGACACGGCAGAAACTTACAGAATTATCACGTTTTTATTACAAAAGAAACAAAAAAATTCTCCATTTCTGCCTTGTACCAATTAAAAAAATCTTGGAACATAAAAGATACACATGACTTTAATATATTAGGAAAAAGAAGAACTAAACCAGGAAGCAGAGAAGAAAAAGACTGATGAACCGACTGAGGACGTAGAAGAAAATGAAGTAAATGAATTAGAGGGAGAAGGTGATGGTGAGGGCGACGTAAATGATGATGAAGAACAAGAAAAGAATTCTGATCCAGATTCCGAAGAGGATAATGAAGCAGTAGAAGGAGAGGTGAGTAATAGAATTTAAAAGATACAGAAAGAAGAATGTGTAAAACTCAATGAGACTGAAATTGAGACTATTTTCTTTTTTATTACAGGGTGAATCAAAAAGTAAACCATCCGGAGATGGTACCAGAAAGAGGAAAGCACGAAAAGAATAAATGTACTATACAAAAGTGCACCATTTGTGTATATTTTCGCCAACACCCAAATTACGTTCGAATTTGTTTCTAAATTATCGTTGTGTTGAGGTGGTAGCTGAATTTTCTTAACTATTGTCACTAGATCTTAGATCACTTTGTAAATGTTTCTTTTTTGTTAAATTAATTAATCATAGTAATTTGATGAATATGCGGAGAGGGATTTTATTTGTGTTGTGGAAGATTTTTAAATCGATATTAAGTTTTTGTTGCATATACGTACTATGTCCCGCTTCTGATTTATTACGGTTTATAAAGCTAATATATCAGTATAAATCGTAATATATGAAAATTGCTAACTTGAAAAATGACCTGCTCCTCATTTTACACTCTCATTTCTTATCTACTATACGTATTTATTGAACTACTAACATTCTAAGATACTGACAATATTTTACAAGTTATACATTTAAAGCGTGTTTCTAATATATTCCATCACAATTTTATTCACAGCATTTATTACACATTTTAATATAGTCCGTTACTGGAATTTTGATGTAGATAATTATTATAAAGATTCTATGAATATATTAGAATAAAATATTTTGATAATAGTAGCAAGTCATTTTAAAGATAAAGTTCTGCTGCTTGCACTTAGATTAGGAGTGACTTAACAAGCAATTTCACATTTGAAATCATTGGGATTCCTTCTATTTCTAAAACAATTCTGATCTAATAATCTATTGTGTAGGTGAAAAAAATCTTTAAGATATTTATAAATCCATTTTAGTTTTACAATATTTTATTAGTGACACCTGATAAAACAATAGCCCAGTTGACAGAGAAGGATAATAATAATAATAATAATATACGCCCTGCAATTCACTCCCTTACGAGTGAACCCCAGAAGCTCTGCAGCTTGTGCGGGGGAGGGACGGCTATTATTATTATATGCCGTGGCGCTCTGGGGCGACTTACTGATGCTTTACAGTTGTGGGAAAACCCAGAAAAACCACACAACACCATCATAGGATATTGATCAAAAGCTCGCACAAAATGTAATATCGATGAAACTTGGCACTTGAGTACTTGAAAGGGTGTAGAAAACGATAGAAAAATCTTTGCTGTTCACAATTTGCAGAAACAAAATCTAAAATTTGGTTTTTTCATTATATCTCGAAAAAAAAACTAATAGCAATTATAATATAATTTTTAGTAAACTTTTCCGCTTTTTCACATGGTGCTATTAGTTTTTCGAAATTTTTATATTTTTTTTTCAGATACCTATAATGAAAAAACCAAAGTACAAGTACTTAAGTGCCAAGTTTCATCAATATCACATTTTGTGCGAAGTCAAAGTCTCTCAAACTTTAGTTTTACAATAGTTTATTATTGATATAACAACCCGACTTTAAAGACATATAAACACGATTAAAAAAAAGGTCCAATTACATTCAACATTTTCCACATTAAAATATATATAGTTAAAAATAAAAAAATACAAATTAAAAAACATGAAAACTAATAAATATGACCTGACCTGTAAGAAGTTATGCTTTGTTGTCTTTTCCATCTTCTCATTGAAAGAGTATCGCCCAAACTGTTAGTACTTCTATTTAAATTTGCTTGGGAGTATATTGTGAAATCTTACTGGAAGTGTGTCTTTTCTTAATTGGAGTTTTCGTGGTTATCATCATCACTATTGTCACGATGTCCACAATTGGCCTATGTGTTACTGCTACATATCCAGGGCGAAACGCCTTTTCGACCCTTACGAGGTTACGGAGGTCTCTCCCCGAATACTTAGCCGTTATTAGGTTTTAATACCACCACTCACTCTAGGAAATAAAACAGGAGAAGTACAAAACAAATGCTCTTTTATTGGGTCACCCTTCAAATATACGTATATCAAATATAAACTAACACCTAAGCGTACCGAGACTAGGCGTTTGTCACTATTCCCTTATTGGCTTTTCTCCGTTAAAGAAATAACTTTGACTTTGGCTCGGATGCCCAGAGGAACTTAACTCTCCACCAACCCTTGACTCTCCAGCCAACTACTGACTCTGCGGCCAACTACCGACTGCCCAATTTTTCCCGCCGCGAATACTTTTTAGGCAAAAATCGCTGACACGACAGAATCCGCAATTTCGATAGATTGTCCTACATTTTTGGGCAATTATTATCTATTTTCTTCACTGTCCTAACTTTTTTCCCTGTAGTTTTTGTCCAGTAAATCTTTGTGTGAATTTTGAAATCTTCTTCTAAAAAAATCTGGTATATTCATAGTCTTAGAATTTGTTTTTGATTGGTTTAGATGTTCGTGAATAACTTGAACTTTCCCTTGTTGAGTATGTACCACTCTTCCAATGGTGTTATTGCCATTAAACTCACTAGGACTAGGATCGTCGATAAAGCTAATGTAGTGCTCAGATTCTGGTGTTAAAAAATTCAAATGTGCTTGATTAACGTGTAAAATAAGTTCTGCAGACGAGGTAGCCAATAATCCACAGAATGGACATATACCATTACCCTCAATGCGTGCTGTATGTGTGCGAATCCTAAATTCTTCTTCAGACAGATCCTCTAATCCACAAATTTCACAACTGTGATTCTTTAAAGGAACAAACTTTTAAACTACTCTAGCAACTAGTCCAACAGGTGATATTAATTCCCAAAAATATAATAATATAATCTAGTTTTTGACATTTTACTGAAAAATAAATACACACCCCTGCTTATGAAATACCAAACAAAATTTAGCCGACGTTTCGTCTATATATTTTGACACCATCAACCACGAAAGATAATTATTAAATTGAAAGGTTAAAATTGTTTGTATGCGTGTAAATTTGAATGTAACCTTCGTCCTTTCCAAGTTAGCAATTTTTTGTGATCGAAATTTATTTATATTTTTTCCACTGAAACTTTGATGGGCATAAAACATGGTCCCTCTTTAAAAAAAAATACGCGTTTTTACGATACTGAATAATTAATACACTTAGTCTAAAGAGTTGTTAATATATAGTAAATTATTATCGAGGACGGTAAGATTTTTGTACATATTTTTTATGTATCGCTAGTGTTGCAGATTTACGGACCAAGTGTAACATTTCATTTGAGCTGAAATAAATTATTCGAAGGAAATTGGGTTTTTTATTTATATATTTGTCACCCGATCTGTTTAGATCAAATTTCTTTTTTTTTTTAAGTTAAAATTCTGATTAAAATCATTTTTTTATCGGAAATAGGGAATTTAAAAAATTACTAATAGTCCAAATGGCGGAATTTATGAAAATTTTTCGTCCATTATAAGAAACAAAATCTATAAAATAAATTATCAAAAAGGGAAAAGTTTATTAGTTTATGAGGTAGGAAAATGAGAAAAATTACGATGATCGATAATTTTTGAAACCAAAAAAATAATAGTAGGATGAAAAGGAAGAGAATATAACAAAAATGAAAGGAAAAATAATTTAAAGGCGATCTGAGGTCGGGAAGTGGAAGCGAGTGAGTTTTTAAGGGTAGAAAACTGTTTAACTCGATTTCCGGCAAAATTACAAGACCTATGGAAAAAAGTTAAATGGCAAAGTTGTAGGTAATAAAAAGATCTACAACTTTTGTATTTACACTTTTTTCACATAACCTCAAAAATTCAAATAACCAAGTTTTTTGTTTTTATTTTTATCTCTTACAAAAAAATTTTTTTTTTCACGAGATTTGGTGAAAACTTACCTTTTTATGTCCCAAATATACTGTAATTTTTTTGATTTAAAATATTTATTTTTTCACCTTATTTTGACTTAATATCGAAAAAGCACCCTAATTTTCAATCGAAAATTCTCGCGTCAAAATATCTGCTTTTTTAAAAAACCCGGTGGGGTTTTTGTTCGTTGAAATCTCTACTTTTTGATGGTGTAAAAAATATACATTACTATGGTAAATGTTCTCAAAAAATGCAAAGAAACGAAAAAAACTCGAATCCGATTTTTTTTTTAAAATCACGTATAATTTTGAGCTATTTATTAAAATTTATACTTTAATTACTCTTTTGTTTATCAGTGTAACACGGAATCTTACGTTTTTCGAGTAATTAAAGTATACACTTTAATAAATAGAATTTTCGATTGAAAATTAGGGTGCTTTTTCGATATTAAGTCAAAATAAGGTGAAAAAATAAATATTTTAAATCAAAAAATTACAGTGTATTTGGGACATAAAAAGCTAAGTTTTCACCAAATTTCGTGAAAAAAAAGCTTTTTTTTGTAAGAGATAAAAATAAAAACCAAAAACTTGGTTATTTGAATTTTTCACATAAATATTGAGGTTATGTGAAAAAGTGTAAATACAAAAGTTGTAGATCTTTTTATTACCTACAACTTTGCCGTTTAACTTTTTTCCATAGGACTTGTAGTTTTGCCGGAAATCGAGATAAACAGTTTTCTACCCTTAAAAACTCACCTGCTTCCACTTCCGACCTCAGATCGCCCTTAAATTATTTTTCCTTTCGTTTTTATTACATGCTCTTCCTTTTCCAATGGGTTTCATTCTACTATTATTTTTTTTCACTTTTTACCATTTTCAAAGACTCTTAGATTAAAATAAAACAAAATGAGTAAATTTAAATTGTATTTCATAAGTTTTGAATAGCAACGGTCGTTCCTGAGATAAGAGAAAATAAAAATGCAATAAATAATAAAACGTTCTTCCAAAGAATGTAGTTCCACTGTCCCCAATCGTTCCAGTTAACCAGCACGTCTACAGAAGCAGGTACAAGAAGTCCTAATATAGAAAAAAATACTGCTCCAGTCAAATCTATAAGCGAGTCCATATTGTGTCCCGCCACAGATGCCACCAAAATAACAAAACCTACGGTTGATACCCTCAAAATAACTTGTACGATATTGTGGTGTTTGGGTGGTATTTTTGGACCCAATCTCTTCCATATTATTTCAGTCGGTACATAGAAGATCAACATGAATGTGAAGAACATGGCGATTGATATACAGCATTGTACTACTTGAGCTGGGCTGCAAACAAAATATTTTATCAGATAATTTGCCCCATTGCATTTTAATTATAGCAGATATAAAAATTATTCTCTACCGGTGCTTTTATCTTAAGTGAAAATAACAATAGTGGCAAAAAAGTTTGTCGTAATGATGAAAAAATAAAGAATTTTAGCGAAATTTATTTTTTAACACAGTTTTTTGGTTCAAAAGACGTTCTAATTGTATTTTAGAATAGAGTTTTTTTGGAAGAAAGTTACAGATGATTTTTCTGAAGTTATTTAAAGATTTTTGGTTGAAAATTACATTTTCTAAAAAATAATATATATACCTATAGTATGTCTGAAAAAGTTTGCAACAAATGGGACATTTTTTATTATTAATTTTACAAAAAAATATTCATAAAAAGTTCTGCATCACATATAAATCAGTACAGAACGAAATGTCGTTTGAAAATGTTGATAGAAATTAAAAATTATGTTTGATTCAAGACCTGCTAATAATTAATTAATGAATTTAAATTAAAAAAAAACTAAATAATTTGGCATTTAAACTGAGTAAGTTATCCATTATTCTCAAATGTGGCCAATGTTATAATAAATAAAACTCCTCCAAGTCAGTACCACATATTTAATAATTAAAAATATAAGGGGCAACTAGTTTCATCATCAGGCGCAAACCAAAAAAGGTCCAAGACCATTTTCTAAAAACATGTTTTCACTACTAGTTATTTACTTTAGTTATTAGTTACATAATTTTTTAAAAAAGTTTTTTCAATGACTGTTTTATATTAATGTTCTTCAGTACCCTATGGGCCTGATGATGGCAGCCTGCCGAAACTAGTTGCCCCTTATTTTTTTAATTATTAAATATGTGGTACTGACTTGGAGGAGTTTTATTTATTAATTTGGCATTTGTTAATTTGTAAATTAAATCACTCACTCTGAATCACCGCTTGTTAACATTAACAAGTCCTATTTATTACACTTACATTCCTCCATCAGGTAAATTTTGCGTTATAGCCGCCCTAGTTTCGTCTCCAAAGGCGAAGTATCCAAAAAAGCCCATTGCGGTGTAGAGACTGACCACGAAAAACATCGAGACGTTTAATACTCCTACTGGACCCAAAAATTTGGGATCAACCTAAAATATATCAAAATTAAAACAATTGCTATAAACCAAAAATAGTGAGTGGGTCAAAGTCTGCTATAAAGTTTGTTGGATATGAATTCAGAAATAAGAACATAAGTGGGAATTTGAGCAAAAAGAAAAGTGAATACACCCATTGTTTGTTTTTAATTTGGTTATATATTTTTAATTTTATTATTCCAGATATATTCTTTTTTCTCGTAAAGTATTTCTACGCGACCAAATACATTTCACGGTGCGGTGCAGTATCTTTTTCGGTTCAGATCACAAAATAGACAGTTCAAAAATTACCTGAGCTAGATAAATTTGGAAAATGCTCAACTACGTAGAATATATGTCATTGATTCATTGATCGCATAAGTTTGAATTCAGTTCTACGCCCACGTTATTCTGCATCTCGTGTTGAGTCAGTTAATCACTCGAATATCTAAATTTAGACGTGTTTCTGTAAATCTACTAGAGAACAAGTGTTTAAAAAAATTTACAACTCGTGTTTTTTCTCTGGATATCTTTAGAAAATTGTGATTCTATTTTTATTTCTCATAATATATCTATGAATGTCAGCGCAATCAACCGACTATTATTTTTATATAAAATCATGCCAAGGCTGTAGAAATAGAGAGAGTTTTTTAACCATTAAAAATTCTATTCAAATGAATATTTTGTCTTATGGTAAAATTATTAGTAAATATTTTTCTATCTACATACGAATATGTATCGGTATTCGCCACCAATCTTGATTATTTACTATCTTGCCAATAGACAACAGTAAACGCAGAAAGGAGCACCTCAGGGGTCTCTTTTGGGACCGCTGCTTTTCTTAATTTATACCTCTTTGTATATATAAAAATTATTTACAATGTAATATTAACAACCACGTATGTCGCAATGTAAACATTAACATTGAACATAAATCACATTATGAATAAAGTAAGAAAACGAAAATATGTAAATTTTATCGTACAGTGACATATTTACATTTACAATTATTGCTAATCACGCTTTTTATTCCATATTGAATTGGAAAAAATTGGTAAAATTTTTTTGACCTATATTGAGTTCTATTTGATAACTAGAACTTCGAAATTTTATATAAGAAAGTGTAATTTTGACTTACCATAGAATTTTCAACTGGCATTATGGTCCCTATGCCTTCTATAGAAAACAGGATCGTACTGAGAAAACTGGGAACGTTTGCAAATCCTGTAAACAGACTTCTATCCGAAACATCCACATCTCTAATGGTGGCTATCATATAATACAGGGTGATTCCGAAAGTTATTGAAAGAGTTAAGTTGGCAATTAATGAAAAAGGCACCAGATGTTTCAGTTCACGTATTTGGCACAAAAGACTTAATATAACAAAACATATTAACTTAAAGTAGAGGGACCATGACTCATCTAGTGGATGATAAAATGATACTAGCTAAAAATAAAAAAAAATACAATTGTTGTTTATGTGAAAATATATACAGGGCGTAATTGAAATACATTTTTAAACTATTTAAAATACTTATAAAGGAGCAATTAAATTTTGGAAATAGACATGAAAAAGTAATCATCTTGATGGTGCCGCGTCTGGCTCGTCTTAAAACACAATAGAGGGTCTTAAATACAGGGGCCCCTTTCTATTAATGTTTATATCACAATGTCTTTGGGTTTTATTTCTAATTAGTGGTTTATTGAAGCTGCTGATAAAGTGCTATATGTTTGTAAACCAGTAAGGAGTTTTAATTTATTAGATTCGACATCCTAAGACCGGTTTCTGCCTTTCGGCTTCATCAGTTAGGCTTACTCACTTTGTATTAATCTCTGAAAGGGATAAAAAAGAAGAGAGTGACATCTTGACTAGATTCAGTCAAAATTTAATGTCAATACTCTCTTCTTACCATAGATGGTAGCACATCTAAAAATGCTATATGTTTGTCATAACTGTTCAACATTTAAAATATTACGGAAATTTTACCGGATATATGGCCGATAAAAATAGGATACGCGCTCGGAGAATTTGATCAATTATCGATATTTTTTTAGTCAATATTTATTTGAACTTTATCGTTTATAAAATAATATGACAACAATAAATAATAACAATAACAATAAATGATAACAAAAATGTCTTACCTTTAAAAGCGATTCAGAAATAAGGAGGATGTAGACCGCATTTGACAGGTAGTAAGTCAAACTAAGAGCAACTTCCACAAAAATTCTAAAAATATTTAAAAATTAATCACACGGTATAGAACACTGATAAAGCTCATTAAAACTCTTTTTATTATTTTTCTGCATCCATATTATTTTTAAAATTTTTTATAAAGACTTCTTCGTAAATTTAGTCTAAAATTTGAATTCCAAACTTTCATGAGACGCTGTATAAAATTTAAACGACACGTCTATACAAAAATTTGTCCTAATTTTAGAATATATCTTTCAATACTACAAACAATAAATTTAGTTGAAAACGTCCACTTACTTGGCAAACGGCGCCCACCTACGTATCCATTTTGGACCATGCCGAAAAACAACTTCAATTGTTTCTGAAAATCCTAAGCTGGGAGTTCTCGTCCTTTTGCATATTTTGTGTGATGCTCGAACCTATAATTATGGGTACCTGGGTATTAAAAGAATACAAAGTTTAAGATCTTCGGTAGAAGTCAATACTAGATTTGTGTCGAGTGTTTTTTTTTGTTTTGTCAAAGGTACCGACTACTAGGATTATTATACTCCTGTTCTGTGCATGGGCGGATCCAGCCGATTGTCAAGGGGGGGGGGGCTGTCTTCCACATCAGTTGGAGTTGAGGGTCTGGAGCAGGGCCGGTTTAAGGCGTACGCGAAGGATGCGGGCGCCGCGGCCAGGGGGCGCCACAGATTGAAAAATTTTTTTCTTCTGAATATAATGTAATAAAAAGTAGCCCAAAACAGCGTTTTAGGGGCGCCCAAATGAGAAAAAACATGAACAAATAATTCGGTAAAATTTTTTATAGTCCAGTAAATTAGCGCCAGAAAAACTCCAAACCTGGACGTCAAGTCTGTCCGTCAATTTTTTTTTAATTTGCAGGTATTCATAGGTACATTTACCTCCGAAAATCTCAGATACGTGGAATTTGTGGAAGGGTGAGAAAATGGCTCTAGAGTTCCCGAAAATCCGTTTTTCGACGATATCTGCCGAAATATGACACTTACAGCATTTTAGTTTACACAAAAAATGAAGAGCAGTTCATTACCTACAAAAGTTGTCCCTATGATTTTTTTCGTTACACTAATATTTCTTGCAAAAACGGCGTTTCAAAAATTCGCAATTTTGAGATTCTGAAAATATGGCGCTTCTTTATCATAATTAGCAAAATTATTCTGGTGAAAACGGAAAATTTGAATATCCATAAAAATGCACAAAAATAATTTATTGAATCTTTCTGAATATATTTAACACCTTGCAAAGCTCCATTATCCAAACGGATTCAGTGAAATTAGCCTTGATAAAAAAATGTTGGAGGATCAAAAAATCGAGCAAAAACAAACTTTGGCCCGGTTTTTATATAATCCAGAGAAATATATACAAGGAAAAAGTACCATGATATTTGAATCATGAAAAAATATTAATTTTTACGTGATTTATTGAAAAATTTGTAATCCGCTTGGGAGCGTCGTTCCTTTAGAGCGTGCTCTCTAAATGCAGAGCAGGAGCTAAAAATGGGGGTGTGTTTTGGAGTCGGTTATGTCGAAAAGTATCATATTTTCGGAAATATCGGCCACGCGCCAGTTAAGGGGCACCTCAACAAGATGGGACTGTACAATGGTGACCTGCAGACTGTGCGGTAAGGAAACAGAAACAGTGACACATATACTGTGTAGATGCGAGGCACTGGACCGCAAAAGACAGCAAATTTTTGGGCAGCCAATAGGTGACCCAGAACTATACAACTCCCACTCAGTACAGGACCTGTACAAGCTTGTACAGGGCACTAAGGTACTGGACTGGGTATTGTAAACAGAGAGGATAGATACAAGGCCGACAGGCCTAAGTCTCACCGGAGGCTTCGGTCAGACGGACCCAACCAGGGGGTGAAGTTTTTTAGTGAGTATGCTTTGAAAGGAGAGTCTCACAGTAGACCTTGAGATTTTAGGCTCATAACTTCCCCATAAAGGGTTTTCCTTCACCTCCGCAAAAAAAAAAAAAAAAAAAAAAAAAAAATCCGCTTGGGAGCGTCGCACCTTTAGAGCGTGCTCTCTAAATGCAGAGCAGGAGCTAAAAATGGGGGTGTGTTTTGGAGTCGGTTATGTCGAAAAGTATCATATTTTCGGAAATATCGGCGAAAATAGGCAAAAAAAAACATTTTTGAGACCAATGGGCCATTTTCGCGCCCTTCTACAAATTTATGTACCCATGAATACCTGCAAATTAAAAAAAAATGGTGCCGAACGGACCTAATGCCCGGGTTGGCACCTTCGTTTATTATTGGACTATTATTTTTAATGCAAATTAGCCATTTGAATATCTTAGTAACTTCTGTTCAAATAACATTTTTTGGGGGGTTTTCTACACCCATTTTCATTGTAACTCAGTCTTGCAGCACTGGGGCTTTGTTACTATTTCCCCGTGCCACTTTGGGAACCCAACAGTGAGAAATCATACCTAGTACAAGAAAATCGATTTCTAATTAATTTAGAATTCGAAAAATGATTTTTTGGACAACCTGTATTTGTAAATTTAGTAAAGTATTAAAAAGCATCCACTGGCTGATGTTTGCTTTGGATTATTGGATGCAATGATAGCTATCTGTGAAATTGGAAAAAAGCCAAAAACTCCTACTGACGTTTGGGGAATTTTAAAATTTCTTACTTAATATTTATTTTACTACGCACTTCCTAGAAATACTTAAACAAAAAATAAATTTCAGGTAATGATTAAAAGCGAGTTTAATGGATGTATAATTTATACATCATTCTTTGGAAAATTTGATTGTGGAAATTACTAATATATTTAAGGACATATTCTGAAATTCTGTTCTTGAGTGCGTAGGGGCGACTACAATAGCATCGAGAAAGCCACGTTCCTTGCACGCCTTGCTCGCTTTTTGGACCTGGCGGAAATTGGTTTAGTGTCTCGTCCAAAATTAAATTTTTATTTGTCCCGACTTCGCGGTCTATTCAAATTATCGGTTTTTATTGGTTCAGACCTCGCGCTATATTCAAATTTCCCGGAAACTCATCTATTGCGATTAATGTCCAAATCTATTATTTTCTCAGACTAAATTTAATTTTTTTATATTTTCTGATATTCCAGTAATCAAAACAGAATTAAATTCTGTGTTTTCTTAACCCATTTTAATCAAACACGTTTAGATTTTTTGAGGAAACCCTACAAGTGTGATAACAGTTATAATACTAATATTTATATACTTACTAATAAATGTATGTTATATGTACAGAGTATGCCAACGAAAATGGTACCCAACGTTCCCATTAAAAGTCCCGCTGTCTTGAAAGCTCTTGCTACGGACAAAATTCCAATTCCCAGCGACCCCTTTACGATATGTATAACTGCTCCAAAGTATCTTAAATGTAAATGAAAAATATACCATATAAATCAACGAATACTGCAATTTATGATTGTTTGGAGTTCATCTATAGAACACTCTACGAAAGGAACAATGTAATTTCCCTTTTCTATGATCTAAGCCAAGCATTTGATACTGACCATAACTTATTAATACTCAAACTAGATGCTATGGGAGTTGCTCTGGATTGGACAATTTCTTAATTGGACCATCGAAAACAAACTGCAGTGTTAGACTCAATAAAATTCAAGACAAGGGAAAGTTTTCATAAAGGTGTACCTCAAGGCTCCATCTTAGGGCCTCTCTTCTTTATAATCTTCACGAGTGACATTAAAGAAACCTGTGTTGCGGCAGATCAAATCATTCTCTATGATGATACAAATATTTTAACGTCTAGTACAAATAATAAACAACTAGTAGAGAATGGCAATAAGCCTTCAAAGGAGATAGGGGACAATTACATATTATATTATTAGGAATTTGAGGGATACAGTATTAGCTGATATACTGAGAATTATTTATTACGGATTGGCACAATCTGCTATGCAAATGGCATAATATTTTGGGGATCCTCAACTCACCTATTAGGAGCATTTCGTTCCCACAAAACAATCATAAGAACTATGAACAAAACTCACCCTTCAGAATCTTGTAGGCCACTATTCAAAAAATCTAAAATACTAACGCTACCTTGCCTTTACATTTTGAACTTGATAATCTTTATAAAAGATAATGAAAATACATTTCTGAAGAATGACCAGATACATGCATACAATACAAGGAATAAGGAGAATATTCATCAACCCTTTTCATTTGTCAAAATTCCCCAAAATACGTTGGAATAAATTCTTCAATAAGATGAAGAATCTAATAGATATGAGCGGTAGCAAGTCATCAATTAGGAACAGAACATCAACATTTCTGAGAGAGAAAGCTTTCTAACTATAGCGTAGAAGAATATATTTTTAAGTTATACAAACCATTTGTTGTACCATTGTTATAATTGTACCATTTTACCACTTTTTATTACCCATAGTTTTATTAAAATATACCAAATACTTACGAATTGGGGTGCTGTAAATTTCTGTGTTCATATGGTTTGTAATCTTCTTTGTTATTGTTTTCCAATTTATTTAGATCATCGTGACTCGTTAATTTGTTTCTAAAAAGAAAATAAAATGACTTTATGTTATTTCGTATACAAGGTAGACCAAAATGTAAGTTCAGCAACAGCAATATTATGTGTTTTATTTGTATAATTTAATAGCTGGGATAGCAATCAATTTTGACCCACCTTGTATTCAAATAATTATTAACTAACATATTATCTACCCCTTTTCCATCATCTATAAACCTAAAAAACAATGATGAGTTAAAAATGTACATTTAAATTGTCGTTCTTTTACTTTGAATTTTCTATTCAAAATTTGTTATTCAATGTTAAGTGTTTTAGTCTAAAAAAGTATGTTACTTATTTTCTGACATGAAGAAATGTATCTAAAAGGCTCTGAACGAAAAAATAAATAAAATCGTATCAGTCTGGAAACTGTTTCTGAAATTATCTTCTTGGCTTTTTATTGATAATAATTTATCATGCAATGGTCCTACAATAGCATAGCAAATTCCAGGGTGTCAAAGGTTTGAAGGGATTGAAACATGTGAACCATGAAGTTTTTGTCGATTATTTTTTAAAATTCAAAATATAAAATTCTCAACGTCATTAATCAATTCAAATCGCTTTGCCAGATTACTTTTATTTGGAATTATATTAAATGTAGATGTTCTATAAATATAAACAGAACAAAAATTTTGAAAAAATTACAATTTCTAACTTATGTAATAACGTTAGGCTTAAATAATTTTCGGATTTTTCATATATTCTTAGAAAAAATTATGTTTATCTTGGCACGTAGTAAATGTTTTGATTTTTTTTATTAATAATTTAAAATTACAACTACTGTGGCCTTTCAAGCCGCTATTAATGCTTACAGGTACATACCTAGAGTTAAATTCCACTATTCCATTTTTACTTTTCTCGTCAGTCGTCATGGTTTACCTAGAAAAAAAAACCACACTTCACTAAACCGATTTATAACCTGATTTTATACAGGCATGGAAAAATTAGGAACACCAACTAACAAGGTAGTAACAAACTCATTTGTATGATTTATATACCTCTACACAACTATACGGTGATTTCATAATAGTTTATCCACACTCCACATCAGTCTCTTGCACCGTGGTTAAACCAATATTATTCCTAAAAATAAGGTGCAGACAAAATAACTGGTCCAACAACGCAAGTTTGTGTCGCCCGAAAAAAAAAACAAGATTCTATTTCGAATTGGATTAGTAGGATGAAACGTTTAGTTTTTGCATTCAATTTGGCGTGTTTTGTTTCCTGGATTGTGCCTAATTAACCGATAAATAAAAAAATACAGGGTGTACCAAAGTAGCCGGTCGGAAAATATATGTTGTAGCATGCGCAGAAATTTTCAAGCTTCAAGCTTCTTACAATCCGTCTATTTAGTGAGAATTTGATTCGCTTTTTTTTAATAGAACGTTTTACCTGTAACAATAATTAGTCTGAATCCAGTATTATCTGTAGATCAACGCACGTGATATGCTCTCGGCATATAATAAATACAAACATACACACATAAAAAAATTGTTTAAAAAAATATTATAAGTGGAACAACGGCGGCTCCAAGGGGGTGGTAGGGCCAGTAGGGGCAATTGCCCCCCCCCCAAGTCCGGCAATGTAGATTCTAGGTCTATTTATATCCTAAAAAATTTACTTTTTCCCTCAAAAATGGCCCAAACATTTTTTTCGGTAATTTTGATATTGCCAATCGTTTCTGATACAAAATTTATTCTGCGTAAACCAAATTTTAATTTTTTGAATTTTTTTTGTAGATTCTAGGTCCATTTATATCCTAAAAAACTCACTTTTTCCCCAAAAATGGCCCAAACATTTCTTTTCGGTAATTTTAGCATTGCCAATCGTTTCTTCGATAAAATTCATTCTGCGTAAACCAAATTTTAATTTTTTTGAATTTTCTTTATAATATACGCCCTGCAATTCACTCCCTTACGAGTGAACCCCAGAAGCTCTGCAGCTTGTGCGGGGGAGGGACGGCTATTATTATTATTTGCTGTGGCGCTCTGGGGCGACTTACTGATGCGTGATGGCGCATTTGCTTTACAGTTGTGGGAAAACCCAGAAAAACCACACAACACCACCATCAATTTTCTTTGTAGATTCTATGTCCATTTATATCCTGTAAAACTCACTTCTTCCCTCAAAAATGGCCCAAACATTTTTTTTCAGTAATTTTGACATTACCAATCATGTCTTATACAAAATTCATTCTGCATAAACAAAATTTTAATTTTTTTGAATTTTTTTTGTAGATTCTAGGTCCATTTATATTATAAAAAAAACACTTTTTCACTCAAGAATGGCCCAAACATTTTTTCTTTCGGTAATTTTGACATTGTCAATCGTTTCTTATACAAAAATTATTCATCGTAAACCAAATTTGAATTTTTTTTGTAGATTCTAGGTCCATTTATATCATAAAAAAAAACACTTTTTCACTCAAAAATGGCACAATCATTTTTTTCCGGTAATTTTGAATTTGCCAATCGTTTCTTAGACATAATTCATTCTGTGTAAACCAAATTTTAATTTTTTTGAATTTTTTTTGTAGGTTCTAGGTCCATTTATATCCTAAAAAACTCACTTTTTCCGCCAAAAACGGCCCAAACATTTTTTTTTTTTGGTAATTTTGACATTGCCAATCGTTTCTTACACAAAATTCATTCTGCGTAAATCAAATTTGAAGTGGAATCAGTAAACCTGTTAAAAAACTTAAAACTTCTGAAATATTCCGTATTTTCCATGCAGGTGGAAAATTTTGAAAATCTATGTTGGAGTAAGACACACTATTGTTTATATCAGACTATTTTATATTTATGTTTTGCTTTCATTTTGACTCCAAAACTACGTTATATTTTTCATTCATAATTGATAACTGACGATTTATCATTGAGGGTGTTTTGACCATACACTGTAAATTCCATATGCAAAATGTGCACCAGACAAGAAAATGCGGATCAAAAAGGGTGGACTAACTGCCACCAGAATAGGTCCTATAAATCCTATCTGTAATTTAAGCACCTTTACGATGATGGATTGTGCATATCCTTAATGTTTCCTGTGATTTTCACGTACGTATCTATTTGAAACTCTTTAAGTTTATCCAGGAATTCCATTTCCAGTTCTTTTCTGACAATTTTTGAGGGTTTTCTTGAGCCTTCCTTTTGCAGGCGTTTGATATAATCTGGCGTTTTTGGTCAATAATTAATTTATACTAAATTATACCTACATAAGCGAGGATTTCCCTAATAAGTTGTTATCAGGTAAAAAGGGTCTGGTGCGCAAATTTCATCTATGATTACAGGACCATTTCTAGTGGCAGGTAGTCCACCCTTTTTGGTTCGCATTTTGGACCCGCCGAATTTCCAAATTCAGATATTAACGATCACCCTGTGTTTAATAAAAACATTTTTTAGTACTCTCAACGAAAATACACTTTATTTAAATGCTATTGTAATTTGATATTAAAAATTTTTAGTATTACATAAACAAATGTAAAATTTATTTTTAAATATCTTACAAACTAAGTATTCAAGGTTTGGTACATTTCTGGGCCAATGTCATTTCTCTAGAATTATTATTTTTACCGCAAATTTTATTGTCGTGTATTCTCGAAAGAATAAACATGTGTGATTTATGAAAGGAAAATTGAACACAACCTCAGAAGATCGTTCGTACTTTCTCCAAAAATATCAGAGAAATAAACAGAAGGATATTGAGTAAATCAGCTCTTTATAGTTTTAGTCCAAGATTTCGGATATGATTATATCCATCATCAGGGAGCTACAATAACAATAAAAAAGTTAATTGACGCCGCCAAATCTAAGGGTTGCACTGTAACTAAACATTAATTACTCTTCCAACTAACCGCTCCGATAATAATTACATTACATCAGCCCAGACATGTTTTCTTGTTACGAGGAAATACGTATATAGTCCAAAGACAAAAAAATTGCACAAAACTAACATGCGAAGTTATATAGTCAAGAAGAATGAACTGGGGGTGCTAACCTGATCAAAAATTTCTATTTATTAATCGATGTCCATAAATAAATAAGATTTATTTTTACTTTAACAATAAACATATTTAAACCATTTAATTAGAAAACAATTTACAAAATATGTGATGTCAAATCAATATTTTCATGCAACTGATAACTGAATTGCATAATACAGAAACGCAGCTCTTTTCATGAAATAAGTAAGTGTAAATTACTATTTACGCTGCAAGAGCAAATGTCACCTCGTCTATAATAATCACTTAATAAACGTCTGCGGCACTTTTAATCAATTTTAATTTGTCTAGAGTCTGTATGCCAATACCATATAATTAAATATTATTAGGTTTAAAAATTTGCCGATACGTAGATGTCGATTTCGTGTATGATTTGTGTCAAATCGAACCACAACAAATGACCTCATTTGGAGCTGAGATAATTGTCCAAAATGCGGACCAAAAAGGGTGGACTACCTGACACCAGAAAAGGTCCTATAATCCTATATGTAATTTAAGAACCTAAGAGGTAAAAATGAGAGATAAGTATGTCGAGTTTTTTATCTAAACAAGGACAAGAACCGAACGAAGTTGTGTTTGAACTTTAACCCATAACTTCAATGAAAATTTTGTCAATTAATTTTTGCTTATCTTACCTTTTATTTGTATTTATTTATAGCAAGGTGCACTGACATTTAGAAGGTCCCTATGATGTTAAAGAAGCACTTTCAAAGTGAAAGAAATCTTGAAAATTTAAATAATTACTAGTAAACTGATTACTTTTTAATTACCTAGAGATAACAGTTCATTGTCAGAAACTTAACAAGTATTAAAATAAAATTTGACAATTCTACAGAGTAATATATATACATATACATGGAAAACTAACAGTCATAAAACTTTTAAATAGGCGGTAAGTAAATATTGTCGCAATACCTGCAGGTCATTTTTTGAACGCCTATTTCTCGACTATCCGAAGAGATAGCTCAAAAATTAAAAAAGATTCGGAATCTGCTCGTCCAAATCTACAAAATGCCCTTTAGTACCATTCGATATCGTTAATAATAAAGGAGATACGACACATGGATTTTTTAGAAAATCACTCAAAAATCCATATGACCCCCAAAATCGCCAGAATTTAAATTTCGAGATATATCATGAATTAGTACTTCTATTTACTACATTTTGGCCGAGAGAAATTTCGGTGAAATAATTATTAACGAAAAAGCTATTTTCAGTCTGTCAGTTTTGGAAGAATTCGTCAATTTCAAACCGCGATATGTGGACAACCGGTAACGTAAAAATGGATTTTGATGGGAGATTTTTAATGTACTAGACCAAGCGAAATCAGGGTAATCCAAGAGAAACAAGATACAAAATTGTAAGTTAGAATAAATAAAGTATGTGAGGAAAAAAGCAAAGAAAACGAACTGGGATATTATAAATAAGGGAATTATAATAAAGCTAAAACAATTTCAAAAATAAATACCGACCAAAACGAAAGGAATACCTGAAAGGTATGAATGGATAAAGCCAGATAATTTTTTTCTAAAGAAAGTATTGCTCAAATTGACCTTCATCTCGAAATAAATCTCAATTTAATTTGCACATAATTTTTTAAAATAATTAAAAGGTAATGGTGGTCAGTAAAAAAGTTATTTTTAACGAATTCCTAAATTATGACACACTCTCGTGACATACAGATTGGAAATAAAACGAATATGAAGTTCTTGCCAAAACCAGTTGAAACGCATAAACATTTAATAAGGCTACTAATTGTTATCTCTAACTGCTACTGTCACCAACTCAGTCACTGGTATCATAATAAACAAAATAAGTCAAAATATAACAAAAATAATTGTTTTATAAATAGATACCAAACGTCGAAATAACTAATTTAAAATTATACCTACATAAGCGAGCAGGTGAGCTTGGTGGTATTCCTAATAAGTTTTTAACAGTCTACTATAATTATAATATACTATATATAAACGGTCTGGGGCACAAATTTCACTACCCTGAAGAGATGGAAAACTCCTATAGTAGGCAATTAGGAGAATGAAATGTCCTAGAAAAATGTAATACACGACCAAACGATAAAATTTCATCTAACATTAAAGGACCATTTTCTAGTAGCAGGTAGTCTAAATAAATAATAAATAAAATAAATACAAAGTAAGATTCTTCAAAAAATCCGAAAACTCTTGCGCTTCTTGGGATTATCTATTGATTCAATAATTATCAGTTTTTCTAGTAATATGAAATGACGCAAGAATATTTTTATCTATCGAAACTTCATTAATATTCTAATATATTCGGCAACGAAAAACAGTTTCTGTTAGTTACACGAAAAATTAATATTACTAACCTGAGTGGATGTAGACTTTGATTCACAGAAAAATTAATAGTAACACATTAGAACATCAATTTACTAGTGATGTTAATATTGGAATGACTGACAATTATTAATAAAGAAAGGTGGAAAATATTCCTACGTTAATAGTAATTCAAACAATTGATAAATTAATTGGGAAGCGACAGTGGTTTTTTCAATTGGTAGAGTATGTTTATTTATCAGACATACATTTCTTTATTATTATTCTAAAAATAGAATTTTAAATAAAAAAAATATTAAATTAAGAAATTGCTTTTCAGTAGAATTGTTTTCTTGCACATTAATCTTATTAAAAATATCTTTCAATCACGTTGACCTTCGTAATTAATTATATGAGATATATATACACAAACAAAAGTTACCATTTCATTTATTTATTCACTTTAAAATACTTTCTTGTCCCTTTAACAAAGCCTTTGGAGCCTAAATCGTCTATCTAATCTACAGAAAGGCGTCTTCATACGTAGTATTAATTCGATTATTCCCATTTTAATTTTTTTTGGTAGTATAATATCCATAACACCCATCAAGAGTGAATTTTTCTATAAAAACTTTTAGAATGGGTTAAACTTTTAATTACCCCATCATATTTAAAATGGGTACATTTCAATAAGTGGTCGGTGATTCTAAATTGGACTTTATTAACATCAAATAAATTCGATATAGTATGCATGTCTCAGACTGTTTTTATTCCGGAGTATGGTGCAGCTAAACGATATAGTAAGTGTTCCCATTTAGTTTTATAATTAGGGAGCCAAAGTGCAAAGAGTATAAATTAAAAAAATAAAATGCATTCGGGACCAAATGCATTTCACGGTGCGGTAAACTAACCTACCTTCAAACAATGTTGCCAAACTAATTTGTTTATATTCTTATGAGCGAATCACTATACCACAAACGTGAATGTGATTTGAATGTCTTCTTATGTAAATGTGGAGTTTTAAAAAAAAATAGAGGTCGATGATAAAAGTGAATATTTATAGAATTTTCCGGGAAAATCCTGCGAAGTTCATTTTATTACGTTGCGTCTAAATCGTTTATCTAAATTACCTCGTTGTCGGTGGTCGTCTTTATTATTTAAATTTCTACTTAAAAATAAGAACATTATTTCGCTAAATAATATTTAATAATAAATAAATAAATTCGTAGGACAGTCACATTCAGAGGAGTTTTCAACGCCTGTTGAGAGTAAGACATATGATAATCAGAATAGTTTTTTAATAAAACAATAAAGAAACTATTTTCAAATGTAAATAGAGTGTCAAAAATAATCCTTTTATATTTGAAAATATTTTTAAATAGTGCGACAATAAATTTTTCTAGAATTTCGATGAAAAATAATACAGTTTAAAGAAAGAGAACCTGATGAAAAAATAAAATTAATTACCAACTAATTAATTATTAATATTACTGGGTGTGCGCAGAATTCCCACAAATTTTAGAAAAAAAAAATACATGAAAACGTGAAACCCAAAAAGAACAGGAAGTTTTCTGATATAAAAGAAATGGACTCGAAAATTTGAAATTAAATGTAAAAAATACTCGTTTAAAATTATTATGATTTTTCTCTAAAAGTAATTCATAAAGTTTGGGGAATTAAATTAAATTTTTATTGTTCGACAAATGTTTTTATTTTTTTTTAATATAACTACACGCTTTTTGTATTTTTTTTCAATATGTGTAACTTACATTTAAGTGGCAACCGGAGTTCTTGTAAGAAGCAAATTTCACTTCTATTTTATGAGGATTTTCTAATATAAAATTGTATTTATTTTATTTAAAAACTACTTGATATTTATTAAAACAAATAAGAGCAAACTTTCATAGATTTAATGCAGAATGGCGCGGATATTTTTTTTTGTGATTTTCAATTTAAAATTAACAAAATAAATACTTTTCGAACGTTTACAAAAAAATCAAGGTTTCTCCACCCCAAGTTTTGCAATTATTAGTGTTTCTTAAAAATTTCACAAAAATCAAACTAAAACTAAAGGCTTAAAAGGTTATTAAAATTTTTTAAGCGGTTCGGTTTGCTCTTAAGTAATTTTCTATTCACATTTGAGAATTGTGAGGAAACATAATTTGTTTATTTAAATTCCATGGAGCATCAAAATAAATATTTTCAAAATAGTGAATATTTGAACCTTCAATTTTTCCCAAATAACTTCGCACCATTTAAATGTAAAAAATCTCCCGGTCAAATTGGCTGAAAATTTTTTGAAAAATTCTTAAAACTTTCTGATTAAATAATATGAAGTCCTAATAAGATCCTATGACTCAATTTTTTGTTATAAGCATTAGAAACCTGGGTAAAAAACACAAATTCCTAATTTTCAATTTTTCAACTTTAAACACTATGAAATTGGGAGCTTAGTAGGCCATTCTGAAATCAAATATCACAAAACAATTATACAGGGTCCGGGAAACCTTTGTCGTATATCTATTAACTCTTTCGAGGAAAATTAACAACTTTTTTAACCAATGGAATCTAAAGAAAAAAAAATCATTCATTCTACCATATATAATACATTTTAAAACTATGGGATTTGAAAATTTTAGTTTGCAAAAACGCACATATTTTAAATAAAAAAAAATACAAGAAATGCTTATTTATTGGTGCCACTAAAAATAATATCAAATTATATGTTATAAAGCATTAAAAATCTACAAATTTTGTAGAAAATCATATGTATATGTATATAAAAGCTTTTTAAATTATTAATATATTTTTTAATGGCAACAAAAATGTTATTTCCTTAAAACGATTTTTTTAAATATATTCAAATATCGTATTTTATTTATCTATTTATAAATATTTAAAAAATTGTCTACTCACTTTTTATTATAAATACTGTATGAATGATAAACACTAATTTCCAATCCCTATCACAATTAATAAATTATTACACTATCACTTTTAATAATAATAAATAGTTGCACATAAATTTTCTTATATACTTAAAATGTGGAATTCCCACCGAAGTTTGTTTTTATTATTGAATAATTTCGTATTCAAAATTTGACCTTTAAGAAAAATTCTGATTGATAAGATACGGTCACGCTATAAAAAATTTAAAATACATAAATCTAATCGCCCAAGATGGAAATCACAAATATACGTAAATGGTTAGGGATTTTGTGCGTTTAAAAACAAAATGAAAAAAAAAAATATAATAATAACAACAGTAATTAGTGTTGCCATCTATCAATAATAATCAGATTAAATGCACTGGATTTGGAAGCACGGTTTGTTGACAAAACTTTTCGATTTTTAAAAATATATTATACAATATTTCACATATGGATAATATAAATTATGTTCAACTAAATTAATATTATTGAATTTGGTTTAAATTAAATTAAAACATATTTTACGGCGTTTCCTTTACGCTGGATAAAAAATGGCTGCTAGGTATTACTCTCTGGTGTTGGTCGTCAATGTGTCGACCAATTTTTTTAGAAAATTACCGAGCACCTTCTATAACCCCACCAAAAATGACCCTAATTTAAATTTTAAATTTCGTGATATGGAACGAATAAATACTTCTAATTGAATACATTTCAGTTCAGCAGAATCTTGGTGAAATAACTATCAAAGAAAAAGTTAATGGGAGTTGTAATCAGACCCACAGAGAGAAAAATCGGGCCCGGAGGTAGAAATTACGGGCCCCTATAGAATTTTTAAAATTATTACATCAAAAAATGGGAGGATACTATTTCATTTTAAACTTTGAATTTTATTATTTATCTGTATAAATTTTGTCATATTGTTCATTTTCGTACGGGCCCGGGCCCCATCGAGAACTGCGGGCCCGGGGGGAATCCCCCCGTTACCCCCCCACCTCTCGTCAGGCCTGGTTGTAATATCTCCACTTCTTGTGAATAAGTGTGTTATCAAGTTTGTAAGGTACCACCTGTTTGTAATTCACCAATTTGATAATGTTTATTGTTATCAAAATTTTTTGTTTTGTTATTTCTTTGTTCTTAATTATTATTGAACATTTTAATCAGTTTTCTCCATATAGCAATTTATCTTTTGCGAAATATATTTTGAAACTATAGGATTTATTGCAATTTTGACCTTATTTAGGAGCCATACATTTTTCTGGGATATAAATAAATAAATATATCAAAATTACAGACATTGTTTTTTTTTATTTTATAGCTTTATCAATTACTATAATTTTTTCTTACAAATTTCAGGCTTAAATGTTGTAAATCTTTGGTAGTTTCCAAAGTGATAAATATTTAAAAAAAAGAAATTCCAGAATTGTTTAAAAAGTAAACAAAAATTCACGATAAGGGAAAACGATCGCAAATGAACAATGTTCTTAATTTCCTGCTGGTTGAAGGATGGAAGCTCCATTTCTTAACAAAGAAAGCTAAAAAAAATTCAATCAAATGTTTATTTTTGTGATTTTGTATAAGAAACGATTGGCAATGTCAAAATTACCGAAAAAAAAATGTTTGGGCCTTTTTTGAGGAAAAAGTGAGTTTTTTAGCATATAAATGGACCTAGAATCTACAAAAAAATTAAAATTTGGTTTACGCAGAATGAATTTTGTATAAGAAACGATTGGCAACATCAAAATTATCGAAAAAATGTTTGGGCAATTTTTGAGGTAAAAGTTAGTTTTTTAGTATATAAATGGACCTAGAATCTACAAACAAAATTCAAAAAAATTAAAATTTGGTTTACGCAGAATGAATTTTGTACAAGAAACGATTGGTAATGCCAAAATTACCGAAAAAAAATGTTTGGGCTATTTTTGGGGGAAAAAGTGAGTTTTTTAGGATATAAATGGACCTAGAATCTACAAGAAAAATTCAAAAAAATTAAAATTTGGTATACGCAGAATGAATTTTGTATGAGAAACGATTGGCAATGCCAAAATTACCGAAAAAAAATGTTTGAGCCATTTTTGGGGAAAAAAGTGAGTTTTTTAGGATATAAATGGACCTAGAATCTAAAAAAAAATTAAAATTTGGTTTACGCAGAATGAATTTTGTATCAAAAACGATTGGCAATGCCAAAATTACCGAAAAAAAATGTTTGGACCATTTGTGAAGGAAAAAGTGAGTTTTTGGGATATAAATGGACCTAGAATATACAAAAACAAATTAAAAAAATTTAAATTTGGTTTACGCAGATATGAGAAAAATCCTCCCATTGCCGGACTTTGGGGGAAGGGGGGGGGATTGCCCCTACTGCCCCCCTTGGAGCCACCGTTGAGTCAATTTGTGTGTTATCAAATTTGTAGGGTACCACCTGTTTGTAATTCACCAATTTGATAACGTTTATTGTTATCAAAATTTTTTGTTTTGTTATTTCTTTGTTCTTAATTATTATTGAACATTTTAATCAGTTTTCTCCATATAGCAATTTATCTTTTGCGAAATATATTTTGAAACTATAGGATTTATTGCAATTTTGACCTTATTTAGGAGCCATACATTTTTCTGGGATATAAATAAATAAATATATCAAAATTACAGACATTGTTTTTTTTTATTTTATAGCTTTATCAATTACTATAATTTTTTCTTACAAATTTCAGGCTTAAATGTTGTAAATCCTTGGTAGTTTCCAAAGTGATAAATATTTAAAAAAAAGAAATTCCAGAATTGTTTAAAAAGTAAACAAAAATTCACGATAAGGGAAAACGATCGCAAATGAACAATGTTCTTAATTTCCTGCTGGTTGAAGGATGGAAGCTCCATTTCTTAACAAAGAAAGCTAAAAAAAATTCAATCAAATGTTTATTTTTGTGATTTTGTATAAGAAACGATTGGCAATGTCAAAATTACCGAAAAAAAAATGTTTGGGCCTTTTTTGAGGAAAAAGTGAGTTTTTTAGCATATAAATGGACCTAGAATCTACAAAAAAATTAAAATTTGGTTTACGCAGAATGAATTTTGTATAAGAAACGATTGGCAACATCAAAATTATCGAAAAAATGTTTGGGCAATTTTTGAGGTAAAAGTTAGTTTTTTAGTATATAAATGGACCTAGAATCTACAAACAAAATTCAAAAAAATTAAAATTTGGTTTACGCAGAATGAATTTTGTACAAGAAACGATTGGTAATGCCAAAATTACCGAAAAAAAATGTTTGGGCTATTTTTGGGGGAAAAAGTGAGTTTTTTAGGATATAAATGGACCTAGAATCTACAAGAAAAATTCAAAAAAATTAAAATTTGGTATACGCAGAATGAATTTTGTATGAGAAACGATTGGCAATGCCAAAATTACCGAAAAAAAATGTTTGAGCCATTTTTGGGGAAAAAAGTGAGTTTTTTAGGATATAAATGGACCTAGAATCTAAAAAAAAAATAAAATTTGGTTTACGCAGAATGAATTTTGTATAAAAAACGATTGGCAATGTCAAAATTACCGAAAAAAAATGTTTGGGCCATTTTTGAAGGAAAAAGTGAGTTTTTTGGGATATGGACCTAGAATATACAAAAAAATTAAAAAAATTTAAATTTGGTTTACGCAGATATGAGAAAAATCCTCCCATTGCCAGACTTTGGGGGAAGGGGGGGGGGGGAGCCACCGTTGAGTCAATTTGTCTTCAAAAATAACAACATAGCAAAATTCAATATTGTATATTTATATCTATATATTTAGGGGGGAGGGGGGCCCGATGGCTTGAGGTGGAAAATGCGTCAGAATATACGAAATCACGGCATTTTTTAAAACAGTCTGGGGACTATTACTCTCAAAAAAGGCGTAGAAAACTCGATAAGCGAAGAAACTCCTATTAGGGGTGGTTTTTGGTCAATTTGAAGGGAGTTTTTTACCCTCAGATTCGGTTTCAGCGATCTCAAAAACGGCGGGGGGGACTATATATACCGCCTGTGAAAATAAGTACGAAAAAAATTCATTGTCTCCCGGTATATAATTTCCTGCTGGTTGAAGGACGGAAGTTTTATTTAAATACACACCTTTGATGAAAAAGGTGTTGCCTAGATGTGTTATAATATTTAAAAAAATAATTTATTCCATTCGGTAGTATTTGAAGACTTAAAGCAAAAATAACCCAGTTATATTTTCAATTGTTTTGTGATATCCCAATACTCAAATGCACACATCAATTTTCTTTCAGGAAATCTAAATTGAGTCGTTTAGTTTTTATTTTAAGTATAAAAACGTTTTTAGATTTTATTTTTCTGATTTATATCTACGTGCCGCCACTGTATATAATACAGGAGAGTAGCCCACTAGCCTCTACCTACTTACCCATGAGTTTCGTGTGAGCCAATAGGCAATTACCTTGTTTATCTCCGAAAAAATTCATAGATTGTTTTCTTCTATATAATCCAGCCGAAGAGAGAAAGTGTTGGACGGATATTAAGTAACGATAATTAAGCATTTTCGTCTCTTGCATAATAGGGATAATTTTAAATAGATTAGAGATAGATTGATCAATACTGCGAGATGTATAAAAAAATAACGGAAAATTTTGGTATAGCCCAGATTTTATAATTTGTTTTAGTAATATACAGTGATTACATTAGTATAATTTATTGAATAAATAAATACACTGATCAATTGATTGATATTTTATGCTAATTTTAAATAAACGAAATTTTACCAACGGAAAAAATCCTTTTAGTATATTTTGAGCAGGTATTAATGTTTTATTTAAGCATTCTTTGAAGCCCTTAAATCTTTGAATGATAATAATAATTGCTAAGAGGCAATATTTTAGCATTAATGTAGATTTTAAATAGAAATAAAATCCAATCAATTTCAGTAAATATTAATGGATTAATCGTCCAATTTCATTGCACACCGTGTTTATACAAGAACGTAAAAATAAACTCGGTCAAATATCAATCAATCATATCGCTGAGAATTTATGCAATATTCTTGATATCATCAAGAGAAAATATATGTTTTTTTCATGAGTGAAATTGTAGAATGTATTTTTTGTAAATAAATAATAACTTCGTACTTATACGTAATTTAATAGAATGTTTTAAAAATAAGGTTTTACTGAAAATTCTGTAGTATGTTTGTTTATATTTTCTTCTAATTGTATAAATAAATAGTCACTGAATAGGCATAAGTTTGTTGATGGCGTATTTTCTATGAATTATTTACGACAGGTTGGGCAAAGTTAGCGGAACATAATATTTGTCTTTATATATGGTCTAGACTATCTATCTATCCATCGTAGAGGCTTGCGGAAAAAAAAAGTTATGACTAAAACGGCCAAGAGAGAAACCTGGAAAATATTTTCAAGTTTCTAAAATGGCCGCTAGGGGGCGTAACTGCAATCTTGAATCTAAGAAAGTGATGTTTCTGGGAATTCCGCTATATTAACCTAACAAAAAAATACCTGATCTTTAAAGTAGAGGATAATCTGAATCTTTTTTGTTTGACAACTTTTGAGAAAATGAACCATTTCTGTCGAAATGTCGAAAAAAGCCCTCTAGCGGCGACATCTGAAACTAACAAAACTTCAAATATTATAGCGTTTGTAGCTTAAGAATAGCTCTTTTCAACTAGCCCAAGTTTGTTAAAATCGGCTCAGCCGTTTCGAATATACAGGGTGTTTTTTACTGAAACCTTTGAATACCCCCCACCACTTTATTTTTAGAGATATAGCAAAAATTGTTAAACAAAAAAGGTTCAGATTATCCTCTACTTTAAAGATCTGGTATTTTTTTGGTAGGTTAATATAGCGGAATTCGCAGAAACATCACTTTCTTAGATTCAAGATCGCAGTTACGCCCCCTAGCGGCCATTTCCGAAACTTGAAAATATTTTCCAGGTTTTCCTCTTGGTCGTTTTAGTAATAACTTTTTTTCCGCAAGCCTCTACGATGGATGGCCACCCTGTACGTTTTATATACTATTAAATGCAATTGAAAATATCAAAACACGCATAAAATGGTAACAAAATATAAGTAATGAAAGTTTAATTGATTTCTGTTAAGTCATTAAAATTACAACAAAATTGAACGCAATTACCCTGTCAACACGTGTAACCTCTCCTTTCACATTTTTGAAATATTACTTATGTCTGGTTCGACATATCCTACAGGTATAAATGATGAAGCTAGAGAAGAATGAGACTTGGAACTTGGAAATAGCAATATTGGCGATCCTTTTTGTCACACATGCGCATAGATCACCCTTAGGAATTAGCTAGCTAGGTTACTTTGAAAAGGAAGACAGCTCTTATAATAGGGTATTGGGAAAAAAACATATGTCCTAGAAAAATGTAATATACACAATCTAAAAGTTAAAGTAAATATAAAAAAAGACCTCAAATGGTTAAGCTATTGCATTGCAATAAAGGGTCACAGTTTCTTCTAAATACTGATTTTTTTTATATTAATTTTGTAATTTCCACTTTCTTAATTGATCATTTCAAAAAACCCCCTCAATTTTTATCTTTTTTCGTTAAAATCAGATTGTAATCGGTAAGTATATAAAATCAATAGTCAATCTAAAAGCATTATATAGCGACAAGATAAACCTGGTTTATTATTTATTAGTTTATTATACGTTACAATCGTTAACACCTATTAATAAAGTGGCTACTGATTGCCTCAGTCATTTTCTGATAATATGAGTAAACAAATACGTTTCATAAATCATCAGTTTGTTTGATGGTTAATAAAAATCCGCCTTGGCTACGTTGTTTTACAATATTGACAAATAGATAATAATTGGGACCTGTAATACCTAAGTGTAAAAAATTACAATTTTTTTTTTGTTAATTTAAAAAAAAAATAGTAATTTAGGCAACCAGTATTGCGTATTTATCATCTACATAATTTTGAGCTATTCTACTAAAAAAATAAAGTTTTTTTAATATTTTTTTGGAAATATAATCAAAGTGGCCTTCAAAGGTCAAGAAATTATCTAAGTAAAATCCCAAATACTTCACTGATGTAACAATTTCTATTCTTTCACTGTTAATAGATAAATGTATATTATTTGTATTCAATGATTTATATTTGTATTTAGTTGTAACTATCATAGCGGGGGTATTTGAAACATTTAGTTTTAATGTATTATTGTCTAAATATTTACTCAGATATCATTCATTTTTTGAATGGCCTTTTCTAAATTTAAGTCAGTGCATGCAATAAAAGTATCTTCTGCACATAGCTTGATAAAGTCGCATTTTATGAATAGTTCTATATCGTTAATGTATAATATAAATAGCAGTGGACCAAGTACACTGCCTTGCGGAACTCCTGTATCATTTCCCATTTCAGATGTTTGATCGCCATAACGAATCTATTCGAAAGTCTAGAAAAACACCAACAGTGTATTTGTTTTTATCCAAATCACCTTTAAGAAAACATAATGTATGCCGTAATGCCGACTCACAAGAAAATCCTTTGCGAAAACCAGATTGGTTATTAATCGAAACAGAATTCTTATTGATAATTTATTTATTTAATAATTGTTCATACACTCAACTTCAAGAAGTTTTTTAATTGGAGGTAAAATATTAATAGGGAGAAATTCTTCGGCTTTGGTTCTAAAAATCAATATTGTTGACCATGCTGTATTTACTGGTAAAACTCATATTTTTTTATTGATTGATACCTACAGTTAAAAATGTTACACATACCTCAAATGTGGTCAAGTGGATAAAAGTTCAAAATCGATTCCAGAACAGCAGCTTTTTCTGGAAGAGGGTTTGTCGTAGTGATATGCCTTCTGGAAGTCAAGAAGGATTATTACCCCTTGTTGTAGTTATATAAAAAATTATTTTAGGAATTGTATCGCGAACTGTATTTTGTGCAAAGCACTTATCTCATGATATAGAAGAAAAATTTGATATTTTTTTATCATACTGTACTTATTTCATATTTTTTAATGATATACTTCCTGTAATTCTGTTTTTTTTTTGGTTTATTAACTATTAGATACACGTTTAACATTTAACATTGTACCCTCACTTCAACTGTTTGATTTTCCAGGTCAAGATCATTGAAAGCAAAATGAAGGTTTATCGTTTGAAAAGCAATAATTGTGATCAGTCTGATGTACTAGTGCAGTGATAATAGGATTTGGAAAAAGGTAGGTTTTTTGATTTCTTGATTTAGTTTTTATTAGAGGAACCTTTAATTACCATCAAAACTTAAATCAGGATTTTCTTCTATATCTACGAAGATATTGAATAAATAATTCATTAATTTGGCATGTATATCAATCAAAATGATCCAAAATATTTAAATTAATTGAAATTCCTTATTTACATCCTGTTGGTTGGAACACTTCAACGTCCCAAAATTAATTCGAAGAATAATGTTTTTACATTGTAATTCAACCTTGAATTCATTATTATTTTGACTAAAGTGTAAGTGATCTAATAAGCTAAGCAGGTAGATTATTATGTAACCACTCCTTAAGAAAAAAAGCGGTTTTGATTAAGAATTTAAAGCAGTTAAAAAAATGAAAATAAACAATTAAAATCTCCTCGGGCTCATTTACAGGTCCGGTTTAAATTCTACACATTTACATTCAGTTTTAACAATTATTTCTGGACAAGCATATACGTTCAATGACATGAAAGAGTACATTTGACTGTATTGCCATCTATCAGTAAACTAATAAACTGCGTTGAGAAAAAGTATAGACAATCATTTAACCATGTGTCCCAAATTATTTAGGTACTATAAAGTCACCAAACTCTATCAGTCAAAGCGTAATTCTTTATTGATTCTACAAAGCTGAGAAAATATTGAATGTATTTTAATCAAAGGAGAATAAGACCTTTCCAAAAGTGTTTAGAAAAAATTACAGAAATAAATTGGGGAATGATCCACCCCAAAAACCTGGATCGACAGATGCAGCGTAACCCCTTTGGATTTAGCCCCCAAAAAAATGGATCTCAAAATGTGCAAAACAAATCTTCATGTCACCATAAATAGTTTCTATAAAAAATTGGCAGGGTTTTCTGTGTTTTTAAATATGAATTTTACTGGGAGTGTATCTGGAAATGTGATGGCACGTGGATGAACAGTATCATAATAACAAAGTAGATAAATGAGGAGTTTTAAGAATGGTTTAATAGATTAAAGATGGTTAAGACGGCGAAGTTGAATAGAATGGCCCACTAGGTCTCCTGTTCTGGCACCGTTTGATTTATTTTTACTTAAAAGCTAAGGTAAAAGTTAAACAAGCCAGATAAAAGTTTTAAAAGCAAGGCTTGCTAAAGAAAGTGAAATAATTTTTGCAATATGAAATTATTTGTTACAGTATTTGTTGTAAATTCGATTAATTTTTTTATTTCCTTTAACTTTAAGCAACGGCTACCGACCATTATTAAGTCTGACTTTGTGATTATTAAAAGAAATATTGAATAATTTTGGAATTCGTTATCATTTCAGGAAGTAGCGACCTTCAACAGGCACTAATTGACTTAATATTTTGGTTATGAAATATTAATTTAGATTTTTACTACAAAATTATGCAATGAAAAGCTGGTAAATTCTGCTTTCTTAGAACCTCGATAATGTTTATGGGTTAATGGGAGTATTTTTGTGTCAAAGATTTAGCTAAAAACCCAAAACGATATTTTATCTAACATCAGCTGTAAAATTTGTAGATTTAGATAAAAGAAGGTATTTTTAATAGTTTTAAAACTTTAAAATAACGACCTAGTTTTTAATCTTCAATTTTTGATAGTTAAACAGGTTAAATCAATAAAATATATATGGTGTGTTGAAAAAGTGACGGATACTTTAATTTTTAAAGTCAAAATTAGGTAATAAAACGAGAATTTCGCCTACCATATGTAAAAATGAATTATATGAACCCTAAAAATCAGACCGAAGTCAATATAGTCTATTTTATTCATTTGTCTATCATACATTTTTATTTATTTTTTTTTAAAGTAGGGTTAGCCATATGTGAGTAATAATTATTGAAGGTATGGAAGAAAAGGTCCTTTTTAACTCACAAGTTATTTATTAGAAGGTGCACCTTCTAATAAATAACTTGTGAGATAAAAAGGACCTTTTCTTCCATACCTTCAATACATTTTTATGTTTAAGTATAAGTTTAACCTGATTTAAACAATTCAATACCTTGTTTAAGTGAAAAAATTTCACGACGTCATAAAATCATAAAATGGTTCTATTTACTTTCATTTTTCAATTTTTTAAATAGATTAAATATTTTCTCTGATCTATCCGCAAGTAAATAACGTATCTTAAATTAATACTGTATAGAATTCCAGTGCAATAATTATTTATATGTCAAATATTAACTGAACAAACAATAGTATATTGTGTCGGAAGGGCAGAAAATGAGCTAAGGGCTGCTAAAGCGTTTTCTATACAGTGACTTTAATGTAAAAGAAATTTTTATTTATTTACGACGGTCATAAATGTTTAAAATAGTAAAATATACTAATTTTTTAAGCTCATACTTGCACGGTATTTACCAATGTTAAATTATTGTCTGGTAAACGCATTATACTGCCATTTTTAATCTTTGACTGAATCCACTTTGTAATCCATGCAATGAAATAATTTTTTACTGTAAAAATTATAACTTAATCAAAGTACGCAGTTTCAGGGACACGCATTGTTGCATAATCTTTATCATGAGTAAACTTAAAGACACCACATTTTGCAAATGGGATTTTTTAGGTCTGATACTTCAGTCTCGCCGATTAGATTTTATGGCGCTATATAGAAACCGATTGTACATTTATCAGCTGTTAAAGTATATACTAAGTATTGTTTTATCTGCTAAAAAAAATTATTAAATACCGAAATAAATATATAAATCGTATGTAAATTTAAATTACTGATTAACCAGGCTTTGTTCATTTTATTGCACAAAAGATATTTTTTAATCTGGATTAGAATTAACACAGCATTTAATTTTTATTTACTTACTGAAAAAATATATGTGGAAAAATGTAACATAACGATTATGAGTTATTTATTATCAGTATGTGGATGGTCGGAAAATTTAGGGTAAATTATAAGTAAATTAGGAAAAATCAAGAGAGAGAGAAAGAGAGAGCAGGAGAACAAGGGACATTCATTTTTAATTTTTCATTGAGGTATTTTTACTTAATTGAAACAGGAGAACGAGGAGGTTTAATTGTACAATTTTTTTCTAACCTTTTTACTTAACAATTTTCATCCAAAATTCACCTCCGCGCGAGTGATCCTCAGAAACAAATTTAGTTTATAGGAGAGCCGACTATTTTTATTCTTCTTTGATCTTTCAAAGGCTTTTGACTCGGTTAGTACTCATATAACAATAACTAAACTATGAGATTCACATTTAGAAAAATTATTGATAGAATTAAAGATCAGAAGTCCCTGTAGAAATTGGCGTACCTCAAGGATCAATCTTAGGTCCACTGATATTTTTATTATACATAAATGATCTCTCTAAATATGTTAGCACTAATCATTTGATACTACATGCAGATGACACCACATTAGCGATTGATGCTGAATCTCCAGATGAGCTAAGGAATTATCTGATAGTAAATTCGACAAAAACCATCCTTATGCATTTTTTTACAAGGACAGATATTCCTGAAGATAGTAGTATGTCAGTAAAGGATACTGATGTTTCTTTTTCGAGTTCTACCAAATTTTTAGGTACCTTCATTGATAAGAATATGAGTTGGAATGCTACAGTTAAAAAATATGTTTACAACTAGGCAATTGATTAATGTCTATTATGCAATAGTATACTCCCATATTTCGTATAATGTCATACTCTGGGGAGCTGCGACCAATGCCTCAAGGGTTTTTATTCCCCAAAAAAGGATTATCTGTCTAATTTTTAATCTAGATTTTATTCTATTTAATTCTGATTTCTACGATTACCCGATCAGATCTGGCAAGCTTATCCGGCCTCCAAAACATGTTTCCTCAGTATTTGAAAAAAGTTCTGTCTATAAAGGAATTCAATTCCTTAATTATTTACCTACCTGTATAAGATATGAGAGCAATTTCAATGTTTTCAAAGAAAAACTTAAAATATTCTTAATTGTAGAATGTTTTTATGATGTACCAGAGTTTTTAAACTAGCTTGTATGTAAGTAATATTTTAAGGTGTATGCTGTTTAATGTAAAATCTGTTTTGACCTGTCCTCTATCATGTATTATGATCAAAAAGGATGAATAAAGTATTATTATTATTATTATATTAATTTTTATTTTTGATGTAGCCCCTTTCTATTTTAATATTTTCAATATTAAATTATAAAACAAATTTTTTATTCCAGTTAGCTTTAATGAAAAACGTCACTAGACAGTCGTACAATTTGTGTGAACCCCTTGAACCGTCTCTGAAAAACGTTCTGCTAACAATTCAAAACTCCAAACGATTGGATTAATTTGACAAAAAATTTTTAGTGGCAACAATTTGATCAATTATCCCAATACCATTCTAATGTGATGAAAACACTTCAAACACAGTAAAGGTACGCGTAGTCTATTATTTGCGTTCAGACGGTACTGCGAGTAGTCCAATTTATTATCACTGGTTTTCAAAGGATTAACTCAAAACCAAGGATATTTTTGTTACAATATATACATTGTTGTAACATATGAACGGGACCTTGTTGAAGGATAGCAACCTGAAAATGTATTTGAGTGGGTTTAAGTGAATTCTTGGAGATTTTTTTGAATTAGTTTAGTCTGGAATTTGATTGTGTTTATTTAGAAATTTAATATGTAAGTAATTTTTTTGTAATTATTTATTTAGAAATTTTCTGTTTACGAATCATAAGTTTTGGGTTTTAGGTTTATTATTGGTAAAAATAAAAATATGATTGTGTCGAAAATATTAAATTTTTTTTAAATTTTGGTGAATGAACCAGGAATTTGTTGTATTCAAAATGAAACAAACTGTAATTTTACGTTGTTATCTCAGTTTCCAAAATATTTTAATATTTTTTATTTAATCAAAACTTGTAGCATAAATCCACTAAGAAACAAACATTTGTGAAAAGCTAGAAAATAATATGAAATTGACTAGTACATTTTTAATTTTTAAATAATACACTTTATTTTTAAATAACCGTTATTTTTAACAAGTTTGTCGTTGAATTTCACTGGAACAAAATAAAAGAAATATTTTGAAACCTGAAAGCATCAACGTTTTTTTAAATTTTCGTGAAAGAACCAAAACTAATATTCAGACGTTTTTATTTGAAAATAATGTTCACCTTGTAAAATCGCAATGATAAAAAAATATTTTTTTAAAAATATGGTTTATTTTTTATATTTATCATTGCATTTTATTTATATACATTATCCTGCATCGTAAATAAACATAAAAATTTCAAATGAAATTGGAATGATAAATAGAAATTCTTCGAATGAAAACAATTTTTTAACAAAAATATACAGGGTGAGAGTATCAGGCGCTTAATATCAATGCATAAATGATAAAAAAGTCTCATTGGCGCAAATTTCCAAGACTATTATTTAATATTATATTACATTAAATAATACAATAGGATAAATTTACTTGGGTAATTTCTCTCTCTCTCTCTTTCCACTGGATTAAAACCACTTAGTTGTTAAAAAAATGTTTTATTTGACGTTTCGGCTTTCGATCTGGAAAGCCGAAACGTCAAATAAAAAATTTTTTTAACAACTAAGTGGTTTTAATCCAGTGGAAAGAGAGAGAGAGAAATTAAAATACAAACCACTATGAGCTTCCGAAATGAATTACTTGGGTAATTGTTCTAAATTAAGGCAGATTTAACAAGTGATAATTCCTCATTTAAAATATTGTAATTTGAACAAATTGTTTTTGCTCTGAGGGAAAAAGATTTGACAATACCTCGTTTAACACATATTGAGTGGTTTGAATGAAAATTTAGATATCTTTTCTAAAGACTTATGTTTCAACACAATTGATTCTTGTTGTGTATTAGGTAGTACATCAACGGTAATTTTTTATTATTTACAATTTCAATTGTAATGAATATAATTTTCACTAGTAATCTCCCTAGAGCTTGAATTACTATCGGAAATATTTCCGAAAGCATGAATTTTTTAAAAGTTAAAAAAATTCATGCTTGAGCAGATATTTCCAGATAGTATTTCAAGATAGTGGGAGATTCGGTAAGAAAATTTCACACCAAAGTAATATAATTTATAATAATTATATTGAGTCTCCATATATACCAAAAGAATATGTTCCTAGGATTTATTAGTATGAAATAAACATTTGTTGGTCTAAAATAATGTATTCTATTATCTATCAACCATTCTGTATTATTTTACAGTGAACAGAAGAGTGTATTTTTATAATTTGACACTTGACAGAAATACTGTATCTGTGGTACCGCGCAGGGTACCCAGGGGGAAAATACTTTGTGGTTGCTATAGTAACGAGCTGAAACGAAATCTTCTTATTGGTTAAAAAATGTTGGTGTGAAATTTTCCTTATAAAATTACCTAAACAGGTAAAACCAGAGTTACAAATAATGGAAGTTTTATTAAAAACAATACTTATTTGGTTTTAATTTGATTATAATACCTGGTGTGGAATATTTGACAAGAGTGTTTGACCTTTTCTTTAAAACGTAGTCATTATTTCAGAGACTTACCTGAATGTTTTGTTTCCGATTACAATGCAAGAATATTTAAAAGAACAAGAAACAAAAAATTTTTGACTGCTAAATCCATGTATTTGTTATCACTAACAGGATTATTTGTACAGTTTTAAAAACGTTGCGTCAATCAGTTGTGAGATATGTGCTTCAAGATGCTTTCCTTTTTATAACCTTAAAATGATGCAAACATTTCTTCAAGAAGATGCACTTGGTATATCTATTCATCTACCAACTAAGTTTTACTTTTGTCTATATTTCTGGAATTATAAATTAATGTTACTGCTTTTATAAAACTCATTTAAAAATAGCACTCTATTAGTAATATAAAAAAAGTTCTACTACTTACACAAGGAAAACAAAGAGGGAAAAGAAGAAGAGAGAGAAAAACGTGACAAGAGAGAATTGAGGCGAAAGAGAGAAAACTATGAGAGAAAATAAGTAGAACCGAAAGGAATAGAGAAGCTGGATACAGAAAAGTGAAAATCCAACGCCCATAAAAGGCATAATTTCTCTGTTGTTCTCAATGCAAATTATTACTTTCGAGTTAAATTTAGTTTTGTAAACAATCCTTTTGTTTTATAAATTATTATTTCTGACGTTAATGAAATAATGTCTAAAACAGTTTGAAACAAATTGAACAATTTTAAAATTAAAAGTAATTTAAGGTAACAATGTCAATAACAATAACAATGATAATAATTGTTATATAAGTTGGGAAAATATTTTAAATACGACAAAATCTAATAATTTATTTAAAAATAACTATGGTATTTATTTTTTTATGCTTTAAACACCATAATTGATGTTCACACTAAATATGGCGTTAAATGTATGAATGCCTAGTGAATAATGATGATTAAATTACATTATGATTTTTATAAAACAGTGGTAAAAACTACAAATAATTCATTTAATATTTATGTAACCTTTTTCACGCAAAAACTAATTCATCGAATATTTTATTGTTTATTTATTATATTCTAGTAGCTTTTGTGATAGTTTTAGATATAAATTTTTTAATTATTATATTATTATTGCAATTTAAAAGGGCTTTCAAATTATAGCAAAACTACACCTAGACCAATTATTTTAACGAAGTATTTTTGTAGATAAAGGATAATGATTCCATTTATAATATAAGCTATTTGAAAACCTATAGAAAAAGTTAATCGTGCAGTGAATATGAACTTTGTGGGCTCGCCTACAGGTAATTTTTTCTTGATTAGACATGCCAAAAGATTAATTAATCATTAAGAGAACATTAAAACAAATCTCATTTTCCAAATTAGTTCTAACATTCTGATAAGGCATTTTCTTTTAATTCGAACTTCTTAATATTATTGGAAACGCTTAAGATCCATTTTAGTCGATTTGTGAATCTGAGATACTGAGAAATTGTCACTACTCGCGCTATTTGGCAGCTTCCAGCAAATGTTGTTGGTCGAATTTGGTATGCCCAATTAGCTGTCAAACTTACAAGAACGAAAGAGACAAAGCAGATAAATCCAGCCATACAGTCCATTTTTGACTTGGGTAGCCAATAGCCAAATATTTTAGATAATCCCGACAACTCTGACTGATAGTATCTAAAGAACAATCAAAATATTTACTCTTGTTTTATCACGTCAAGGTTCAAGCTTTCAAATTTATTTTTTTTTTAAAACGAGTCTTTTATGCTAATCAATACCAATAAGATACATTTTTAAATCCAACAAAAGTATTGTTAATTTAGTCGAATGAATTAATTAGATGACTTTTTAGATGATAGTATGAGGAAATCCTTGATAAATGTTAATTACATTTTTTTTTATTCTGCTTTATAGAAGGTTAAATAAAAGAAAATAAAACATTTGTGTATCCCATTCTGTAGAATTGAATCTAGAATATTGTCGTCAATAAAAATTAATTGCATATAATATATTCAAATAGTAAATAAATTAGGATGCCATTAATTAAAAATTACTTAATATGCTAATAAATTAACATTGTTAATGTATTTGTGATCTTTGATTACTTTGTTCGATTTATTTTTTTCTTAAAAAGTGCAAAATGCTTGTGCTATATTAAGTTTGGGATTAGTTATAGAATAAGAAATTCATAATAAGGCTCTCTTTTTTCTGAAGGATTTTCTGTAATATTTAACTTTAATACCTTTTTTCTAAGACCAAAATCTCTCTTTTTTGAAACAATAACAGATGTGCTTTTCACCTTATATTATTTTTCCAATATTCAGTAAAATCAAAACTTAAAACGTTACAAAATTTAATAGAAAATAAAACAATTTCAAACTTTGCCAAGGAGTAGATTAGAATATGTTAAGACTTCGTCTTATTCAAGTATGTCGTGTCGTCAAGTATGTTGTGTAAACTTTACAAATATTCAGACAAGGCGTTCGGAAAAACTAAAGTATCTTTGCCTAAAACGTACGCAAAGAAAAAAAAGAAAGCATTTTAAAGAGGAGACTCTAAGCTTTCTCAGGAAGCCATTAGTTTTTAATTTGTTTTTATTTTCTCATAGAAAATTTGACCGGAAGTTATAATTTCTAAAATTCTCACTGATTTTTTAAAACTGGAGATATCTGTTGAAAGAGGCATAACAAAAAAATTCTCGAGATAAATTTTTCTTATTTTTATTCAAATTTTTCTTTTTTAAATATCCCTATGCTCTTAATACATAAGTAACGACTGAATATAGACAATAGAACTTACAATAAACGGTATAGAAAAACTGAAGAATCTGAAGAATGCTAATACGTTTCAAACAAATAGTTTCGGCGTTGAAAGGTATGACTAGAGGATGAATTGCAAAAACGTATGTATGTACCTACACCTTTCATTTTCGTAATACCGTCTAGTTTAAATTTAATGATTATAATTGCATTAAATAGACATTAAATGAACAATTGATAGAATCATTACTTTCATTAGAGCGGAGACTGATATTAATCTAGTTTCTTGCGTAGGTATAAAATCGAAAATCAAAAATATACGGAAATAATTAAAGCAAAAAACATCGTGTGTAAGTCAGTTACCTGTACCATTACAAACTAAAGTTTATAATCCTTAAATAAATAATATCGATAAGTTTTTACCAAGAATAAATAATTATTAGAATAGGCTGCAACCCCCAACGCAAATTGGGAATCCGTTGAAAGTTGCCAAAACTCTTTTATTTGCGAATCTTATAAATTGTGAACAGGACATTTGTTTTAATATTTGTAAACAGCTCATTAACCACAAAGTTTTTACCGCTGATAAAAACAATTACCAAACAATTAAAACTGCAATTAGACTGTCTGTAATTTGTTGTTAAGATGTTTATGCAATTTAGAAAGTATTTAGTGTATATTTGTCATTTGGCTATAAGGTGATAATTTCATTGATTTTAAGCACAAAATTGTTTCAGATTAAAAAATGACGAAGAAGAAGATAGACTTGGTTGGAAATTTTAAATCCACGTAAGTATTTTTTTATTACTCGTACTAGCCAATATCTCGAACGATACCCCCAATGTTATATAATAAAAGATCTTCACTTCACAATGTTACATCTAGAGTACCCCAAGGTTCAATTTTGGACCCTTTACTTTACTATTGATTCTATATACAAGTGATATTTTAACGTCTGTTAATGGCACTTATAACATTAACTGAGTATAACTTAAATCAACCAATAAATTGTCCTCTCATATTGTTTGGAAACCAGTACTAAACATTTTCGCCCCATTTTGTTCGTAATTTCATGGCCTATTTATTTAACAGTTTGTGGTATCATTTAAAAAACTAACACTATTGAACTTGAAGATTTAATTATTGTATTATATAAGTTAATATTTTCCTAGTCGTTACAGACTAATTTCCAATCTATGATTAGGATGTTCTACTTAAAAAATTTAAATTTTGTTAATATTTCTCTCCCAAATTTGAAAAAATCGAATGGCCCATTCAAAAGTTATAAAACTGTTTCCATAGGCTGGGCCACCCTGTATAACTTGATATTCTTTTAGTCAGAAAAACTGGGCCTTCTCAAAAAACGCCATTATACAGTATGTCCCATAAAAAATAAGTAGTATCTGTATAATGTCTCAAAGAATTTGAGCCGTTTTTGAATAATTAGTGTACAGCTAATTTTATTTTAATAAAGTAAATAATGAAAGTATATAAATTTTCGGCTGTTGAAAACCAAATAATTTCATATTCAAAACGTCATGGCTTATACGGTATATTTATAATTTTATAAAATAATACATTCGTCCTCACTTAGAATATTCTCTCAAGGTTTGTTAAAGGTTACCGATTAGTAGAAAGGTAATGCGAACTTCCTTATGGAGAATGTAGCAAATAAATAAATAAATAAACAAAACCATAAACACGGTTTTTAGGCCAATATCAACACTGAATCAAAAAAATCCCTTACCCAGCATCTTCAAAAATTTCTCTTATAACCTTAGAATATGGAAAATAAAATTGAAATATTTTTTAAATCGATCAAAACATTTTGCAACTTTTAAGGTTATATATTGGCAAATAATACATATTATGGATCAATATACTGGCCTCTACATTCACCAGATCATAGATTGGATGGTTTATCTCACCTGCCAATAAGGAAATTAAACTTTATGATACTGTTCTTTTCGTACAGTTAGTCTAATATTACAATTTCCTTTTTTTTTCTAGGACCACCTTGACGAACAATGACTTGATGTCAACTCAAATTAGTGTCGATAGTAGTACTGCAAGCTTAGATAAAATTTACAATCCATACGAAAATAGGAAGTTACAACACCCTAATTCGTAAGTACGAATAAAACCAATGGAGGCTTCTAATTCTTGCTTTTTATTTTTAAGCATTCTTTGTCACTACTTGAATCTTCAGTACTTGAATCATTACTTGAATCTTCATTGCACGAATCACAATTTTTTTCGCGATACTGGTTCTGATTGAAATTAAAATGCTCGATGCGGAAGAAAATGGTTTAGAGGAGGAACAGAGGATCATGTTCGAACAAGCAGGGTTAATGCTGGAAAGATTAGCTCGTGACAAAAACAATGAAGACGACCAAGACGAAAAAACTGTAAACAGTGATGATTTTATGTTGCAAGAATTGGTTTCGTGCAAGGATCAGCAAAATTCGTGCAATGAAGATTCAAATAGTGAAGATTCAAGCACTGAAGAATCAAGCGATGAAGGTACAAGTAAAATAAAAGAGCAAATAGACAAAGAATACGCAGACAAATCTCTAGATCCTATGCTGAAAAATAAAAAGCAAGAATTAGAAGCCATTAAAGTTGAAACAAATATTTTATTTGAATATTTAATTCCCACAAGACCAATGGAATTATAAATTTGGTTTATGTTCATTTGATTCATCTTTGAGTGCTTTAAAATAAGGCCTAAAAACATTACCATGCATGATTAATTCCTTTAGAAATTTAACATTTGTACACACAAAGTTTGATCCGTTTTTTGATGCATTATTAATCACTTTTGGAATTTAAATTTTGTAAATTTTGCATATAATTTGGTCTGTTAATATATAAATAAGATATATTTTAACTATTAAACAATTCATGCAAGTCTGTAATCGCATTTGATGGGATATTTTGTGAATCAACACGGCTTCTCAATCAGATTATTGTCAAATAATTTAAAAAATCTAGGTATGTCTCTAGTAGGGAGAGGGGCAACCTAACGTTTATGTCAAAAAGTGACACTATCGTATTAAAAATGATTCAGCATTGTTTTTTACATACAACAGACATTGGTCGTCTATTTTTGAAATATTTTGGATTAGTGTACATTCTAGTCCCAATCCCGCTAATATTTTCATAAATGCAATGCCTAATTTGATGTTATTTTCATTTAAAAAATATATTTTAGATTTGCCGGTGCACTCATACATATCCTGAAAGGTTCCTTAGGAAGTGGATTGCTTGCAGTTCCAAGAGCATTTATGAACGCAGGACTTCTAGTTGGAGTTATAGGGACTATTTTTATTGGATTTATGTGTACTTATACGATTCATCTTTTGGTACGTATTTTAAAAAATCTTCAAATTCATTCGATACTCAGAAGTGTAGATTTAGAATTCTGTAAAAATAATTTTTACGAAAAATTACAAATTCAGTAAATAATAATCTGTGAATTAATAATGGGGAAAATTTCGTTTCAAGAAAACCGCGAGTAAACATGATTATAGAAAAGTTTATAATTCGAAAAACAATATATACCAAGGACGTGAAAATGTTATTTTGAATAATGCATATTAATAACTTCATTAGATTTTAATTCATGCGGAACTAAAGTCGAAATTAGTATTTTTAAGAAAAAGGCGGTTTTATTTTAAAAATAATTGAAATAGAAGTTTATAATTTATAAATAATTCGTATAATAGATGTAGAAATATTAATTTGAAGACCGAAATTGAAAATTTTGATTGGTGAACTTTTTGTTCTGTTTTAAAGTAGATACTTTCTTAAAAAATGTCTCGCTGGATCTCGTTTTTGTTGTACTATCCTAAAATAACATTTTTTTACTAGGGGTCTGAATAAAATTTAAAAATTGACATATTAGACAAATTTTCTCTACATTCAATTATTTATGTAGATAAAATTAGTGGGAAGACAATATTAAAATGGCTAAAATCAATTTGAAAACTATTTCACAAATACATTCTAAATTGAAAACACCTATACCAGTCTAAAATAAATCAAATATAATCGACAGTAATATCCCAAGACCTTGACAAATAGCCGACTATTTTTATTGCGTCTAAATTTCGAGTTTATTTTAGGATCAATTCGTCGAGACTTAATTTTGGCATTAATAATCTGAATAACTCCCGAGACCTTTAGCTCGAGGGAGTTATTCTTTGATTATTAATGCCAAAATTGTCGAGACAAATTGTAAAATATACAAAAAATTTAGTAGCAATAAAAATAGCAGCTAATTTGTCAAGGTCGCGTTATATTTAATAAGATTATTTCCCGAGTCAAAAAAAATTCTGTACGTACGTATAAATACCGTCCTTCAGGTGAATATTGAGGATGATGATCAAATAGCCGAATATTTACCACCAAGGTGAATAGTCGCTTTATTTTGTTTTGATTAGCTGCGTTAAATCAGTTTCCAAGCACGTGATTGGTTAAATATTGATATTTGACAGGCAAGGGAAATAATCTATGAAATCCCATGCAGCAGCTGTGATGAAGTATACATTGGTCAAACAAGTAGAATGCTTAAAGATAGAATAACCTCCCATAAAAGTTACTGCAGATGGAATGTGAGATCTTGTCGCCTTGCTGAACATGTAATAGATACTTATTCTGTATGTTTCAATTGTATACCGATTTTAAATTTTAACATTGATGTTTCTTTTTGTCTTGAAAATAAAACGAAGAAATCATACTAATTTATTTACTATTGACTGCTTCCCACTAATTTTATCTACAAAAATTACTATTGAAGAGTTACGAAAATATCCACTTATTCAATTATTTATGTATGTATTAAAACGATCTAAAAGGTTTCAGCTTCAAAGAAATTATGTGTCGATCTGAAAATTCCCAGTCTCGGATTTGCTGAAACGGCAGAAGCTGTCTTCGAAAATGGACCCAGTGGATTAAGAAGTTGGTCAAAATTTGCGAAGTAAGTTTATAGGAATTTGATTTAGAAATTGCACGATTACTCGATTACTCGATATCAAGTATTATTCAATCAACCGTTGAAATTCCAGGGCCGTATTTATTTTTTTAAAGTTTTTCTTGATCCTGTAAAAACAACACCCTGTAAAGCGAGTTGTACAGATTTTCTTTCTCTAACGTCAAAGAAAAAACTATTACTTTTGATAATTGTGCAAATGCAAGTAGGCTTTGAATTCGCTTTGACGTCCATTTTGACAGTTTGTGACAGAACGTGGTAAGCGACTGACAGAAGACCAAAAAGAGGGTATTTTGGAAATGGTAAATTAAAATGAGAAGCTAAGTACCCGGCGAATATCCAGAATTTTGAATATTTCTAAGTCCACAATTTCAGGACGTTAAAGAAAGATCTCCTCCATCCATATCACCGTAACTGGTACAGAGACTGCAAAAAATAAATACAGCCCTGGAATTTCAACGGTTGATTGAATAATACTTTATATCGAGTAAAATCAACTTTCCTTATGATTTTTGTTGAAAAATAATGATGTGCTATCAATCTATACTATTTTTCAAAGTTTTATTTTTTTTCTGCAGAAAACAAAAAGTTGCGCGTTCAATTTTTTTTAACTGTTGCTTAGTATCATCCTTAAGCTTTAAAGTGACAAAAATAAAAATTGTCTCATCTGGCTTACAGGGTGTTGTTTTCAAAAAACCAATAAAAATCTAAAAAAAACTAAGTCCGGACCTGAAATTAAAATTTTTTTCAAACCTATTTCATTGAGCTCAGGGAGCACACTGAGTGTGCCAAATTTGATTGGTCTGAGATTTTTACTTTTAGATATACTTAACGTAGAAGAATTCACATATATCACCCTGTATATCCGTCAAAAACACAACAAGGCATTTTTTAATGCCAGATATGAAATGGCCTCGGTCTATAGTACTTATGATTGGACTGTGTACAGTACGTCGTGGGACACCCTGTATACCAAACAATATAACTATCGAACTCTTAATATTTATCCTTTTTTTTTTAGACTTTTTGTGGAAGTATCACTAACGATGACACATTTTGTAGGAAATGCTGTATACGTCGTTTTCATTTCCGAGTCACTTGCAAAGGTATGACTTCTGTTTCTATTATTTTACAATACATTTAAACTGGAATATTTTTAATCATAATCATCTTTATCGGTTCTTGAGATCATCCAGAATGATATAGAACAAATCAGTTCAATAAATAGATATACGAATTTAATTCTTAACAAAGTACCTATATACTTATAAAAGTTCAAATATAGTATAAAAAAATAAATTAAATAAAATATAATATGACGATTTGAAATCTATATAATCATAAAGATTATAGTTGTCACCACATAAATAATAATCCGATTTACTAGGATTATAATTTAAACCATTGGCCAATAACAAACTTTCAGTGTAGTTAAGATTTTTACCTGGAATATTGATTAACGTTTTTGATTGATTAAAGCCCCGACTTGGTCGGGCACCAAACCACGTCTGGACCTTCGTAATTCAATACCTGGTGGGGCATATAGCCCAAGGAGTAGTTGTTGAAGTCCAGACGTTGGTGCAGTGTAGGATATTTTTAATGTCCTTGTTCTTGGGAGCTTGTGTGATTTCATTTCATATCCTTTGTGCAGTATTGATTAACGTATTTAAATTTCCGTCTGAATTTCTAGGACTAAATAGCTATTTGTTTAACTAGGGAGGAAAGTGTCACTTTTCCTTCCGCATGCAAGGTTTGATGCCTTGGACCCTACGGTAAAGGTAAATACTAATCAATTCTTCTTTAATTTGTTGTATTTCTCTTTTGAGTCTATGTGGAGCATTGATGAGTATAGTTTTATCTTGTGGGGCTCTAGTTCGCTGCCATTTTCTTCTAAGCTTTCTTTTTTCAGAGATTAGTTCCCTTATTTCTCTAGGATAGTTGTTTCCTACCGTCCTTCTATTAATAGCAGGTGCAGTTTCCCAAGCTACTTGTTGGATATTATCATTAAGCAATTTCACTTCGTCGTCTAGTTGTTGTTTATTTCTGAAAGGATGATTTTGAAGCATTTTGAATCTGTTAATTTGTTAGTCAATGTAGGGTTATTTTCTTTTTTAATAATGTTTTCACTAAGTGTTAAGATGATAGGGGAATGATCAAAATCCATGTCCCATCCTTCTTCTATTTCTAAGGGAGGAAAATTATATTTTCAAAAGAAGGTGTTAGAAAAAACTTTTTTCCTCAACTAAACGTCGGTTTTTTTGTAGATTTGTCAAAATCAAACGTTTAAAGCAATATTTTTATATAGGTTTAAAAAAAATCAAGCAAAATTATTTGTGTTTTGTTTCAGCTAGTGGGTTCGTTCCATCCTCCAGCTCAATCATGGGGCCAATACTTCAAACTTATAATTCTAGTACTACTAATTCTCTTCTGCCAGATAAGAGAATTAAAACATATAGTACCATTTTCTTTTATAGCCAACGTAACAATGGTTCTGGCATTGGCTATCACGGGCTATTATATGGTTAAAGACATGATAAAAATAGATCCTAGTGAAAGAAAATTAGCTACGAGTATAGCTGGTGAGACATTTTCAGTTTTCCTAATAGATCGTTCTCCATCAGAGTAGATTATCGATTAAATAATTTTTAGGAATACCATCATTCTTTAGTACAGTCGTTTTTGCAATGGAAGGTATTGGTACTATCATGCCTGTAGAAAATTCAATGAGCGAAGACCAATTTATCGGTTGTCCAGGAGTGTTAAATATTTCAATGAGTTTGGTGGTAATTTTCTATACAGTGATTGGTTTTTGTGGATACTACGCATTTGGAGATTTAACTCAAGCTACAATTACACAAAATTTGCCAAATGATGAAATGTAAGTATCTAAATTCTGCCTTAACTCTTCCTGGTTTACAAGAAGTATTATAAATAATTTGAAAGAAGTTTAAACAATGCAGGTGGACGGTATTATGCTTTATTATGAAAAAAATATATAAAAAAGTTAATATTAATATATTTCATATCTTAGATTGGCCCAAGTAGTTCAAGCGTCCATTTCAACAGCCATTTTCTTTACGTTCATGCTTCAATACTACGTCCCAATCGACATCACTTGGAGGAGGTTAGAACCTTATATCCCCAAAGAGAGACATAATCTCGTGCAAGTTGTATGGAGGACACTTACAGTCTCTTTCATCGTGGGAGTTGCTGCAGCTGCAGGTGACCATCTGGGACCTCTCATTGACTTATTAGGAGCAGTCTTCTTTTCAACTTTAGGATTATTTATACCAACATTCTTGGACGTTATTGTTCACTGGAAAAACTGGGGAAAATACAATTGGATTTTAGTTAAAGATTTGTTTTTAATAATTTTCTTTATGTTTGGATTGATATCGGGTACCTATTTTGCAGTGCTTAATTTTATAAAATAGTTTAATTTTTTAGTAATTGTAAATAATTGACAAATGTGATTTTTTTTAACTAAATTTGACAAAATACTTATTTTAGCCTTTTACTTCAGTAGACATACTAACGTTAATTAAAGAACCTCGGTAACTTTTTTATTTTTTGACCAATCCGGGTCAGCAAAATGGCGGACGCTTCCTTGAGGACCCTGCCACAGGACGTATTAAGCAGGTGAAGATTTTCGCGAAAACTGACAAGTAGCGGCCGAGTTTCGGATTTTATAAATTTTCGCAACGAAAGAGTAAAGTGGGGGAAAACTGTTTTCCACCATCCGAGGCGGAACTTTTTTCTCTTTGATTTGAGCCTTACAAGAACTCGTTCTGATAATCAGGAAGGTAGGGAGGGGGTGAAAGCGTTTTGCCCTGTAGAAGGGCGAGTGATAGGGTTAGTGACTTTGGACCAGGCAGATTTTTTACCTTGAAGCTCTATTAGGGCCTGCAGATGCGCGTGATACATTTATAAAAGCGATTGCGCCAGCTCTGCAATCGTGAAATGAGATGCTGGAATAGTATTTGTGCCAGATAAATTCTTAAGGAGACTCTAAATCGACTCTTCTTCTGCGTGTTCTTCACCCGATGTCAAGTAAGTTGGAGAAATACTCTGCTAGGGCTGAAATGCAATCATTTTAATTTTCTGACTTCGGTTATATTCTGAATAGTAGAACAAAAAAAATATTTTGAAAATTAGGATGGTTGTCAACATGTTTCTGTAGAATCTGTTTAATTTAATCTAGTTTTTGTATTGTTAAAAAAAGCTATTTAACAATAAAATGGAGAAAGCACTTACTTACCTATAATTTTAGTAATTACAATAAAATTTTGCAAAAACCCAATGGTTTTAACTTTTTTTGTACTTATGTATTATTTAGTTCTATCAATTTTTTTATACCTTTTACTAACTTTCTAAACTGTAAATTTTTGTACATATTTGGATACTTTTATAACTTTGATACGAAAAATATACGTAAAATATATATTTTTGTTAATACTGGCGTTTTTTATTTGTTAGTTCCTTAAAAAAAAGAGGCTTATCAACAGTTAAATATTAACAAAAGGAATTTTTTAATTTAAACAGTTGATAAGCGCAAATACGTCATTTATTTCATATTGGGAAAGTGTTGTTTTTGTTCTATATAAAATTTATTTTGTTACATATAAAGATGTAGTGACGTCCATTATTTAATAATAAAAAACAAAAAGAAAATAAAATACAATAACAATGACCGTCAAATCGTACGATCTAAAACTACGATTTTGGAAAATATTTTGTGAAAGATTTGTATCCTAAATACACTGATTGTTTCTCTCATAAAAATGAATTGAAAAAATTCTTTCTTATCGATGGTAGGCAAATTTTTCGTCTATGGTCCTCAGTTTCATATATGATTACTCCGTTTTCTATTTGGTTTTCCAGTGATTTTCTCACAATTCTTACTACTCTGTTGTTTGTCATTCTTTCTATATACTCATTCCGTTCTCCACTTCTTCCTCATATACATTGGTTTGTGTTATCTATTTTGAATGTCTTTTACAAGTCCGGTAGTAGAAAAAACACAAAAAATAGACCTGCTTCTTCAAAAAATGTAGGATGGCGTGTGGAGATATAGGGAAGTGAGGAGAGTGACTGAGTGATGGGACAACCTGATTTAGGCAGTGCTAGCAGCTACTATTAATACCGGGTGTCCCAGAAGTTTCTGACCCATTTTAACTGCAAATATCTCGGAACTCAGCAACGATAGGGAGGTGCGGTTTTCACTGAACAGTTTCTTTTTATATAAAGTTTTTTTCAAATGCAAATAACGTCGATTTTTTTAGCGACACACCCTATATATTTTTATCTGAAAGGTGAACTCTTTCCCTTTCCGAAAATGTATAATATGTTGAAGTTTAGATGAAAAATAAGTGAGTTAATTGATTTTTAAGGTTAGGCAGTTATGTACACATCTACCATTAGGACAGACTGCACTAAAACCACCCATGTTCATAGAATGAACAAAGATTATTGTGAAGCATTAAACATTGTCTTTCTCTATTCTGAATGTTTCTAAAAAGGAAGAGGTTTTAAAAAATATGTAAAAAAGTAAAAAATAATAATAATGTAATATAGTAGGTAATAATACTTAATAGCTATTTATATTACAAGTACATAAACAAGGGCTTTATTGAACGAATAATTTTATGGCCGAGCGAGCTTGCGAGAGAGGCTATAAAATGATGAGTCCATAAAGTCTGTTTATGTACGCGTTATATACATGATTTTATGTTCGATTGCAATTAAAAAATAATAATAAATTGAAGAAATAACAATTTGATACGATTTTGGCTGACAGCAGTTGCGATGACAAATAGATGTTTATTTTTTAAACATGTCAAATTAGGTCTTGCAACTTGTCAGTGACGTTGACAATTACTTTATTTTACTAGTAAATTAAAGTGCACTTTATTTTACAGTAAAATAAAGTGCTACTTTATTGACGCAAAACTGTTCTATAAAGAGCGTTTTATTGGTCAATCGTACATAAATCTTTTTATAAATAAATGTAACAAAAATATATTTTTAAAACGTAGGTACTAAAATATAGTAGAGAAATAAATAATTAAAAAGTGGTAATTTTAGTGGAAACATAATATTTTCGCTATAATTACAAAGTGATATATGATAATTACAATCATTTAAAAAATAGTTATGCTTACGTAACCAAAATAATTATCGATTTTATTCATCCTTATTGAATTCGCTTAGAATTATTTTTAGTAGAACTTTGTAATCAATGTTTAAATGAAAAAAAGTTTTGATACAATAATTATTTTATTCTATTAGTTTGCTGATACTTCATGCGATATACTGATGGGCACATTTATTTATGTCCTTGAGTTGCAATACTTCTTTCAATTTCATGTTCCATCTATAGTATTCATGTCCATGAAGCTGGCAGAGCAAGGTCAGCGGAACAAAACAAAAGTACATTCATAATTAAGTGCTAATTTAATGCCCTAATGAAAAATTTAATGCTCCTTTGTTTCTTATAAAAAACGGATTTTCTGCTACCTACAGATGAACCTAGCACAGCAACAATTTAAATGTTGTTAAACATTAATGAAACATGATGTAAATAAATTAAATAATTTAGTGCTAATTTAATGCCTTAATTAAAAATTTATTGCTCCTTTTTTTCTTATAAAAAACGCATGTTCTGCTAGCTTTAGATGAACCTAGCAGAGCAGACTATTTAAATATTAAAAATTAATAAAACATAAAGTAAATAAGTTAACTAATTAAATGCTAATTTAGTGCTCTAATTAGAATTTAATTGCTGCGTTTTTTTAATAAAAAAAGGAACATTAAATTTTTAATTAGGACATTAAATTAGCACTAAATTATTTAACTTATTTACATCACGTTTCATTAATTTTTAACAACATTTAAATAGTCTGTTCTGCTAGGTTCATCTGTAGCTAGCAGAACATGCGTTTTTTATAAGAAAAAAAGGAACATTAAATTTTTAATTAGGACATTAAATTATTTAACTTATTTACATCATGTTTCATTAATTTTTAACAACATTTAAATAGTCTGCTCTGCTAGGTTCATCTGTAGCTAGTAGAACATGCGTTTTTTATAAGAAAAAAAGGAACATTAAATTTTTAATTAGGACATTAAATTAGCACTAAATTATTTATCTTATTTACATCATGTTTCATTAATTTTTAACAACATTTAAATAGTCTGCTCTGCTAGGTTCATCTGTAGCTAGCAGAACATGCGTTTTTTATAAGAAAAAAAGGAACATTAAATTTTTAATTAGGACATTAAATTAGCAATAAATTATTTAACTTATTTACATCATGTTTCATTAATTTTTAACAACATTTAAATAGTCTGCTCTGCTAGGTTCATCTGTAGCTAGCAGAACATGCGTTTTTTATAAGAAAAAAAGGAACATTAAATTTTTCTATGGGCATTAAATTGGAACTTAATTAGCACTTAATTATGAATGTACTTTTGTTTTTTTCTGCTGACCTTGTTCTGTCAGCTTCAAGGACATAAAGTATTCGACGTATTTTACCAAATTAATTAAATCATCAGGTTTCAAAATATTCATACATTTTTTCTTGAACACACAAGTTTAATTGTGATATAAGACATTTATAAGTTAAATTTGTAATTTACGGTATTGGCGGTCAAAATTAAATTTCATCATCTTTACTACTTCACGTTTTACCCAACTGATTCATCAAAATCACAAACGTATTGCATGTCAAATATTTGGGGAAAACGTATTAGTAATAGTTCCGATAAAAGAAGGAAGTATAAAGAATTGGTAGGCATGAATGATATATGAATATGAGAAAAAATTGAATTCTAATATAACCGCCATATTTCCAAACGTGAGTGTAATAAAATGTATAAAAGTTTCTATTTTGATTTCACTAAATGTTCTTCTTTTTGGATATTAAAACCACTTTTTCAGAAAATTTAACATACAGGGTGCTGTTTATTTGTCAACTTTCAGTGAAGCCGGGCCTAGATACATGGAGTATATGTACCAAATATTATAGAATTATACAGAGTGGTTAAAAACACAGAAGGCAATAAAGAAATGACCAAAATGTCCAAAACACTCTGTATCAGCTATAAGCGACTATAGACCCATAAAATATGGGTTATTTGGAACACCTCAGTGACTCCTATCCACTGTTAAAATATTGCCCTCTCCCAATGAAACACCCTGTATAACAAAAAATATAATAATTTACTATAGAAACAGATCACTGGACAATTTCACAAGATATAATAACAACATAGGACAAAGAAATAGATTTTGAAATTGAAGACGTCAAAATTTGTTGTTAACATATTTTTGTAACGTTTCTGGGAATGATTTTAAAAGGATAGCGCATTTGCATGTTATAAGAGATTTTATACTTCGTCATAAATGAAGTTTTCATAATAATATAAGAAAAAAACTCTTGTTACTATCCTGATATAGTGATACAGAGTGTATCCCTTTTGCAATTAACTCTTTCCATTTGTATTTTCGGCCAAAATCCCAAGCATGTTCACATATTTTTGATTTTTCGAATTCTTTATTTTTAATGTATGATTGGTGTTCATTAAGTCTAATATGAAAAGGTGTTTCTCCTATATAAAATTTATTACATTCGCATGGACTTTTGTAGACACAATTTTTTGTATTTTGGATTTCATTAAAATGTTTTGTATTTACTATTAAATATTTGAATGTATTACTTGTTTGAAAAACTGTTAAATTAAATTTATTGCCAATTCTTCTAATTTTTTCTGATAATTTTGGAATACAATGAATAATGAAGCTCATTATGATACAGAATTTAATTTTTTAATTAGCGTATGATAAAATGGGCGTAGAAAAAAGTGGTTTTATTATCTATAAAGAAGAATATTTAAACGAGTAAGTCACTATGATTTAAAAAAACGAATTGTTAATTTTATCTATATATTGACGCAAAGTCCTATTATCAATATATTATACATACAATATATATTTACTCAAAAAAATACCTCGGTAGATAAGGCTTATCTAGAAATTTCAAAAATTAAAATATTTCCGTATTTATCTCCTTCAAAAAAAATCACATCAAATCGAAGTTTTAAATAGCCCTATAAATGTTTATTAAAATGTAAGATGTCATCTTTTCTGAATCCAGTAAGAAATCTGAATAAAATTAAAAAATAATTTCTTTATGAACACAGATTTTACTTCACGCCCTTGACAAATCTTTGTGCAATTTCATAAAAAATGCATATAAAATAAATACTCATGTTTTGAAAAAGAGGTCACTGGGGCAGATAAAATAAAAATTAAAATATTATCAATAAATGTCAACAACTATTTGATTTTCATTTCAAATTCAAGGTTGATAACCGACATTCAAACTTAGATTTTTTAAAAACAATTGTTATGTCAGGCATTTTGTTACACTGTGGTTATAAGTAGTAATATCACAAGAATTGATAAGGCTGTCGATTTATTTCTAAACGAAATTAAGTTGCTTGAAAAATAAATTCAATCACGAGTGGTATTTTATTAGACTATTTCACGAACAAAGTGTGCCGAGTGTTTCAGGAGGAGCTACAATTATCTTTTGTCACACTGTCAAACTTTGCTTTCTCTGGTTACGTCTAAGGTAAATCATTAATGTTGTTGATGGGTCCAGCTGTAGAGTGAGAAGCTCTAGGAGTGGCTGCAGGATCTTCTGTTTTCTGTTTTTTAGCTGGAAGTTCTGAGGTGTCACTTCTAAGGATGTTTTAATCCCAGAATTATCCATTTCCTCTTTAAAATAATGAACTCTGCAATTGACTGCTTCTCCACCTCTCCAGGCAAGTTCTACTGAAGCGATATGGTAGCAGAGCTCGATTTCCTTTTATTGGCGCACATCTGCAAATTCCTTCGTTTCGCATTACGAGCTTCCCTACTAGACTTGAAGATAATATCTTTAAATGGATCAAAAATTATATTTCACTTCATAAAATACATCTCTTGCATTTTTTTTGCAACGGTGTTCCACATTGTCTTCACAACTAGTTCTTTGTAATTTTCACCGTTTTCTTTCTTCATATTCCACGCCCAATCTTTCAGGATTAGGTTTAGGTGCTATAAACAGGGCTGGTTTAAGGCGTACGCGAAGAATGCGGCCGCAGGCGGGCGCCACAGATTGAAAATTTTTTATATCAGCGGCTTCGGGGGTGAGTATTGACCTGTGGAGCGGTTGGTGAGGGTCAGAAGTAATCTTCAACAACACCATCGTGTTCAGCATCCTCGAAAACTGGGAAAAAGGTGTTTTGCAGCTGTTAAAGAAAAAAAACATTCCTGTCGGGGGTGAGTTTTGGCCGGTGGAGGGGTTGGTAAGGGTCGGAAATAATCTTCAACACCACCACCGTGCTCGCCATCCTCGAAAACTGGAGGAAAGACGTTTTTTACAGTGAAATGATGTGCTGCCCGTTTAACTTCATTACGGGGTAGTTTTTGGCCGTTTTAGGGGTTCGGTTGGCGAAAAGAGAAGTTCTGATACCGCCATCGTGTTCAGTATCCTCAAAAAAAAGGGGGGGGGGGTCGATCCGGGTAAATTTTGTTCCATTTTTCATGGTTTTTTCCGTCTCACATACGCTACTATTTCATTTCTTTCGAGTTTTAGGTTCTAAAGGAACAATAAAAACAACTTTTCGAAAGCATTAGTAGTTTAATTTAAACACTTTGGCACACTATACGATTTTCTAGTGTCTGAATTCGACATTTTTATCAATTTTCAACGCAAACTTCAAATACAAAGGTCGGGAGCAGAGCACGTATTAACCGACCGTTGTAAAGTGACGTCACAGCAGCCGATGACTCCGCGTCGTCGCACGACTAACTAAAAAATTAAATATCTCGGAAACTATCAGACGTATCAAAAAAAAATTTATAGAGTCTATTGTAGGATAAAAATCAAAAGTTGGTGATATTCTATATTGTTCGCATCCACTATAAAAATTTCTAGGACCGGCACTGGCTATAAACTTCTAGTTTCCAAAAGCTCGTATTTCTTTGCCTTGCAGAATTCCGTAAACTGTTTCCATATTGCCAGATCAATATTAGTCATAGAATCACTTCCAAAACGACTCATTTTCACTACATAAGCTGACTAGCACTGTTTAAAAACAATATTACAAAATTTATTGACAATAAAATCAGAAAAATTGTTTAGCGTCGTTTTCTGGTGTCCTAGGAGACCATAATTACGTATCAAAGATATTGTAATTTTTGGTGACAACTGCTGTCAAGTTTTGCCGCGGGTTTTTTCACTTATAATTACACGAGAGCTTTTTTTTGTCGAAGTAAACTTGACATGTATCAATAAGAATTATAAATGTCAAGTTTACTTCGACTCAAAAAAAAATAAAGTGTAATTCGGTAAGACAATTTAATGAATATGTAAATCAATAAATTAAAAAATGAGATGTAAATTAGTTTATTTAATTTAACGGAAAAGTACGATTGTTAAAAACACAATTATTAAAAATAGCTTGATTTTCAGAACTTTCGTGTCTTACTGGACAAACACAATCTTCTGCAGTGTTTGCTACCAACCAACGGTGTGTAGTCCCACAAGGCTCCATTTTGGGACCTTTGTTATTTGCTACATATACTTTTAATCTCGTGAATACTATTAATTTTTGTAATATCCATTTATACGCGGATGACACTCAACTCTATTGCAGCTTTGATCCCAGTGTTGTTAGGGATGCTTGTTTAAATATAAATGAGGATTTAAAGTCTTTTGTCAAAGCTGCGCATGATCACTGTCTTAATATTAATTGCAGCAAGTCTCATGTCATTTTGTTTGGTACGAAGAATAAACGGGATCAAATTTCTGACACCCTAAAAATTGAACTTCGCTTTTTATTTTTAGTTTATATTGATAATTTTGTTTTATTGTATTGTGTAGATTGTATATATTGTACTGAAAATAATAAATACGTTTATTATTCAACTCTTCCGGTCTCTCTTCCACGGTTGTCTGTCTCGATTTTAAAATAGAATACCTTACAATTTGCTGCTTCTCCACCTCTCCAAGCCAATTCATACGCAGCAATGTGATAAAATTTTCTTTGGAGACCTACAGGTTCTTCTTCACTCCAGGACAGTGCCATATCAAAAATTTCTCGTTTTGTGAGAGCATTAGAACTCACCTTCCTTTTTTCTCGATTTCTTAAACTGTATGTCCGTGAACGGATTAAAAATTCTTTTTTCTTCAAGCGTATAATAATAACTATATTACTTTTTGCAACACAGATCGTAGAAATATACTATTATTTTACTAGTACAAAAATGAATTTTCATTATTGTTCTAGTAAAATAATAATGAGAAACGCTTGCATGGGGGCGTTGTAATCAAGTAGGTAGGAACTGTCATTTTTAAACTTATTTAATTTGACGTTTGTCTGTTTTGAAAACTTTGTTGAAAAATGTCTCAAGAATTGCAATGTACGCCTCCGAAATTAGTAGAAATAGCTAATTCCAGTATTGAAACACTAATTCCAACGAAGTCGCGTAAAGTATATGATTTTGCATATGAAAAATTTTTAAAATGGACCAAAGAAAATAATCTTCAAAAGTATACGGAAAATGTTATGATTGCTTACTTCACGCATTTGTCAAAAAAATACAAAAGTTCAACACTATGGGCACAATATTCAATGGTTAAGACTGAATTAAATATCAAACGTAGTGTGAATATGAATAATTACACCAAATTAACGGCATTTTTGAGGCGACAAGGGGAAATTATATACCGAAAAAATCAAAAACATTGACAAAAGACCAATTTAATAAATTTCTTCAGGATGCAGCGAACGATATTTATTTAGCAACAAAGGTACGTACTTTATTATTTGTTTTGTTTATTATTATTATATTTATTAAATCGTTGACAATAATATCTTTCCAAATACTAATTTTAACTTGACAATAATTACGAACATGAAATACAAATGCCGAGATAGCTCGCCGACAGAGGATCTGTCCTCGACCCCAAAGTATACAAAACTGCACCTTTAATATTACTATTAATAAATAATAGATTAAATAGACATATGTTTTTTTTCATTTTTTTTCAATAGTGTTAATAAATAGTTGAGACATAAACAATGCCTTCTATTTTTTGCTATGTATAACTTGAATTATCTTTACGCTTGAAGAAAAAAGAGTATATATTACTCGGTATATATTACTCGCTCAGATTACACTGCCTCGGCAGTAAACTTCTAAGCTCAACACATAATAAGCGCCTTCTACTCCTAGTAATATAATATATTATTATAATCTTTAAAGTACTTCTCTTGTAACATTTTTGCTGAAGTATTCCAAATCGTCTTGACGGCACTCGCTTTATAATCTTCTCCATTGTTCTTCTTCATGTTGAATGCCCAGTCACATAAAATAGAAGCTAACTCTTCAGTGGAAGTTTCTGCAACGAGTTCATATTTTTTTCCAAACAAAACATCGCAAATTGTCGCCAAATTGATGTACTTGAATTCACAGTATTGCGAGGCACATTATCATTATCAATTTCTCCACTCGAAGACTCTCCAAATCGCGATATTTCCACAAATGAAAACTTTTCTGACAACGCAAGTTTGAGAAAAATTGACATAACGTCATCAAAAATTTGTTTCTCCACGACTATATAATAATGCACAAATTATTTTTACATATTTAGCTTCACACCAGTGAAGAATGAAAAAGAATTCACTCTCGTTAACCAATCACATTCTATGATTATCAGAAATCACGCTAAAATGAATAAATCAAATCGTCTCTTTTAAAACGTCAAATACGGAAATCGCTTCTGACAGCGCGTCGTTTGAAACGTCAAAATAATCATATAATCATAATTTTACGTATATATAGAGAACAAAATGGACAACAGTAGCGATAGTGAAGAGTTAATATGTACGCCTCCCAAAATTAAACAAATTGCTCAATCATCCACAATGAATTTGCTACCGGAGAGATCAAAGCAAGACTATAATAAGATTTATGAAACATTTATGGTATGGAGAAATTTTGCAAAAGAATGAATCTAAATTAAGTACCTATATTTATGTTATTTCTATTATTATTCCTAATAATGTTATAATTTCATTTAAAAATGTAAAGGTTTCTACTAAAAATTGAGTTACCTATATCTATGTTCTTTAAATTTTCATAAATAAATGTGGTCGAAAGCTGGTAGAGATACTTGACTCTTTCGCGGGCGATCGAGGTTCGATTCCCAATGAAAGATTTTTTTTATACATAGTCGTGGAGAAAGTATAGTCTTTTACTTGTGTAGAATGGCTATTATTCTACACTCGTTGAAGAATATACTATTACAATGCTGATTGTCATGCTTTCAAAAGTTAGGTTCCGTTATTGTCGCTGGAAAAGTTAGGGCAAACTTTTTTAGCTGTCATAATGACAAAACCACGCGGCTTATGGGATTTTTTATACATGAATTTCAAAATTGCGCGTTTGTGATTGATGGAAATTAAGACAATGGAAATAGTCTTGAAACTACACCACCGCGCAATTTTTCTAACATTTTCCATAAAAAAATTACCACTTCATTGGGATTTTTGTTTTGGTATAATTTTTAATGTGGAAAAATCCTCTATATAGATTTGGGACTTCTGTATTTTTAACTCACGATTCTCTCTACGTATTTTTATCGGGAAAAAACGATTTGGTTCTTTGATTCCATGACGCCATTCAGCGAATATTAACAACACGGTATTGCAAAAGAAAGATATTATTTATTTAAAAAGCGGCGACTCAATCAGTAATCAAAATCAGTGATAGAGCGGAGTCCCACGTAAATGTAGAAATACCGCGACAGGTTCTAGTTTTCTTAGTGTCAGCGCGTCTCCCAAAACTTACTATTGACTTTGTAAATCGCGAACTGCGAAACTTTTATTTACATTCGATTGTTTAAAGTGAATGAACGCTCGCACGATCTGTTGTTAGTTACTTAGTGCACCAGTAAATATAAAGGGATCGTTTAATATTTTTTTGTGATTTTTTGATTTCGTGAAAATTGGTGAAAAAAAAACAATCATGACGGAAAAGTATTTAGGTAAGACGCGATTTTTTTGACAAATATATTAAATACAAAATAAGTTTTAAAGGCAGCGTCCAGATTTTGCTGAAGAATTATCCCCATTAAATATTTCTTCCTAAGTTTCATAGAAAATCCTGACGATAATTTCGATTTTATTTTATTTTTCAAACTTAATTGCTGTTTTGACAATTAACTTTTCCATCTAGGTGTGCCTGATGATGACATAATATTGTCGAAACCGGTCGCCAATAAATAACTTTGTGAGATATAAAGGACTTTTCATCCTCCTTTCTCTTCATTACCTACCACTCACGTATGGCTACCCCTAACTTAAATAACTTAAATTTATTTATTTATTATTTATTAAAACACTTTTGATCCGTAATAAATATGTCACCGCTTTTTTATCCCTACTTCAATTTCTTCACTTTCATTTCCAGCTTTTTCATCACTTTCCGTCTCATCCCAATTTTTCAAAAATCCTGATTATTTTCAAGACCACAATCCATAATTTTCTAGATTTTTTTAAAAATATCCTTATATAAAAAGGCGCCGTGTGGGCAGATACAATTACATTGATGAGAATATTTTTTAGAAAAACAATTTCTTGAAATAACATATTTTTCCATACGGAAAATCCATTTGCGGATAATAAAAAACACGATTATATTACCCATTGTGAATTATTGATTAATAGCCGTGAATCAAATAACCTCAAGTGTATATATGATTGTTATAATTGTTACTGTACCTTATTCGTTCAAAATAATTGACTTGGCTTGGTAGTATAAATATAATTATACACTCTAAAAAAAGTAGGACCAGTTTGATTGTAAAAAAATTCACGAACAATTATATCATCATCATCCGTCTGAAACGGTACATAATTTTTTTATATAGATACCAAAATTGCAAATGAGCTAAAGTCGTTCAACTCTGTTTCTTTTGTGTATTTATAAAAATATAATATTGCAGAGGTGCTTTAATCTAATCAATACAATTGAATATTTTGCAAAAATTTGAAAAAAGTATTAATCTATTGATTCTCTAACTATAAATTAAGGGCATACTCCAAATTTTGAGGGTTGGATAATCAGGACAGGGGTTGAGGTTAGAGATTAAAAATTTGTATTGAAATGAAATGGGTCAAGAAGCCAAGAGGTCCTTTTCAACCCATCGAAGATTGGAGGACTGCATGATCAACCATGAGAGAGTATAGAGTTGTATCATTGTACATTGGGAGAGAATGTAAATTACAAAGCTCTGAAACGTCAATTTTCCCAACTTCTACAAATTTTATCAGACAAAGAATTAAAAAAAAGAATCTGCATCAGTTTGTTTTCATAAATTTGGATTATACCGATCGATTTGTCGTACAAGATTATTTATTAAACATATATCAATAAAATCATATCACTGGCATTTTTTCCACAAATCTTTCAATGATATTAAAATTAAGGTTGTGTCAAAATATTATTAATTGCTATCTAATCTTTTGATTTTCTGTAAGTCTCAGATAAGACCTAATCTTAAATAATTTTTATTTGTTTTCTGTTTGCTGTTTTCTTATTAAATTTTCTCCTATACTGTTTAGATCTTCAATCTCCTCTTACAACCAAGTTCTTCGTCTTTTCTTGCTTAATTAATTTTCTTCCTTGTTCTTTTAAGTTATTTAGTTTGTGGCGTATCAGTAGAAAATACTTTAAATTTATAAATTTGCTTTCTGCATAAACAATCCAAATCGCTGCACTTCTATTACGAAACGCAACCTTGACATGCTAGCTAGTACTTCGAGCCACTATTCATATACCAAACTTCCATAAATGTGCATAGACTAAATGAAACACACTTCAGCGACAGAACTGTTGATTTATTATATTATAAATTATAAAAATGTACAAAGTAACTTTAAATTTATTTTTTGGTACCTCATTTACCCATATTACTGAAAGATGTTTACGGTGAGACTGCTCCAACTGTAAGGAATGTTTTTGTCGTTTCAACGAAGGATATTTCAGCCTCGAATACAAGCTTTGCTCTGGACAATTAGTAGATCCTTTTAATTCCTTTTTCTGGCATACCAAGATGTGTTCAAACTTATTTTGAGCACCTTTTACAATTAATTAATTATTTTATTTTTATTGCACTCCAAACAAAAAACCTTTACCACGAATGTGTTTTCTTATTTCAAAGGATGTAGTTTATCCTAGTTTATTACACTAATCAATCACCCTGTATGAAATAAATATGTAAAACATATACGGAATGTTTGAATATTAAGTACGTAAAATTTAATATATTACATTTACTTGTGTGGTTTTTCTAAAACGTATGAAATTCTTAGTTACCTTCTTTCAGGTAGCAGCTAATTTTTTTTTATTTTTTCAATGGGAAAACCCAAACCGCATCCTTATAAATGGTAAAAGATAAATGGGAATACCCAGACATGGGCTATGCCCGTACAAAAAAACAGTTCGTCTTGTAAAGAAGTCATGGGTAAATGGCCGAAATTGTCTGGCTCGCATTGTGTTGCATTTTTATTTCAACTTATAATTTAAAGTTGTTGGTCAAGGTAATCAAAATCGCGGCATTATGAGATATAGGAAACAGATACCAGATGCATCTTTAAGGGGATGTTTTAAAATAAGTTTTTAGAACATACAGGGTGTAATTGAAACTTGTAGTATTATTGCTTCATAGATTTTGGGTTTAAAAATAGAAAAAAGCGATTAAGGAAAGCATATTTAAAAACCTAAGACACTACAAGGAACAGTCACAGCTGTAAAGTTTTCTAAAGAAGATCTGACTTTTTCCTATTTTAAATGTCGAAGGAAAGCCTCATTTGTTAAACGATTAGATGGGAATTGATATGTTCCAGCCCTAATCACTTTAGTAAACAAACTCAAATAAAGCCTCATGGGATCTAAGACCAGTGAATATGTTGAGCTCTATGAGTGTTAAGCAAATACCAATCAGGGTTTAGAAATAAACATAGTTGGGAAATAACAGTTCAGTGTGTACTAGAAAAAATGTACTAGGAAAAAATGTGACTACTGTTACAGTATTTTTGGATCTTCAAAGAGCTTTTGAGACAATACACAGAGGTAGATTTTTACAAAAATTAATAGCAATAGGAATAGATGGAATAGTCCTAAAATGGTTGGAAAGCTATTTGAAGAACAGAAAACAAAAGCTTAAGATAAATAATAAAGTATCAGTTGATATAGAATGTGATCAAGGGGCACCACAGGGAAGTGAGCTGGGCCCCCTATTATTTTTGATGTATATTAATGATTTCCCAGAGGTGGTAGGTAAGTGCTCAGTTCATCTCTTTGGAGATGATACACTGATACCAACCATCAACAGAACTTTAAAATCTATTTACAATTGGTGTTGTGCTAATTACTTGAAGATATATGTTGTGAAGACCAAGTACATAGTAATAAGTATACAAAAACGATGTTTTTTTTTAAATTATTTTCTCTTGTTTATGTTCTGAAATATTTGAAGGTTCTTTCGTAATATCCGTTGTTAAAATGAATTGTATACGCACATGATAATGGCACAATATTGTTTTTATTTACTATCAATAGTATTTATTTACGTTAATTCACGATATTCTGACTCAGCATCTTCTTCATTGATGAAACTTATCAGTGTCATTTACCACATCAAATTTAAAATGTTGAAATTTCTTTTGGTAAATTGCAATATTGACGATAATTAGATGATAATTTTAATTATAATTCCTGGTTTTGCGCATTTAATTAAATACTTTTTAGAATTTCGAATTTAAACAGGAAATCTTTGAGTTAATTGCGTTTTGGAATATCAGTGTGGTCTACAAACTTTGCAATAATCTGAATTTATTGCAAAAAAAAATATTTTTTCCGTATTACATTTATTTCGTCATTGATATTGAAAACGCTGCAATAAAAATCTTTGCATAATCTATTTTTGGATAATACGATAACCATTCGTCCCTTTGTGATATTTTATATAATATTTTGATGAAAAATAATTTTTGTTTGCAAAATAAATTTATATGTGATCTATCAAAGGCTGAAATCAACATCAAATTCAATAAAGACGTGACAGTCTTCAAATTCAAAAACTGAAACATTTAATTGTTGTCTGAAAGGCCCAAATAAAATTTTTATTTTAATTTTACTTTAGAAACAAATTTTCTTTTCACAATCCACATTATTTGCCTCCTTGCAATGTCTGTGGAAAAAAATGACTGACCCTGCCAATTACCAAATTCTTGCAAGCCACATTGCTGATGATGATTATAATATTTTTAAGGTACATAATTGTTTTGTGCAAGTATGTACAGGGTGGTCGTCTTTACCTATAGTCAAAAAGTAGGCATTGAGGACCGAAAAATAATTTTTTTCCTCGATTATAAAGAATACAAGGATACAAGGATTTCGTTGTACCTAACTTTTTAAGTTAATTTTTCATTTTGAGAGAACAAAAAAAATAAGTACATATTGGTAAAGGTCTAATCTATGTTCCTATGTTCTCACTTTTTCAAAATTTAGTTTAGTTTTTTCTAAAACAAATCTCAAAATCCCAAGTTTTTTGATGATTTTTCCCAATTTTTTTAAAAAAGAACCAAAGCAAATTTCGAAAAAGTACGAACATAAGGAACATAGATTAGATCTTTAACAACACGTACAAATTTTTTCATACACTAATAATGAAAAATAAACCTTAAAAGTTAGGAACTACGAAAGTACATCGTGCGCGCGCATTCGGTTGGTTGTAATTCTTTTTATATCCTTTAAGAAAATTATATAAACGAACCAGCCACTTTGAACTACAGAGATGAAACTATTTACCACGTACTGTTTAATTATCTAAGTAGAACCACCCTGTATTCACTTTCGCACACTAAAATAACGGGCATTACTTTTTATATTCTCTCCAAACTTCGAGTCAGGTTTCTGATGCAACACGATCTGATATTAGGCACTTGGGTTTTTTGCGGTATTAAAAATTTGCGACCAGAACATGTCGTTGGCAGTAATTTACTCACTAAATGTAGAAAGTAATGATTGTGGTTTGAAAGATGGCTCGAATAATAATTTATCATGACGATACTGGGAGAGACACTTTAAAATTAAATTAAACCACTAAAATCCTATATAAGATTGGTGTTGATTAAGTGTCATTCTAATATTTCTTTCAAGTTTCGTATTTAATTTGAAACAAAATTGTATAAATGGCTCACGAATCATTGTAAACGAATACAATTTTTATTTAAAAGAATTTTCTAAAAGCATATTGAATTAATTGAAATCTCCTTCTTCATAATCCTTATGCCTGGTAATACCCAGGATTGTATTGTGTTTTTTGAAATACTTTTATCCACTTCTTCCATGAGTTCCCATCCTGTGCTTCTTTTCAAACCTGCCATGCATTCTCTCTATGCATGTTTTCTCTTCCTTCCTTTGCTTGTTTGTTGCTAGGTCTTATTTTATCGTATTTTCTTTTTCCTTTCACCCTCATCATTCTTTAGTTTCTTTTTGTTTAATTCTAGTATTTTTGAAATTTTCCTGTAGTTCTTTTCCGTAACCTTTCATTTTTTCTTCTGTTACTGCTTTTTTATATGTATGTATCCATTTTTATTCAGGTCTTTTGTTGTGTTATACGCTTTCCTTCTTTATGCTTCTTTTTTATTTCAGCAGACAACTGTGAATTTGTTTATTGTGTTTATTTGGCTCGTCTACTTTTTCGCACATTCTTCTTTTATTGTCTCCCATCTTTCGTCTAGGTTCCACTCTATTTGGGTTATTCCTGAATTAATTTATGTTTTTTTATATATTTTCTCTTCTCTGTTTAAGTTTGTACATATTTTCAAATAAAATATTTAACCTTCATTTCAAAAGCAACATTTAGTGTCATTGCCATGAATTGTTCAAATGATGTTCATGGAAACGTGGGATGTCAAGCAGTTAATTGCAGTTTTTTTATATAAGTATGATTTAAATATTTATATCGCACTTAAGTGAGATGTGTCATAAAAATGTACAAAAATTCAGAAAAATTCTAAAATTTAGAATAGTAAGAAATTTGATAGTCCTCCTTAATATATATAATACTTATCTATTTATTATAACTTTGAAGGCACATTGCCGATTCTAATAAATCCTTTGACTTGTTTTTACTCATTTGTTTGAAACTAATACTTTTGTTTTCAGGTGTTACCATGGATCAGAAACGAGATAATTTCCCATCGACGTTTACTATAGATAATTTCAGCTCTACGTAAGTATTGAAAAAAAACCATATCGATAAAAAATATTTAACGTAATTTTTTTAATTGCAATGTGTAACTATGAACTGATAAACTTGTTGGAAGAAAATAAATAAATGCACAAAGTATAAAATTCATACTATTTTAGGTTTTTATCATATTTTCTTAGGTTCAAATAGTATTGATATGAAATTTTATTTGTATGTTTCTTTTTGATTAAATTTCCCAAAAATAAATTTAATTGATAATAGAATCATGCGAAAGTGAAGTAATTAATTAAAACAATAATTATAAAATGGAATTTCGAAAGATTTGACATATTTAAATCACAAATAATTGAAATAGAAGTTTAAAATTTGGAAAGAATGTATAAAAATATGTAGAAATGTTTTTTTTTGAAGACCGCGTTTTAAAAACTTGGTTTTTAATCGGTGAGGTATCTAAAAACTTTGTCACAGGCCTCTTAGGCCCCCATCTTGATTTCTCTTTCTTTAAAGTCTTCTGGATTTTTTTTTAACCGCTTCTTTATTTTTAATATCTCGGTTAAGTCGCAAAAGACAGATTTAACGCGTGAAAATTCGTTATTTAATATATTATTGTTTAATTTATGTATTTTCTTTTGGATATACAGCGTTGGGGTCGACTATACTTTACAAACAAGGTAATATGTAGCAGGAAAGTAAAAATGCATTTATAAAATTAGTTAAACGTTTTTATATACACTAGGAATCTTTCTGCGAATCCGAAAAGAAAACTACGGACCCAAATACGGCAAAGACCGCTGACGAGTTTAATCAATGTCAATAGTCTAATATCGTATGTTTTTATATATCCATTAGACACTTGTTACACTAATTTCACCATGTCGCGTCTAGGATTATAGTTAAAATATCAATAAAAATCTTTTCAATCTATTTTCGACAGAATATATTGCATGCTTCTCATCTTGATTTTATTAAATGAAAGCATGATGTAAAGAAATGCTCTTAACTAATTGTTAAATTATAATTATGGGATATACCTATGTCTAAATATTGATTAAAATTCAGACCAATTTATTTGGTTGAATTTCCGTTCAAACATACTTTAATTATTTACGAAATAATAAGTCAATATGCATAATATACGATAAAGTTAAAAAACAACTGCTCGATAACAATAAAACGACTATTCATTAAAAATAATTATGTATTTCAGGAATAGTTAGTTATAAATGCATTATTATAAATAATAGAAAAACTAATCTACTTTGTTAAGGAATAAATTTCTCAGTTTACATACTCCGTAATTTATTTATATATTTATTTACTTATTTATTATTATTTGAACAAAATATTTGTTTCAATATACTTCACATTTTCGAATTTGCTGGTACTGATAAGTAACGTTTTTGACAATTGGTTCCTTTTGGATAGACACCATCCATTTTTTAATGGTAAAAACAAAATCTGTCATGCAATGATTAATATTATTATGTTAAAACTAAATTTATTTTTGTTTCAGGGCTACCCTTAAAGAACCTGTCAAGGTTCCAATAAGTGCACTCAATTATCCAGAAAAAGAATACAACCAGTACGAACATAGAGAATTGGAACATCCAAACACGTAAGTACATTGAAATATTTTTTTTATTATACATATTCCTCTACAGTTTCAATTTGTTCCCAGATTGGATTATGTAGCCTATTTTATTATAACCCCTAGGAAATTTTCTCCTTTGATATATCTACTCGTTTTTACCCTAGACATTTTTGTCTGATTAATACATTGAATGAACTTTTTTGCAATATATTATGGACATCAGAAAAAGCTCATCTAACCTGTCTTCTCTTTAGGTTCAGTGGTGCTTTTATCCACGTGGTTAAAAGCTCCCTAGGAACGGGAATACTTGCCATGCCTAGAGCTTTTAAAACAGCTGGATTAGCAGTAGGATTTTTTGGTACGCTATTTGTAGGATTAGTATGCACTCATACAGTACAGCTTTTGGTAAGTATATTTATTATTATTTGTAAAAAAAGGAATGGGTTATATGAAGTAATTTTTGCTGGAAAATACAACCTTCAACAAGTTGAGCTATTTAGTTTTATGTAAATTATGTGAAAACAACATAAAAAAAATGTTTCAGGTATCAGCATCTCAGAAGATGTGTGTGAAAACTAGGACGCCCAGTCTTGGATATGCAGAAACAGCAGAAGCAGTTTTCCAAAATGGTCCAAAGAAATTTCGGACTTGGGCAGGATTTGCGAGGTACGTTTAACATTTATGATAGACGGCGACAGTCTGACAGAGTGAGATATACCATCAGCATACTTAATATAAACAAATCAAAATCTTATCTGAAAATAAACAATCCCTATAAATTAACAATCCATTTTTTTCATTTTATCTAATCCTTTCATGAGATATCAAATCAATATTGTCTCAAACGATTTCTTTAAATTATATCAAATTTTATAATTCAGTTTTTCTAGGTTTTTTCAAAAATACGCCGCCCAAGTCGCCCCTGTACTTATGGTTGCTTCAATTTTACATCAAAAAACATATTTCAGTATTAATTATTAAATATACGCCATGTAGAAACGCATATTTTGTTAAAAAAACAAAAATAATATAATTTATAATATAAACAAAGATATTGCATTCATGATCACACATTTTCTTTAAAACAGAATTCTAAAAAATCCTGTAACAAAGTGAAAAAGCTTACATAGCTTTTGTAGTCCTTGAAAAATGCAGGATAATATAGGAAAAAATTAAAAATCGAACCTGTTAAATTTCTGAAAATACCTTTAGTCTTATTTTTCATCTGAACCTCGATGATCAAAGATTATAACTGATAATTTCTAGTGTTTAATTCTCTTTAATATTTTCTTCTTAAAAATCTAAAATTTTTAATAATCTAAAGACTTTTACGTACGACTGCTATCAAATATTTAATTTTTTATTTAATCCAAGGAGCGTCCAAACTCTGGGAAATCCCCACACCTGTTTGAATCGGATAATTGCACTGTTATTTAAAAAATTTGCAAAAAGTATCAACACAGATGACTCAGAACTTGTAAGGAAATACCGCAATACAATTAGAAAATGTAAATGTCAATGACAAACGATGCATTTACATCACCAAAGGATTTACTTATAATAAGCAGTTTAAGAGGTGTATATATATTTTACAGTGAAATGCACTATACTGAGTGACCCACAAATTTTTTAAAGAAAAATTAGTCTGAAACAATTCTAGAAATCCTTATGTATACCAAAGCTTCCTTGGAAATCCTTTGGGGGTTGGTGAAGATTAAACAACTTTGATTTTAAAGATTTCTTGTCTATTTTCAAAAGAATAAAACCCTGTATAATATAATAAAACTGGAAAATCTGCGAAATTCTTTATTGAATCGGTTTCTCGAGCAGCTTTTGTTTATTGAGGAAAAACTACACAACGTGACCGAATCATATTAATTTTGTATCTTCTACAAGTTTTTCCTCATTGTTTTGGGAAGTTCCAAATAATGTCAAATTTGGAGACCCAAACTTATTAGGCCACACCCTTTAGATGTGCCTGTCCCAACTTATTGTAGATTTAAGTTGGCTGAGAAATTGATGTGGACTGTATATATAGGTTATAGCGAAATTATACTCCGAGTACTTGGATTTTATATATTAACGATAACGTAAAACAAAACACTTTACAACAAACATAGAATATAACAAATTCAAAAGTGTGTTTGCAATTGCTCAAAAAATAACTGACTGTGAATACGAGTGCGTATGTAATAGTATGCAATTTGTATAAGTTTAAAAATTGATGAATTTATTACGTATGAAACAGTCTAATGATTGCTACTTGTTCCATACGGAGTCTGATATTCTACTAATTTGTTTTGATTTATTCGAGCCGCGTGTCGACCGACGAGCTCCTTCCTTGGCCAATCACGGGTACGTATTTTCGGCGTTATTGTTGTGCCTTTTTTTTTATGCAACTTCCAGTCTCGCCAACGTGTCGCGGTATGTATATAAAGGCGGTAGCCGATAAAGGCGGCTTCTGGCATTGAAGTCATCTCGAGTGAGTTACTTCCGCGTTGGTTATCTGCGCGATGGCCTTGATTCACAATGTGTGCTGTACTGTTGCTATGCGTGAGGTTTGGTTATTTTATTTCCCTTGTTGCCATGCGTAGGTAAAAATGTTCGATTTCGAACACTCATGTTCCCTTTAATATCTTCGTATCTCCATCTAATTTGTCAAATCCTTTATAGAAAATTTAAAGCATTTAGTTAGTCTGGTGGTAAATTCGGATAATGTTCTCTATATACTGTTCCTCGGTCTATATTTGTAACTTGCAATCTTAAGGGCTTTTCACGAGCTGTTTATTTTCTAAATATATTTTTCAAACTTATAGACACTTTGATGCAACAAACACATTATTGTTTGTCCTTTATTATTATCCTTGCATAAAAATAATGATATTCAAATAGCATCATAACATACACAAGGTGGTATAATGTTTTTTCTTATGTAAATAAGTTTTATTTACAGTTTATTATATTCCGAGAATATTTAACAGGACTTATTTGTTACATACTTATTAAATGAGGTAATTTACCTACATGGGCGAGTTAAAATTGTTATTGTAGTTGTCTATGATAATAAGTTTAAACAATAAATACAGTAATTGTTTTGTTTTCATCATATAAATAATATATTTTAAGGTGTGAGTTTTAATCTACTCCTCGAGCTCTACGAAATGGTAAAAAAATTTGTTTTAAATTGATGTGGGTTTTGAAAACTGTAGGGGCGTTTTTGTGAGATCCACAAATCCATACATACACATAAAATGTATTAGAAGAACCAACATTTCTGGATAGATTGTGATAGATTCGCTGATAAATTGTGTCTTTTTCAATTTTATTTAAAGCTTTAGCCTCTAGAGTTATTAGCAACGTTTAAATTCATAGTTAAGTTTACTTATATATTTTTTGATGACGCTTTCTTCAGATTTTGTTATAACATTTATCTCAATGAAGTAATTTTTAAAGTTCTTGTTCCACCATATGTCTTTTTTGCTGATGTTTTGCCTGGTAACAACTCAGTTGCTATTAAATGAGGTTAGAATGGCTTCCTGAAGTTACAGATTCACCTTCTCACGCCTACATAATTGATTGTTACCAAATAGCCCCATTCATTTCTTCAGGCATTTTTGCTGTAATCAGATTATTTACATCCATGTTCTTCAGGCTCTGAACTGCACTTAGAGTGAATTGAGTGCATTGTATACTTCGTAGAAGAGAAAAAGACAATGCATATTTTGTATGGCGGAATACAAAATCTTTTAAAATTAATAGAGAGACTTAACTATAATTTTTGTTTCAGAAATTTCTCTGAAATAGCACTAGCATTAACATACGCTGCAGGAATAGCAGTATACGTCGTATTTATATCAGAATCGTTGCAGAAGGTTAGTACAATATAAAACAAAGGTTTAGCTGATCAAGTTAGCGATGCCTGTCAATAAAATTGTCGATTTATTAATTTTATTAATAAAAAAATAAATTTCATTTCAGCTTCTCTCGGTGTACTACCCTTCAGTCGGAGAAGATAATTGGAGCCTTTACTTCAAGTTAATTATTCTCGGTCCACTAATCCTCTTTTGTCAAGTGAGGGAATTGAAGCACTTAGTTCCGTTTTCGTTCATAGCCAATATTACGATGGCTTTGGCTTTTGCCATTACCCTGTATTATACATTTTCAAAAATTCCCGATGTGGATGTTTCCGAGAGGAAGATGGTGACCGATTTGAGAGGAATTCCGTCATTCTTCAGTACTGCTATATTTGCCATGGAAGGTATGTGACATTTTATGGTACTTTCTAAACGTGATATAAAAAAATAGAACATACAATAAATTTGTATATGATATCGCCATTACCTTGTTGTTGTTCTATAAGCTAATGTTTTAATGTGCCCCTTAAAAAGAAATCCAACGGATTGAGATCGGGTTACCGAGGAGGCCATGAATTTTTATAGAGGAGAGACCTTACATACCTACCATAGTTATACAAAAATTTTTGCCCTGGTGTTACGGATATTTTGATTATTTAGTACCTAAAGTACGTTAAAATATATGAAAGCGCTCTAGCTTAAGATTGTGGTACTAACGGAAGCTTAATAAGCTTTAAAAATGTGTAATTAATAGGAATTTTAATATTTTATGAAAATTTAAACCTACATTCCTCGGCATCTTTTTACGGACATAAATAATATAAGTGAAACATATCTTCATAGTTCGAATTATTAATTAAAGTGTTGACATTTATCGGGAAAAATCCACTTAAAGAATCTTCACTATGTTATTATTATTAAACTATACAAGCAGGTGTCTTCAGAATAGTACGTCGGCATGTTTTAATGCAGACACATTTTCCGGATTAATTGCGGTTTTATTTAGATAACAGTCTGGAAAATTTGCACTGGAATTTCATGAAGTTACGTGTGAAAATGGAAAGTACCTTATTTCGTTTGCAGGATGATTTCAGCAAAATAATTGATCGAGTCAATATCGAATAACGTAGATTCGATCTTTGGAACAATAAAATTTTAATCGGTGTCAAAAAGAATTTTGAAAATGTACAAAACGATTTGAAATATTTTAAATTGGATTCGTACGTGATATTTTTACTGTTAAATTCGATGCATGATTTGATTTAAGAAAATTATCGAGAATTTTATGAAATCAAGTCAAATGAATGAGCAAAAATACCTTCAAATATTTCAACCCAGGTAGCAATGAATCTTGGCTATGAGTTGGCAAAATATAGGTCCCATATTTGAATCTTGAATCAATATTATTGAGCTACAGCCAATATTGGCTAAAGAATTTTATCTGATAAGTAAAACATATTGATTCAAAACATTAGCCCTACATTAGCTAAATATTTTTTTTATATTAATATTGGCAACACTTATTTTTCCGATATTAATCCAATATAAATGACCATTTTCTCTTCAATGTGGGTCTAATATAGAAAATAATGGTAGTTTATTGGATTTTTATTGATTTTCTATCTATTTCTGTATCTTTACTTAAGTAAAGATTTTAGCATTTTAAATATTTTAATCGGTGCGGGCTTATACAGGGTGCGCCAATTATTTCCACTCGATCTCTAGCACCGAAACTAAAAGAGATATCAACAAAATTTTTTGTAGGGGTAGACAGTGTCACTCGGACTACAATTTTAAAATATTTTGATGTATACAGGGTGGCTAATTTTTGTGGAATGAAAATTAATTTGGTTTTTTTAAATTGAATATACGATTATGTCTTCTGATTCTACTTAATATTAGATTTACGGTAGTTTTTTGTATTTGCAAATCCGACGCGGCATTGACAAGTCATTCCTATTTTAAGCAGATTTAATGAAAAAACAGCACTTCAGAAATATTAGCACAAAAACCACAAGCCACGTTTCATAAGAACGGTTGTGTAAATAGACACAACTTCCATTATTATTCGGACCACAATGAACATTTATTTAGAACCATATCACAGTATCGATGGTCTTTGAATGTGTGGGCGGGAATAATAGGTGATTATGTAATTGACGTTAAGTGACAAACAACATATTTTACACAATTTTTAATAAGAAATTAAGTTACCTATGAAAATGACAGTAGGTATATTTTGTTATGGCATTAATTGTCAACATAAAATTTTGTATTGTATCACGTCTATTATGAGTAAACCAGTAAGGAATTTTAATTTATTAGATTCGACATCCTAAGACCGGTTTCTGTCTTTCGACTTCATCAGTTAGGCTTTTCGAATCCAATAAATAAATTTCTCTCTCTTTCCACTGGATTAAAACCACTTAGTTGTTAAAAAAGTTTTTTTATTGACGTTTCGGCTTTCCAGATCGAAAGCCGTTATCAAAATGACATAAAATAAATAAATTTACTAGAAACAGAACACTTGATAATCTTGCAAAAATATGACATCAACATAGTATACATAGAATAAGATTTTGAGATTGAAGATGTCAAAATCTGTTTCAATCATATTTTTGTGACGTTTCTGGGAACGAATTTTTTGAAAGGATAGCGCATTTGCATATTATAAGAGAATTTATACTTCGTCATAAATGAAGTTTTCTTATTAATATTATCATAAGAAAAAACCAGATAAAAACTTATGATACTATCCCGATATAGAGGGTATCCTTTTTGCAATTAATTCTTTTTGTAAAATAGGTATCCAAATTTTTGAAATATCAACCGAACAATTAGAAACACATTCGTTATTATTTAAGCATATCAATGCTGCTTCTTTAACTTTGCGGTTATAATTATTAAAGAAGCAGCATTGATATGCTTAAATAATAACGAATGTGTTTCTAATTGTTCGGTTGATATTTCAAAAATTTGGATACCTATTTTACAAAAAGAATTAATTGCAAAAAGGATACCCTCTATATCGGGATAGTATCATAAGTTTTTATCTGGTTTTTTCTTATGATAATATTAATAAGAAAACTTCATTTATGACGAAGTATAAATTCTCTTATAATATGCAAATGCGCTATCCTTTCAAAAAATTCGTTCCCAGAAACGTCACAAAAATATGATTGAAACAGATTTTGACATCTTCAATCTCAAAATCTTATTCTATGTATACTATGTTGATGTCATATTTTTGCAAGATTATCAAGTGTTCTGTTTCTAGTAAATTTATTTATTTTATGTCATTTTGATAACGGCTTTCGATCTGGAAAGCCGAAACGTCAATAAAAAAACTTTTTTAACAACTAAGTGGTTTTAATCCAGTGGAAAGAGAGAGAAATTAAAATACAAACCACAATGAGCTTCCGAAATGAATTCCAATAAATAAAATTCCAAACTCGTACAAGTCAATAGCTATATCCTAACTGATGAAGTCGAAAGACAGAAACCGGTCTTAGGATGTCGAATCTAATAAATTAAAATTCCTTACTGGTTTACTCACTTTGTATTAATCTCTGAAAGGGATAAAAAAGAAGAGAGTGACATCTTGACTAGATTCAGTCAAAATTTAATGTCAATACTCTCTTCTTACCATAGATGGTAGCACGTCTATTATATTTAATCGGTATTGTGTATAAGAAATGGATTTTAATAAGCATTATAGAGTTCAAGAAAATATTGATATGATATGGATACTGGGTGAATGTCAAAAAAATGCGTTTCTTGCTAGTAGGGTCTATCGTCAAAGATACCCAGAAAGACGTCATCCACAAAAGGATACTTTTGAGAATTTAAAGAATAGATTTGATAGAACAGGAACTGTCAAGTATGAAAAACATTCACGTGAAACTACAGCTGTTACTATTGACAACGAATATAAGGTAATGATCAGTATAGTTGAAGATCCCAATATAATCACAAGGCAATTAAGCAATCAGTTAGATATTTCCAATACCACAATTAGACGCATAATAAAAAAGAATAAATATCACCCCTATCATATCCAGCTTCACCAAGAATTGTTACCACGTAATTTCACGCGTAGAGTGGAATACTGTAGATGGTTAATAAACAAGATAAATACAGAGCGTAACTTTTTAAACAAAGTTTTATTCTCCGACGAAGCCACGTTTCATAAGAACGGTTGTGTAAATAGACACAACTTCCATTATTATTCGGACCACAATGAACATTTATTTAGAAACACATCACAGTATCGATGGTCTTTGAATGTGTGGGCGGGAATAATAGGTGATTATGTAATTGGTCCCTATTTCTTTGATGGGACTGTAAATGGAGCTATATTTTTAGATTTTTTAAAACATGATTTTCGCAACTTATTGTAAAATGTGCCTCAAAATTATCGCAACGGAATGTGGTTTCAATTAGATGGTGCCACACCACATTACCTATTAGATGTTCGCAATTGGTTAAATAGGGAATTTCAGGATCGTTGAATAGGAAGGGGAGGACCTATAAGTTGGCCTACTAGATCGCCTTGCCTTGCCGACGACACTGCTCTGATTTCGGTAGCCCAAAACTCTAACCAACTTAGCATCAGAACCCAAAACCTACTGAATCAGTTCACCAGCTGGAGCAATAGGTGGAGGGTCTCATTGAATCCTCAAAAAACACAATTCATCATCTTTAAACATCCGAATTCAAAAAGACCCACCCAGCTCCCCCAAGACGTCATTGTAAACCTCCAGGGAGTCAGGCTCGCTCAACAAAGGGAAGTAGATTATTTAGGTGTTCGATTCTCTCAAACACTTAAATGGTCTCCTGACCTTGACAACACGCTTAACAGAATGCGTAAACGAGCCCGCCTCCTTGGCGCTTTGTGTGGCCGGTTTGGACGGTGCAACACCAAAACCCTCATACACACTTACAACTCCTACATCCGCCCCGTTGCCGAATACAGAGCAGTCCCATATGGCGTACTACCCCCCCATCTAGCCCGAAAAATTTCCTCACTCGAGAGACGTATCCTACGACGATGTCAATATCTCCCCTATCTGTTTCCTTCTAGAGAAGTCTACAACAACGTCTCCAGCACCCCAATTCTCTCTCGTTTCCAACTCCTACGGAAAAAATACGTCTCTCGCACCCTGAATGGCTCAAACACCCAAGCCCAAAACGCCCTCCTCACCCCTTGGCGACCTCGTCGTCTCCCCCTCTTCAGGAAACCCAAAGCTAAACTCCCACAGCCCAACCTCAGACTTCTGGCTGACGCCCAAGACCTCCCCCTCCCCCCCGAACACCAGGATCTAATGGATTCCGCCCCCCTCACCATAAGGTAAACCCCCCACAAACCCCAACCCCCAACATACAATACCATAACAATATAGAACATAATAAATAGAACATAAGAACCACCTGTACAGAATCGTGATTTAGGTTTTCGTGGTTTTCCTAAATCATATTTCCCCCCTTAGATTGGGCACCGTTTTCCCCAAACCTACGGGTGGAAATAGCAAAATTGGCGATTCTTAGATAAAAAACTGGGAAACAGCTCCTGCCCACACAGGCCCCAACCAACACACACAAAACATAACACACCAACGCGCACAGAAACCTTAGGAAAAATTAGCTAGCTAGGTTACAAATATTGTAATCAGGGCCTCACCCTGAAAAGGAGAAAAACTCCTATAGCAGGGAATTAGGAAAATGAAATGTCCTAGAAAATGTAATATATACCAAATGTAAATAAATAATAAACTAAAAAAAAAAAACGCCTTGCCTTACACCTTGCGATTTTTTCTTGTGGGGTTTTATTAAAAATATTGTTTACAAAGAAGAGGTTACCACAAAAGAAAATATGAAAGAAAGAATTACTGCAGCATTTAGACAGGTGACCCCTGCAATGCTAAGGGATGTGCGTAAATCAATGAAAAAAAGGGCAAGAAAATGTATAAATGAAAATGGAAGACATTTTGAACACCTACTATAAATTTTAACTTTCACTATTGTAGTTTTCTTACGATTAAACTTTGTAAAATTTTGTACTTATTAAAAATTGTGTAAAATATGTTGTTTGTCACTAAACGTCAATTATTAAAGTAAATAGTAAAGTTAGATGTGCAAAACCCTATATGTTTTTAATGCGTATTAGGGAGAGCTTCTAACTGAAGAAAAATATACAGGGTGTCCCATTTGAAAAAATTAAGTTATTGCCATTTGAAAACTAGACTATTGGCACGCCATCGGCAAACACCCTGTGCAACAGGTGAAGATGTTGTGTGATTATTGTGATAGGTGCATGTTTCATTTACATCATAGTAGCTTTTTTGAGGAATTTTTTAAAAAATGTGGTTTTTGTGCTAATATTTCTGAAGTGCTGTTTTTTCATTAAATCTGCTTAAAATAGGAATAACTTGTCAACGCCGCGTCGGATTTACAAATACAAAAAACTACCGTAAATCTAATATTAAGTAGAATCAGAAGACATAATCGTATACAGGGTGTTCAATTTAAAAAAAACTAAATTAATTTTCATTCCACAAAAATTAGCCACCCTGTATACATAAAAATATTTTAAAATTGTAGTCCGAGTGACACTGTCTACCCTTACAAAAAATTTTGTTGATATCTCTTTTAGTTTCGGTGCTAGAGATCGAGTGAAAATAATTGGCGCACCCTGTATGTATTGTTTGAAGAAATTAGTGAACTGGTTTATGATTTTATATTGGAATTCTTGTCTGTAATATCATTATTTTTGGAACAGGCTAGAACACAATTCTTTAGAAATTATTGATAAAAATATTATTTAAATGATTTGTTATTGATGACATTTTTACCACTTTTAATTTTTAAATGCAGGTATTGGTACTATTATGCCCGTTGAAAATTCCATGGTAACTCCACAATTTTTGGGATGTCCTGGTGTTTTGTATATCGGTATGTCAATAGTGGTGTCCTTCTTCGCAGCAATAGGTTCATTTGGATACTATGCATTTGGTGATGATACCAAAGCCACCATTACGCAGAATCTTCCATCAAACGAAATGTAAGTATAGCATCGAATAAAATAAGTAGTGTAAACCAGTAAGAAATTTTAATTTATTAGATTCGACATCCTAAGACCGGTTTCTGTCTTTCGACTTCATCAGTTAGGCTTTTCGAATCCAATAAATAAAATTCCAAACTCGTCTTAGGATGTCGAATCTAATAAATTAAAATTCCTTACTGGTTTACTCACTTTGTATTAATCTCTGAAAGGGATAAAAAAGAAGAGAGTGACATCTTGACTAGATTCAGTCAAAATTTAATGTCAATACTCTCTTCTTACCATAGATGGTAGCACATCTAAAAATAAGTAGTGTTTTATTTAATAATAATATTGTTTACAGATTAGCACAAGTGGTTCAAGCATCCATCTCTTCGGCAGTGTTTTTGTCCTTCATGCTACAATTCTACGTCCCAACTGATATAGTATGGAGGAAAATAAAACCGCGTGTATCAGAAGAAAGACAAAACGTCGCCCAGGTACTCACCAGAGCGGCGTTAGTGACTTTCATAGTAGCCATAGCAGCTGCGGCTGGCCACCATCTTGACGCTCTCATAGATTTGGCTGGTTCCATATTTCTTTCCACGCTTGGATTCCTCATTCCCGCTATTCTTGATATAATCATTAATTGGAATGAGTGGGGTCGATTCAATTACATTTTAGTGAAAGATTTACTCATTTGTATATTCTCTTTGTTCGGTCTTGTATCGGGGACTTATTACGCTGTGCTAGAATTTACGAACTGATCAGAATGTATTTTTAGTTGTTCGATATTTATTTGTTAAACGTTTTTATTTATTGACATGAATTAAGTATGCATGGAAAACTAATTTGATTGAGATTATACCGGTGCTATACATCAACAAAGGCAATATTTTTATATATTATAAATATTTTTGTGTCGCCACTTTAGAAAATGTACGCGCTACACTCGGGAACTGTATAGAAACAAAAATCTCTTGGATATAACCACTTTGTGATAATAATAAAAATGCAAGTTGAGCTTGTAGTCCAGTAACTGAAGGGTCAAACCTGGGAATAAGTCTGGCATATGAGTTCCCACATAGCGCATTTTGTAGGTCACCGCAGGTGTTTTAACATGAGAAAATCCTTAACGCGTTGTGGTCAAGGGGAGGGGATGAAAATGGGCCCCAAAACCTGGAAAATGGGTTTCTCGCTAATATCTGGCTAAATATGCCAAATAGAGAATTTTTGTTCAGACAAAAAATGGAGATCAGCTCATTCTCTACAAAAATGGTCCTTATCATTTTATTCGAAAATTCAATAGTTTTCGAGATAATGGCACTCAAAAGTCCCCGCATTTCAGCTGCAGGAATTCCGCTTTCTATGAATTAACGCGTAACCGGGCGGACGAATTGTTCAATATCTCGGAAAAAAATTAATATTTTTCGATGATTCAAAGTTCATCGGAATGGGAAAACCCGTAGCTACAATTCCATGTGACTTGAAGTCAGTTCGTATTTACCAAAAATATTTAAAAAAGCGGTCAAAATTTTTTTCAACAATATTTAGAGGCTGCTTCATTAATTTATTCATATTTTCTTTAAAAATAGTCATTTATTCTAATTTTGCCTTAATAATGGGACCTTAGGGGGTCTTGAATGACCTCAGAAATTTTTTTGCAATACTTTTCTGGCGTTCTAATATACAATTGATTTGTTTATTTGCATATTTTAGCCGATTTCGGAGTTCCAGAGAATCTTCGGAACAAGCCCGAATTATAATCTTATGATCCGTTATATTAATTTCCAATGCACATCATTTCAAAGCTTAGATGGTCTACTTTTCGAATATATTTTTTTATTTTTAATAGAGTCTAATAATTTTCGAGAAATGAGGAAAATTGGTCACACGAGTCAAAACCGGCCTTTTTTTGTTTATCCATTTCTTGTTCCCCGCTCTTTATTTCTTGAGGATTAATAATTAGATGAAAGTAAATTTCTGAGGTCATTCAAGACCCCCTAAGGTTCCATTATCAAGGCAAAATTAGAATAAATGACTATTTTTAAAGAAAATATGAATAAATTAATGAAGCCTCTAAATATTGTTGAAAAAAACTTTGACCGCTTTTTTTTAAATATTTTTGGTAAATACGAACTGACTTCAAGTCACATGGAATTGTAGCTACGGGTTTTCCCATTCCGATGAACTTTGAATCATCGAAAAATATTAATTTTTTCCCGAGATATTGAACAATTCGTCCGCCCGGTTACGCGTTAATTCATAGAAAGCGGAATTCCTGCAGCTGAAATGCGGGGACTTTTGAGTGCCATTATCTCGAAAACTATTGAATTTTCGAATAAAATGATAAGGACCATTTTTGTAGAGAATGAGCTGATCTCCATTTTTTGTCTGAACAAAAATTCTCTAATTGGCATATTTAGCCAGATATTAGCGGGAAACCTATTTTCCAGGTTTTGGGGCCCATTTTCAGCCCCTCCCCTTGACCACAACGCGGTAAGGATTTTCTCATATTAAAACACCTGCGATGACCTACAAATTGCGCTTTCGATTTTTTCAGTCCTTCATTTACTGGACTATTGATGATACTGAATTTTCTGTCTATAATATATATAAAAAAATTGCCACGTTTGTTAAAATAAATGCAACAATTAGTTATTTATTTTCACGATTTTGATACTATTGATATTGAAACGATTGACTGTAGATATTAACGTGACATCACCGAAATTATAAATTAATTTTTTAAGTATACTGTGAAGTAGTTATCAGTATTATTTAATTTTTAATTAGGTTAAATAAATACGTTCCTATTCTAAAATTAATAGCACTAAATTGTGTCAAAGCCAGTACTAATTTTTCGAAACACATTATGCTCCTATAACAATCGTGAATTTCGCCATAAATTCCCGAATATACCCGTGTGAAGTTGGCACCCCCATGTGAGAATTTGGAAAAAAAAAACTATTGCATAATTTTGCCCCCCCTTAACAAATGAGTCAACCCTCGAATTTCTAGGGTGCGGCACCCCCATAAACGAATATCATGAAATAAAGTAGCCCAGAATTATGCCCAAGTTACGCCCAGTTTTGCCCAACCAAAATAAAATTTTGCCCATCTATAGAAAAGTACCAAAATGGCGTATTGTTATTCCAAAAATTACAAACAAAAAAAATTGAGTACGAACAAAATGGAAAAAATTGGAGAAAATGGATCATTTTAGTTTTGCCCAGTATTGCCCAACACTCAGTTTATTTCGCGCAGTCTCCCTTAACCCATAAGTCAATAGTTAAAGCCTGATTTAGGCCATGTTAAGTGTTCCCCAGTATTGCCCACCCTCAGATTATAACATAGACGGCATTATGCTGTTAAAAATGCGAAATTAAATAATTTCGTCATAATCTGATCGTCGCTGAATAAATTCTGATACTGGACAAAACTCGTTCCTCATGGAATGACTATTTAAAGCCTTATTTAGGCCATGTTAAGAGTTCCCCAGTTTTGCCCAACCTCAGATTCTACATTATTTAATTTTATTTTATTATATTACCCTTTATTTTATTTTAAGTTGGCGTTGATTGAATATGTTAACTGTTACTTTTCATCGGTTAAATTTAAAAATGCACTTTGGTTATCATCCAGTTTTTGGGCGATGCTGTTTGTTTGTTTTTTTTTTCTAGGCTGCTGCTAAACTTTATCGCGCCGTTGTACAAATTGCAGACATACACACACACAAAATGATTAAACTCAGCATTTTTAACAGCATAATGCCGTTTATGTTATAATCTGAGGGTGGGCAAAACTGGGGAACACTTAATATGGCCTAAACAAGGCTTTAAATAGTCATTCCATGAGGAACGAGTTTTGCCAGTATCAGAATTTATTCAGCGACGATCAGATTATGACGAAATTATTTAATTTCGCATTTTTAACAGCATAATGCCGTCTATGTTATAATCTAAGGGTGGACAAAACTGGGGAACACTTAACATGGCCTAATTAAGGCCTTAAATAGTCATTCCATGAGGAACGAGTTTTGCCAGTATCAGAATTTATTCAGCGACGATCAGATTATGACGAAATTATTTAATTTCGCATTTTTAACAGCATAATGCCGTCTATGTTATAATCTAAGGGTGGGCAAAACTGGGGAACACTTAACATGGCCTAATTAAGGCCTTAAATAGTCATTCCATGAGGAACGAGTTTTGCCAGTATCAGAATTTATTCAGCGACGATCAGATTATGACGAAATTATTTAATTTCGCATTTTTAACAGCATAATGCCGTCTATGTTATAATCTAAGGGTGGGCAAAACTGGGGAACACTTAACATGGCCTAATTAAGGCCTTAAATAGTCATTCCATGAGGAACGAGTTTTGCCAGTATCAGAATTTATTCAGCGACGATCAGATTATGACGAAATTATTTAATTTCGCATTTTTAACAGCATAATGCCGTCTATGTTATAATCTGAGGGTGGAGAAAACTGGGGAACACTTAACATGGCCTAATTAAGGCCTTAAATAGTCATTCCATGAGGAACGAGTTTTGCCAGTATCAGAATTTATTCAGCGACGATCAGATTATGACGAAATTATTTAATTTCGCAGTTTTAACAGCATAATGCCGTCTATGTTATAATCTAAGGGTGGGCAAAACTGGGGAACACTTAACATGGCCTAATTAAGGCCTTAAATAGTCATTCCATGAGGAACGAGTTTTGCCAGTATCAGAATTTATTCAGCGACGATCAGATTATGACGAAATTATTTAATTTCGCATTTTTAACAGCATAATGCCGTCTATGTTATAATCTGAGGGTGGAGAAAACTGGGGAACACTTAACATGGCCTAATTAAGGCCTTAAATAGTCATTCCATGAGGAACGAGTTTTGCCAGTATCAGAATTTATTCAGCGACGATCAGATTATGACGAAATTATTTAATTTCGCAGTTTTAACAGCATAATGCCGTCTATGTTATAATCTAAGGGTGGGCAAAACTGGGGAACACTTAACATGGCCTAATTAAGGCCTTAAATAGTCATTCCATGAGGAACGAGTTTTGCCAGTATCAGAATTTATTCAGCGACGATCAGATTATGACGAAATTATTTAATTTCGCATTTTTAACAGCATAATGCCGTCTATGTTATAATCTGAGGGTGGGCAAAACTGGGGAACACTTAACATGGCCTAATTAAGGCCTTAAATAGTCATTCCATGAGGAACGAGTTTTGCCAGTATCAGAATTTATTCAGCGACGATCAGATTATGACGAAATTATTTAATTTCGCATTTTTAACAGCATAATGCCGTCTATGTTATAATCTGAGGGTGGGCAAAACTGGGGAACACTTAACATGGCCTAATTAAGGCCTTAAATAGTCATTCCATGAGGAACGAGTTTTGCCAGTATCAGAATTTATTCAGCGACGATCAGATTATGACGAAATTATTTAATTTCGCATTTTTAACAGCATAATGCCGTCTATGTTATAATCTAAGGGTGGGCAAAACTGGGGAACACTTAACATGGCCTAATTAAGGCCTTAAATAGTCATTCCATGAGGAACGAGTTTTGCCAGTATCAGAATTTATTCAGCGACGATCAGATTATGACGAAATTATTTAATTTCGCATTTTTAACAGCATAATGCCGTCTATGTTATAATCTGAGGGTGGGCAAAACTGGGGAACACTTAACATGGCCTAATTAAGGCCTTAAATAGTCATTCCATGAGGAACGAGTTTTGCCAGTATCAGAATTTATTCAGCGACGATCAGATTATGACGAAATTATTTAATTTCGCATTTTTAACAGCATAATGCCGTCTATGTTATAATCTAAGGGTGGGCAAAACTGGGGAACACTTAACATGGCCTAATTAAGGCCTTAAATAGTCATTCCATGAGGAACGAGTTTTGCCAGTATCAGAATTTATTCAGCGACGATCAGATTATGACGAAATTATTTAATTTCGCATTTTTAACAGCATAATGCCGTCTATGTTATAATCTAAGGGTGGGCAAAACTGGGGAACACTTAACATGGCCTAATTAAGGCCTTAAATAGTCATTCCATGAGGAACGAGTTTTGCCAGTATCAGAATTTATTCAGCGACGATCAGATTATGACGAAATTATTTAATTTCGCATTTTTAACAGCATAATGCCGTCTATGTTATAATCTAAGGGTGGGCAAAACTGGGGAACACTTAACATGGCCTAATTAAGGCCTTAAATAGTCATTCCATGAGGAACGAGTTTTGCCAGTATCAGAATTTATTCAGCGACGATCAGATTATGACGAAATTATTTAATTTCGCATTTTTAACAGCATAATGCCGTCTATGTTATAATCTGAGGGTGGGCAAAACTGGGGAACACTTAACATGGCCTAATTAAGGCCTTAAATAGTCATTCCATGAGGAACGAGTTTTGCCAGTATCAGAATTTATTCAGCGACGATCAGATTATGACGAAATTATTTAATTTCGCATTTTTAACAGCATAATGCCGTCTATGTTATAATCTAAGGGTGGGCAAAACTGGGGAACACTTAACATGGCCTAATTAAGGCCTTAAATAGTCATTCCATGAGGAACGAGTTTTGCCAGTATCAGAATTTATTCAGCGACGATCAGATTATGACGAAATTATTTAATTTCGCATTTTTAACAGCATAATGCCGTCTATGTTATAATCTGAGGGTGGGCAAAACTGGGGAACACTTAACATGGCCTAATTAAGGCCTTAAATAGTCATTCCATGAGGAACGAGTTTTGCCAGTATCAGAATTTATTCAGCGACGATCAGATTATGACGAAATTATTTAATTTCGCATTTTTAACAGCATAATGCCGTCTATGTTATAATCTGAGGGTGGGCAAAACTGGGGAACACTTAACATGGCCTAATTAAGGCCTTAAATAGTCATTCCATGAGGAACGAGTTTTGCCAGTATCAGAATTTATTCAGCGACGATCAGATTATGACGAAATTATTTAATTTCGCATTTTTAACAGCATAATGCCGTCTATGTTATAATCTGAGGGTGGGCAAAACTGGGGAACACTTAACATGGCCTAATTAAGGCCTTAAATAGTCATTCCATGAGGAACGAGTTTTGCCAGTATCAGAATTTATTCAGCGACGATCAGATTATGACGAAATTATTTAATTTCGCATTTTTAACAGCATAATGCCGTCTATGTTATAATCTGAGGGTGGGCAAAACTGGGGAACACTTAACATGGCCTAATTAAGGCCTTAAATAGTCATTCCATGAGGAACGAGTTTTGCCAGTATCAGAATTTATTCAGCGACGATCAGATTATGACGAAATTATTTAATTTCGCATTTTTAACAGCATAATGCCGTCTATGTTATAATCTAAGGGTGGGCAAAACTGGGGAACACTTAACATGGCCTAATTAAGGCCTTAAATAGTCATTCCATGAGGAACGAGTTTTGCCAGTATCAGAATTTATTCAGCGACGATCAGATTATGACGAAATTATTTAATTTCGCATTTTTAACAGCATAATGCCGTCTATGTTATAATCTGAGGGTGGGCAAAACTGGGGAACACTTAACATGGCCTAATTAAGGCCTTAAATAGTCATTCCATGAGGAACGAGTTTTGCCAGTATCAGAATTTATTCAGCGACGATCAGATTATGACGAAATTATTTAATTTCGCATTTTTAACAGCATAATGCCGTCTATGTTATAATCTAAGGGTGGGCAAAACTGGGGAACACTTAACATGGCCTAATTAAGGCCTTAAATAGTCATTCCATGAGGAACGAGTTTTGCCAGTATCAGAATTTATTCAGCGACGATCAGATTATGACGAAATTATTTAATTTCGCATTTTTAACAGCATAATGCCGTCTATGTTATAATCTAAGGGTGGGCAAAACTGGGGAACACTTAACATGGCCTAATTAAGGCCTTAAATAGTCATTCCATGAGGAACGAGTTTTGCCAGTATCAGAATTTATTCAGCGACGATCAGATTATGACGAAATTATTTAATTTCGCATTTTTAACAGCATAATGCCGTCTATGTTATAATCTAAGGGTGGGCAAAACTGGGGAACACTTAACATGGCCTAATTAAGGCCTTAAATAGTCATTCCATGAGGAACGAGTTTTGCCAGTATCAGAATTTATTCAGCGACGATCAGATTATGACGAAATTATTTAATTTCGCATTTTTAACAGCATAATGCCGTCTATGTTATAATCTGAGGGTGGGCAAAACTGGGGAACACTTAACATGGCCTAATTAAGGCCTTAAATAGTCATTCCATGAGGAACGAGTTTTGCCAGTATCAGAATTTATTCAGCGACGATCAGATTATGACGAAATTATTTAATTTCGCATTTTTAACAGCATAATGCCGTCTATGTTATAATCTAAGGGTGGGCAAAACTGGGGAACACTTAACATGGCCTAATTAAGGCCTTAAATAGTCATTCCATGAGGAACGAGTTTTGCCAGTATCAGAATTTATTCAGCGACGATCAGATTATGACGAAATTATTTAATTTCGCATTTTTAACAGCATAATGCCGTCTATGTTATAATCTGAGGGTGGGCAAAACTGGGGAACACTTAACATGGCCTAATTAAGGCCTTAAATAGTCATTCCATGAGGAACGAGTTTTGCCAGTATCAGAATTTATTCAGCGACGATCAGATTATGACGAAATTATTTAATTTCGCATTTTTAACAGCATAATGCCGTCTATGTTATAATCTGAGGGTGGGCAAAACTGGGGAACACTTAACATGGCCTAATTAAGGCCTTAAATAGTCATTCCATGAGGAACGAGTTTTGCCAGTATCAGAATTTATTCAGCGACGATCAGATTATGACGAAATTATTTAATTTCGCATTTTTAACAGCATAATGCCGTCTATGTTATAATCTGAGGGTGGGCAAAACTGGGGAACACTTAACATGGCCTAATTAAGGCCTTAAATAGTCATTCCATGAGGAACGAGTTTTGCCAGTATCAGAATTTATTCAGCGACGATCAGATTATGACGAAATTATTTAATTTCGCATTTTTAACAGCATAATGCCGTCTATGTTATAATCTGAGGGTGGGCAAAACTGGGGAACACTTAACATGGCCTAATTAAGGCCTTAAATAGTCATTCCATGAGGAACGAGTTTTGCCAGTATCAGAATTTATTCAGCGACGATCAGATTATGACGAAATTATTTAATTTCGCATTTTTAACAGCATAATGCCGTCTATGTTATAATCTAAGGGTGGGCAAAACTGGGGAACACTTAACATGGCCTAATTAAGGCCTTAAATAGTCATTCCATGAGGAACGAGTTTTGCCAGTATCAGAATTTATTCAGCGACGATCAGATTATGACGAAATTATTTAATTTCGCATTTTTAACAGCATAATGCCGTCTATGTTATAATCTAAGGGTGGGCAAAACTGGGGAACACTTAACATGGCCTAATTAAGGCCTTAAATAGTCATTCCATGAGGAACGAGTTTTGCCAGTATCAGAATTTATTCAGCGACGATCAGATTATGACGAAATTATTTAATTTCGCATTTTTAACAGCATAATGCCGTCTATGTTATAATCTAAGGGTGGGCAAAACTGGGGAACACTTAACATGGCCTAATTAAGGCCTTAAATAGTCATTCCATGAGGAACGAGTTTTGCCAGTATCAGAATTTATTCAGCGACGATCAGATTATGACGAAATTATTTAATTTCGCATTTTTAACAGCATAATGCCGTCTATGTTATAATCTGAGGGTGGGCAAAACTGGGGAACACTTAACATGGCCTAATTAAGGCCTTAAATAGTCATTCCATGAGGAACGAGTTTTGCCAGTATCAGAATTTATTCAGCGACGATCAGATTATGACGAAATTATTTAATTTCGCATTTTTAACAGCATAATGCCGTCTGTTATAATCTAAGGGTGGGCAAAACTGGGGAACACTTAACATGGCCTAATTAAGGCCTTAAATAGTCATTCCATGAGGAACGAGTTTTGCCAGTATCAGAATTTATTCAGCGACGATCAGATTATGACGAAATTATTTAATTTCGCATTTTTAACAGCATAATGCCGTCTATGTTATAATCTGAGGGTGGGCAAAACTGGGGAACACTTAACATGGCCTAATTAAGGCCTTAAATAGTCATTCCATGAGGAACGAGTTTTGCCAGTATCAGAATTTATTCAGCGACGATCAGATTATGACGAAATTATTTAATTTCGCATTTTTAACAGCATAATGCCGTCTATGTTATAATCTGAGGGTGGGCAAAACTGGGGAACACTTAACATGGCCTAATTAAGGCCTTAAATAGTCATTCCATGAGGAACGAGTTTTGCCAGTATCAGAATTTATTCAGCGACGATCAGATTATGACGAAATTATTTAATTTCGCATTTTTAACAGCATAATGCCGTCTATGTTATAATCTAAGGGTGGGCAAAACTGGGGAACACTTAACATGGCCTAATTAAGGCCTTAAATAGTCATTCCATGAGGAACGAGTTTTGCCAGTATCAGAATTTATTCAGCGACGATCAGATTATGACGAAATTATTTAATTTCGCATTTTTAACAGCATAATGCCGTCTATGTTATAATCTGAGGGTGGGCAAAACTGGGGAACACTTAACATGGCCTAATTAAGGCCTTAAATAGTCATTCCATGAGGAACGAGTTTTGCCAGTATCAGAATTTATTCAGCGACGATCAGATTATGACGAAATTATTTAATTTCGCATTTTTAACAGCATAATGCCGTCTATGTTATAATCTAAGGGTGGGCAAAACTGGGGAACACTTAACATGGCCTAATTAAGGCCTTAAATAGTCATTCCATGAGGAACGAGTTTTGCCAGTATCAGAATTTATTCAGCGACGATCAGATTATGACGAAATTATTTAATTTCGCATTTTTAACAGCATAATGCCGTCTATGTTATAATCTGAGGGTGGGCAAAACTGGGGAACACTTAACATGGCCTAATTAAGGCCTTAAATAGTCATTCCATGAGGAACGAGTTTTGCCAGTATCAGAATTTATTCAGCGACGATCAGATTATGACGAAATTATTTAATTTCGCATTTTTAACAGCATAATGCCGTCTATGTTATAATCTGAGGGTGGGCAAAACTGGGGAACACTTAACATGGCCTAATTAAGGCCTTAAATAGTCATTCCATGAGGAACGAGTTTTGCCAGTATCAGAATTTATTCAGCGACGATCAGATTATGACGAAATTATTTAATTTCGCATTTTTAACAGCATAATGCCGTCTATGTTATAATCTAAGGGTGGGCAAAACTGGGGAACACTTAACATGGCCTAATTAAGGCCTTAAATAGTCATTCCATGAGGAACGAGTTTTGCCAGTATCAGAATTTATTCAGCGACGATCAGATTATGACGAAATTATTTAATTTCGCATTTTTAACAGCATAATGCCGTCTATGTTATAATCTGAGGGTGGGCAAAACTGGGGAACACTTAACATGGCCTAATTAAGGCCTAAAATAGTCATTCCATGAGGAACGAGTTTTGCCAGTATCAGAATTTATTCAGCGACGATCAGATTATGACGAAATTATTTAATTTCGCATTTTTAACAGCATAATGCCGTCTATGTTATAATCTAAGGGTGGGCAAAACTGGGGAACACTTAACATGGCCTAATTAAGGCCTTAAATAGTCATTCCATGAGGAACGAGTTTTGCCAGTATCAGAATTTATTCAGCGACGATCAGATTATGACGAAATTATTTAATTTCGCATTTTTAACAGCATAATGCCGTCTATGTTATAATCTGAGGGTGGTCAAAACTGGGGAACACTTAACATGGCCTAATTAAGGCCTAAAATAGTCATTCCATGAGGAACGAGTTTTGCCAGTATCAGAATTTATTCAGCGACGATCAGATTATGACGAAATTATTTAATTTCGCATTTTTAACAGCATAATGCCGTCTATGTTATAATCTGAGGGTGGGCAAAACTGGGGAACACTTAACATGGCCCAAATAAGGCTTTAAATAGTCATTCCATGAGGAACGAGTTTTGCCCAGTATCAGAATGTATTCAGCGACGATCAGATTATGATGAAATTATTTAATTTCGCATTTTTAACAGCATAATGCCGTCTATGTTATAATCTAAGGGTGGGCAAAACTGGGGAACACTTAACATGGCCTAAATCAGGCTTTAACTATTGACTTATGGGTTAAGGGAGACTGCGCGAAATAAACTGAGTGTTGGGCAATACTGGGCAAAACTAAAATGATCCATTTTCTCCAATTTTTTCCATTCTGTTCGTACTCAATTTTTTTTGTTTGTAATTTTTGGAATAACAATACGCCATTTTGGTACTTTTCTATAGATGGGCAAAATTATTTTTTGGTTGGGCAAGACTGGGCATAACTTGGGCATAATTCTGGGTTACTTTATTTCATGATATTCGTTTATGGGGGTGCCGCACCCTAGAAACTCGAGGGTTGACTCATTTGTTAAGGGGGGGTGGGCAAAAAAATGCAACTATTGGGCAATACTGGGCATAACTTAGGCAAAATTATGCAATAGTTTTTTTTTCCAAATTCTCACTTGGGGGTGCCAACTTCACACGGGTCCCGAATATGGTTAAAAATGATCATGTAATGAACGAGCTGTAAAAAGAAAAATAATTGTGCTGTGATTTATTTAGATTATTATATATAAACGAGTAATTTTTTATTTTTTATACTTAAATATTTATATAATGATTTTTATTTTTGATTAATACGTATTTTTGTATTTTTAATAAAATGTTTACAGGTGAAGTAATAATCGAAAATTCACCAGTTTCACCTGACTATGTTAGATTTCGGGTATCTCTATTTTAAATAACAATAACCCCTTAGATAAGACGAAATAGTTCAGCAAAAAGCGTAAGTGTTCAACAGTATTTTCAATTGTACTTTTTGTTTCGCACATATTTTTTTCTACTTTCTTGCCACATTACCTTTAATTTATTTATATAAATTACGTGAATATTTGTTATTATAGTAATTTAAGACTTCCCAAGTAATAATGGCTTATTAAAAAAAATTTTATTTTATATTTTGATTCTAAAACTGATTTTTATATTAGCGTCAGCGACATTTATTAAAATACAGTCTTTACCGAAGAATTTGAATAAATCTGATATTATGTAGGTAGGTACCAAGAGCGGATCCAGGTGGGGGGCTGTAGGGACTTTAGGTCACGTTTTTAATATATTCCATAGCCTCCCACCCGGGTGGAAGACAGCCCCCCCTTGAAAATCGGCTGGATCCCGCCATGGTAGGTACTGACTTTGTATGAACAAAGATAATGATTATGATTACCTAACTACGAATTTTTTATTATTTACATACTAATTTAGTACTTTTTATCTTAATTTGTACGTATTGTTTAACATTTATGTAATATATTTATTTTATGAATTAAAGAAAGTTGTTTGAATCACACTGAGATACTTTCCTTTTGCACGAAATTTCAGATAAAATCTGATGACTTTTAGTTTTGCAGTTTTTACATTGCATGGAGGTACTCTTTCATCGTTAAAGGTGATTACATCCTAAAGACCGTGATTGAGTCTTGAGAGAATCTGACCCACAGGCAACATAAAAAAGTAAGAAAGCGTTTAATTTGAATCACTTTGAGGTATTTAAAAGTCCTTCATTGACGGCGAAGAATTTGAAACTGTATTTCTTACGTTTTGTAAATCAAAATGTCAGGAATTGGACAGGGATAAGCGTTTATTAGGTGATATGTGGGTATATGAAGGGGAGTTGACAAATTAATTTTTACCAAAATATTTCTGATAAATCTTCTGTCTCAGACACGAAACGAGGACCGCTATCAGATGTAGAAAAATTATTAACCCAGTTAGTGAAAAACAAACGCCTATAGTTAGTATAGGTTTCGACCAATCTATGATTTCATATAAGTTGGGTCTTTCTTTATCTATTAAATAATGAATGACAGTAAATATCACATAACTTAAACCAAATAGTATTGGATAGACCGCTTGCAATATTCCGATTGGATGTGCTACAATCCAAAGATCTAAAAACATCAACAAAGAATTATTTGCATGGACAAAATAGTTTATTGGCCTGAAACTACTTCGATAATCGTGCAAAAGAGAGAAATATATAATAGTGATTAGAAAAGCAGTGGACGTTGCAAGGATATTTAACAACCAATATATTGAGTAAAACTTTTGTAGGAAATCTCCGCAAGCTGCTACAGAAGAAGTAATTAACATCAGATATACTAATACAGCTTGAAATGTACACACTGTATAACCCCAGTTTGTTAAATATTTATGCCAATCTAGTGCTTCATTTACAATTGTCGTAATCCATGTTGCTAAAAATATCAGCATAATTGTAGTTCGATAAATAAGGTACTTCATGTTGCGTTTCTTCTTATCTTTCTGCCATTGGCTGGAAATGAATAGAGTGGGATCTTCATGAATAAGTGAAATCTGGTACATCTTAATTTTATAGAAATAGATAAAACATTTTTCTGTAAGGAACATCACGAGAGCTCCAGTATTACTTTATAAATACATTTATCTTCAGGATTTCTTTCTTTTTTAGTAATACATTTAAAACTGTCATTTATAAAGAAAAAACTGTCTATAAAATGTCAATTTGCTCCTTCTCTTTTACTTGCAGGACTACACCTGGATTAAGGCAATTTTGTCGCTCCCCTTGACAATCATACCTGTGTAAAAGTATACAGGGTGACCCACGACTTTTCCCTCGTTCTCTTGTGCCTAAACGGTGCAAGATACAAGATCTATTTGTTTAAATTGTAATTTATCAAAGTTAGGTTTTTTAAATACAACACCCTGTATTTTATGACATTTTTAGATTATACGTTAAAAAGTAAGTCAACTTTATTCAACGTATCCATCTCTTACCAATTTTGAGAAAATTGTGATTTTAAGAAAAATATTCTATTTAAACAAGAACTAAAAATACTTAAACCTCTTACTTTTAGGTATTTCATTTGCACTGTAGGATTTCGATATTTTGCACAGGGTATTTAGGAAAAGAATTCTAATTTTATATTTTTCAAACCGCAAAAACTCACTTAACTTAAATGAACCACCCTGTATTTTTTTATCCTATGTGAAATAACTTTTCATTTTCTATCAACAACTATGAGTAATGCATAAGTATAAAATTAACGATTAAAAAGTTATTAGGATTTTTCTCTAAAATTTCTCTTTTTTTTGTTTACATTCTAGTACGCAATGATTTTTTGTATTGTAGTTAATAAATAGGTATGGGATCAAAACTTAATTAAAAATGAAACTAAAATCAAGACGTACCTATTTATGAAAAAAAAAATACTATTAATTTCTATTAATCTCTGAAAGGGATAAAAAAGAAGAGAGTGACATCTTGACTAGATTCAGTCAAAATTTAATGTCAATACTCTCTTCTTACCATAGATGGTAGCACATCTAAAAACTATAATAAATGTTCAATATGACGACCATTTTCCTCTATGCATAACCGCACTCGTTTTTCAAAAGATCTCCTAACGTTTGTCAGGATATCTGGTGTTACAGTAGCAAACGCATCCTTTATTTTAATCTTCATGTCTAAATTTTTAATGTAACCCCAAAGAAAGAAATCCATGCTGGTTAAATCTAGGTGGAAATTCATGTGGACCACATGGGCACCATATAGCTTTTTTCTAATATCTAAAGAAGCTTCATCTAGAGTACTCGAAAATTCTTGTTTTAAAAACCGTAAAAATTTTACGACGTTCAAGTTTCCATCAAAAAATATGGACCAATCACATGGTTTCCTACAATTCCCCCAAATACATTGAGGCTCCACCGATTTTGGCGTAGTAATGAAAGTTATGTTGGTTTACCAAGACGTTGTTGGATTCGTCGGTAAATAAAACATATTGAAAGAATTCATCGTCTTCCCCAACTTTTTCAATACTCCATAAACAAAAATCTAACCTCCGTTGAAAGTCTCGTCCATATAAATTCTGGTGAAGTTGTATATGATAAGGATAGTACTTATGTTTTTTCAGAATTCTGCAATCACCTGATTATAAGCAAAGGTACCAGGTTGGTTATAATTCATTGTGGATCTGAAGATGGTTGAGTTTCTCTATTGTTGACTGGGAGGAAGTTAAAAGATTGCAAGGTCGATTTGTCGATTGTCTAAAGATGGAAATATTTTTGAAAATTGGTTCGAAAATTATCAAATATTAAACCAAATAGCGGTACAATTATTCCATTCTAAATTAGAAGAAAAAATTCCTAATAACACCACAAGATTTCCTAATTAAACATCTCAAATGTCATAAATGTTTTAAATTTATTATGGACACAATATTTTTATTAATTTAATTCTAACGACGGTGGAATTTTTTGTAACCATATAAATACCAAAAAAAGGACCATGGGCGTACCAAAACTACCTAAAGTTGTGAAATAAATCACACTTGTTCCCAAGAACAAAGACATTAAATGTCCTACACTGCACCAGCGTCTGGACTTCAACAACTACTCCTTGGGCTATATGCCCCTCCAGGTATTGAATTACGAAAGTGCAGACGTGGTTTGGCGCCCGACCAAGTCGGGGCTTTAAACCAAAAACTTTGATTTTATTATTAAAGGAGCTTGCCATTCTTAGACCGGCTTCGGAATTATTGTTCCTCTTCAGTAAAAAGCAGGCTAGCTCGAATTTCTACCTCTAAAGAAATTCTGAATTTACTGGTTTACGCAGAATGAATTTTGTATAAGAAACGATTGGCAATGTCAAAATTACCGAAAAAAAATGTTTGGGCCATTTTTGAAGGAAAAAGTGAGTTTTTTAGGATATAAATAGACCTAGAATCTACCAAAAAAATCAAAAAAATTAAAATTTGGTTTACTCAGAATGAATTTTGTATAAGAAACGATTGGCAATGTCAAAATTACCGAAAAAAAATGTTTGGGCCATTTTTGAGGGGAAAAGGAGATTTTTATGATATAAATGGACCTAGAATCTATAAAAAAAATTCAAAAAAATTAAAATTTGGTTTACGCAGAATGAATTTTGTATAAGAAACGATTGGCAATGTCAAAATTAAAATTTGGTTTACGCAGATATGAGAAATATCTTCTCATTGCTGGACTTTTGTTGGGGGGTCAATTGCCCCTACTGTCCCCCCCTTGGAGCCGCCATTAATTGTATTAGCTTATATTGCTAAATAAACGATACATATGCAATAGGATTTGGTCCTCTGTCCTTATCAAATAATAATAATAAAAAAAAAAAAACGGCTTGAAGTTCTTTCAACTACAGGGTGTTAATGAATATGTGCTGCAGGTTTTTAGGGCATGTAGAATATGCAAAAATAGAGTGAAAAGTTCCTATAAACATGTGCTTTTGGATCTTTGGTTTCGAAGTTAGAACTCTTTGAAGATGGCGTCTGCAGGTTAATTTTTTTCAAATATCTTCAGAACGCCAAATTTAAAAAATATGAAATTGGCAGGGTCATATTTTTTTTGTAACTTTTTTACATTTTTAGTAATGAATTAAAAAACTTCATAGTTTTTGCTAAAACAAAACTTGTTTAGAGGCAACAAGATGCACCGTTTTAGAGAAAAATTTTAAATTTTTTCTGTTGTTCGACCGAAGCAAATAAACATCCATATAAAATTGCTTTAGAGAGATTATATTTCTTTTAATGACGGCATTTACTTTGGACATAAAGGGTTGGGGTCACTATGTGTAAAAAAAACACTGCTGCAAAACCTTGTATACGTCCACATGCCCACACAAAACACGATAGCAATCCGTGACATTTAGAATATAAAACTAGTTCACCCATGCGCAAAACCTTCACCAGTTGAATGGTTCGCACCCCAACCACGAATTCGTATATCTATTTTTTTTGTTAATCGCGACCAACCTTCTCTGTGCTTCGCGGACATTTTTTTTAATATAATAATAAAAACGTACGATCGTTTTACCCACGTAAATAAAGACGCGATCGGGATAATACAAACAAAAGTTACGCGCTCTATGGAAAATCGATACCAAGTTGTGGAAGAATGAATGGCATTCTTTCACCAAGACCGAAAAAACGTAAACAAAATCAAAATCAGAAGGAAGAGATGAAGGAACAAATCGTCGCCCAAGTGCACAAATCGGTTATATCAAACACTAACAGTGACAATGATTATGCTAACTCCGAAACTGAATCCAACAGGACGTATACAAAATATGAAGACAAAAATGAAAATATTAGCATGCATACTCCAAGTAGAGAAATTTCGGTGGACGGTGAAACTCAAATTAATTCAAAAATTATGTCCCTTATTGAATCAGAGATGAGACGAGATATCAACAGACATTCCCATTTTACTGATTCCAGGCCACAGAGTTTGAGTTTTTACGAGGATGAAAAGATGCCAGAGGAATTATCAGGTATTTATTTGGAAAAAAAAAATTATATTGTTTCATTGTATTCGTGATTACATTTTGAAAGGTTAGAGGTTCAAGGTGTGTCTAAATCTAAATAGAATGGGGTGTAAAAGGTCATATGTCAAGATATCACGTGCCCAAATAATTCACAGGAAGAAATTTTTTTGCACATAAAATAACCAATGATGAAATATAAGAATTGACATCGAAAAAGAAAAAAATGCTACGGATTAACCAATGATATAGTTAAGCGAAAGTATCCACTTTCGTTTTTGACCTAATTTGTTTTTAAATTAATAATACTAGTTTTATTATCTATACTAAGTTCTGGATCAGTTGAGAATAATAAATGTTCATTGAAAATACAAGTCGCAGTCTGGTAAAGGTTTAAAATTAATAAGTTTTATGACTGCAAATTTATACAATATTTCAATTTAATACCAATTTTCCAAGACCAGCTGAAAATACCAAAGACTATAATAGGTAAACCATTGAAGGATTAGTAGGTAAGTATTCATAGGCGTGGATAAATAAATACGGTAGTGGAAATTTCAATATTTCTTTTACGTGTTAATACAAAAAATATGCCTAAGGACCAGTCTTTTCACCTATAGATAGATAAGCTTTAACCGTCAGATAACTATTCTACAGATAAATTAACTAGAACTCGTTATCTAAGGGATAACTGATACGAGTCTTTTCATCTCGAGTTATCTGATATGTACCAATAGTCACTCTCACAGTGAAATCTAGCCAACTGAAATAACACCGAAGGAAGAGAAACAAAGATAAAAGTGTCATGTGTTAGTAAGAGAAAGAGAACATCGCAAAGACGTTCTATAAATCAAAATAACATTGCTGACGGCCGTAGTTGTTATTACTTTACTTTAAGAGAGGGCACCACGGTAAGGTTCATTTGTAGAGCATGATAAATAGACGTTAGTTATTTGTTTGGGTAGATTTTAGTAAATAAAAAAACTTTAGAAAAAATGTAATTTGTTTTATATTAAAAAATTATTTATATATATACAGTTTTAATCATCATAATCACGTTGACACAACAAAAAGCTAATATTTAGATAGATATATAGATTCTTTATTGAAGTAGGATATCCTAATGCACACAAATCGAGAAAAAAACTACAGTATCTATGGGTATACAAAATTTATAGGTAATTGTTAAATTTGAAAAATTTTGTTAAAAAGGCACTTTAATATCATGGATCATAAATAAAGTGTATACTGGAATATTTAAATTTGAATCAACGAAAAAAATAGTTAAAAATTACATATTTCAGTTAACTTGATTCAATAATTCTTGGAAATAATCTATAAATGTTGTCCGAGCATTTTCATTACATCATTAAACTCTCTAAGATCTTCTTCCAGAACAAATTCATTTTCTTCAAAATCATTCTCATTTTGATCAATTGCAATATGTAAATGTTATTCCACTCATTGAAATGTTCTCTTCTTGATCTAACATTGTAGTCTTGTTCACGATTTAATGCTTCTGTGTCGTCAATTAGTCCAACATCAACAAACATCTCAAAATCTTATAATAAATCCATTTTGTTTAAATAATTTTGTTGTAGAATGACAACAGTTTTCACTTTAGTTTGTAAAACACCACTTATGTCTTTAATTCCGAACTTAAAAGCAATATTTTAGTCTTTAATAATCACTATTTAATTACTTATCTCAAATAAAAATAATAATGAAGTTTCTGTTAGGTTATGTTATGTTGACAATTCGCCCCTCAATTTCATTCAGTGCGCATGCTCTTGGGTTTTAACTGGTAGATAAATTCACTATCCGCCACATAAACCACCAGATAGCTTATCCTGGGGATAAGGGTACTTTAACCGGTAGATAGCGCTATCTGAAGGTGAAAAGACGGTATTTTCTGTTATCCCTCAGTTAAAATTTATCCTTAGGATAAACTACTTTAACCGAAGGTGAAAAGACTGGCCCTAATAAAACTTAATACGTCATTGTACTCAGTATTCAGATGTTTCTGAAGATCTAGCATATTGTAAGATCGAGTCTATGAACAGTTCTACGAAACCACAGTTTTTGGTCTCCTTCTATGACTTTTTTTGTAAATTTTCAGACCATTGGACCTTTAACCTCTTACATGAATCACATCGTCTTTATCTTTATCTTCTTTATCAGTATTGGTCTAATTGTTTGTTTACCAACCTTTAGGCAACCTAGAACTGTTAAGTCCAGAAGAAAGAAAACATTACAGAAAGAAAAAGGAATACCTTCAAATGGACACTGAGGAATTGAATGCCTATAATACAATGCAAGCAGCTCACAATGGAAGAGATCCCGATGATATTATGACTTCTTCGTTAAAGAAATCTAAATCAAAAAAGAAGAGACATGGAGGTGGTGGTGGTGGTGGTGATGTGGAAATTGGAATAGGAGATAGCAGAGAAATGATGATTCCCAAGGAAAAAAAGAAAAGCAAAAAGAAGAGAAGAGATGTTTCTCCTGCTAATTCTAGTAGCACAAAAAGTAAGTATAAATCTATGGTAGGTACGATTCCTTTCTGAAATTTATTTTTTATTTATTTATTTATTCATATTTACCCAAAAATACATTTTAGAATTAGTGCCATTGGTTTGTGGACCTCATATAAGTCTGCTGGTTATTATTCCGCGAATTACACTCCGATAGACGACCGTTCAAAATGCTATGAAAATAATGGAACTTTTGATTTGTTTTTTAGGAAAGCACAAAAAACGAGAAGAAGAATATGACCTTCGAAACGACATCGCAGTTGCATTGGAAGAACTTCAAGACGACGTATTTGATACTAATCCCGAATTTAATTCTAAACCTGAAAAAATGAAGAAAAGTCCAAGAAAATCGGACAAATTATACGTTCAAAAGAAAACCAAATTCGAAGTTACTGGACGACCTGGTAATTGCTTAATTCGACCTCCAGTACCTGAAGCTGACGACAATAGATTTGGAAAAAGGCAAGTTTCAAAATATTTTGATAACCTACTGGAATAATGAAAATGGTAGGAAAAGGATTTTGATTTAACTCCTATGTATGAGTACAGGGTGGCCAAATAAGAATGCGAGGTACTGTATCTGGGAAACTATCCATCGTAGAGGCTTGCGGAAAAAAAAGTTATAACTAAAACGCCCAAGATAAAAACCTGGAAAGTATTTTCAAGATTCTAAAATGGCCGCTAGGGGGCGTAACTGCAATCTTGAATCTAAGAAAGTGATGTTTCTGTGAATTCCGCTATATTAACCTAACAAAAAAATATATGATCTTTAAAGTAGAGGATAATCTGAATCTTTTTTGTTTGACAATTTTTGCTGCATCTCTAAAAATAAAGTGGTGGGGGGTATTCAAAGGTTTCAGTAAACAACACCCTGTATATTCGAAACGGCTGAGCCGATTTTAACAAACTTGGGCTAGTTGAAAAGAGCTATTCTTGGGCTAAAAATGCTATAATATTTGAAGTTTTGTTAGTTTCAGATGTCGCCGCTAGAGGGCTTTTTTTTCGACATTTCGACAGAAATGGTTAATTTTCTCAAAACAATTAAATGCATTGGTATGATTTCTTTTTCATGAAAAAGTAGCTAAATGATGCCTAAACAAGCTCGCGAAAACCGCATCTCGGTATCTTGTTCCTAACCTAAAATTTAGGCCAAAGAAAATTTTTATTTTTTAAACTAATTAATTCCTTTTATTATGTAAGTTGTGGCCCTAAAAAGGACCGAATTAAAAAAGAAAGGTTTTTAATGTCCCCGTAAATGCTCGAAATTCTGAAGCCTCTCATGGGTAGACAAAACTGTAGCTTCAATTTCGGCTCTCGGTATGTTACGTAATGCATTACGAATCCGATTTTTCGTATCTCTCTGGTCGTAGGTTGAGTCCGAAAATTCAAGACAAGTTAAGTCTGGTGATCGCGCAGGCCATGGAAACAGACTTCCTCTTCCAATCCAACGCTGTTGTAATACTGCATTAATATGCTCTCACACAATAATGGAGAATTTTTATTTCTAATTCTTTGGGCCGATGAAGCCACCTTTAAAATCTGCACAATATGCATTATTGGTCTGCAGAAAATCCGCATTGGTTGCGTGAAGTTCAGCACCAAGGACGTTGGAGTTTAAATGTGTGGTGTGGCATACTGGGAGGCAGAATTATTTTTTTTTTAGCAATCTCTAAGTGGCAATATCTTTCTTGACTTTTTGGCCAATAAATTACCGTTGTTGTTGGAAGATGTTTCACTGGAATCACGTCAAAACTTGTTTTTGCAGTTGAATGGTTCCAACAGTGGTAGATTGGAAGAGGAAGTCTGTTTCCATGGCCTGCGCGATCACCAGACTTAACTTGTTTTAATTTTCAGACTCAATCTACGACCAGATACATATGAAAAACCGGATTCGTTAATGCATTACGTCACATACCGAGAGCCGAAATTGAAGGTGCAGGTTTGTCTACCCATGAGAGGCTTCAGCAATGCATAGAGCGTGATGATCAGCATTTAGAGCATTTACGGGGGCACTAAAAACTTTTCTTTTTTAAATCGGTCCATTTTAGGGCCACCACTTACATAATAAAAGGAATTAATTAGTTTAAAAAATAAAAATTTAAGGGATTTCCGTATAAAATTTTCTTTGGGCTAAATTTTAGGTTAGGAACAAGATATCGAGATGCGGTTTTCGGGAGCTTGTTTAGGCATCATTTAGCTACTTTTTCATGAAAAAAAAAAATCATACCAATGCGTTTAATTTTTTTGAGAAAATTAACCATTTCTGACGAGATGTCGAAAAAAGCCCTCTAGCGGCGACATCTGAAACTAACAAAACTTCAAATATAGCATTTGTAGCCCAAGAATAGCTCTTTTCAACTAGCCCAAGTTTGTTAAAATCGGCTCAGCCGTTTCCAATATACAGGGTGTTTTTTACTGAAACCTTTGAATACCCCCCACCACTTTATTTTTAGAGATATAGCAAAAATTGTTAAACAAAAAAGGTTCAGATTATCCTCTACTTTAAAGATCAGGTATTTTTTTGGTAGGTTAATATAGCGGAATTCGCAGAAACATCACTTTCTTAGCTTCAAGATCGCAGTTACGCCCCCTAGCGGCCATTTTAGAAACTTGATTTTCCAGGTTTTTTTCTTGGCCGTTTTAGTTATAACTTTTTTTCCGCAAGCCTCTACGATGGATGGTTTCCAAGATACAGTACCTCGCATTCTTATTTGACCATCCTGTACAACATTTTTAGGAACAAAAACCCGAAACTGTTTGTGCTGAATATTTTGCACTAATTTTCTCATTAAAACCAAACTCTTGGCAAAAATTATAGGACCCTGCCTATAAACACAGCCACTCTTCTCGCCTTAAAGGAAGATTGGTGTTTTGGTCAATAAACCGTTGCCCAGCTTCAAATATCTGGAATCAACATTTCTAATATGTTTTTTCAGATCGTCCTATTCCAATCCTTTTAAAAAAACATCTTAGAAGAGGACCATCGTACATCGTTGTTTACATGAACGTAAAATCATATTAAATTGATCTTTGATAGCAATTGAGCCATTTTAATTAAAAATCAATTGCATTTAAATCAGAAAAATTCTACTTGTTCGCAAACAATTTTATTACAGAATATATTTGTTTTAGGTACTCGATATATCCATTAGAAATATCTCTTATCTTCCAAAGGTGGTGGATGCGCATCTCAACATTATGTCACGGCCTTCTCGGAGGACTAGCTTTAGGTCATTGGCTGTATTTGGTTTGCAATTTTCATCAACAAGACGCCAGTTTTTTAATACACTATGCTTATTATAGTGATATTTATGTCGGGATGTTTTTTGCCCTGTGTGTCTTATGCATCGTATCAGTATTTGACAGGTTAGTAATTCGATATAAATTATAAATAATTCTGATCCTGATGAATTCGAGGCAACTGATACTCGTAATGTAGAGAATATTACACAGCGAGCCAGACAGTTAGCCAGTCAGCTTCAGTAGCTAATGAACTAATTTAAATTTTGGCTTGTGCAGCTATGAGTTATAACATAACCACACAAAAACTTTTTTGAGTTTCTAAAATGGACTGTAGTTTCTTTGTAGTTGAATTTTTCCTTTTCCAGAACTCCGAAATGATACACACGTGTTACTTGTATTTAACGGTTTATTAAAAAACTTTCCAAAAAACAATGAAAGAACAGGTAACACAGAAACAGCGTTAAATTGGCTTACACTTTGTTACCAATCGCTCAGAAACGCACTTGCATTTTTAATTATAAAAATGAAACAAATTTGCACTGCATTTGGACAGAGGAGATGAAAAATATTTTGAGTAGCCTGGCTTGATTCGCGGCCAAAGTCTTAAGCACGGGTCAGACTAGGCTGGTTACCAGCCGCGAATTAAAGAAGCCGCTACTATCAGCTTGGTGTGATCACAGAACCCGCAGCTGACACCGTCAGCCGGCGAATATTTGTCAACAGCTGGCAAAGTTGGACATGTTCAGCAGCGGCTGATAACCAGCCTAGTCTGACCCGTGCTTAAAGGCTTGATTTCCTCCACCTGCGACCGAGTCGTTGAGACATCTCTAATGCATTTTAAATGTAACTGTTTTCCTAGCTTCTGCAGAGTCGCTGCTACTCGCGACCGATCGCCGTTCGTCTAGACGCCAGTCGCTTGACTGCTCTGGAAGCAGACAAACGACCAATTCGCTGCGAATATATCTGTTTAGTGTTGAAATAAACGCCGTTTGGTATTGTGTTTTACGATGGAAGCTTTTACTTCAGTAGAGGATGAAGAATTAGTTAACAACGTAGCAAAGTATGATGCTAACAGTCCAATATATAAATTACACATCAAAAAGGAACTTATATGGTAATGATTGGAGAAGATCTCAATAAGTCGCCAATCTATGGCCATCAAAAGTAAATCAAAAAGAGGTAGTGAGACCTACGGGTGTAAGGACGTCAGTAATGTTTCTTCTGATCACTTGGTAAAAAATGCTGCTAAGCAACATAGCGTTAGCAGAGTATTTTTATTCATATTCATTTTATTACACTCATGTACCAATAAGTTTTTACTCTGTCGCAGGTAGCGGCTACCAGCGACCGTGGAGGAAACCAAGCCTTTACTCTTTTGTCAGAGAAATTGTAACATTACGTCGTGTTTGTGACGACGGAGAAGTCTTGCTTGATTCGCGGCAAATATCTTACTGATTAAAAAATTATTAAAAACTGTTCAGGAACCTTCTTGTTTCAACCACGCCCCCCGAGTGGTGTACGTGACAATATTTGCGTACGTTATATGAACCGGAAGTTTGCGTACGTGTGAATATGTGATGGTACTATGGCGAGTCGGAAATCCGTTTCTATTCTCCCGTCTCACGATGCGAATTTGTCTCATATGGTTGAAATATTTCGCGCAATTGCCGATTTGTTTAAAATGAATGGATTGAATTTTGTGTTTAATTAATTAATAAAAACACTACAGAACTCGTTCTATGAGTTTCGTGCTAAAATCACAGCCAACCTTTTTCTTTGATATTAAATTTTGAATTTACATCAAATATTTATACTGTTTTAAATAATATAACTTTTTTACAATCGGATTGACAGCTTATGTTGTATATCATTCGACCTTGTCCTCAAAACATAAAATAAGAAATTTTTAGGTCATTTTATTACAGTAAAAATCAATATTTGATTTCCTTTTTTCAGGATAGACACTGCTCACTTAGGGAATAACATCTTGCAAGAAATATGGATCCAAAAACGAAACAGTTTAGTAGCATTTCTCTACACGGCATGTTTATTAATACATCTAGCTACTTTTAAATGGGATGACGAATTTTCTCGGTTATCACATCTAGATAACAATGACAATGGAACTAGCGACTCCGTAATTGACGTAAGTTTTACGGTTTATTTTCGAAAATACCCTTCCCTTCGTTTCCTCAGAGATTTAATACAATCATCTAAGCTTTGAGCATCATGTTATTCTTTAATCCTCAAAGTTTATTTGGTCTATTGGTACTAACAATTCACTTTTCTTTTATAGGTCTCAAGAAGTGATATAAATACTTGGAACCACCTATCACTTTGGAGGTCTTTACTGGCATTCACGGCTTGGATATTTGTTGGTTTAGGACCACCCGAGGACTCCCTGTATCATCATTTAAAAACTTTAGAAGCATATCTTCCTAATAAATGATTGTTGTTTATTGCTATATCTTTGTTGTTTAATTTGTGATATTCTTTATATGCTCTAAGACTGTTCAAATGAATTAAAAAATAATTATTTAGTAGTTTTCAAATTCCTTTAAGAAGACCTTTACATCACCAGCGATAGTCTGTTAAATTTCTGAAAATACCTTTCGTCTCGTTCTCCCTTCAAGAAATTTATTAGACAGGGTCACTCGAGGGTATTCTCATGAATTAAAGACCTTCTAGTAGACATTTAAGTGACGTTATTTGCTTGCGGGAAAAATCAAAGGGTATATTTAATGAATTATAAAAAAAATGAAGGTAAATAATGCGCCATTTTTATTGTCATGAAAGGAAAATGATGATTAGAAATAAAAAGAATAGTAAAAATATATTTAATGGACTAGAAACACTTTTTACATTATCAGTAAACTATAGTATTCTTAAAATGTAGCTTAAAATATACAAGTACAGCTGCAAAGGTTAAAATATTTTATAATTGACCTGCAAGCTTTATTAGAAATATAAATTACAATGTTATCATTTTGTCACAAAACCATAAATTAAGTTTTTGATTATTTGTTTAAACTTTATTCTTAACCATTGATCAGTAAAGATAAAACAGGAGAAGGAGGTGAAACACTACATGGGTTCATGACTATATAGCCAGGACCGACGTTTTTGCTTGCTCTCCGAGGCATGCTGTAAATAATACACAATGAATACATTGTAGGGCACAAAGGATGTGAAATAAAATCACACAAGCTCCCAAGAACAAGAACATTAAAAATGTCCTACACTGCAGCAGCGTCTGGACTTCAACAACTACTCCTTGGACTATATGCCCCACCAGGTATTGAATTACGAAAGTCCAGACGTGGTTTGGTGCCCGACCAAGTCGGGGCTTTAGCCCAAAACTTCGATTTTGTCATTAAAGGAGCTTGCCATTCTTAGACCGGTTTCGGCATTATTGTACCTCATCAGTAAGAAGCATCCTATCGCTAAAGGATGTCTGAAAATGAATTCGACAGTGATAGTGACAAGATGTCGAGTTAGCCTACTTCTTACTGATGAGGCACAATAATGCCGTAACCGGTCCTTTAATGACAAAATCGAAGTTTTTGGGTTAAAGCACGTCGGGACTTTCGTAATTCAATACCTGGGGGGGGGGGGGGGGGGTATATAGCCCAAGGAGTAGTTGTTGAAGTCCAGACGCTGGTGCAGTGTAGGACATTTTTAATGTCCTTGTTCTTGGGAGCTTGTGTGATTTTATTTCACATCCTTTGTGCAGTTTTGTCACTCCCATGGTCCTTCTTTGGAATTTTTATGGTTCAAAAAATTCAAAAATTCAATCTTCATGTAGAATACATTGTAATTCATTTTTGTAGAAGGCTATACTTGCAGGCAATGAAATAAATATAATTTCAATAAACTGGACACTATAAAAACCTCAAATTTGTCTTGATTTCAACAAATTGGTTAATAAGACAAAAATATTCTTTTAAATATCTTTTTTTTAAGTTGCCCGCTTTTTTTTGTTGAATACTTACTTATACTCGGCGCATTTTTTTTAGTAACCATCTTTTAAATTTGATTTAAAGGCACTTGTAATGAAAATATTGAAAAAATAAGGCACTTTGAAATAACGGATTATTTGGAAACTATAAAATATATAATTACATCTTTTAAAAGGTTGCAAGCATTATTTTAACAAAAAAATATAGTTTGTAATATTTAAGTTTTTTAAAATGTCCAATGTAGTAAAACTATCTATAGTTGTTAATTCGAAATGGGTCAGTAGGTTAAAGAGTAAGAAGCTTATTTTGAACGCCACAAGATACAATTTTAGCAGATCTTGTTTTGATATATATCAGGAAAATGACGTAGAGGGTGTTTCCGGATCAAATGAACAATCTTCACTGTATCTACTCGAAGGGGGAATGAGACGAAACGTATTTCCAGAAATAAAACAGGCTCAGTCACTCGTAATACTTAATGAATTTTAGGAAAAACGAGAGTTTGATTAACAGGACATATATTGGTCCATAGAAGAACCATCGAAGGTAGTGAGGTGCCAAATGTGGGAGGCACTGATGATACACTAACCTGCTGAACAACTACCACCCGGAAGCGACCAAAAATGGCCTTTGAGCTGAAGTGGAGAGGTGTAAGACGAACTTATACAAATGGGAATACAAAAAGGGGCCAGAACTCGTCTACCCGAATATTTAAAGAACTACTGTGTAGGCCAAAGATTACCATGTGTATTTAGGGGAAAATTCACCTATTTTTAAGCATCTCTAAAACTGGAAAAGTTAAATAACATGTTAGGTTTAAGTCAGATCAGTCCTTATCGATAAATATTTCTTTAAATACATTCCCTACTGACCCAGTATATAATAGGCACAATTTAGATCTTCTTTTTGCATTTTTTTTTAGTTTAACAACATCCAATACATCTGGTTACACCAGAATAACTATTATTAAACATCCAATTAACGCTAGTTCTATTACAAGTGTATATCATTTTGAGAACACTCAGATGGAATGTTAAAATTGTATATAAATATAATACTGACAGTTTTGCCTTAGCACTTATTAAAATGTGTAAGAAAAATGCTGGTTTTGTTTTTTTTTGCTTCTAAAAATTGAATGAGATTAGTAGAAAGTACAAGAGACAACATTTATAATATAAAAGTTGCTAATAAATTTTATTTTTGGTAATAGAGTAGATATACTAGGTCGTTTCGAGTACAGAGCAAGCGCCAACTGTGATTCTATTCAAAATGTCTTTATTATTGAAGAGATTTGAACTTTGTTCCATTCAAACCAACGTAACCAATGTCGCTGATCATGTTTTTTATGTATTTTTTTACGCCCACGTCAGTAAACGTTAAAAATCGCACATGAACGTAATGAGATCTCCTAACATACACGTGCTTTTTGATAAGAAAACTTAAATTCCTTAATATAATCAAATTGCAATCAAATTTTTATCTACATACCACTTTATTTGGACTATTTACATAAATTTAGTCAATTGAAAAACATAAAAACTTTTAGCATTAGCGAGATACATTTTGAATTAAAAAAATAACCCGCGTTTCTATTGAAATAAACGTCATGTTATTTTTTATATTGTCACAAAATATTGTATCCGAAGATTTTCTTAACTTTACCTACGTATATGTCTGAAAGTGAAAGTGATGAAATTATGAGCACTCCACCGGAGATTTTAGAAAAAGCTCAAGCTGCCACACATAATTTGTTACCGCTAAAATCTAAAGAAAGGTACGAAATTACCTATCGAAAATTTATGGATTGGCGACACAAGAATAACGTTATATCCTTTTCGGAGAATGTTTTGCTTGTGTATCAAAACATCAAAAATTATGAAGCCATCTTCTCTATGGGCCATTTATTCGATGCTGAGAACTACACTAAACATTAATAATATTAACATAGCAGATTATCCAAAAATAATGGCATACTGCAGCGGAAATCGGATGAATTTAGAAGTAAAAAAGCGAAAATCCTTTCTCCAGAACAAATTAGTTTCTGAAAGATACCCCAGACGATAATCACAAATGAGTTTTTGTTTTCAGGTTATCCTCATTATGAGTGGGCGTAGAAAAAGTGTAGTACGTTACTCGAGTTGTAAGCCCATTACACACTCGTAATGGGTTACTTACCACTCTTGTTACGTAATATACTATCAGTTACATACAATACAAATCGGTTAAATAATAACGAAGTTTTGAATTTTGAATTTCGCGCGCTTCTAGCATATCTACTTAATAGTTATATTAAAGTTTTTGAATCTACACAATTAATTAATTATATTTTACACCAAATTTTAACCATTGTAATTATCGAAGTACATTCGACAATTAAAACTAGAAGTGCCTATTAAAATTTATTCTCAGTAGGATGGATGATTTAATGATTGATTGATGTTTTTTTATAAGAAAAATTACAAAACAACAAAATAGAATAATGAACACTTTTCAAAAAAGACTTGCATTACATAACCAGCATTTAATTACACGTTTTTTGTGAGTTATTGTTGACCAAAAATCTGTTTATTTGGTGTATTTATCTTACAGATTTTTAATCATCTGTACTTGGAGCACAAATATATCGTTTATTTTTATTAAAGTGTATTTGTGCCAAATATTTTTTATCAGTCACCACTGTTTTTTGTTTTTTTTTTTGTTTTAGTGAACTTAAAGTGAGTAACTTACTAATAATAATAATAATAATAATAATAATAATAATAATAACAGATAAAGGAGTAGATGCCACTATTATTTAGATATTTAGACCAAGGTTCAGGAGAACTACTACCAATATAACAGTTTTCACCGTTGGTTGACTACTTATCTGTGCCTGTGATTAAATTTAGCGAAATATGACGAGTTTTACCAAAATATTTAATTATATCATTAGCATTAGTTTTTCTGAACCGATAGCTAAATATTTAAACGTTTTTATTGGCAAATGGTATACAATATACTGCACCAACGAAATCCTCAAATCGTAGGCAATTAATCTGTAGAAAATTAGTACCAATTGTTTTATTTAAAAACTAATCAACCATTTTCTTTGACTGACAACAGATTTAACTCCAATAATAAAAAAAACTCGTGAAAAATTAAAAGTGATCAAAAAATTATTTTTACTTTTTTTTCACGAGTCTGAAGGTCTCAAGAATGTGTTCAAATTCAATATTTCAAGTGCAGCATTAGTGTTTATCCACCATTTAGTCTACTTACGAGAACTATATCGTTCAATCTACCAATTTAATAAATACTTTTAAATTATAGAAATATTAATTGAATTTAAACGATTTTTCTTCGATTCTCTCTCTTATGAACAAGAAGAAACACAAAATGGTTTTGTCTATAAACTATTTACCAAACGTTTCACAATTTTATTTAAGTTCAAAAACACTACGAAATTTCAAAAGAAGTGGTAGTGTTTGTCAAATTAAAAAATTATTAGCCAACGAAAACGTTCATTGTATGAAATCAGTTATAAGGATTGTATTAAAATATATATAGGACAAACTAGGTAACCAATTAAAAATAGATTTAAGGAACATTCAGGGCATTTAGGATAAAGTCTAGGCATAAAATATCAGAGCGGGGGAGTAAAAATAGGTGTGGTAAGTGGTAAAACACTGTTTTAGTATTCAAAGGTTCCATTCAATATTAGTTTTATCAGTTCTAATCCTTTTCTACCATTTATCATAAAGTAAATGTTACATATAAAAGAAGTTTTAAATATGTGATTCCGTTCAAATTTAAATGAGAACTGCCGAATTGTATAATTCTCTTAAGTAGACAGTACAACTATAATAAGAATTAACATTAAAAAACTTAACCAATATCAATAATACTGAAACGCAAGATTTACAAATTCCTAATTTCGATGATCTTTTTATATCACAGCGATGACATGGGTTCATCACTATAAAAAAACGTTATAAACCTTAACACTTCTCCGTACCAAATATTTATTTATTATTTATTGTATGGCATACCAAATATTTTAGCAAAGAACGTGAGGAAATCGAACATTAGCGGGAGAATATTTATTATTACATTATTGTACCTTAGGATCCCCACGTTTTTGGGAATATTTAAAGTTCTGTGATTGTTTCAGCTGTTTGTCACTTGCACCTAAAGTTATACGGATCCAAATGAACTCAATTAAATATTTAATACGGAAAGTATCTAATGAAGAGTTAATTTAAATGAATATAATCAGTACCATTTTATTTTTAATTAAATATTCTACTTATTTAATAAAAAATAAAAATATTTAGACATTATTTGTCTCTTTGTAGTGTTACAACAAAAAACTTTTTAAATTTAATTTAAATTTAAATAATTTGAGTTGCCCCAGGTATTTGGGTAAATAAATTCGTAACAAAAATATATAACATCCATTTAAAATGGTACTAAATATAGTGAGGTTAGAAGCAATATTAGCGTTGTTTTGTGAAAAAAAAATTTTTTTCGTCGGCATCATCAGGATTAATTTAAATAATATTAACCAAAAAATGTCTTTAACAGTTTTTAATTAATTTATTATTAAACAAAATGTATATGACTTCCCTCTCTGTCGTGTTGAACTTACACTTACACATCCGAAGTAAATAAATACAAAAAGGAAGAATGTAGAGATAAATGATTAGTAACTGATAAATAACCTTGTCAAAATTGATCTAATAAATGATTTATCTCGTATTTTAATGTAAAAATATACTACATTGGCTTTAAAAAAAGCTTATCTTAAAAATGAAGGCGCTATTATTACTTCTTTACAATTAAACCGGAAAATATACCTGTCTGAAGAGAAATATAAACGATTTGATGTATTTTAACAATTTCGAGATCCACGCATAACATAATACCCCAAAATGTACAAATTTGCTACTATCTATCAGTAAAACTGATAAACGAAGCTTAGAAGTGAGTTTTGACAATTTTACAAATTCCCAACTTGCATTGGTCATAATTTTTTGACCGATTCTGTCACTCTCTTCTTCCCCTTTGAGGGAAAAATACAAAAGTATGCCTTTCGGCTTCGTCACTTGCATTCGGAGGACTAACAGACATAGCCGAAAGGCAGAAACTCGTTTGCTTACCTCAAATTTTAATTTACATCATTTTTTTACCACTTGAGCAAACAATTTGTGCTTTTTAGGTATGTTAATGTTTTGCAACTGGCATATAATAAAAAAGACAATGTAGTGCCCTAAATTTCAAAATTATAAAATACATTCCATGGTAACAACTTTCGAGATCAAAAAAGAGTATCGTTTCCGATTGTACAATTGAGATTTGCATTTTCGTAAAAAAACGGTTTGAGATTCGATTTATGTTATATATTTTAAAAATAAGCATTGATAACCCAACAAAAAAATGCACTTAAAATAACTACGAGTAAAAATAATAAAAATAATTTCAATGATTTTCTCTAACTGTATTCTTAGTTAAATATGTATTGTAAAATGACTTTATTAAGCAGATCGAGCCAAGAATTTTTCTTTTTCAGCCTTCCAATACTGCTAAAACACTGGAAAATAATTGCCATATTTGTGCAATAAAAATCAATAAATACAGATCATCTTATTTTGCATAACCTAAAGGAAACCACTGGGCAAAAAAATAATTAATGTGTGAATATCAAACAGCTCAATTTCAATTCCAGTTAAAATAACAACCGAAATTCATTCAAAATTCTTTGATTGTGTACATTTATAAAAATCTTAAAAACTAATCTAAAGAACAACTCACAATGTAAGCTCAATATTCCGTCAAAATATTCGAGGCACATTCGGAAAATTCTGATGTAGCAATTTCATTCGCAAGCCAACTTACTGTCAAAACTACTCAAAGCAATCGCAAACGCTTGTAACGCACACAGTGGATACCTGAAAACATAATTGTTCGTGGTCAATGTTGTCACTTGTCAACTGTCAGCTGTCAGCAACTGACAAATGTTCTATATTGAGTCCGACACCGATAACAGAGGCATGTGGTCTCTATTCGTTCTATATTTGATTTTTTTTATTTATAACGAGTTCAATTTGAGTTCCAGTTTCATTATACGTTAATGGGGATCGACGGCAAGTAATAAATGCTTTGAATATGCAAATCCTAGTACGAGTGTCACAAAAAATGTAGAATTTAAACACAAAATTAAAATTTTCTCGAAATTATTCCCCACGATTCTCCCAAACAAAAAGTTACTAACCGCACAATAAATTTTGAAGAAAAACATTTAATACAGGTTAAATGACCAAAAAAAAATATTAGTTCTCACCTATAATCCATTGTAAAAACATCTTCAGCTACCCTACCAAACTGCATAACTACATAATCCGTATCGCTATCATGTACAATTTGAAAATTCTTCACAGACGCTTGAGTTACTCTACCGTGGAAATTTAAGACGTAAGATTGTGTTTCGTCATTCCACACCGGCGTTTTATTATGCAACTCAATTATATTGTCCATATTTTTTGCTTTCCACGATTCAATCAGACCTTCACTATCATCCTAAAAAAACATGTTTCGAAAAACTTTGTTGGAAAACATCCAACATATTTAACTAATCTATGGGACGTACCTGTGGATAAATGGTTACTCTCTGTTCATCTACCATTCCAGGAATAATCACAGTCATTTTGCGGGGACCCTTGAAACCTAAAACGTTGGTGTCGTAAATGACAGACGCCAATTCCTGTCTTGGAATAACTCCCTCTCTTAGATTTGCTTTACGTGGTGAAATACCATTATCATAAACTGAGAATTGAGTACCAATTAAGTTTGATCTTAATTTACCTAAAAAAAGTTATTTAAATGCTGCAGAATATCAAATTTAAGGTTTAATAAAAAATTATTTACCAACAAATGATTCGGCACTTCGCGACAAATCAGTTGGATCAGTAGATATTAGATAGTTGCTGGTAGTACTCTTCTTCCTTTTCCTTGCAGCTAAAAGAAACACTTTTTTCCCATAGTCTTTTTCTAAATGCAGATAGTAAGTTGGATAAAGTCCTCTATCCATCCCTTTTCGATCTCTAGTAATTCGACATTTATACAACACTTTGAGTTGCGCAGGTTGTAAGATGAATTTGTCTACATTACCTTCTATATCTCCTTCCGTTTCTGTAGCCTTCAAAAAATAAACTTACATTTTTACCAAATTCTACAAGTAATTATTTTTTTTGCAACTGTTTTTTGAATAAGTAGCGATTTAGGAGAAAATTAAGCAAATTTGTTTAACTGATTAATATTGGAACAAAAAGATTAGTGCGCCAAGTTTTCATGAAAGAATTTGACAATTTTTTACTATACCCCATTTATTTGATGAATGAAATTTGGCTTATCTGGAATAGGATTGATAGGCATATTTCCATTATCATTTGGAGTAGAAGCAACAGGTGATGATTCCTCATCTTCCACATCCATCAAATCACTTGTGGCATTAGTTAGGTCTTCTATTGAAGTGCCTACAAAAGTATGGCAGTGAAAAAAATGCAAAAAAACTCTTTTTTTAAGGGTCAAGCCGTCATAAAAATTTAGTTAAATGCTGTTTTAAAATGTTGACACTCTAGTAGATTGAAAAGTCCTACTTTTGAAAAGGAACAAAAATGTCATCTGAATGTTTTTATTGACTTAAGTATATCCTTTGCTGTGATATATTTGTATGGAAAGCAATGGGTTGAGAAAAACAAAGGTTATCTATTATTCAAATATAAACAAACTTAATGAAGAAATAAACAAGAATAAATAAAATGGAAACATCAAAGGATTAAAAATATATTTTTTAAAAAGTGGTTTTAGTAAGTAAATAACCTTTTGACTTTTTAGAAAACAGCAATAAGAATTACATCTTTGTAAAGCTCAAAATTAATGTATTTACAATATTAATTATAGATTTGATTTAAGGATTTAAATCACACATTTAATTGTTACAATTTACAGATGTTACAAACTTTTTTAATCTTATCCCTACACCCCAAAACTGAAATCTTCTTTTTATCACCCCAAATCATCTTTCTAGGGAATCCGTTGTTCTGATTTGGGATCTCACAAAGCAGTTAAAAGGGAGTGACTCAACATATCTTTGTAACCTTTGTAAATTTGTAAAAAATGTTATGTTTAGTAAAATCTTCATTGGTGGTTCATAGTTACAGATAGGCACCACACAATTGTTTACAAATGTCTTACTAGAAATATCCACTTCATATTTAAATTTCTAAATTTGGCCAGATAAAAAATAAATGAACTTGTGTAAACATTTTAACCTAGCCTATGGTATAACCCACTGCTAGAATACTTTTTATTCTATTATATTAGATCTGATAACAAAATTAAAGACCTTCCTTCGATTTACACCTAAGCACGAAAAATAAATTTTATTTAATATGAATTTTAAATTTTAAACTTACCATCCATACTATCTGAACTTGGTAAAATAGAAATAACTTGATCGGGATTGTTATCACTGCCCATTGCGTATTGAAGAGGTCCATCATAGCCTATAAATTGCACATGGTAAGTGAATATCTTAAATAATTATTTAGAGTTGTATTTACCGTGTAGATCTCTCCTAGTTGCACTGGCATTATTCCTAGTTTTTGCTGAGGTACTACGGATATCAGAGACCTGGATCATGCCCGATGTAAGGCGTTTTTGTTTCATCTTTTGCTCCATTATTTGTCTCTGAAAATACAATAATGCTCATTTTAAAATGTTTATTACAATACTTTTCACAATTTTTTTACCTGTTGTTCCAATTTTTGCGTTCGAACGTCCATTTCTAACATTTCGGCAGTTAGTTTTATCAATCATTCACGTTGCACTGCTCCAATTCCATTTGTTGTTGATTATTGTTACTCTTGGAGATAAAATTTATCGATTTGTATATGAGTTAGTAAAAAAATAAAATTCAATTCTATTTGTTTACGATTGTCGACAATGCTGAAATGACATTTCATCATATGAAACAAGTGTCGCCACCACCAAAGAATCATAAATTGATTTCACGTATACACTTTATGAATTTTACATTATGATTGGGCATTTGTAGCATGTATGTGTTATTATTGGCTATTAGGATTTGTCAGAACTGTTGACATTTTGTACGATGCGAGACAAAATTGGCGCGTTAAGTTAATTTTTATTTGCTATAAGTCACCTATTGAAACGATCGAAATTATACAAAAAGTGTAAGTACATTTTAAAAGCCTTCCATGAACGATTTGTCCGATTTAAAAATATATGCCTTATTCAAAACCAGCTTAATTTTACTAGCTAACCAAATTTTCCTTATTTTATTGTAGTCTGTATTTTTAACTTTATTGTAAGTTTCTACTACAAATATGTCGGCAATCCACCATGCCTCGAAGAGCATGTAAAACCGTCAATCCTGACTATATAACTGTAGTCATTAAGCCCTGTAGAAAGCGGTATTCGCTGCCTGAAAATTTATACACCAGTCACACAAACTTTATTTTCAGTTTAGTAGAATATAAGGTTACCATACATTTTTTTTTATTTACAAAATAAAATACTTTCACTGAATTTATTTAAATAAATTTTAAACAAAATATTTCATAAAAATATAATTTGTCTTAAATTTATTTACAGTTTACATTTTAACATCTGAAATTAATTTAATACATTTTATTTACATTGTATTTATTATAATTTAAAACTTAGTAATAGAAAAATAAAAAATTGTCATTTGAACTTTTAATACTTAAAAATAGTCTCCCTGAACAATTAAATTGTGTGTCGTGTAAGATGCAAAAGTGATTTATTCTGTTATTAAAACACAAAAAGTTCAGTTACATATTTTGACGCCAAACTACATTTAAACATTGATTACAAGAACTCTTCACACCAATCATTAAGACATTGCCAACAATCTGATGATTGCTTTGAATTTGCAGAACATGTGTCTTTCATCCATTCTTTGAACAGCTCCTGGTTCTTTTTTAGCACTAAAAATTGTCCTAGTACAACATAAGCCTGCAAAAATTAAATATTAAAGTTATGTTTTATAATAAGCTTAAACATTCAAAAATAGATACCTAGCCTGAGATTTGATAGGAGTTATCATGGGATTGTTATATATTGTTAAATTCATAAAAATTATGAAAAATTACACAATATTCTAAATGCAAGGACTTATTAAAAAAGCCTGTATTTTTTTCATTATATCATACACATTGATTTGAGAATTTAAACTGAACTAAAAATATTTTAGTGAATCATCTTACTTTGTCGAAACCGGCGGTGACCAAACGTTCTCCCAGGACTCCTCCAACTCCAGCTAACTCGGTTACTGGTTTTTCTCCCATAGGTTCTGCTACGAAATTACGATGTTTTTGGGAAGTACTCGACATTTTAGATTAGCTGCGGCTTTGTCTTAAATGTAAAATAATAAAACTTAATTAATGGCTTCTTAAACCAAAGTCAACTCACAAAAACTAAAAACCGACAAATATTCAACTTATCACGCCGACATTTGACAAATGTTTTTAAAATTGACTGGTGACGTATCACTCATGTTCGTTTTTGGGCAATTTTTAGTATTTCACAAAAATTTCGGTTTGAACGTTGACGTCATAAATAATTTAAATTATTCTCATTTTTAGACAAACATTAATTGAAATGGCTGCAAAACCTGCTTTATATGGAATTAAAATTCTGTTTATTCTATGACTATCTGAATCTAAAACAAAATATTTTTTTATATTTTGCTTTAAGGATACGGTAATGAAACACTAGACACATTCCGTTCTATGTAACATTAGGCATATCCAGTTTTCTAATCTAATTTAAAAAATAAAAAAAATTATTCTAAAAGAAACGCCAATTTTTGTTTGACTTGATATAAAATTCACCTTAGAAAAAAATTAGATATGCCAATATTTTATAACTGTCACCGATTTACAAGTTTAGGAAAACTGGGTGGGTAAACAACAAAAAGACCTACGGTTGTTCAATGGATTGCTTACCCGATTTCCGACATGACAAAAGAGAAAGATAGCCATATACAACATCTGTAAAAGTGACAAGGACGATCTTTTTGCCAGATGTTAAGGTTGAGGTTTAATAAAAGTTGAAGTTTGGTGTGAGAGTTTTCTTCACGAAATAAATGTTCTTTATTTGATAAAAAATAATAATCTTAGATTTCATATTTATTCTACAGCTCACGGTTAAATGTGTATTCGTGATAACTGAATTGATTTGAAGTTGTGTGGTTGATTTATAAGTTAAAATGGCGATTTGAAGAGCAATGGTGGACATATGAAATTTTTCTACATTTGGATCCGTCATGATGGAAGACAATTCTCTAAATATGCAAAACGGAGGACAAATGGGTCCCCAGGGCGGCTCTGTTAGTAATAACAAACAAAATGAAGAGGTCAATCCCAAGTCCCATTATTCTATACCGGGCATCTTACATTTTATTCAACATGAATGGGCTAGGTTCGAATTGGAAAGATCACAATGGGAGGTTGATAGAGCTGAATTACAAGTGAGTTTTTAATCGCCTTAATTCTGATTCAACTTATTAAACTATCCATTTCTAACGCTTATATATTTTGATACCTTTATTGCAACCAGCTAATTTAGTTAGGCCTTAATTTTGCATCTTTCAATAGGGTGATTTTATTAGAGAATTATACTAGATGTCTTGTATATTTTGGTTTTGTAAAGATATTTATATCTATAAATATGTCATCAAAATAATAGGTATATTGTGAAGGTATTCTTATCCTTTCCTATAAATAAAAAAAATTAAGGAGATTACTTGGGAATAGTAGTGACCTTATAATTAATAATACTTTAAATAGTTGTTTATTGTTTCCTAGTAAACTACAAAATAACTTTTTATTTTTTGCATTCAGATTTTTGGTATTAATAAAGCAAGGATACATTTAAAAATTATATAGTAAGGTAGTGTTACAAATTTTCAATTTATAAGGACACGTAAAAAAAGATAATCTTAATGTTGATCATTTTTAAAAACTAGGAATCATTTTATAGACATTCTGTGTACTACTTTTAAACATTATTCTCTTTCAAAGTTAGTTAGTACAACATTTTTTACATGTTAATGTCAAATTTGAGAGGTCAAAAATACAATTTGGAAATAATTTTTTGACCTAATTTTGTATTACTTTTTAGTACAGCTGTTTGTAAGGTTGAAATCTAGTGAATCTATGTATTTATTTATTTAGCTGAGTAAATTAGCAACACACTAACTGGTTCCACTAAATATTTTGATTTAGCAATACAAAATAGTTACAGCACTAAAAAATGTATCTCTTAAAGTAATAAACCTTGATTTATTTTACACAATTTTTTGATTACTGTTATCAAAGTAAAGAGAATATTTAGCCAAAACATAAAGGGAAAGTGGACTTCCTGTCTAAATATTATGCTTAAGTAATAAAAATATAAATTACCAAACGTTAAAATTAAAAATTCTTGACTGAGTTTTAACTTTTGGGGTCTTGATATAGTCTCATTTATTAACAATCAATAAAAATCATTGGTTCAGTAAATTTTTATTTCTTTCAGTTGTAAATGGAAAAATAAAGATGCCGAATTAAAAATATAACTAAATTAGAATTGCATAAATCTTTTTTTAACAGGCAATACATTTTTATGGTTGAGTTGCCTGACATAGGTTTCACTGTGTGGAAACTTTCATTATACCAGAAATCCTTTGTGACTAGTGAATACTTACTTATTGCAACAGTCTAGATCAATTTAGATTTGACTTTAGCAGTTAATGAACAACTAAAATGTTGTGGTAAATAGTGAATTAATATTTAAATTGTAAAAGGCCCTGTAGTTTACTAAAAGTGTATTCTAAATTAAAAGTGTATTTCAGTTGGTTAATTCGGTAAGAATTTTTTTCTCTAATTTTAATTATAAAAATTCTGTTGATGATTTTTAATATTTAGGAGAAATTTGTGTGGGGCATGTAAAAAGTTGTTTGGGGTCTTACCATAAAATGTTTATAAACAGGATTCTAAAAACAGTATTTCTGAATAAATTCAAATTTAAAGTTGTAATTGATAATTTTAAAGTACTAAACAGAATTTTTAACAAAAATGCAGGTATATTGATCACTTCTATTCACAATTGGAGTCTTGATAAAAAATATAAATTCTCACCAGAGAAAAATTCCTTTTTCATTCATTTGATACATTTTCTTACTCTGTTTAAATGTTAGAACACCAACCTCTCTTCAAATATATGAAATTATATTACAATATTGATATTAAAAAAATTGTAAAAACAGGAAATTACTACTGAAAAAAATAGAAAATAAATATATTCAAATAACCAATTTATAAAATGCAACTAAATTGTTTTTTTTTTTAATTTTCTCAGAAAGAAATCGTGATAACATAAAAAATATATTAAAATTTATTACGTTTTACCTTTATTTTAAATAAGGACGATGACAATACAGTTGAATATAATTTACATTTGGAATTAGAATGTGGGTTATTTTTAGCATTAGTTAAATTAATATTAACTGACGACATACAAAACGTTTAGTATTTAAATGTAAATTTATAATAAAATATTTAAGTTTACAATTTTAGTTATCTACCAGAAATTTTCATTTATGTTTACAAATGTTTTTTAATTATAATTCCATAATTGAAAATATTGTTCACAATAATAATCTTTAATAACGATTTTAAATTTTTTTATGATTAACAAAATCTTGAAAGAGAATTAAGAAAACAATTTATCTTCTCTTTCTATAGAAATGCGTACTTTTTTGTAAAATGTTTTACCCACTATTAATACAAATAACATATTTTGAGCAAAAGAAAAGAGTACAACAAATTGATTTTTCATAAACATAATATTTTTTTACTACCATTACATATCTATTGTGCTCACATAAATAACTCGCCCACAATAGCTCAATTAGGCAAAAAAATTATAAATAGAGCACATTTTCGATCAATGGCATACAAATACCAAAGAATCAATCAAGGCATGTATTTATATATAAATAGATTCTTTTGAAGAAAACATAAATAATTAATTCCGTTAAGTCAATTACTAAGAAAAAAGTTTCAAACAAAAAAATTGCTATTTTCGTTATCCTCATTATAAAGATGTAAATTATGGGAATTATTTTTTTATCCCACTTTTTGTTATTTGAAATTTAATTTCGGTGGATTCGCCGCATTAAATAAATGAGGTTTTTCTCGAAAATGGTTATGGATATCAAACAAAAGTACTATTGTCATTTTGACCCGTTTTACATACTTATGTTTTGCCGTTTAATTTTACAAATTTATTCTGTTTTAGGCTCGCATTGCATTCCTGCAAGGAGAGAGAAAAGGTCAAGAAAACCTGAAGAATGATTTGGTGCGGCGTATTAAGATGTTGGAATATGCCCTGAAACAAGAAAGGGCTAAATTCCACAAACAGAAATATGGCACCGAACTGCAACAGGGTTATTAATTTTTTATTATTGAAATTGAAATATGTGAAATTTGGGAAGTATCAATTGGTTTTTTAACGATTGTCTTATTTTAAGGTGATATGAAACCACCTGTGATAGATGATTCTAGTGAATCTCAGATAGACAGTGACCAGTCATTTGTATCTGTCTCAAACTCAACTTGGAAACAAGGCAGACAACTTTTGAGACAGTATTTGCAAGAAATTGGCTACACTGATAGAATAATTGATGTCAGATCGACCCGAGTTAGGGCCCTTCTCGGTCTAAATAACAACAATGCCGATCAAGAAGATAACCAAAACGGTAGCGGGGCTAATCCTAACGAGTCGAATAAAAGGGCTAGCGAAACTCAAGGTAAAATTAACTCGGTAAACTTTTAGTCATTTTTTATTAATCTATAATCATTTTCGTTTTAGGCAGAAGAACTCCTGCTAAGAAAGCCCAACCTAGCTCTCTAGCAGAAGCAATGATGCTAGACACAGAGGCGGCTGTTATGGCAAATTTAGATTTTTTGTCTAATACTGATGTTGACATGGACGACGACGATGATATGAGCGATGATGTCGACATTGAACCTACAGATGATATTGAAGATGAAGTTAAGCTTGGAAAGAAAGGTATGTTTTTTGTTTTTCAACAATATTACCATGCATTTACCAAACTTCAGTAGTAATTTGGTTTCATTATTCATCAAACAAACCAAGGATCCAATCTCCAGACAGTTCTTTCTCTGCTGTAAATTTGTATTATTAGAACGCCAGATTACTACTAAAACCGTTCATCAATCGCACTTTTTACTTTTTTAACACATCTAGAACGTGACTAACCGTGCACTTTGTTTTGCTTAACGCTAGTTAAATAAAATATGATTTTTATAGATAAAATGGATAATGATTTAGGTTTAGGAGATGATGTAGATGCAATAGCCTTAGAAGTGTTCAACGAACTCAATAGACTCTCGGAAGCCGAGAAGAAACAGGATAGCAAAACCGAACAAGTTGATTGGAATAAAGGTTTGCTATTTAAAATAAAAAAATCGTAAAAATTAGCCAAATATATCATTACACTTCGGTATTTAAGGTCTAAACTCTGTTTCAATTGTTTCTTTACAGGCAAGAGATCCATAGGATTAAATGATGAAGATAATGTGGATTCCTCATTGGGCCTTGGCGAGTTGGCTCAATTGACTGTTAACAATGATGCTGAAACTACCTATGATATTGCTAGCAGTAAGGTATCTATAACGAGGCCATTTTTGTTGTAAATCAGATTTTTGTACTAATAAATTTTTTCTTAGGAGGCATTTAGAAAGACATGGAATGCTAAATACACTTTGCGTAGTCATTTTGATTGCGTAAGAGCGCTAGCTTTTCATCCGACCGAGCCTGTGTTAATAACAGCAAGCGAGGATCATACCCTCAAATTGTGGAACCTTCAAAAGACTGTTCCGGCTAAGAAGAGTGCTTCGCTCGATGTAGAACCATTATACACTTTTAGAACACACACAGGTAATTATTTGACAACAATTTAAGGCCTAGAAATAATTAATTTAACAAATGGTTATTTTATGTAAAAAAATTTGTCTAGGTCCTGTCTTATGTTTGGCTATTTCCGGTACGGGCGAACATTGTTACTCAGGAGGTTTAGATGGTATTATAAATTGTTGGAATGTACCAAATTCCAACATCGATCCATACGATTTGTATGAACCCGATATTTTGAACGCTACTCTACAAGGTCATTCTGATGCCGTTTGGGGGTTAGCTGTTCTCAATTCTAAGCAGCAATTGCTGTCCTGCTCAGCGGATAAAACCGTCAAATTGTGGGCACCACACGCTAAAGTAAGTGGAATAAGGCTTATAGCTTTTAAACGAATAAAGACATACATGCGGTTTTCACTGAGATACTTCACAAGTTTTTTCTCACTTCCGGTTAACCAAAAAACAAAATGGCGTTTTTTAAATCAGCAGTGGAATGTTTTTGACGTAAATGTCATAATTTTCTTATCTGAGTTTTTCTGTGTGTTATATTTTTTCGTATACATGCAGTATAAATAATTATTTTTTAGCAACAACTCCTTTCGACCTTCGTGTCCGAACAAGATGGTATTCCTTCGAGTGTAGACTTCGTCAGAGATGAACCTAATCGCATCGTAGCGTCATACTTTAGTCTAAATTGTGTCATTTTTGATACGGAAACGGGTAAACCGGTATCTCGTTTGGAATCCACTGCTCCTGACGGCGTCAATAGCAACGCGAGACAAATCAATAAAATCGTTTGCCACCCTACTCTGCCACTGACCATCACTGCTCACGAAGATAGACACATTCGATTTTGGGATAATCACACTGGAAAAATGGTGCACTCTATGGTCGCTCATTTGGATGCTGTTACTAGTTTGGCTGTTGATCCCAATGGGTTGTATCTTCTCTCTGGTAAGTACAAGAATTGTTTACCTGTTGGTCTAATTAGTGTATTAAGATGGATAAGTGATTAAAGAGACCTAGGTAGTAACTCTTGTCTCCTGTACCATTCTGTACAGGTTCGTCACTGGTTGGTTGTTGTATTCTTCGGGAGTTAGCCTGGGCTGTCAGTAAATTGCCTGTCTTTTGCGATCCAGTGCCTCGCATTCTTACAGTATATTTATATTTATGTTTGGGCTGTTTCTGTCCCTTTACCACATTGTCTGCAGGAAAGGTCTCCGTTATACAGCCCCATCTTGTGCAGGTGTCCTCTCATTGGACTGTGACCAGTGAGAAGCTGATTCATGCTCATCTTGAGCTGTTATTCAGCTTTGTGTTTGGACAGTTCTTTAATAAATGTTGTCCTTCCACCTTTCTCTTTGTTTTCGTTTGATCCAGTATGGTATGCATCCTCAGATGTTAGATTTAGTAACACCAAGAGAACGAAACTAAAATGAAATTTTAACACCCACTTTTAAAGACATTAAACCGAAATCATTTTATCTTGAGGCTTGAGAATTGCGACCTGCTTAATTTTTTATTTTGTACTTTTAGGATCCCATGATTGTTCGATAAGGTTATGGCATTTGGACAACAAAACTTGCGTTCAGGAGATCACAGCCCATCGCAAGAAGTTTGATGAGAGCATCTTAGATGTCGCTTTTCATCCGTCTCGACCTTACATAGCTAGCGCAGGCGCTGACGGCTTAGCCAAAGTGTTTGTGTAATTGTTGAAGAAAAAAAAATAATCAGAGATGTGTATTTGTGTAAAACTTTTATCTCGAACTTCTCCGTATACTATGAACCGTTACGAAAAAGTGATTTATTGATTTTTGGTCATTGCGCTTTTATATTTTGTAGGTTAGGTGTATATATACCATGATTTTTAATATTTTGTATATATATTCTCAAGAACACTTACATATTATTATCTGTAATCATTTGTAAATAAGTTTATTTATTTCATTGCTAGAATTTTATTGATTTGTCGAAAAAAAAACAATTTTTCTTTTATTTCTGTTGTAATCCGGATATTCTTTTCCAGTAATTCGAATTACGTAGTTGTATTATTCTGATGTCCTGGATTTTCAGTTTAGAACCTAAAAAAAAATTAATGCCAGGGGATCCAAATATATTTTACCAAATTTGGTGGAGAAGTATTTTTAAGGGTAATAAATAATTGTTTATCACTACATTTGGATTTAGAGGGCACCTGATGCTTGATCAAGTACTTTATTTATCATCAGAACCGCACTGATTGCTTTAGAGTCTTAATTGCATATATTTCGCCATTCTTTCTTATTTCATGTACCTCGCAGTTCTTGTGGTTTACAGATTTAAGCGTGAAGCTACTTAATTCGTGGTCTTCATCGTCCCCTTTTCGTTTCATGGATCTTTTTTCGTTTGTGTAATTTCCCAGCTTCTCAAGGAGCATACAGATTGGTAAAACGTAACATTGTATGCAAATTCTTTAATTGCATGTTATGTTTCACCTTTAAGAGTCCGTCACCTGCACACTTCTTGGGGATTATCCAAAGGTGGTGGGCGGATCTCAAGCGATTCCCACTTCGCCAAATTTTGTATTCGGAAGGTTGACGATTATCAAATACTTATTTGAAGTTGGGAATGGGTACAAAGTATTGCTGGCTTTGTAGGATGAAATATCAATCTATATGTAGATTTGAAAAGTGCTTGAATCCTTGCAGCGCTCTTCTGATTGGTCGACATATTGACGATTCAATGAAAAATAAATTTAAAAAGCACTTGTTGCCCCCTCTATAGCTTCTCATTCAAATTGTGTAAAGGTGTTTTTGAGTAACTCAAAACAAAAATAAATTTTTTTTACACAGTAACATTTTACTGAAGCATACTTGGCTATATCGTCATATTTTGGGGCAAAAAATGTCCCATTTTTAATGGTCCCCACCCTGCATAGAATATTTTATGTTTAATATAAGTAAATAAATAAAAACTACAATGTTGTCTGGACAAATAATACAACTAACAAAATAGTTGACACATTTCTATTGTTCATATATTTGTGATAAACCGTGTATTTATTTAAGTTTTATTTATAAAAAAGACTTCCAAATTAGTATTTATAGCTTTTTACTATATCCTATGTGTTTTTTTATGTTCTTTTTGTATCATACATTTTTTTATTACCGATTCGTCTCTATTTCGTTATAGAAGTGTTGTTTGAAAATTAAATTTTTATCTAAATCTTAAGAGTGAGATCTAATAGTTATGTAATATTGACTGATTCAAATAGGTATGTGTCAACGTACGCAAAATACTGGAAATCACATCAACTTGGAGCATTTTAACCCATAAAATGTGTAAATAAAATGCAAACGCGTTAATCGAATATTGTTCTACATTTTTTATGTACATTTGTCCTACCAAGTGGATGTCAGTAATCGTCATTTTAAAAGTAAGAAATTAATGTATAAAGGCATTCTAATTAATAATTGTAATTATAATAATAAAAAAACAGCAGGTTACAGGACCTTTAGTCATAAAAAAAAATGAAATTAATAAATGTACCTACTCATTTAATCACTGAAGTTTATTTTTGTTCTGAAATGCTCCTAATTACTATTTTTCCTTTGGAATAAAATAAGGAATACATTCAGCCAAAATATTAATTCGAAATACTGCAAGACATTGTACACACTTGTCAATAGGTGAGGGAAAGACAACTTCGTATTTTTTGGTCCAAAGTGTATTACAAAAAAAAATAAATAAAAAAATTGTTATTTTCCTAACAAGTGCGCAAAAGTTATTTTACGCACGCAAATACAGTTATATGAACGACGCGAAGTAGAGTTGGGATAAGTTCCTGGTATAATAATAATAATAATATACGCTCTGCAATTCACTCCCTTACGAGTGAACCCCAGAAGCTCTGCATTTAAGGATTTGGCGGACAATTAAACAAGAAAATGCAAGAAATCGAATAATTTTGATAATATAATTATCCAAAGGCCACTATACTTAGAGTTTACACTTGTGACGTAGCTGTTCTGGCAGTTGAAACGTGTATAGAGGGCATAAATCTTATTTGAGGACATCCGGCATTACCCTGTTCCGTCTCATCTGCATCATTGCAGAATCTGCATGCTCCATTGTCCCCTTTGCCCATTTTACAGAAATGGTATCTGAGTGAGCAGAGTCCAGTGAGAATTCCTGTGATTACTTTAGCGTATTGTGCAGAAGCTTTTTGCTTGTCTTTGGCCTGGAATGTTTTTCCAGTAGGCTGCACTAAGTTCCTTTTCCCATTTTCGGACTTCTTCCACAATGCGGCTTTTTGGAATAGAAGATCTAAGAATGGGAAACTACATCCACTGATATTGATGTGCATAATAACTTTGTTATATTTTCTAAAAGTATGTGATGTTTCTGGAGTTGTAACAATGAACATTTCAACTTGGGTAAACTCATGAACCCTTCATAAAACATAATTAAGTCAAAAGATAAGATTTAAACAACAAACTTGGACACCACCACAATATATATTCTTTTAGTAGTTCTAACATACCTAAATATTCATCTCTTCTCTGCTGCGCTAGGTTTTTCTACACTATAACAACGACTCACTATTGCTAGATATTTTTATATATGTTGAATACATATTATAAACGTCTTAAGACACTCGTTAGCTTTTTTAAATTTTAAATCTGACATTTAACATAACCTAAAAATAGTTGTGGCCTTTTCCTTCGTCTGACTGTAGTAACGTTGATTTTTATTGGTTCTAGAGAGTCGGCCATTATGGTGAAACGTTGATTTTTATTGGTTCTACAGAGCGGCCATTATGTCGATTCTCAACTGTTTCAATATTTATGAATAAAGTCGTATACTACAACGCCCATATAGTACTATGTTTTGAATGACATTTAATGAAAATATGAATAATATATACAGTATGTCCCAATATTTTTTAGATGTTTTAAACAGAATTCAGTTTTTAGGATATTTTATTCAAAATTTGTAATACAGATCCATAAAAATATATACGAAAAACTGTTTTAAGTCCAGATAATGAACCTATTTTTAAAATGTTCATTATTACAGTTTTATTTAAAATTTATTTCATTGATAATTACAGCGGTGATAGAAATGAATGAAAAACACATTTATAGTACAGGCCAGATAATAGGCGACAGAATAAATAAAAAAATAGTTATTTTCCTAACAAGTGCGAAAAGTACAAAATTTTTCTTACGAGCTACCAGGTAACAACAAAAATAAGAAAATGACAATTTACTTGATAATATCTTATATCTTATAAAATACCACCTAAAACATTTTTCACCTTTTCTCTATATTTTCGGTAGAACAATATAATCCAAAAAATATATATTGCTAATTAAAATATTTTTTTATCAAATACATTTGGCAGATGCCTGATAAAACCTTATTTTATTCCTAAACCCATTTGTTTTGTAGTTGTAGTTTGTTTCGCGTGGAGTAAGTAGATCAGTGTAATTGAATATTTGGCATTTAATAAATTTGTAAAACAGTTCAATTTAGGCAGTATCTGCATTTTTCTATTCTTCATTCCAAATTAGTCTAAATTTTTAAACTGTCCCATTTAAAAATATCGTTTTCCATAAATTTCCTTTCGTTAAAAAATGTAAGGGTGTTTCAAACTAAACACTCTTTACCTGTAAGTGAAAGAATTACAAATACAGGATGTCCCAATATTTTTTAGACAGAATATTAGGATATTTTATTCAAAATTTGTAATATGCTTGTCATATTTAATTTATACCTTGATTAGAATTAATAAGGACGTTACATAACCTTAAAATTGTTTTAAAAATTATGGGCCACCTTGTATATTTAACTGCAAACCAAAATATTAGAAATTCTACTATATGCCTAACGTTTTAGCGACCTAAGAAATCACGACGGCTATCGGCCCCATTAGCATGTCAGATGAGGGTTGACTCGACTCCCATCAGAGCCACTCGCATATTTTTATTGCACTAGTTCAAAATCGAAAATAACTAATTTCATATTTGAGTTAAAAAAAAACCTAAGTAACAGCGAAATCATATTTTAATTAAAAATTATCTCTAATTAAAAAATTATTAAAAGATATTATATATCATAAAGTAAATAATAATTATTATTTCATTCATGTAGATACGAATGTACGAAAACATACAGAGTAGCCCAAAAAATTTAAACGCAGATATTAATATGTTTTGGCGTTTGTAATGACAGTGGGGAATGTCTTATTTTATAATATATAATTATGTATTTTGGTTTTAAGTGCGACCGTCTTTCCAAATCATTTGAAATTCTGGATAAAACTACGTAATTATTTTCCTATTTTACAGTTAAAACTTATTTTATTTTGATATATATACAGTGTGTGTACGCAAGTTTGAATTATATGGGAAACTTTTTTATTATTAATTTTATGAAAAAAAGTTCCTAAAATTAATAATAAAAAGTTTTCTGTATGATTCCAACTTATACGTAGACACACTATATATATATTTTGTAATTAATACTTGTTTTTTCAAATTGTTATTGTGTGTTTTCTAGTATAGCTTAGTTGTATAACTTAAAGCTGAAAAGACAATTAGACAGTAGTAACTGATAATAATTGTGAGTGTAAAAATGTATTTAAAAATATTATTCCTTCTACTTTAAATTAGAAAAGAATACAGGGCGCCCCACTTGATATGTCTATCTTAAAATGAAAATGTATCATAATAAAATACCTCAGGATTTTAGATGAACTGCAAAAATTCTTAAGTAGGTTCTGAGTAATGTATCTTAAAAGTTAAGGGTGAAATGATAACCAAAAGACTCATACAGGGTCACCGGTAAGTACTTGAAAACTTAAGGGAGCAGTTGCGGTGTAAATGTCTTTTTTTTGACAGTTCAGGGCTGAGGCTATTAGCACGAAACGTACGAGCCTTATTTGTTGGCATAAGATAAACCAATCTTTTAAGCATATCTGTGACAACTCTAAAATCGTCTTTCAAATGTCATTAAGCTTTCAAATGTCATTAATCTTTTAAATGTCATTAATCTTTCAAATGTCATTAAGCTTTCAAATGTCTTTAAGCTACATTAACAGTTAAGTTTGATTGGTACCGTGTACCTAAATTGTTTGATAGATGCTGGATGTCTAAGGTACAATAAGAAATATAAAGTATTTGGTAGAAATTTGATGTACAATTGGACCTGTAGTAATTTTGTATGACCTTATTTAGAACGTTATAAAATATTTGATATTACATGTTGTAAGTTTAAAAAAATAGAAAATTCAACTTCACCAATAATTCTCAACTCTTTAAAAAATACTGCCATTAAATATTAGTATGTTAGAGTTAGCGATTATGAAATGTTTAAAATTCGAAATTATTTTCGATAGATTTTTCAGTGGGAAGTCCTGTTTAATTCTTTAAATTGATTTTCTATTACACATAAATATATTTTCAGTTGTAGCATATAGCGTCTGAACCAATTTCTAATTTAAATAAAGCAATCTGTTGATCGGAAATTTTGTAGTTTTATTTTATAATAGAAAATAATTATTTAATAGGTTAAAAAAAAATGGAATAAGGAGCTGCAGTCTGATAAGCCAAACTATGTAGATAAAATAAAATTAATCGACATAAAAATATTTCTGAGTACACTTTAATTGAACTTGATAGATCTTTGTCTCTAAAAAAATATTATATAGTACAAGTGAATTAGTTGTTAATGGACTATTAAATCAATACAGATCAAAGACTAATCAGGAAGATGAATATACTGGGAAATGAGGACATAACCAAAATGATATAAGAGAGTTACAGAGCTGGGGCATGTATAGAGTGCCAGAAAAGAAGCAGACCAAACGCTAATTGGTTATTATACGATTCGAAATATTTGAGACGACCTCGAATAGTTCTTATCATGGTTGCTAAGGATTTGCATACATTATTATTAAGTATACTTTCCATATATAAAGTTTGTAAAATAAAATGCTATTAGAAAGACCTTTTTTATCTTTTATTTATTGTTTTGAAAAATTATGTTCTACTAAATTGTGTGAGCCCCTACAAATTAGAAAAATTGTAAATGTATAATAATCACCTAATTTTTGGCTGAGATTTTGAGATCATCAGGGTAACTTATTTTCAAAATTTTCCCATAAGATTAATTGATTATGCCTTGGCACTTAAAACACAAGTGAATCTAAATCTAATCAATTTATCTAAATTTTATATAATTGTTTTGTTTGTCAGTGACATGTTATTCTACTAAAAAATGATTGGGGCGAAGTTTATATTCCTGCTGTTTTTCACAAAAACATGGTAAGTTTCGTTTATATGTATATGAATATGAATAATTAAATTTGGTGTACAACCATCTATTTTTTTTTTACTTTTTCTTTGAAATACATTGCTAAATAGATACACTTCTATTTCTACTTAATAATTATTATTTAAATATCCTTGCATAATAATTTTTATGAAGAAATCAATTTGGATTAAATCTGGAGATCTGGCTGGCCACTTGGTTGGACCAGTTTTCTTCAATTTTGTTATTAACAGATTTAGTTACAATTGTTTAATATGTTGGGTTTGTTGATATAAATGGGCCTAGAATCTACAAAAAAAATCCAAAAAAATTAAAATTTAGTTTACGCAGAATGAATTTTGTATAAGAAACGATTGGCAATATTAAAATTACCGAAAAAAAAATGCTTGGGCCATTTTTGAGGTAAAAATTGAATTTTTAGGATATAAATGGACCAAGAATCTACAAAAAAAAATAAAAAAAATGAAAATTTGGTTTAGGCAGAATTAATTTTGTATAAAGAATGACTGGCAGTGTCAAAATTACCGAAAAAAGAATGTTTGGGCCATTTTTGAGGGAAAAAGTAAGTTTTTTAGGATATAAATGGACCTTAAGTCTACAAAAAAATTAAAAAAAATTCAAATTTGGTTTACGCAGAATGAATTTTGTATACGGAACGATTGGCAATGTCAAAATTACCGAAAAAAATGTTCTGTTACATCCGAGGATTTTTTTAACCGCCATTTTTATTTTTGTATATTTGGAAATTTGAAAAAATCGAATGACAGATTTAGAATTTTTAGACCGTTCCTAATGGCTGGGCTATAGGGAATATTTTAATTACGTTCATCTTGAAAAAAATTAGGGGGCGGGGAATCACACCTTAGTGATCGCTCTTTGGCTGTATCCTTGCTAAATACGTTTAGATTTAGTAACTTTAGAATATTGAAATGTACATATTTTTAGCCTGTCTCAAGGAACATTAAACAACAAGAGGTTTCCTAAAGATTTTGTCTTCGGATGTGCCACTGCTGCTTTTCAGATTGAAGGTAAATTTTATTTTTACTTCAGTTATCAAATAGGAATTTCTTTACAAATTTTCATAGCACGTTTCAAAAAGTTTTAGTCCACAATGACGTGTTCGAGAATTGGACTAATTTTGCATTTTAATAATAGGATATGCAAAATTAAAAAGTGATGTTGTTATGAAACGGTTTATTAATAACATCCGGTTGCTAGTGATTGTAACGGTCAACCGGAATCCATTATTACGAAAAAATAATATACAATATAATTTTATAGGTGCGTGGAACATAGATGGAAAAACTCCTAGCGTTTGGGATACAAAAAATCATCAAATTCCATCAGTAATAAGAGACAATCAAACTGCAGATATTAGTTGTGATTCTTACCACAAGTATAAAGAGGATGTAGCAATTTTAGCAGCAATGGGTGTTACCCACTACAGATTTTCACTATCCTGGCCAAGAATATTACCAAATGGCATGTATTCTTCGTTATTTTAGAATTGTTTCCATTTTCGGTGTTTCTAGTCACTCCCTACTTAATCTGAATTTTTGAGGTCGTAAATTAAAAATCAAGGTTACAGAAATGTATTTATTACTACTTAGTAGGTATTGTAGAATAAAATTATATTTATATACTTGTAAATATAAAAAAAGATTCATTTAATCATACTCTTTAAAAGAAATGATGTTTACATCTATCGGAGAAATGTTAAAAATATATGGAAGAAAACTATACAGGGTGTCCCATTAAGAATGGGACATAGAACAACCGCAGATTATCTAATTCAAAATAAAACGATTAAGCGAAATATGCTTAGATAAAATGTTACTCGTTTCCGAAATACGGGGTGTTGAAGTTGAAAACTGAAAAATTATTAATGGCCATAATTTTTTTAATACACCGTATAATTTTACTCAAATCGGCACACTTGTTAAATATCATAAAATGCACCTAACTGTAAAAAAAAACAGTTCAGTACGCTCTACCAGTGGCGTACGGCAGGAGTAAGTAATGCTTGTACCCCTTCTAAATGTTACGCCGCTGTCTAAATTTTAATTTTGACTATAATTTTAATTTTTTTGATATTTTCTAAGTCAATAATGTACACTTGTTAGTTTGTTGTAAAGTCATTGTTTTTCGAGATATTCGCAGTTAAAGAAAGATAGACATGTACTTTTTATTTGTATTAGTATTAATAATATTCATTTTTACAATCAATGAGATTCGCGACCAAACAGCTTTATTCTATTTTTTTTATTTTTTTGTTCTGATTTGTAATGTTAAGTTCCTAATAGGCACGTTGCGATTGTGAGAATATTTATTAATTTATAATTGAAAATTTTGACAGCAGGCTTTGATTTATAATGAAGTTCTGTCACTGTCAGTTAAACATTTTCGTAGTAACTATCTGTTGCCGATAAGTGATTATTGTTATTAATAACTGTAATATTATTGTAAAATGCCACGTCATAACGAATTTTCCAATTTAGAAATGAGGGACATGGTTTGTATTTATGCCCGGAATAATTTTAATGGTAGAGCTGCTCCTAGGCGATATTCAGAATTGTATCCAAATAGACAACAACCAGGACACAAAATTTTCAAATGTCTGTATGACAGGTTGGGTGAAAAGGGTGCATTTCGACCAAAACTTGAAACAGGACATGTCTATCTATCTTTAACTGCGAATATCTCGAAAAACAATGACTTTACAACAAACTAACAAGTGTACTTAGAAAATATCAAAAAAATTAAAATTATAGTCAAAATTAAAATTTAGACAGCGGCGTAACATTTAGAAGGGGTACAAGCATTACTTACTTCTGCCGTACGCCACTGGTAGAGCGTACTGAACTGTTTTTTTTACTGTTAGGTGCATTTTATGATATTTAATAAGTGTGCCGATTTGAGTAAAATTATACGGTGTATTAAAAAAATTATGGCCATTAATAATTTTTCAGTTTTCAACTTCAACACCCCGTATTTCGGAAACGAGTAACATTTTATCTAATTGGAGAATCTGCGGTTGTTCTATGTCCCATTCTTAATGGGACACCCTGTATAGAGAAAACAGTTTCCATTCAGCTCATTAGCCCGGCTGATGAAGGGTGATAGGCAGAAACAGCGATGTGAGTTGAATAACCAAATTTCTAATGGCAATCTATTTTGAATAATTTATTTTGTGGTTCCAGATTGGGATTATTTGTTTTTTCTCTTAACGTATTAGACCATTTTGAGTGAACGGACAATAATTTGATTATATTTTGCCCATACACTTTTAGGTTACCCTGACACAATTAATCCGACGGGCGTAAATTACTACAAAAATCTAATAAGCGAATTAAAAGCTAATAACATCGAGCCCATGATAACGATTTACCATGGAGATATGCCTCAATCTTTGGGAGACCTTGGTGGATTTTATAACATTTCTTCCATAAATTGGTTAACTGATTTTGCAAGAGTGGCTTTTGATTTATTTGGAGACGATGTAAAATATTGGTTTACCATAAACGAACCTTACGAAGTTTGTATTTGGGATGGTGTGGTAAAAGCATACGAATGTGCTAAGAATTTACTCAAAATTCACGCTAGTATCTGGCATTTATACGATCAGGAATATAGAGCTAAACAAAATGGTAAGTAACTAGTAAAAATTTCATATAAACACATGAACTAAATATTAAAAAAATTACTTAAACTACCCATAGCGCATCCATGTTGCTTTAACAACAGTCATAAAATTTAATTTGTGGTTGTGTTTAATCCTTTTCAGGCCCAGGTCCTTGGTTTATTGTACTGGGTAACTTAGGTTTTTTATACCCGCGTTCAATGAAGTAAAAGGTTTGAAGCACTGCTTAAACACAGTCTAATCTAGTGAATAAATTCTTTAGTATGTTGTACTATAATAAGTACATATTTAGACTCCCCCTCGTACGTGTTTGCGTAGTATTTAGACTCCACCCACCAGTAAGCGAATTTTATAGCTCTGCCTCTCCCTTTGCCCAGCAGGGTTTCAGTTTGTAAAGTATCAGTTCCACTTAAAATAATATTTTTTTAGGAAAACTTTCAATGGTACTAAATTTGAATTGGTATGAACCAGAAACCAATAGTACTGACGATCTTATTGCTGCTGCTACAAAATTACAATTTTCAGTGAGTTAATGTTTTTTTTTATCATAGATCTTTGTGTAAAAGAATATTAAGCATACTTTAAAATAACCACATATTTAATATTTAAAATAAATTAATTTTGTCCATTAGTGGGGTTTCTTTGGTCACCCTTTATATTACGGAGATTGGCCTGAAATAATGAAGACTCGAATTGCCATGAGAAGTAAAGGTGAAGGTTTCGAAAAATCACGTCTTCCTGAATTCACTCAAGAAGAAATTGAATACATCAAAGGTAAGTATCATTTTTGTTAAATTTAAAAAGTCACGATTAAATAATCTGTCAACTGCTGGTATAATTTCGTTACTAATAATGGCAGCGATAATTTAAATTTTTTAACGTTTGTGTTAGGAACAAACGATTTTTTTACTGCGAACACTTATACAACAGCAATTATAAGAGCTATACCAGAACCCGAATTTGGGGAACCTACGATTCAAAATGATGAAGGCGTTTATGAATACCAACTTGATGAATGGCAGAATGCTGCATCATCTTGGCTTAAAGTAAGTTTATGAACTTTTTTCCAGGTAAAACTGAGATTTTTAGGACAAATACAATTAAAATTAAAAATAAATACGATAAGTTTAGTAGATCTCCGTTTTGTCCCAAGTTTTAATATTTATATTCAGTTTTAATATCACCAGAGCTTAGAAAATAATCGATTATACTTCCAAGTCACGAAACGTATTCTGCGATACACCACGACAGCGTTAGTCTGAAGTCTTAATAAATACAAAACTTTGTTTACCTACAAAAAAGTGTATAAGCACAAGTCTGACTTTTTTCAACAATAAAACACTATTTTTCAGGTAACTCCTTGGGGAATAAGAAAGTTGTTAAGATGGTTCAAGCAAGAATATTTCGATCCAGAAATAATGATTACTGAAAACGGATATTCAGATTCTGATGGAAGACTTGATGATCCTATTAGATCAAATTATTTAAGGGTAAGCATAAAAAACGGTCTGAATTGATGCTAAGCAAAATCCAGGGACAAGATTGAATTCGATTACCAGCTATTTAGAAGGTTCTTTCAGAAAGCCTTTAAAACAATACATTTATGTACATATATCAAGGGCGTCTCCAGCCCAGAGATTTGGGGGGGTTAGGATTATATATATAACAGTTTAATATTTTGGGTTTGTTGATATAAATGGGCCTAGAATGTACAAAAAAAATTAAAATTTGGTTTACGCAGAATGAATTTTTTATAAGAAACGATTGGCAATATCAAAATTAAAAAGTGAGTTTTTAGGATATAAATGGACCTAGAACCTAAAAAAAAATTCAAAAAATTAAAATTTAGTTTACGCAGAATGAATTATATCTAAGAAACGATTGGCAATGCCAAAATTACCGAAAAAAAATGTTTGGGCCATTTTTGAGGGAAAAAGTGAGGTTTTTTAGGATATAAATGGACCTAGAATTTACAAAAAAAATTCAAAGAAATTAAAATTTGGTTTACGCAGAATGAATTAGTCTAAGAAACGATTGACAAATTCAAAATTACCGAAAAAAATGAAAAAAATGTTTTGGCCATTTTTGAGGTAAAAAGTGAGTTTTTAGGATATAAATGGACCTAGAACCTACAAAAAAATTAAAATTTAGTTTACGCATAATGAATTATATCTAAGAAACGACTGGCAATGCCAAAATTACGGAAAAAAAATGTTTGGACCATTTTTGAGGGAAAAAGTGATGTTTTTAGAATATAAATGGACCTAGAATTTACAAAAAAAATTCAAAGTAATTAAAATTTGGTTTACGCAGAATGAATTATGTCTAAGAAACGATTGACAAAATTCAAAATTACCGAAAAAAATGAAAAAAATGTTTTGGCCATTTTTGAGGTAAAAATTGAGTTTTTAGGATATAAATGGACCTAGATCCTACAAAAAAATTCAAAAAAATTAAAATTTAGTTTACGCAGAATGAATTATATCTAAGAAACGATAGGCAATGCCAAAATTACCGAAAAAAAAATGTTTGGGCCATTTTTGAGGGAAAAAGTGAGGTTTTTAGGATATAAATGGACCTAGAATTTACAAAAAAAATTCAAAGAAATTAAAATTTGGTTTACGCAGAATGAATTAGTCTAAGAAACGATTGACAAATTCAAAATTACCGAAAAAAATGAAAAAAATGTTTTGGCCATTTTTGAGGTAAAAAGTGAGTTTTTAGGATATAAATGGACCTAGAACCTACAAAAAAATTAAAATTTAGTTTACGCATAATGAATTATATCTAAGAAACGACTGGCAATGCCAAAATTACGGAAAAAAAATGTTTGGACCATTTTTGAGGGAAAAAGTGATGTTTTTAGAATATAAATGGACCTAGAATTTACAAAAAAAATTCAAAGTAATTAAAATTTGGTTTACGCAGAATGAATTATGTCTAAGAAACGATTGACAAAATTCAAAATTACCGAAAAAAATGAAAAAAATGTTTTGGCCATTTTTGAGGTAAAAATTGAGTTTTTAGGATATAAATGGACCTAGATCCTACAAAAAAATTCAAAAAAATTAAAATTTAGTTTACGCAGAATGAATTATATCTAAGAAACGATAGGCAATGCCAAAATTACCGAAAAAAAAATGTTTGGGCCATTTTTGAGGGAAAAAGTGAGGTTTTTAGGATATAAATGGACCTAGAATTTACAAAAAAAATTCAAAGAAATTAAAATTTGGTTTACGCAGAATGAATTAGTCTAAGAAACGATTGACAAATTCAAAATTACCGAAAAAAATGAAAAAAATGTTTTGGCCATTTTTGAGGTAAAAAGTGAGTTTTTAGGATATAAATGGACCTAGAACCTACAAAAAAATTAAAATTTAGTTTACGCATAATGAATTATATCTAAGAAACGACTGGCAATGCCAAAATTACGGAAAAAAAATGTTTGGACCATTTTTGAGGGAAAAAGTGATGTTTTTAGAATATAAATGGACCTAGAATTTACAAAAAAAATTCAAAGTAATTAAAATTTGGTTTACGCAGAATGAATTATGTCTAAGAAACGATTGACAAAATTCAAAATTACCGAAAAAAATGAAAAAAATGTTTTGGCCATTTTTGAGGTAAAAATTGAGTTTTTAGGATATAAATGGACCTAGATCCTACAAAAAAATTCAAAAAAATTAAAATTTAGTTTACGCAGAATGAATTATATCTAAGAAACGATAGGCAATGCCAAAATTACCGAAAAAAAAATGTTTGGGCCATTTTTGAGGGAAAAAGTGAGGTTTTTAGGATATAAATGGACCTAGAATTTACAAAAAAAATTCAAAGAAATTAAAATTTGGTTTACGCAGAATGAATTAGTCTAAGAAACGATTGACAAATTCAAAATTACCGAAAAAAATGAAAAAAATGTTTTGGCCATTTTTGAGGTAAAAAGTGAGTTTTTAGGATATAAATGGACCTAGAACCTACAAAAAAATTAAAATTTAGTTTACGCATAATGAATTATATCTAAGAAACGACTGGCAATGCCAAAATTACGGAAAAAAAATGTTTGGACCATTTTTGAGGGAAAAAGTGATGTTTTTAGAATATAAATGGACCTAGAATTTACAAAAAAAATTCAAAGTAATTAAAATTTGGTTTACGCAGAATGAATTATGTCTAAGAAACGATTGACAAAATTCAAAATTACCGAAAAAAATGAAAAAAATGTTTTGGCCATTTTTGAGGTAAAAATTGAGTTTTTAGGATATAAATGGACCTAGATCCTACAAAAAAATTCAAAAAAATTAAAATTTAGTTTACGCAGAATGAATTATATCTAAGAAACGATAGGCAATGCCAAAATTACCGAAAAAAAAATGTTTGGGCCATTTTTGAGGGAAAAAGTGAGGTTTTTAGGATATAAATGGACCTAGAATTTACAAAAAAAATTCAAAGAAATTAAAATTTGGTTTACGCAGAATGAATTAGTCTAAGAAACGATTGACAAATTCAAAATTACCGAAAAAAATGAAAAAAATGTTTTGGCCATTTTTGAGGTAAAAAGTGAGTTTTTAGGATATAAATGGACCTAGAACCTACAAAAAAATTAAAATTTAGTTTACGCATAATGAATTATATCTAAGAAACGACTGGCAATGCCAAAATTACGGAAAAAAAATGTTTGGACCATTTTTGAGGGAAAAAGTGATGTTTTTAGAATATAAATGGACCTAGAATTTACAAAAAAAATTCAAAGTAATTAAAATTTGGTTTACGCAGAATGAATTATGTCTAAGAAACGATTGACAAAATTCAAAATTACCGAAAAAAATGAAAAAAATGTTTTGGCCATTTTTGAGGTAAAAATTGAGTTTTTAGGATATAAATGGACCTAGATCCTACAAAAAAATTCAAAAAAATTAAAATTTAGTTTACGCAGAATGAATTATATCTAAGAAACGATAGACAATGCCAAAATTACCGAAAAAAAAATGTTTGGGCCATTTTTGAGGGAAAAAGTGAGGTTTTTAGGATATAAATGGACCTAGAATTTACAAAAAAAATTCAAAGAAATTAAAATTTGGTTTACGCAGAATGAATTAGTCTAAGAAACGATTGACAAATTCAAAATTACCGAAAAAAATGAAAAAAATGTTTTGGCCATTTTTGAGGTAAAAAGTGAGTTTTTAGGATATAAATGGACCTAGAACCTACAAAAAAATTAAAATTTAGTTTACGCATAATGAATTATATCTAAGAAACGACTGGCAATGCCAAAATTACGGAAAAAAAATGTTTGGACCATTTTTGAGGGAAAAAGTGATGTTTTTAGAATATAAATGGACCTAGAATTTACAAAAAAAATTCAAAGTAATTAAAATTTGGTTTACGCAGAATGAATTATGTCTAAGAAACGATTGACAAAATTCAAAATTACCGAAAAAAATGAAAAAAATGTTTTGGCCATTTTTGAGGTAAAAATTGAGTTTTTAGGATATAAATGGACCTAGATCCTACAAAAAAATTCAAAAAAATTAAAATTTAGTTTACGCAGAATGAATTATATCTAAGAAACGATAGGCAATGCCAAAATTACCGAAAAAAAAAATGTTTGGGCCATTTTTGAGGGAAAAAGTGAGGTTTTTAGGATATAAATGGACCTAGAATTTACAAAAAAAATTCAAAGAAATTAAAATTTGGTTTACGCAGAATGAATTAGTCTAAGAAACGATTGACAAATTCAAAATTACCGAAAAAAATGAAAAAAATGTTTTGGCCATTTTTGAGGTAAAAAGTGAGTTTTTAGGATATAAATGGACCTAGAACCTACAAAAAAATTAAAATTTAGTTTACGCATAATGAATTATATCTAAGAAACGACTGGCAATGCCAAAATTACGGAAAAAAAATGTTTGGACCATTTTTGAGGGAAAAAGTGATGTTTTTAGAATATAAATGGACCTAGAATTTACAAAAAAAATTCAAAGTAATTAAAATTTGGTTTACGCAGAATGAATTATGTCTAAGAAACGATTGACAAAATTCAAAATTACCGAAAAAAATGAAAAAAATGTTTTGGCCATTTTTGAGGTAAAAATTGAGTTTTTAGGATATAAATGGACCTAGATCCTACAAAAAAATTCAAAAAAATTAAAATTTAGTTTACGCAGAATGAATTATATCTAAGAAACGATAGACAATGCCAAAATTACCGAAAAAAAAATGTTTGGGCCATTTTTGAGGGAAAAAGTGAGGTTTTTAGGATATAAATGGACCTAGAATTTACAAAAAAAATTCAAAGAAATTAAAATTTGGTTTACGCAGAATGAATTAGTCTAAGAAACGATTGACAAATTCAAAATTACCGAAAAAAATGAAAAAAATGTTTTGGCCATTTTTGAGGTAAAAAGTGAGTTTTTAGGATATAAATGGACCTAGAACCTACAAAAAAATTAAAATTTAGTTTACGCATAATTAATTATATCTAAGAAACGATTGGCAATGCCAAAATTACCGAAAAAAAAATGTTTGGGCCATTTTTGAGGGAAAAAGTGAGGTTTTTAGGATATAAATGGACCTAGAATTTACAAAAAAAATTCAAAGAAATTAAAATTTGGTTTACGCAGAATGAATTAGTCTAAGAAACGATTGACAAATTCAAAATTACCGAAAAAAATGTTTTGGCCATTTTTGAGGTAAAAAGTGAGTTTTTAGGATATAAATGGACCTAGAACCTACAAAAAAATTAAAATTTAGTTTACGCATAATGAATTATATCTAAGAAACGACTGGCAATGCCAAAATTACGGAAAAAAAATGTTTGGACCATTTTTGAGGGAAAAAGTGATGTTTTTAGAATATAAATGGACCTAGAATTTACAAAAAAAATTCAAAGTAATTAAAATTTGGTTTACGCAGAATGAATTATGTCTAAGAAACGATTGACAAAATTCAAAATTACCGAAAAAAATGAAAAAAATGTTTTGGCCATTTTTGAGGTAAAAATTGAGTTTTTAGGATATAAATGGACCTAGATCCTACAAAAAAATTCAAAAAAATTAAAATTTAGTTTACGCAGAATGAATTATATCTAAGAAACGATAGGCAATGCCAAAATTACCGAAAAAAAAATGTTTGGGCCATTTTTGAGGGAAAAAGTGAGGTTTTTAGGATATAAATGGACCTAGAATTTACAAAAAAAATTCAAAGAAATTAAAATTTGGTTTACGCAGAATGAATTAGTCTAAGAAACGATTGACAAATTCAAAATTACCGAAAAAAATGAAAAAAATGTTTTGGCCATTTTTGAGGTAAAAAGTGAGTTTTTAGGATATAAATGGACCTAGAACCTACAAAAAAATTAAAATTTAGTTTACGCATAATGAATTATATCTAAGAAACGACTGGCAATGCCAAAATTACGGAAAAAAAATGTTTGGACCATTTTTGAGGGAAAAAGTGATGTTTTTAGAATATAAATGGACCTAGAATTTACAAAAAAAATTCAAAGTAATTAAAATTTGGTTTACGCAGAATGAATTATGTCTAAGAAACGATTGACAAAATTCAAAATTACCGAAAAAAATGAAAAAAATGTTTTGGCCATTTTTGAGGTAAAAATTGAGTTTTTAGGATATAAATGGACCTAGATCCTACAAAAAAATTCAAAAAAATTAAAATTTAGTTTACGCAGAATGAATTATATCTAAGAAACGATAGGCAATGCCAAAATTACCGAAAAAAAAATGTTTGGGCCATTTTTGAGGGAAAAAGTGAGGTTTTTAGGATATAAATGGACCTAGAATTTACAAAAAAAATTCAAAGAAATTAAAATTTGGTTTACGCAGAATGAATTAGTCTAAGAAACGATTGACAAATTCAAAATTACCGAAAAAAATGAAAAAAATGTTTTGGCCATTTTTGAGGTAAAAAGTGAGTTTTTAGGATATAAATGGACCTAGAACCTACAAAAAAATTAAAATTTAGTTTACGCATAATGAATTATATCTAAGAAACGACTGGCAATGCCAAAATTACGGAAAAAAAATGTTTGGACCATTTTTGAGGGAAAAAGTGATGTTTTTAGAATATAAATGGACCTAGAATTTACAAAAAAAATTCAAAGTAATTAAAATTTGGTTTACGCAGAATGAATTATGTCTAAGAAACGATTGACAAAATTCAAAATTACCGAAAAAAATGAAAAAAATGTTTTGGCCATTTTTGAGGTAAAAATTGAGTTTTTAGGATATAAATGGACCTAGATCCTACAAAAAAATTCAAAAAAATTAAAATTTAGTTTACGCAGAATGAATTATATCTAAGAAACGATAGGCAATGCCAAAATTACCGAAAAAAAAATGTTTGGGCCATTTTTGAGGGAAAAAGTGAGGTTTTTAGGATATAAATGGACCTAGAATTTACAAAAAAAATTCAAAGAAATTAAAATTTGGTTTACGCAGAATGAATTAGTCTAAGAAACGATTGACAAATTCAAAATTACCGAAAAAAATGAAAAAAATGTTTTGGCCATTTTTGAGGTAAAAAGTGAGTTTTTAGGATATAAATGGACCTAGAACCTACAAAAAAATTAAAATTTAGTTTACGCATAATGAATTATATCTAAGAAACGACTGGCAATGCCAAAATTACGGAAAAAAAATGTTTGGACCATTTTTGAGGGAAAAAGTGATGTTTTTAGAATATAAATGGACCTAGAATTTACAAAAAAAATTCAAAGTAATTAAAATTTGGTTTACGCAGAATGAATTATGTCTAAGAAACGATTGACAAAATTCAAAATTACCGAAAAAAATGAAAAAAATGTTTTGGCCATTTTTGAGGTAAAAATTGAGTTTTTAGGATATAAATGGACCTAGATCCTACAAAAAAATTCAAAAAAATTAAAATTTAGTTTACGCAGAATGAATTATATCTAAGAAACGATAGACAATGCCAAAATTACCGAAAAAAAAATGTTTGGGCCATTTTTGAGGGAAAAAGTGAGGTTTTTAGGATATAAATGGACCTAGAATTTACAAAAAAAATTCAAAGAAATTAAAATTTGGTTTACGCAGAATGAATTAGTCTAAGAAACGATTGACAAATTCAAAATTACCGAAAAAAATGAAAAAAATGTTTTGGCCATTTTTGAGGTAAAAAGTGAGTTTTTAGGATATAAATGGACCTAGAACCTACAAAAAAATTAAAATTTAGTTTACGCATAATTAATTATATCTAAGAAACGATTGGCAATGCCAAAATTACCGAAAAAAAAATGTTTGGGCCATTTTTGAGGGAAAAAGTGAGGTTTTTAGGATATAAATGGACCTAGAATTTACAAAAAAAATTCAAAGAAATTAAAATTTGGTTTACGCAGAATGAATTAGTCTAAGAAACGATTGACAAATTCAAAATTACCGAAAAAAATGAAAAAAATGTTTTGGCCATTTTTGAGGTAAAAAGTGAGTTTTTAGGATATAAATGGACCTAGAACCTACAAAAAAATTAAAATTTAGTTTACGCATAATGAATTATATCTAAGAAACGACTGGCAATGCCAAAATTACGGAAAAAAAATGTTTGGACCATTTTTGAGGGAAAAAGTGATGTTTTTAGAATATAAATGGACCTAGAATTTACAAAAAAAATTCAAAGTAATTAAAATTTGGTTTACGCAGAATGAATTATGTCTAAGAAACGATTGACAAAATTCAAAATTACCGAAAAAAATGAAAAAAATGTTTTGGCCATTTTTGAGGTAAAAATTGAGTTTTTAGGATATAAATGGACCTAGATCCTACAAAAAAATTCAAAAAAATTAAAATTTAGTTTACGCAGAATGAATTATATCTAAGAAACGATAGGCAATGCCAAAATTACCGAAAAAAAAATGTTTGGGCCATTTTTGAGGGAAAAAGTGAGGTTTTTAGGATATAAATGGACCTAGAATTTACAAAAAAAATTCAAAGAAATTAAAATTTGGTTTACGCAGAATGAATTAGTCTAAGAAACGATTGACAAATTCAAAATTACCGAAAAAAATGAAAAAAATGTTTTGGCCATTTTTGAGGTAAAAAGTGAGTTTTTAGGATATAAATGGACCTAGAACCTACAAAAAAATTAAAATTTAGTTTACGCATAATTAATTATATCTAAGAAACGACTGGCAATGCCAAAATTACGGAAAAAAAATGTTTGGGCCATGTTTGAGGGAAAAAGTGATGTTTTTAGAATATAAATGGACCTAGAATTTACAAAAAAAATTCAAAGTAATTAAAATTTGGTTTACGCAGAATAAATTATGTCTAAGAAACGATTGACAAAATTCAAAATTACCGAAAAAAATGAAAAAAATATTTGGCCATTTTTGAGGTAAAAATTGAGTTTTTAGGATATAAATGGACCTAGATCCTACAAAAAAATTCAAAAAAATTAAAATTTAGTTTACGCAGAATGAATTATATCTAAGAAACGATTGGCAATGCCAAAATTACCGAAAAAAAAATGTTTGGGCCATTTTTGAGGGAAAAAGTGAGGTTTTTAGGATATAAATGGACCTAGAATTTACAAAAAAAATTCAAAGAAATTAAAATTTGGTTTACGCAGAATGAATTAGTCTAAGAAACGATTGACAAGTTCAAAATTACCGAAAAAAATGAAAAAAATGTTTTGGCCATTTTTGAGGTAAAAAGTGAGTTTTTAGGATATAAATGGACCTAGAACCTACAAAAAAATTAAAATTTAGTTTACGCAGAATGAATTATATCTAAGAAACGATTGGCAATGCCAAAATTACCGAAAAAAAAATGTTTGGGCCATTCTTGAGGGAAAAAGTGAGTTTTTAGGATATAAATGGACCTAGAACCTACAAAAAAATTAAAATTTAGTTTACGCAGAATGAATTATATCTAAGAAACGATTGGCAATGCCAAAATTACCGAAAAAAAAATGTTTGGGCCATTCTTGAGGGAAAAAGTGAGGTTTTTAGGATATAAATGGACCTAGAATTTACAAAAAAAATTCAAAGAAATTAAAATTTGGTTTACGCAGAATGAATTAGTCTAAGAAACGATTGACAAATTCAAAATTACCGAAAAAAATGAAAAAAATGTTTTGGCCATTTTTGAGGTAAAAAGTGAGTTTTTAGGATATAAATGGACCTAGAACCTACAAAAAAATTAAAATTTAGTTTACGCATAATGAATTATATCTAAGAAACGACTGGCAATGCCAAAATTACGGAAAAAAAATGTTTGGGCCATGTTTGAGGGAAAAAGTGATGTTTTTAGAATATAAATGGACCTAGAATTTACAAAAAAAATTCAAAGTAATTAAAATTTGGTTTACGCAGAATGAATTATGTCTAAGAAACGATTGACAAAATTCAAAATTACCAAAAAAAATGAAAAAAATGTTTTGGCCATTTTTGAGGTAAAAATTGAGTTTTTAGGATATAAATGGACCTAGATCCTACAAAAAAATTCAAAAAAATTAAAATTTAGTTTACGCAGAATGAATTATATCTAAGAAACGATTGGCAATGCCAAAATTACCGAAAAAAAATGTTTGGGCCATTTTTGAGGGAAAAAGTGAGGTTTTTAGGATATAAATGGACCTAGAATTTACAAAAAAAATTCAAAGAAATTAAAATTTGGTTTACGCAGAATGAATTAGTCTAAGAAACGATTGACAAGTTCAAAATTACCGAAAAAAATGAAAAAAATGTTTTGGCCATTTTTGAGGTAAAAAGTGAGTTTTTAGGATATAAATGGACCTAGAACCTACAAAAAAATTAAAATTTAGTTTACGCAGAATGAATTATATCTAAGAAACGATTGGCAATGCCAAAATTACCGAAAAAAAAATGTTTGGGCCATTCTTGAGGGAAAAAGTGAGTTTTTAGGATATAAATGGACCTAGAACCTACAAAAAAATTAAAATTTAGTTTACGCAGAATGAATTATATCTAAGAAACGATTGGCAATGCCAAAATTACCGAAAAAAAAATGTTTGGGCCATTCTTGAGGGAAAAAGTGAGGTTTTTAGGATATAAATGGACCTAGAATTTACAAAAAAAATTCAAAGAAATTAAAATTTGGTTTACGCAGAATGAATTATGTCTAAGAAACGATTGACAAATTCAAAATTACCGAAAAAAATGAAAAAAATGTTTTGGCCATTTTTGAGGTAAAAAGTGAGTTTTTAGGATATAAATGGACCTAGAACCTACAAGAAAATTAAAAAAAATTAAAATTTAGTTTACACAGAATGAATTATATCTAAGAAACGATTGGCAATGCCAAAATTACCAAAAAAAAAATGTTTGGGCCATTTTTGAGGGAAAAAGTGAGGTTTTTAGGATATAAATGGACCTAGAATTTACAAAAAAAATTCAAAGAAATTAAAATTTGGTTTCCGCAGAATGAATTATGTCTAAGAAAAGATTGACAAATTCAAAATTACCGAAAAAAATGAAAAAAATGTTTTGGCCATTTTTGAGGTAATAAGTGAGTTTTTAGGATATAAATGGACCTAGAACCTACAAAAAAATTAAAAAAAATTAAAATTTAGTTTACGCAGAATGAATTATATCTAAGAAACGATTGGCAATGCCAAAATTACCGATAAAAAAAATGTTTGGTTTACGGAGATTTGAGAAATATCCTCTCATTGCCGGGCTTTTGGGGGGGGGGGGGCAATTGCCTCTATTGCTTCCCCCCCCCCCCTGGAGCTGCTGTTGACATATATTGCTATTGTTTTGAATATTTCACTTCAGATTTTAGTTTTTTATTATTTGGTTTGATTTTAGGATTATTTAAGCAATGTTAGAAACGCGATGGTTTTTGATGGAGTAAAAGTGATTGGCTATAGTGTTTGGAGTTTAATGGATAATTTCGAATGGAACTCTGGATACACGTAAGCTATAACGAATTATTATTGAAACGAAAATAACCGCAAAATTTTATAGATTAAATGAATAGGTTAGATTAAAATCGGTTTACCACAACTTAATATGTCAAAATAAAGAGAGATGAAATGAATATTATACAGGAAGATGAACTAAAAACCCTCTAATATTTTTAAAAATATCATTTTCTTACATTACGTCTAAATCACACTTTACTATCGATTTTTGCTCACTAAAAGCAGAAATATAGCAATTTAAAGTTTAGGAAAGATAAAAAAACAGTAAAGCTTAAGTAAAGTTTCTGCCTTTCGGGTTCGTCAGTCAGGCTTTTGAATCCAATAAATCAAATTCCAAACACAATTAATAACCAACAGTTGTCAAAAAAATAAAAATTAACACTTTGGAAGTGAAAATAAAATCGTCGTATGGTTTTTCATTTTTTTTGTTTCAGTGAAAAGTTTGGTCTGGCATATATTGATTTTAACGATCCCAATCGAACAAGAATAAGGAAAAACTCTTCATACTATTATGAAAAAGTTTGCAAAACTCGCTGTATTGTGGACAATTGTATAGATTGAAAGTGTTCTGTTAAAATAAATGTCTTTTAAAACATCGTTTTGTTGTTATTGCAGTAAAATAGATTGAAATTTAAGTCAACTAAAACATCTCACATTTAATTTATTTATTATTTATACTATTAGAATAATTCTTTCTTTGTTTAGTATCTCATGTAAAAAATCCATTAGGTCTGAATATTTTGATGAATTGTCTCATTTTTAAAGTTCTCAAACTTAAGTAAACTGAAGCTCAAAATTTCCTCTTAAATTTATTGTTATTTTTCGTTTAAATAGTGTCTTCAGATATATATTATTTTATATAACTTATATTACAAAATTTATTTTTAATAAATAACATATTAATTACTTATCAAATATTTTCAGTAATTATCAAGATATCCATAACGATCACTTGTCTACAAACAAAATTATACACGTAATTATCGGAATTCTGCAGAAATGTGGAATTAAAGACATTTTGAGTACAAGGTTCCTTATTTAAATTGTGCCCGAAGTAACATGTTAAATCACCATGATTATACTAACAATACTAATAAGCATGAATCAATCATTTGTTACCATGCATGAGTGAAAAGGTGTTTAGCCATTTTGAAACTCTAGTTCCTAATTGATTTTAAAGGAAAATTTGTTTTGAAAAAACTACTTATGTAATTTTTGCCATCCGAGATCACGATTCTAATAAAAGTCCACTCATGTGTTGCATTTATCTTATACAGAGTCCTAACCAAACATGGAATAGACGTTTTATTGAAAGCCATTTACGAAAAATTCATCACAGAAGAGGTTCTTAATATATATATATTTCTTCAGGAATTTGGAGCATCTGGTTCAACTAATGCTTACATTTAATCTAAACTGATTCATTGTAACTGGATACTAAAATCTAACGACTTATTAGTGTTCATTAGTATCAAATAAACTTATCTTAAAGGGCTTGATCCTCTCCAGCTCTGCGGTATCAAAGAGCTGATTTACCTCGAAATTTACATGATTAAGAAATCGATAGTGTCTATTTCCAGGTTACTACGCTATTTTTGTAATGACACTTTATTTTGGAAACTCCAAATTATGGTCTATTTTTATGTATGAGAGAGTAATAAAACAGCATTTCTAATGCAAAACTTAGTACGGTCATTTTAAATATTTTTACGGAATAATCTAAATATTTCCTAAAATTGTCATAAATGTACCTGAGCTAATACAAGTTTTGGGTCTTTTATAACCATAAGCTGTACAGAACAATAGAAAAAGGTTTGGACAGGTCAAAAGCCCTGTGTATTAAAGATAACATAGCCGTATCTTAAGATTATTTTCAATAAGTACCTATTTGCCAATTTTGTTTTATTTTAATTCCAAGAATTTCTTACAGTAATCGAATTATAAGTAGATAAATCCCTTACCAACAAATTTCACCGAAAATGCGATTGTAGGTTTTCCATTTAGTAAGGAGGTCCAGTTGTGTATTCTCGACAGCTTACTAAATGTCGTTTAGTTGCAACATGCAAGGTGCAGTGTGCAGTCTATTGTGAATTCTAGTGTGATCATGGAAAATTTGGAAGTACCGCGTAAACGACAAAAAATCGGTCCTTTAACAGTTAATGAAAAAACATTAATATTTAATTGTTTTAAATCATTTACAGACAAACATTTATGTAAAAGTGTTGATGACACAGTGGAATTAGTTAGTAGTACGCTTGGTGTTGGGAAATCTACGATTTACAGAGTTGTTAAAGAAGAGAAATGTGGCGAGTTTCAAACAGCACGTAAAGCTCCAGGAAAACCAAAATTTCAAATAGAAAATCATTTGAAAGAAAGACTTCGAAGGAAAGTGCATGCGTTCTTCTTTAGAAAAGAATTTCCGACAGTAGACAAAGTTCTTGCCACGGTTCGAGATGATAAGGATTACCCTGAAATGAGTCGAAGCACACTATGGAAACTTTTAAAAGAAATAGGTTTTCTATGGAAAAAGCATTCCAGAAAGTCTATTTTAATAGAAAGAAGCGATATTGTAGTATGGAGAAGAAATTACCTAAGGACTATAAAAGAAATAAGAAACCAAAGAAGAAATATATTTTATTTAGATGAAACATGGATCAACGAGGGACATACACCAAATAAATTTTGGCAAGATGAAACTGTTACAAGTCGAAGACAGGCTTTTTTAAATAATTTATCTACTGGTTTAAATCCACCATCAGGACTGATAATAGTACACATCGGTAGTTCAAACGGTTTTGTTAAAGCGTGGTTTATTGACTTTTGAATCTACTCGTACCGGTGACTACCATGAGGACATGAATGCTGATGTCTTTAAAGAGTGGTTCGAACAAATGATAGATCTTCTTCCTCAGAACTGTATAATAGTAATGGATAATGCAAGTTATCACTCGAGACTTACAGAAAAAATGCCCACAACCAAGTGGTTAAAAAAAGATTTACAGAATTGGCTAAATTCAAAGAATATTAAGTTCCATCCCGGTTCTGTGAGAAGAGAACTGTATCATTTGTGTTCCCTTCATAAAGAGAAATTAAAAAAATATGAAATTGATGAAATTGCAAAAAATCGTGGGATGACGGTGGTTAGATCACCACCATATCATTGCGAAGTAAACCCGATTTCAAGAAAAAATAATTCTTTTAAAATGAGTGATGTTAAACAGTTGTTTTTGGAGGCTGTAAATAATGTGAAGCCTGAAAACTGGGAAAAGGCAGTAAATCATACGATTAAAGAAGAAGAGAAAATGTCTAAGTTGGACAATATTACTGATGAAATGATCGAGCCACTCATTGTAAATATTGGTTGCGACAGTTCATCTTCTGATTTCGATTTGTAGGTAAGAAGTAGTTTTTATATTAAAATTATTATTTATGAACGTAACGTTGTTTAAAAGTCAAAGTTTAAACCCTTATACCTACATAACCCGTTTGACACAATGTTCTTAACATACCTTGTGGAAAAATAAAATATTTTAGAAAAAATTGCACTTTTTTACCTTCAGCTGCTTAGAAGTTATAAGCAGGTTAATTAGGTGAAAATATAAATGTACACCCGATATATTTATTATATTTATACAAAGGTTATGTCATACGAAAATACTCGAGGTATAACTTCACAAAATATTTTAACTGTCTACTAAAAGAAGTGGTACGCCTATGGATTACGAACGCTTTATTATTTTAATACTCTCTCATACATAAAAATAGACTATAGTTAGGGCATACGACTTCAGCTCTAGTAGACCTCTTCCTGCGTAATTGTGAAATATCTATCTCATGTGTATGATTCTAGGATCCGTGAACATTGTCGAGGAAGGATCTTGGTTATTTTATACTTTAGTCCTTTATACCACACTTTATTAAAAGCCTCTGCTACATCCAAAAAGGTTTCAGATGATAGATTCTTCGAACGTCTTCAATTTCTTTGGTAATTTTATAGACGTATAATACTTCCATTTTTCACAATCTCTATGCTTAAGAGTCCTCTCTCCCTATGAAACTGATTGTCGTTTTTGAAAACAACTTATGATATTGACTTGAAACCAAAGACAATTGTTGAGAACTGAGAAGAAATTTTTCTTTGATTTATCGTATTTTCTGTATATTGGTGAGATAATTGTTTTGGCTCGCTTTGTTCTGAATGTGCGTTAATTATTTTAAGCAGTATTTCGCTGTAATGCTGTCTTTTCAATTCTAATTATACTTTTTGAAGATGCACGCGGCCAAATACAATCAATTAATCAATGGAATCATATAACAGATACATGCATGTCTGAATAAATTATAAGATGGTTCTGGTAGTAAATGAAGTACACGATAGCCAATGAATAATGCAGTAATCGTGTTTTCAAGTCAGCAACTTATCAGAATTTGTGGTTATAGACTGTCATTAATTTAGAGCAGATGTTGTTTACAATGACAAAATTAAATTCATTGACTGGTAGTTGGCGTTGTAATAGAACCACGGGGTATTTTTTGAATGGTCGGTTTTCTATGTTAAATCATTAATTAGTAGTGAGAAATCAGTAGCCACAATCTTTATAATAATTATTACATTCGTTGTACCACGTCAGAGTTTAGGAAGATATTCATTAGTCATAAAACTAAGTTTTATTGCCATTTCATTCATTTTGTTATTAAGACTAAACCAAATTCCATGGGAACCAAGATCCATTGCACTTACTAGTGTAGTCCCAGAAGTACCTAACGAAGAAAACAAAAGATTTCATCACTTAAAAGGCTCTAATAATTTGGCATAACACTAACGTCCACATTCCTTCATCTCAGGTGCGAAGTGATATACTCATGTTTCTTCCTTGGTTATGACATTTTGCTTCCTCATGTCTAAATTTTCAGTCAATTGCGATATACAGCATTTTTTGAAATGCATACTACAGGGTGTGTCACGAAGGTAGAACTACAGAGAACTACAGATATTTGAAATTTGAAAATTGGGTTAAGGGGCTTTATCGTTACGATCTATTCAATGAAAATATTTTCAACTTCCGGTTACTTCCGGTTATACCGGAAGTAGACATCAACTTTGTTATTTCAAATGGCATGTATAATTTTTCTTTTTATTTTTGGATTCAGCATCAAATTTTGAACAAAAAATTATTAACATACCACAGGTCTAAGTTTAACAGTTTCCGAGATAGTTGAGATTTTTGTAAAATTTTTTGAAAATCACGCATTTACTTTAATTTCCGTATCTGGCTTAGTTGTTAAGCTATTAATTTCAAATTTTAAAAAGAGATTGTGAGAATATCCTTCTAGCTTGCGGTGAAACACCAAATGCGATATTTTATACAGGGTGTCTAGAATGGAGCGTCCAATAGTCATATTTTCAATTCTCAATAAGTCGATAATTTCAAATGAAACACCCTGTATTTTATTATCATGCCTGAATCAGTTTTTTATTCTCTTCCGAAGTTATGTATTTCTGAGTTATTGCTAGATTTATTATAATTTGGAGATTTTTTACATAAATTGGTGTCTAATATAATCTAGCGTGCCATGAAAATTGAAAAGACAGTTGTAATAAGAAAACTACTGGACAATTGTAGTGAAAATGGCTTTTCTGGGTTGAATGAAGATTTATTAAATCTGGTTATGATTTATGGTAAATGCATAATTAATCGTAGGTACGTGCCAATTATTCGCAGATTTGCAAATTAAACGAAGTTAGAAAATAAAATAATATCTATAATTGTCCAGTAGTTTGTTTATTACAATTGTCTTTTCAATTTTCATGGCATGCTAGATTATATTACCCACCAATTTATGTAAGATATCTCCAAATTATAATAAATCTAGCAATAACTCAGAAATACGTAACTTTAGGTATAGGGAATGCTAATGCAGATCGAAAGGGAATAAAAAACTGATTCACGCATGCTAATAAAATACAGGGTGTTTCATTTGAAATTATCGACTTATTGAGAATTGAAAATATGAACATTGGACGCCCCATTCTAGACACCCTGTATAAAATATCGCATTTGACTTTTCACCGTATGCTAGAAGGATATTCTCACAATCTCTGTATAAAATTTGAAATTAATAGCTTAACAACTAAGCCAGATACGGAAATTAAAGTAAATGCGTGTTTTTAAAAAAAAATTTACAAAAATCTCAAATATCTCGGAAACTGTTAATCTTAGACCTGTGGTATGTTAATAATTTTTTGTTCGAAATTTGATGCTGAATCCAAAAATAAAAAGAAAAATGGTAAATGTCATTTGAAATAACAAAGTTGATGTCTACTTCCGGTATAACCGGAAGTAACCGGAAGTTGAAAATATTTTCATTGAATAGGTCGTACTGATAAACCCCCGTAACCCAATTTTCAAATTTCAAATATCTGTAGTTCTCTATATATGGCTAATGAGCCACCTTCGTGACACACCCTGTATATCTACTAGCTACGCACTTTCAGTAGACGGTCATCTAATACCATTTTGTAGATTTTTTTCACCATTTTTGGCGTGATAAACTCATGTGGTCTTATGAAAAAAAAAATTGGTACTTAAACACAAATAAAAATATAAAAAAAAATGGAAAGATTAATTACGCTCAACTCCGCCTGAAATTATTGATGCCATAAATAAAGGGTTGATGACACTGTTTTCAGTGTTCTTCCTATTCTGCCTTCTAGTCACGACTCGTTCAACATCGATGTAATTCAAGCTAAATTTTTATGCAACAATAGATTTAGATTTAATGCCACACAATACAACTAACTTGAAAAAATTTCTATGAAGTAATGTTCTGAATTATTTAATAGTAACAAAACTTTTTTGAAATCTGTTTTTGAACCAGCCCACAACTATTAAGTAAGAAGAAAAGATTTATCTTCGGGGCGTACTAGCCGTTACGAATTTGCTTCTAAAACTGGGGTACATATTTTCGTCAAATTAGTTAACTACAGAGAAAATTGCTAGAATTTCAATTTTGCGATATGAATCGATTCTGAGATATGGTATAATTTTTTATGGAAGCAGTAACGTTTTATGGTGTATTCATACAGGAATATCTATTATATTTCTTTAAAAATAAAGACAAGGCAGGGCCCTGGGGTAACAAAAAAATGCTAAGAATTGATAACTTTGATAGGCTTTGTCTCATCGTAGTTCGCAGCCTATTTTTTACAAAATTTCTATTGTGGAGGCCCCTTTCTTGTAGAGGCCACGGGGCTGCAGCCCCGTTTGCCCTTCCTTAGATCCGGCCCTGAGTACAAGAAATAACTTCTACAATTATCCCCAGCACAAACTAGCAGCCACAGAATAAAACGCGATGTATAATTGCTTGAAATTTTATAATAAACTACCAGCTGAATTAAGAACTATTGATAGATTGTCACTGTTCAAGAAAAACATTTTCAAACTGCTTGTGGAAATTGAACCCTATTCACTAAATGATTATTGTACCTGACCATTGTTTCAATAAATATGCTTTATGTATTCTGTGATATATATTATATATATATAACCTGGGCCTCAGGTTGCACATGAATATTTTTTTTAATTTGTAGCTATTCATGGGTACATTGAACTCTGAAAATCTCAACTCCGTGAAATGTGTGGAAGGGTGGGAAAATGGCCCAAGAGTTCTGGAAAATCTGTTTTTCGCCGATATCTCCCAAAATATGACTCTCAGAGAATTATTGTTCAGACAAGAAATAAAGAGCAGTCTATTACCTACAAAATTGGTCCTGATCATTTTTTTCGCTACGCGAATATTTTGTGCGAAAACGGAGATTGAAAAATTCATAATTGTAAGAGAATGTAAAAAAAAGAAGAAAAATACCGTAGACAAGGGGACAATCTAAGCTTTCCAATGATGTGGGTTGAAACCCGATAGGGTGCTTGATTATCTATCAATTCCCGATTAGCGTCGTTTTCTGGTGTCCTAGGAGACCATAATTACTTGTTATCAAAGCTGTCATACATTTTTTCATCTAGAAACTTTTGCAATTCAAAATTGTGCGTTTGAAATAAAATTTTGTTAGTATTATTATGGTTTAATGCATTAAAAAGTTTTTATCTCCTCTCCTGATAGAGAATCGAGTATTCAGGTCATTTTATCAGGGATTATAAAAGGATCGCACCTTGTTTTAATTCAACAATCCTTGAATGCATCCTTTATCCACCGTTTAGAACAAGAAGTGTCGTGATTCGAGTCCATAACGTCGTCGCATCGCTTCAACACTAGCACAATATTATCGAATATGGTGAAAGCGAAATTTATAACTGACGGGGATGGGCTTTGTCAGACACCGCCTCGTATGTTGTTTAGATAATTATTGTACGCGCAATTAATTATAATAAATGATTTACTTGATTTTTACCATTTATTTATGCTATTTTTACAAAGCCGAACGCCGTAGGGGCATACTTGGTCAGGGTCGAGCGCCGACAATGCAGTACAATTTTTTTTCAGGGTGAAATTTTGGAATAACTAAAAAGGAGAAATAGCTATAAAAAGTTTTAAGCTATTTTAATTATTAAAAACTGTCGGGCGACCTACTGAAAAGGCCAAACGGCAGAAACCGATCCTCAAATAAGTTCCAAACTCGATATTTCTTCAATAATTGATATATTTTGTGTTTTAATGCAGCAAGGACAACGAAAACGACTTAAGAGCAAACCGAACCCCTTAAAAAATTTTAATTACCTTTTAAGCCTTTAGTTTTAGTTTGATATTTGTGAAATTTTCAGGAAATACTAATAATTACAAAACTTAGGGTGGAGAAACCTTGATTTTTTTGTAAACCTTCGAAAAGTATTTATTTTGTTAATTTTAAATTGAAAATCACAAAAAGAAATTTCCGCGCCATTCTGTATTAAATCTATGAAACTTTGCTCCTATTTGTTTTAATAAATATCAAGTAGTTTTTAAATAAAATGGTTTCCCATTTTTTTCTTAAATATCTTTGTAAAGTGCTGCCACCTCGTTACATACATTTAAAGCTGTCGAGAAATATTCCATCGCCAAGTGTTCCCAGTGGCGCGCATATAAATATAATTTTATATTAGAAAATCCTCATAAAATTTTTGATGAGTTTAATGTTTAGTGGCGTGAAAGGGTTTGTCTAAGTATTTTTAATATAATTAACATTTCATACAAGGTCAGATCAAATGTTTAATTAATGGAATGGAACACAATCAAATATGGTTCGATGTCATTCTTGATATTTACGCATGAGTTTATCCCGTGGGTTATCGCGTATTGTTAATCCTCTAGGAAATCTCGGATCGACCAACTCCGGAAGTAAGCAATTAAAAAAAATATTTCCAATTTTTCTATCATCTGGTGAGCCCAAAAACTTCTATCTCGTGGAATCTAAAAAATTTAACATCTGTTAAATAATTTTGACTTTAGGTATTTAAATCGTTTAGTATATTTTACCGGGTGACAATGAGACTAGGGCCATGCCTATATTTCCTTAACTTTTTAACCGATTTGAATAAAATTTGGTACGTAGATATGAGACACCATTTTGGATTAATAGACGTATAAAAACAAAATGGCCGACTTCCGGTTTCGCCAGAAATGTCACCAACTTTGATTTTTTAAATAGAACACAATATATATTTGATATTTTTTGGATTCTATGGCTCAAATTACATACGACAGTGTTGCCAATTTTTTTATGTTTCAATAAAAATTTTTTTTTCCAGAAATGATTATGTTTAGGTTTTAACAAAAAGAAAATGGTACATAATGTATATCGTTGAATTGGTAAGTAAATTCTTTATCGAATGCAAGATGGCCCTCGGTAGGTACCATTTGAAAAAAACGATTTATTCGTTAAAAATTAATTCAGAATATTTAAATGCCTGCTGTAGGATTTGTCATTGGTCTTATCGATGAAATGACGATTACTATGAATTACTTATGTGAATTAGACTAGATTTTGACCTGATCAAGGCCTCCTGTGCTAAAAAAAATCTGATTGAGCCATAGAATCCAAAAAATATCGAATATATAGGGTGTTCCATTTAAAAAATTTTTCGAAACCAGAAGTTATGTTAGGAAGTCCAAATAATTATTAATAATACACATATATTCATAACTAAAAAATCTCAGTCGAGTTAGTAGTAACAAAAATTATACATTACCTTTTCTATCAGAAGACCTTTGGAACTCCATATTACGAAATAACAAAATTCTTTATCCGCCACGTAATATATATGTTTTTTGTTTAATTTTAATTTCTCATTCTCAATGGTAGCCCATTTAATTTTATTTGTTCTTATGGTTTGTTAAATACAGTTAATACAGTTAAAGGCTGAACATTTTCTTTTAATCTACGATTTTGGTAATACCTAAAATTAAAATTAGGAATCATGTAATCAAAACGTCAAGTAATAATTGATTTTTCAATAATTTTTATTATAAGGAGTGATCCACAAAAATTATTTCCAAAGTCAACTTTAAATGCATGTCGATCTTTCAAATCTTTTTCAATTTAAATGTTACTTTACATTTTCATTATAAGTCGGCGACTTTTTCTTTTTGCAGACATAGTCAAATGTTTGTCCGTATGCATTTTTCTGCCCATAGTGAAAAGGTCTTATAGTCAAAGCAATTGGTTTTTTATTCTAAAAATTCTAAAAAAGAAAATATATATATTGATTAAAGTTCATCAAATTAAAACTCAATGTAATTATGCCACTTTTATACAGGGTGTTTCATTGGGAAAGGCCAATATTTTAACAATGGATAGGAGTCACTGAAGTGTTTTGTTCATTTTGGTCATTTCTTCATTGCCTCCTGTAAGAAAACTTAACTATTTATGAGTAGTAAAATCATATGTGCAATAATAACAAGTATATCGTTAAATTCAATTTTTGGTCTTCTTTTTAGATATGGTAAAATATTTTTGAAAATTTAACATACAGGGTGTTGTTTATGAGCGTAACGAATTTGTCAACTTTTGGTGAAGCCGGGCCTGGATTTTCAATATTAATAATATTTCAATTAATTTGTTAAGATACAGAGAGTAGTTATACCAAATATTAAAATATTATAAAATTATACAGAGTGCTTAAAAGCACAGGAGGCAATGAAGAAATGACCAAAATGAACAAATAAACACTCTGTATCTCAGCTATATAAGGGACTGTAGACTCATAAAATATGGGTTATTTGGACTCACCTCAATGACTCTTATCCACTGTTAAAAATATGGCCCTTTCCCTGTATATTTATACTTTTTGTAAAATACTCTTCTTTCTGATGGGTATTAAAACCACTTATTTTATCAAAAAAAGTTTTTAATTTTAACGTTTCGACGCTACACAATCGACACAACGCACCCTTGAAAATAAAATGGTTCCTTAGTCAAATAAAATTACTATTATAGAAAAGTAAGAAAATATATAAAAATATTACTTACCAGACTCAATCTACAAAATATATTGATAAACACAACAAATATAAAACAAGAAAATATATTATTAACTCAACTTCACCTTACACTATTTTTTGGAATAAATAAAATATTTGTTCGAAAAGAGAATTTATGGGTTTCGCCCCTGCAAGTAGGGGAAACAAGGGCTATTTTTATTATACTACTTTTAGTGTATACAGTATATATACATTAATGCGTCATTGTCGTAAATAGGAGCGTTTCCAAAATATCCCCGATTTACCCTAAACAAATTTCAATATGTCCATTTTTTTATAATCCTACACCAGGTTTCCAGTAATATACTTTTATGATAATCTGTAATTATTATTACTTTAATCCCCAGCCAGCTGAAATTCACATTATGGTTATAATATTCAGTGTAAATATTACTAGAATTTTACTCTTCATACCTATAAAAAAGATATTTAAATCTATTTACGTTCGATTTTATAACACCGTACTTGAAATAATGCAATAAGTATGCACATTTTTCAAAATACTCATAAACTAATTCATCTAACACTTTTATGGCACACCAGCCTATGTTTTGAGGTTGGATATTGGATTTTTAAATTAACATAATTTATTTAATTTGTTGAAAAAAAAATGAAGTGACTATAAATTACAATTGCGACCAATCAAAATTTTAATCGATTTCGAAACATCTATTCATAACGCATGTATTCTGGTTTGACCTGTGTCAAAGTTGGTTTGAGATTCTTATTCTTTATTGTAGATACTATAATACATTATTTTATCATAAACTGTTAAAAGCGCGCCTATGTGTAGCGAGAACAGTTGCAATACAAAAGACATACGTAAGTTTGATTTTCTTAGTTATCCTATCTGTAATTTCAATAACGTACGTCTTAGTACTATTCATACTGTATTCTAGCTTTTAGGCTGCCAGCGCGGAGCGGGAGGCAGAGGGCATGGCAAATAGAGGCGACGTTTGCTTCTCACAAGAAGTTCGGATGCCACTTAAATAAAGTGAATATTTATTTTTGAAGAACGAGGATATCTCAAGAAGTATTTTTGAAACAAATATCAAATTTTATGTAAGAATTTAAGAAATTCTCAATTTAAATTTCTTAAAATCTTAATACAAACATGCAAATGTATGTAGTTGTATAATATTATTAACTGACTTTTCTGTGGTGGACTCTGAAGGTATTCTTTAATTTCTACACCAACCTCGTACCCACGTGGGTAAAACACGTCACATAGATAATTTGTAAAATCACCTGTTTTTCTTGTCACTTCTTGTCCAATACGATTAATTAAATTAAACAAAAACACATGTAAAAATTGATTTGATTTTTAGAAGAACAATCAAAAAGATAAATATTTAATCTTATCTATTCAAACATCCGTTTTATACTTATACCGTTAGTATCAAAGTTCTATTAAACAAATATACCTCCAGCAAAATCACTTATCTTTGAGATCTAACCCTGAATTTTTTACACGAGTATTTAAAAATAAATATCACAAAGATTCGCAGATATAAACATGCAAAATTGTCTATAAATGCGAATCAAACAAAATCGCGATAATTCTCTTAGAGCTTTGATTTATTTTTTTTACAAATTTTACAAATTTTGGTCGAAATGAATAAATAATTGATTGTCTATTGTTGCGTTCCTCTTTGTAGTCCAGTTGTCAGAGAGTTTGACATCGCACAAAATGTGATATCGATGAAACTTGGCAGTTAAGTACTTGAATGGGTGTAGAAAACGAAAAAAAAAATCTTTGCTGCTCTAAAGTGTATGCTAACTTCACAATTTCGAAAATAAATTTGGTTTTTCATTATATCTCGAAAAAAAAACGAAAATTTCGAAAAACAAATAGCACCACGTGAAAGAGCTGAAAATTTTACTAAAAACTATACCGTAAGTTATTTTACGTTCGGAAAAACTAAAGTATCTTTGCCTAAAATATACTCAAAGAAAAAAAAAGAAAGCATTTTAAAGAGGAGACTCTAAGCTTTCTCAGGAAGCCATTAGTTTTTATTTTTTTTGTTTTCTCATAGAAAATTTGACCGGAAGTTATAATTTCTAAAATTTTCACTGATTTTTATAAAACTGAAGATATCTATTAATAGAGGCATAACAAAAAAAAATCCTTGTACATTTATCATCATTATACTTTTACTTTTGATTTAAATATAATTAAAATGATGAACATTATCTCTGTTTAATAAAACTTATGTTTTAAAATGATCATTTTTTTACATTCGACGCAGTTTTTATTTTCAAGATAGTATCAGAAATTATTTTTTTTTTAGCTAAAGTTAAAAATAATTTAGAAATTGATTTATATAAATAAATAAAAAAAATGATAATTTTAAAACATAGGTTTTATTAAACAGTGATAATTTTCATCATTTCAATTATATTTAAATCAGAAGTAAAAGTATAATGGTGATAGGGGCGTTTTGGAATGTGCACTTTATTTATTGTGAAAATCGTAACGCAAAATTGTTTCCTTTTGCAGGACGTAGAAGAAAGAAAAAATTTAAAATCTAGTAAACTGATGTACCGACAACTGTCATTTAAAAAAAATACATAAACCTTTATCTCAGTATAACTTGCATTGGGGTTTGCAAAAATGTCGCTCTGTTCTTTGTATCCCTTTATCTTTGTTGACTACCTGATCTGTTTCCTTATTTTACTCCTATTTCTAACATCTCCATAAATGTTCTCGTAAAAGTTTTTTAATAATTTTACTCGGTAGTTATCACTGTCTTAAACAATGATTTTTGTGGGGTCCTGAATAAGGATCCAACCAGTTCGCCACTGGTTTAAGACATGCTTATGGTTTATGATATCCGGGTGTTATAAAACAATTTACAAACGTTGATGATAGAAGCTCATCAACAAATTAACTTCTAATCATTGTCACTTTCTACAATAATTAAAAGGTAAATTTAGGTGCCGCTGTTTCTTCGAGAATGCAGTTAAATGCACGTAATTAATGATCGGGTCCATATAGATGTTTCTAATTGAATACCTCAATTTGGAAATATTTCAAATCAATTAAATAAAAAAATGTTGGTATAGCGCAATAATAAAGAGAAGATTAATGCGAGATTACATGAGATTTTTAAGAAACGCTATTATGGAGAAACGCTTCAAGGATTTTATTTCGATAGACACCAATTGTTGTAATCAATTAACTATTAAACAAATTATTTTTCTACATCAAGGATTCGGAGGACCCGTTGGGACTACATAGAAAAGAGTTCCTAGACAAAAATACTACTTAACTCGTAAGAAAAAGTAAAAATACAGCTGTATTACCCAATTTCTTTTTTGCTTCCATTAATTTGTTTCTAGAAAGCAATGCTATTAGATTCTTGAGGTTTTATAAAAAAAATCACTAAAACTAAATAAATTTCTTTTTAACATTATAAATAAATACGATATCAACCAACTAATAATTATTTAAACTTAAATACAGTAGCAAGTTAATTGCACCTGTAGGTGATCGTTTATCAAACAGGAGAGATTTATATCAATTTACACAAATCAAAAATCTCTTGCACCTGCTATATAGTTACGGGTATATGAGATAGGAGTTTATGCCGTTATCGAGAGGTGTGGTACCTTACTCGAGTACCTACTAAATACCATAATAGCGTAAATTAAAATATTCGAGAAGACTTAAAGTCATTAATCATCAATTAGAATTAATTAATGATTTATTATTCAATTTATTTTGAATGTTGTTCAGGGTAATAATAATATTTTTCGTACTTTCGGGACTACATTATGACAGGGAGTGAAGTGTCACTTTTTGTCCCTCCGGGATTAAATATTGATGAAAATCTCGCAAGGATTAAATTACAAACAAATGTATATTTTATGGTATCTGGTTCCTTAATTTTTGTAGTCTAGTCAATCAGGAGTGGTCCTAGGTTTGGAAGGATATTTGTATATGATGATTTTGTCTTTTGTATGTAGACTTTTGGCTTATTAATCTCACACCATTTTTTAGTGAATGCGTTTCTTCTTGTGCAATTTATCTTCAGGGTATTTCAGTCATTTCGAGTATAGAGAATGTAGCAGTGTCATCAGCAAATACAATGACAGAATCACTTGTGTTTAACTTTAATAGTGTTGATACTGTTGAATGTACTTGCGAACTAAGCAGACGGATTCAAAGATAAATAGGGATTCTTTAATAAGCGAAGTTAACATGTTAATTACTACATCAAGTATATTTGAAAATATTTTAGTGGACAAGCCATCATTTCCACAGGAAGATTTATTTTGAATGCTGTTTATGGTTTTCACTAGTTCGTGCTTATCTACTGGTCCTAGGAAGAAACTATTAGTGATCCTTTTAATAGGTAGGAGGAAGGAGAGAGCATCCTGACCCGGAGCTATGTTGGAGCTGATATTCTTACTTACATTAACAAAATAATTGTTTAGTTCATCAGGACTAGGATTAACAGTGTTTGAAGAACGGGTTTTATTTCTTAAGTCATTTATAATAGGCCAGGTTTCTTTGGAAAAGTTTTTAGCTCTTGAGATGCGATTTTTATAATAGTTTTTCTTAGTATATTTGATAATTTTCCGATACAGTATTCTTATTCCCTTAGTTGTCCAAGGTTTATGACGTTTAGTTTGAATGGGGCGAAGGGGAAATGCTGCGTTGAAACACTTAATTATTTTATTTAGGAAGTCCAAGAATTTAGAGTCAATATCTTCAGAAAGACCATTCCAATTAGTTAAAAGTTAAAAAATTTTTCAGCTGCGAGAAAATTCTACCCAACTGAGTGACTTTTTTGGAGCTGTGCGTGGTATCACAAATTTGGCAAAAACTGCTTCATGGTCCGAAAGACCTGAGCTTGGTTGGTGTTCAACATCAGCGGGTTTAAAATCGGAGACTACGTAATCTATAATTGTAGATGATGTTTTGGTGATTCTAGTTGGCGAATAGTGAAACTGAATGATTCAAAAATATTTGTCAGAGACTTTTGAATAGCACATACATTAGCAAAGTCAAGTAAATTAAGAAGATTCTCGAGAAAAAGGTGGTCATAAGATTTCTACGAATTTTTAATTGATATATTTTAATGTCAATGTTACCCTGATAAAGAACAACATCGACACTTTTAATTCTATTGCCATTTATCAAATACAATGAAACTTTCAGGGTAGACTAATTCCTACCTAAATCGACAGAAAATATAGGTCTCATGTCTGTGAAAATTCGATCTTCCGAGATATTTACAAGAAAAGTTAAGCTTTTAGTTTTATTTCCTAGCAACGGCAACTTGTTTCTATAGTAATATACTATAAAGGAGAGAGGATATAACGTCTCATTCCATAGGCGTACTTTGCAAAATAAGTTTCTATAATATAAATAAGGTCACAGCATATAAAATATATATACCCGCTTCGTAGATTAAATTTTGAAGTTATTTATAAAAAATAAAAATAAACTTTATGCATCTGACACTTTAACATTGAACGAATTAAATTTAACCAATAAATAACAAGGAGGATTATATGTTGGGATTAAACTTTTTTTAATCTCTTGGCATTAAAAGTAACGCTTCAGTACTTACCTAAACTCAAAGATTAAAAAAAAAGTTAGTTCAAGAACTATCTTTAAAAGTCACTGTCTTCACTAAAACTACTGGTATCACTATAATTGTCTTTTCTGAGGTTTATTATTATCGGTTCTATTAAATTATCCATTGATATATCCACTTTCCTAAATGAATTTTAGACATTTTTAACATGACCAATGCATTTTCCCCAATGTTCTCTATTTACATCTGAAACTGCCTTCAAAAACAAATTTCGCACATCAGGAAATTTAAATGTTTTGTTTTGAGAAACATAACCTTTTAATAATTGTGACCAGATCAGTTCAATGAAATTTAACTCTGAGTGGTTCGGAGGCAATCTGAGAATTTTAATTCCTTTTTCTCTGGCCATCTCATCTATAATATATTTTTTGAATTTGTTTTTATGTTGCCTTGTTATTACTTATAATTCTGCCTTCAATGATAATATTTTTAGAATGAAGCCATTTTGAAATATATATTAATACAAAATTCTGAATCAATTAAAATACATACGATACGGCTATGAATAAATAAAGTCTGACTTATCTGTCAAAAGAACAGGTTTATCTAAACAAAAACTATATTAGGCCGATCAGATGTATTAAAATTTAAATTTTAACTACAAATAAGCATTGAAGGATGAGGGAAAAATAAAATTTCTACCTCTTGAATCTGTACTACGTTCTGCAAATTAAATACTGCACTCCTTTCTTCTGTATAGTATAGTAGTAAAAAGGTTTGACTTTATTTAATTTCTGGCGTTTTAATATGAAAGAATTCAATTTTAAATTTGCCGCTTTATATAAAAAAGGAAAGGTTCATTTGACGGACATAAATAATTTGCTTGTCAAATGACAGCCATCTCATAAATTCAAAGTTGAAAATACAACGTTGCCAATTCAATTTCAGAAATCATGGGTTTAGGTAAATATTTATAGGAACGTTGAGTAACACTGTTAAAATGGACACTTGTCAAAATGTGACACCTGTAAAAACGTGACAACTGTTAAAATGTAATACATGTGAGAATGTAACAACTGTCAAAATGAACAAATCTCAAAATGAACAAATGTCAAAATATGACACCTGTCAGAATGTAACAAATGTCAAAATTTCACACGTATGGTACTTTTCTTTATTTATTACAAAGATCTAACCTAACCTAAAGCTAATCTTTTTTTTTTTTTGGCGGGTGGAAATGCTTTATGCACATCGGGTAAAGGTTCTTCCCTTCCCCGATAGTGTGAGACTACCCCTTACGGCTACTATTTTATTATGCGGACAGTTTTAATATTTAAGTTTTCATTATCATAGAGAGAGAGAGAGAGAAAAAGAATGAATGCTTGTACACGTGTACTATTAACATAGATTTCAATTTTTTATTTTACAAGAAACTTTAAAGAGACATTTAAAATTCTCAGCAGTTGATAAACGTCAACAACAGCTGCAGCCAATTGAAAATTAACACTGACAGCTTTTTTAATTTTCCCGCCTACTTTCAAGCCAATCGCCAATCAACTTTTTATTTATCTCCCTATCAGTAGTTCAAGTAGATGTCGCCCACCCCGTAATTTTCGCGAATTACTTAAATTATATACTCATTGGGCTGCTTAAAAATGTAGATTTGAATATTAAGAGCGAAGCTCGGTGACCAGATATTATATTTTTAACCTTTGATGGGAATAAACAATGAAAATAAGATTATTTGATCAATTAAGTCTACCACGCAATTCGATTTAATAAAATATCTACGTAATGTATTATCAAATCAACACCTAATCATTATTACTATAATCTTCTATTGTATTTTAATTAATTGTATTTTTATATTTTTAAATCGTTTTGGTTAAATTTCGGCGTTTTACAATTTTTTAATAAATATTCAGCTCAATATAGTTGAACGACGGTGGAATTTTTTGTAACCATAAAAGCTTTGATTTTATTATAAAAGTGAAGAGATGGCGTTGCACTCACCTCCTCTTCCTCGACTTAACCGTTTGTACTAAGAGTTGGTGGGTTCAAAGCGATCTTCAGAATTTCTTTAGAGAACTTCGAGCTAGCCTGCTTCTTACTGAAGTGGAACAATAATTCCGAAACCGGTCTAAGAATGGCAAGCTCCTTTAATAATAAAATCAAAGTTTTTGGTTTAAAGCCCCGACTTGGTCGGGCGCCAAACCACGTCTGGACTTTCGTAATTCAATACCTGGGGGGGCATATAGACCAAGGAGTAGTTGTTGAAGTCCAGACGCTGGTGCAATGTAGGACATTTAATGTCTTTGTTCTTGGGAACAAGTGTGATTTATTTCACAACCTTAGGTAGTTTCAATATAGTTGCAAGAATACACCTATTTGAAAGGAGGTCATCTTACACACCTGTCGGACTATCAGGAAATTTTTCGACAGTTCCAAAATGCGGACCGAAAAGGGTAGACTACCTGCCACTAGAAATGGTCTTATAATATTATAAGAAAGTGGTGAAGTTTTTGGGACCTGTAAAATTAACTGTATTACAACAGCGGTGGATTGGAAGAGGAAGTCTGTTTCCATGGCCTGCGCGATCACCAGACTTAACTTGTCTTGATTTTCAGACAACCTCCGACGAGAGAGATATGAAAAACCAAATTCGTAATGCATAATCCTTTTTAGGGCCACAACTTACATAATAAAAGGAATTAACTAGTTGAAAAAATAAAAATTTAAGGGATTTCCGTATAAAATTTTCTTTGGCCTAAATTTTAGGTTAGGAACAAAATATCGAGATGCGGTTTTCGCGAGCTTGTTTAGGCATCATTTAGCTACGTTTTCATGAAAAAGAAATCATACCAATGTATTTCATTTTTTTGAGAAAATTAACCATTTCTGTCGAAATGTCGAAAAACGCCATCTAGCGGCGACATGTGAAACTAACAAAACTTCAAATATTATAACATTTGTAGCCCCAGAATAGCTCTTTTCAACTAGCCCAAGTTTGTTAAAATCGGCTCAGCCGTTTCGAATATACAGGGTGTTTTTTACTGAAACCTTTGAATACCCCCCACCACTTTATTTTTAGAGATACAGCAAAAATTGTCAAACAGGTTTTTCTCTTGGCCGTTTTAGTAATAACTTTCCCAGATACAGTACCTCGCATTCTTATTTGGTCACCCTGTACTTCTATTAATTAAATAAAGCCTTTTATTTTCTAAAAAAGAAAAATTCGATCTCATACCAGAGGAGACAGCATAAAATTTAACCAGATTATTCGGCCAACCCTTATCCTTATTCTTGTTAGTAAACATCGCAATAACTAAAATAGTTCCCACCTTCGTGAAGTGCTTGTAACGATTTTTAATTAAAAACGTGACAGAGAAAGTGTTTGGTTGCATTTAGTTTAGCGCTATGAGCAACTACAGTCGAATCGTGAAAACTATCTGTCTGATGGGAGAGACCAACGCAGTTTATTGTGTTGTTATGTAATAGTGCAATACCCAACCAAGTTAAAAGTTCACCAACGATTTGCATTCAAATAAAAATGCCGATGCCGGTGCTAATGCCGGTCCCTTAACACGAATGGGAAGATTTCTTGACTCGTAAAAGAGGCATTTTTATGTTTAAACGATTATCGTTAATGTTAATGAATTGATTAAACTCGAAAATGAATCACATCAACCCGAAAAATATGAACGAAAGTAATGTTTATCATCCCTAGGGCTGCTAAGTCATAACGACACGATTTTGTAGTTTTTCACTACATACAAACATTTATTGGAGAACTTTTCGAATCTACTTATTGATAACTGTTATAAAAACAATTCTTATACCTACAAATTGAATTTTCTTCCTTACTGCTTTAAAGAACTGTCTAGAATGTTGAAGAGGCGACTCAATATCTTTACAAATGCTATTTTAACTCATCAAAGATGCTCCTTATCCAAAAATCCACTTAATAAAAAGGTCAGTCTACTTTTTGGCGTCTTCTGCATCCAGTAATAACTTTTTCGCATGTATTTTATCATCACGCAAAGAATATTGAAAAAATCTATATTCCATGTTTAATTAATTCATTTAAAATATTTACTATTCACGTAAATAGCCATAAAGTGTTTGTTGATCATATTTTTAGCAAGTAATTATTATATCCTTCTAGAGTTATAATTTATGTATTCCCTTTTAATACCGTAATTATAGTACTCGATACCCAGCAAGGTGCATCGCGTTCGTTTGCATATCAAGGTAAGAATATACGGTTTAATGTCTAAAATGGAAATAAAGCCAAACGATGGAAGTGAAAGGATTTATTTCTTTCTATTCGATTAAACTTATTGCCAAATATATGGCGTTAATGCTGGGAACTCGGCTCATAATCTAATTATTCATTCTAAAGGAATTCTTTAAGGAATCGTTAAACCAACATTCCTAATTTTAAGACTGCTTACATAAAATATAGTTTAAAATCCATTTGATCATCAAATCGTCGGGAATAAGATTTTTATTTCATAATTAATTTGTTTTTTTATGCTTCATAGGTAACAAAAAATATTTACAAGAGTAGTTCAGTATTGGAAAATTTTAATTGATAGTAAAATATCACAAAAGTCGATCAAGGACTATCTCGCCGAATCCAGGACGAAAGTTAAATATAATACGTCAAACGCGCGTAACATTTTGAGGTTCTATCGAAATAAATTTCGGAAAAATGCCCCTCTTCTTACGAATTCCGTCCCTTAATGTCTTGATTTTATTTACCCTAGGGTTAGTATAATGTTAAATAGCGGTCAGTTTAAACCTATTTATTCCCAGGATCTTTTCTATCACGACTATTTATGTGCTTGCACAATAATTGACATGCAAGCAAGTGGGAATTTTCAAACAAGGTGAGATTTCACATTTCAGCAATACGTCTGTTTTGTACACTGAACAAAGTAATGATTAAGTTTAGTATAAGCTCGGTTTACTTGAATAATGCCTTCATTCTATGACTTAAAATAATTTAGTTCGCTCGTTGTGCTTTGAGAGACGTGACCAATTTAAATAATCTTAAATGGTGAAATATTGGAAAATTGGCGGAAGAATATCTATTCTACCTGTCTAAGTATGACACACCTTATTTCAGGAGCGTACTTCAAGGTCTTATAAACAAAACGTTATGCAATTACTTTCCCTATAAGTTTCTTTTGGTTTTAAGGGTCCATTCTAATTTATAAATTTTATTGATGCGTATTACGAGGAAGTATGAATAAATTATCAGCCTCGTTTTGACAATATAGATAATAAAATTACAAAGAGGCGGATTATGTTACAAAATAGACGAATTTATAAAGGAAACCAGACGGAAATTTAAGTAGATGGAAGTGAGAAATGAAAGAATGATTGAATATGATAATAAAAAAATAAGTATCCCAAGTTTTGGGCGTATACTTATGCAACACCCTGTATAAATATCTGAAAACACCACAGATGAATTTCCAGGCGTACTCTTCAAAACAAAATGCTGGATGATTTTTGAAAAAACATGACGGTATTGGCTTAAAATTGAGTCTAGTAGAACTCTTCATTTTTGATTTCGTAATTGGATAAAACGAATAGAGTTAAATCTGGTGATCCTGACACCCACATAGATCGTGTTGTTTTTTTATAGAATTCAATATTTGTATGTATTTATGAATACGTATTACAGATTTTTAGGGCATGTAGAACTTCATATAAACATTTGGAGCTTTGGTCTCGAAGCTAGAGCTTTTTGAAGATGGTTCAATGTTTTTCAAATATCTTCAAAATGCCGCATTAACACCATCTAGTTAGCTATGTATGTATGTATGTGAGGGTCCCTTCAATTTTTTTTTAAATGATAAGGGTAAAACAACCTAAAATATAAGTGAAAAAAAAATGTGGTATTTTTTTGTACAGATATAATCGGAACCGATACAATAATAACACTAACACTTAATGAGATAAAATCTAGTTCAAAAAATAAAATCATCTAATGATATTATCTGTAAGGCATTTTTGAAATACTTGTAGACAATAATAACAATTCAAGTATACATACTTTTTCAAAATAAGAGTGACATTGAAATTGGTACATATTTTGCGATTTTCCATGGACATACTACAAATTAAAATCTACGACTGCATGAAAGGCATCATCTATTCAGAGAAAGAACGATACTCAAATAAATAAATACGCGTAGACTCAAAACTAAGAGATTACGGGTTGTGCGATGCCGAATGGCTCTATCAGGGATTGACTGTGAAAAAATGCCACACAACAAGACGGAAAACCATAATTTACGATATGTTTGAGCTTCACTCACGATGAACCAATTCTCTACCATTCTAATCACTGAAAATCTCCTAATAATACATCACAGTAAGGAGAAAGAGCAGCGTTGAGGCTTTATGTTTAAGATAATTGCAACAAGCAGGTCCTGATGTCCTTAATCGTTTTGAAGGATAATAGAGAACTACGACCAACATATAAACATATTGTATATATAGTTGAATGTAATTAAATTAATAATAAAAGAATTAACCTACCAGCGAGGAAAAAGAAGAAGAAATTTTGAATATACGAAACATTGGCATATATTCAACTACATTTAAGTGCAAAAAATATTGCTCAACGATTATCTTTAGAGAGTCACTACAAAAAATTCGAACACACGGTATTCTTTCATCACCTTTTCATCCGAGATCCGGGAGTAGTGTTTTGGATTGATTTGTAATTTTTTTTAGGTAGAAATAATTATATTTCATCAATAAGCAAATATTGTTCTACGTGCATAATAACAGTACATATTTATGAAATGATTTAAAATTTATTACTCTCATTCTTCTCATAGAATTAATTCTTACATAACCCGCTGATAGCGGATTTATAGTGACGAACAAATTTGAGTCTGAGATGATTTAATACGTGGGCGCGGTATCTATTTACCATCCAGTATAGTGCAAGCAATGACGAATTTCAATGACAAGTAGATGAATTTTTCTGAAAGGATTAAAGTCAAAAGTTGACAATAAAACATCAAGAGTTAAACTGGCGTATATAAAACTTGTACTGTTCTTTATAATCGTAGAAAAAATATTTTTTCTTTACTTCAACGCATATTACTTTAACTAAAAATAAGCTGATGTAAGTGGGCCTTAAATATAACATAAAACTTTTACTGTTATTTCCTAAACAAGTTCAGATATCGATTTGTATAAAAAATAGTGCCATTTTTGAGCTTGTCAAGTCAAAAATATCAAATAAGACATTTAATCAAGTGACACCTATTAAAGATATTTGAAGAGGCTCTTCGGCGTGCTCCTAGATGGCGCTTAAGCACAAAGTTATTTTCGAGTAAATCAATTTTACGATATCCAGCTGAATACATTCTGAAAGAGAGTCCATCTATCCAAATTGTATCAAAGGCCTCCTGCGTGCTCATTTTCTGTCTATTAGACCCGTCGCAAAAGAGTTTTTAGGAAAATTTCGCTGACAGTAGCAGAGTTCACAGTTTCAATAAATTGTCTGACATTTACCTCGATAATAGCTCTCAATTAGGCAATCTAACATCGATTTTCGTCTTTCTGCACGGTTTGATTAAGTGTTTTATATTTTCCATTGTGTAATTAAGTTTAAATAAAATAATTTGGGTAAATAAAATTCTTAAATGTTTTTGACTTTATCACCTAGTTTTTCGGAAATTATATATGGGATTCGGGACAATATATGGTTGTTTTTCAGTGTGCATTATAGCAATAAAATTAAAATTGGAGCCACACCAAAGGATATCTTTTAATGTTATTTCCATAAATTAAAATAATCGCAGCAACAACAATAACGAATAATTTAAAATTAACCAATCACCTAACCTAAAATATTCCAAGAATTCCAGTCTAAGGACCATTTTCTAGTAGATTTTTGCTGTTTCGTAATTCAGATCGAAAGTAGGTTTAGAAAAAAAAATTAAAGATGTAGATAATTTTTGTGAAGGTAGAACGAACTATAATAAAAGCGATTGAAGATAGGACTAGGTGGGTGGTTACGAGGTATTGTAGACTTATTGTCCTAACCAAATGGGAGTTACCCGTAACTGTCGCAAGCAATTCAACTCTATAGAAAGTGTTACATGTTAAAGGAAATGCATTTTTTTGTTTAATTCCATTTGAATAATATTTTTAATTTAGATGAATATCTAAAATGGTCCGTTGCGTGACAGGAATATTTATTAATATTTAGTTAAATTTTTATTTATATAGAACACATTCATGAAACGTTGTTTTGGGAATTACCAGAGAAACACAAGAATGCTCATAGAAATATGAAATGATAATATGAATAAGAAAAGTTCATTACTTTTGTCTGCGTCATTTCCCCCCAAAAATAATCTAAAAATGCCCCTTTAAAATTTACAAATTCCTTATAATTTTCTTCAACGACATTCCACCATACAGCTGCTCTTCCTTTTAATATTTTACCTCCTAATTTCTTCCAATTTCTCTCTTTACTTTTACTTACTCTTTCTTCTATTTCTTTAATGAATCTTACTGGGTCTATTTTTAAATCTCCATAATACCTTAATTCTACCTCAATTCCTTCTCTACCATATATGATTATCCGTCCTCCACTTGTATTTTCTTTTACATTCTGTTTCATTCTTTCTTCAGCCTGTTCTTGTCTTAGTTGTTTCATTTGCTCTTCCATTTTCTTAATCATTTCTGCTGATTTATTATATTCTTCTTCTTTGATTTCATCACTTATTTTGAATCCTTGTTCCATTTCTTCTTTGTTTTCTTGATTGTTTCACTGTTTCTTTCTATGTAACGATTCTCTAATTTTTCATTTATTCTCATTACTTCTATTCTATCTTCCTTGATCTCATTTGTCATATCATACATTCTTGTTTGTGTTTGTTCTGTCTCCTTTGTTACTATCTCTATTTTCTGATTGAATTCTTGTTTAAATATATCTTGTTGTTTTGTCATATCTTCTCTCATAATGTCTATTTTAATTTCTAATTGTTCAATACATTGTTTGATCTCTTCTTTGTCTTGTTTTTTGCCTGGGAGATGAAATACCTCAAAATATCCCAATATATTAAAGAATCTGAAATATAAAGAAAATGTATTTTTTAACTCCAATTCTGGACAGAGTATCAGCAAGAGTATTCGTATTTCCTGTGGCGTACTTTATTTGATTGATATATGAAAGAACGCAATTAATTTGTAAGGATTGCGAAATTTTTTTTCTAGAAATTTGATCACATTGTTATTGCGAAAAATATTTACGCGATATTAATCAATTTTTAAAATAATATTGATATTTAATCATTTAGAAATCAATCCACTTAAAAATTACTCGTGCTACATTATAACGTAGCAAAAACAATTATAATAGGAATTCCAAATATGCATGAATAAAATGAACTCCCGCAATTGTTTGTTTTTGGAAAATTTTACAGTTCTGAAAAAATCTTTAAAGTCGCGTTAAAATTTCTCTTTGTAAATTCTATTTACTTCGATTTTATTGAAAATTTGAGAACAAATTTTATATTTTCAGATTGAAATACATAAAAATGAATTTAAATAATCCAAAACAAAAAAGTTTTTCTTCGATGGTATATAATTTATACATAATTTTATAATTAAAAACTTATAATAATATAGGACTGTGCAGTATAAATAATTGTCTAATATTTTTGTTTATGCCCTCTCTTCAAGTAACTGTAGAATCGTGAAATTTTGCATACATGTATTAACTATAATGCAATTCACTCCCTTACGAGTGAACCCCAGAAGCACTGCAGCATAAGAAACACAGCATGTTGGGTTTTAGAGTAGTATACCAAATATTTTTAGGGTTTAGTTCATTATTGAAGTCGCTCTAAAAGATTTATTCTATTTTTACCATAATGTGGCACTTCAACAGATAATTCGGAAAAGACTATTCAGTTGTGAGCAGATTAATGTAATTTTTTTCAAGTATTGGATCGTGAAGAGCAGTAGAATGAACAATACAAATAACATTCTTCCTACTCTTCTTATCAGTAACTGCTTTTACATTGATGTAACCTTTATTCCGTTTTTCTTAGCCTACCTCCCTTATGACGTTCGATTGGTCTTGTAGTGGTTGCAGTCATATAGTCTGTCTTATTTGCCTTGTTTACTCCGTAAGCTACTTCTGGGTCAATTTTACAAGAATGTAATGTCCGAATGTACTCCAGAGATGTACCACTAGTATATTATTTTTGAATTTGCGGTAAATTTCGTTTTTGAACTTTTTTAATTATCTAATAACAATTACTTCATTCAATTAAGACATTAAAAATATCTGAAAAATGAGTCTTTCATAAATAACACAGTTTTTCTTTGTAAATTAAAATTAATTTCTATATTGGAAACATTCTTTAATTATAAACGCAGATAATACGCTTGAGATTATTTGTTGAATCTTTTGCACTTGATATGTTGGGAATTATTTCGCAGATTTAATCTTTTTTCAAGTACCTACACTATTGTTTTTCTAGAAATGCTTTGAGTGATTTATTTGGTATAAATTCACCTCAACCCGTTCAACTGACAACAGTTTGCAATGAGAGTTAGCACAACATTATTCATAGCCTTAGTGGCTACATTGGCATTACAGGTATGTGCTTTTAAGTAAATTGCTTTAAAAGTTTTATTTTAGTTACATGAAATAAAAAGGGTTATATATATAAAAAGTTATTTTCATAGAAATTAAAATATTATTAACTGCGTTTACTGAATTTTTTTAATTATTCTATTTCAAATTTGTTTTTTCAGCCAACAAGTTCTTTACCAAGAAATCATATTCAAAGGTATGGTCCACCACCTCCAGAACCAGAACCAGGTCCACACCCAGAACCAGGCCCACACCCAGAACCTGAACCAGGCCCACACCCAGAACCAGGCCCACACCCAGAACCAGAACCAGAACCACACCCAGAACCAGAGCCAGGTCCAGCACCTCAGCCTCTACCAACTCCCTTAGTTTTAAGGTATGGTCCACCACATCCAGAACCAGAACCAGGCCCACACCCAGAACCTGAACCAGGCCCACACCCAGAACCAGAACCAGGCCCACACCCAGAACCTGAACCAGGTCCACACCCAGAACCAGAACCAGGTCCACACCCAGAACCAGAACCAGAACCACGTCCAGAACCAGAACCAACTCGCAGAGTTTTAAGGTACGGTCCACCCCACCCAGAACCAGAACCAGGACCACACCCAGAACCAGAACCAGGCCCACACCCAGAACCTGAACCAGGTCCACACCCAGAACCAGAACCAGGTCCACACCCAGAACCAGAACCAGGTCCACACCCAGAACCAGAACCTGAACCACGCCCAGAACCTGAACCAACTCGCAGAGTTTTAAGGTACGGTCCACCCCACCCAGAACCAGAACCAGGCCCACATCCAGAACCAGAACCAGGCCCACACCCAGAACCAGAACCAGGCCCACACCCAGAACCTGAACCAGGTCCACACCCAGAACCAGAACCAGGTCCACACCCAGAACCAGGTCCACACCCAGAACCAGAACCTGAACCACGCCCAGAACCTGAACCAACTCGCAGAGTTTTAAGGTACGGTCCACCCCACCCAGAACCAGAACCAGGTCCACATCCAGAACCAGAACCAGGCCCACACCCAGAACCAGAACCAGGCCCACACCCAGAACCTGAACCAGGTCCACACCCAGAACCAGAACCAGGTCCACACCCAGAACCAGAACCAGAACCACGCCCAGAACCTGAACCAACTCGCAGAGTTTTAAGGTACGGTCCACCCCACCCAGAACCAGAACCAGGACCACATCCAGAACCAGAACCAGGCCCACATCCAGAACCAGAACCAGGCCCACACCCAGAACCAGGTCCACACCCAGAACCAGAACCAGGTCCACACCCAGAACCAGAACCTGAACCACGTCCAGAACCAGAACCAACTCGCAGAGTTTTAAGGTATGGTCCACCCCACCCAGAACCAGAACCAGGACCACATCCAGAACCAGAACCAGGCCCACATCCAGAACCAGAACCAGGCCCACACCCAGAACCTGAACCAGGTCCACACCCAGAACCAGAACCAGGTCCACACCCAGAACCAGAACCAGAACCACGTCCAGAACCAGAACCAACTCGCAGAGTTTTGAGGTACGGTCCACCCCACCCAGAACCAGAACCAGGACCACATCCAGAACCAGAACCAGGCCCACATCCAGAACCAGAACCAGGCCCACACCCAGAACCAGAACCAGGTCCACACCCAGAACCAGAACCAGGTCCACACCCAGAACCAGAACCTGAACCACGTCCAGAACCAGAACCAACTCGCAGAGTTTTAAGGTACGGTCCACCCCACCCAGAACCAGAACCAGGACCACATCCAGAACCAGAACCAGGCCCACACCCAGAACCAGAACCAGGCCCACACCCAGAACCTGAACCAGGTCCACACCCAGAACCAGGTCCACACCCAGAACCAGAACCTGAACCACGTCCAGAACCAGAACCAACTCGCAGAGTTTTAAGGTACGGTCCACCCCACCCAGAACCAGAACCAGGACCACATCCAGAACCAGAACCAGGCCCACACCCAGAACCAGAACCAGGCCCACACCCAGAACCTGAACCTGGTCCACACCCAGAACCAGAACCAGGTCCACATCCAGAACCAGGACCACCTCATTTCTTTTAAATGTCTGGTCTTTTAAATAAATAAAGAAAAATAAAATATAAAAATTTATAAAAGTGAATATAATATAATAAAACCATGTAACGTTTTTCAATGAATTGCAAAATTCAATTAAATACCAAAAAATTTCACGTCGCCATTTTTAAGCCAATCATCTATTTGGTTACCATGGAAACCCAAAATATTTCCTGGACGAAATTAATAAGTCGAAATTTTTATGTCAGAATAATGACACATATAATAGAATTGACATTTTGGTTAAATGAAACTAAGATTTTTTGTGCATATCAACATTAAACTACTAAATCTTTTATTGTTTTTTTTTAATTACTTTTAAATATTTTAGTTGTGATATTTTAGTTGTGATATTTTCTTACTGAATCCCCCACTTGCTTGAATTAATAACAGGAAATTTCGTGCACTCGAAAAAATTTCTGGTAATAATCCAACCAGTCAGTAGGGAGATTAAAAGTGAAAATTATAAATCTTTGAAAAAACAAAAGAAATGGACACTTCTATAGAAAAATAGGTAGTTCGTTTATTTTTCTGCTTAATTTTATCACATTAACCCGAAAATACTTCCTTGAGGGTAAAAGTTATTAAAAAAAATTTACGATTATGCAGAACTTGCAAACGAGAACTGCTTATCTTAAGAGTGTTCTATATCCATCAACTCTGTCAATTTCATACATAACCTCGAAATCCTCGCCCCTTACGTCTTCGCTGAAGCCGCCATCTAAAGAAATTGTTAGGCAGCATGAAATACATCTGTGTATTTGCGGTTGCATAGTTACCAATTCTCGGATAAGGACGACATCTAGACCGTCAGGTGGCAGCACCTCCCGGTACCCTCTAATATTTTGAAGCAATGTTCAATTTTAGAAAAAACTACTTACTTTTTTCAAAAATGGTAAATACAAAAGTTGTTCAGTGGCAAATGAAGAACGATAACTTATATACGTATATGACTTTTTTTGTATTTTTTTCATGTTATTTCTTTTATGTATACAGGGTGCGCCAATTATTTCCACTCGATCTCTAGCACCGAAACTAAAAGAGATATCAACAAGATTTTTTGTAGGGGTAGACAGTGTCACTCGGACTACAATTTTGAATGAAAATTAATTTGGTTTTTTTTAATTGAACACCCTGTATACGATTATGTCTTCTGATTCTACTTAATATTAGATTTACGGTAGTTTTTTGTATTTGTAAATCCGACGCGGCGTTGACAAGTTATTCCTATTTTAAGCAGATTTAATGAAAAAACAGCACTTCAGAAATATTAGCACAAAAACCACATTTTTTAAAAAATTCCTCAAAAAGGCTACTATGATGTAAATGAAACATGCACCTATCACAATAATCACACAACATCTTCACCTGTTGCACAGGATGTTTGGCGATGGCGTGCCAATAGTCTAGTTTTCAAATGGCAATAACTTAATTTTTTCAAATGGGACACCCTGTATATTTTTCTTCAGTTAGAAGCTCTTCCTAATACGCATTAAAAAAATATAGAGTTTTGCACTAACTAACTTTACTATTTACTTTAATAATTGACGTTAAGTGACAAATAACATATTTTACACAATTTTTAATAAGAAATCAAGTTACCTATGAAAATGACAGTAGGTATAATTTGTTATGGCATTAATTGTGAACATAAAATTTTGTATTGTATCACGTCTACTATATTTAATCGGTATTGTGTATAAAAAAAGGATTTTAATAAGAATTATAGTGTTCAAGAAAATATTGATATGATATGGATACTGGGTGAATGTCAAAAAAATGCGTTTCTTGCTAGTATCGTCAAAGATATCCAGAAAGACGTCATCCACAAAAGGATACTTTTGAGAATTTAAAGGATAGATTTGATAGAACAGGAACCGTCAAGTATGAAAAACATTCACGTGAAACTACAGCTGTTACTATTGTCAACGAATATAAGGTAATGATCAGTATAGTTGAAGACCCCAATATAAGAAGACAATTAAGCAATCTGTTAGATATTTCCAATACCACAATTAGACGCTTAATAAAAAAGAATAGAGTGGAATACTGTAGATGGTTAATAAACAAGATAAATACAGAGCGTAACTTTTTAAACAAAGTTTTATTCTCCGACGAAGCCACGTTTCATAAGAACGGTTGTGTAAATAGACACAACACCATTATTATTCGGACCACAATGAACATTTATTTAGAACCACATCACAGTATAATAATAGGTGATTATGTAATTCGTCCCTATTTCTTTGATGGGACTGTAAATGGAGCTTTATTTTTAGATTTTTTAGAACATGATTTTCGCAACTTATTGTAAAATGTGCCTCAAAATTATCGCAAGGGAATGTGGTTTCAATTAGATGGTGCAACACCACATTACCTATTAGATGTTCGCAATTGGTTAAATAGGGAATTTCAGGATCGTTGGATAGGAAGGGGAGGACCTATAAATTGGCCTACTAGATCGCCTTGCCTTATGGAAATAGCAAAATTGGCGATTCTTAGATAAAAAACTAGGAAACAGCTCCTGCCCACACAGGCCCCAACCTACAAAAAATCTTGTTGATATCTCTTTTAGTTTCGGTGCTAGAGATCGAGTGGAAATAATTGGCGCACCCTGTATATAAAAAAAGTGATCATTCGCCAATCTACGATAAATAATAATTATAAAAAAAACAGAAATATAGACGATCAGAATTTTATTGGTTAACACCAAACCCTCATACAAGTACAGGATAGTTTTGATTACACATGCTGTTAAAATTCAAGGATTTTATCTAGTTAACGTTATAATTGGTTTGAATCTTAAAACTTTTTACCGCAAAACCACTTGCAGGCATTACTGTATAAGGCAAAAGTCATAATTTAGTAGATTACATCTTGTCAATGTCTGTAGGTGCATATTATGCAAAACATCTTTGGTTTAGGCTGCACCTAACTTAATTGGAGAGTGTTTTGTTATTTTCCAATTCTTATAAATACTGAGTTAACTATTAGTTTAACGGATGATAAACGGATAAATGATTATACCATTTATATATGTTTTATTTGAGTAGAGACCGCCAGTGGTTTTTTCATACATAAGTCATTTATCCTTTTGATCTCAGCTTTTTTATTCACGCACTCTGTGAATATCATTTTTAATTACTCCAAACATTAATTACCAACATCTCGTTAAAGTGTTGTCAGGGGCGGAGGAACATATTCGCGAGTAGTCCCAGAAGTATATCTATCGAAAAAAACAAAAAAATTTGGTAAAAATATCTTTAAATCTATACATAGTTTTCTTTTAGATCGATATCCTGTTTGTACTGAGAAAAATAATTTGAGAGACATGGTTAGATATATTTTTTCTATATATTTGACATTACCAATCTTATACAAAATTCATTCTGCGTAAACTAAATTTTAATTTTTTTTATAGATTTTAGTTCCATTTATATCCTAAAAAACTCACTTTTTCCCCCAAAAATGGCCCAAATATTTTTTTCGGTAATTTTGACATTGCCAATCGTTTCTTATACAAAATTCATTCTGCGTAAACTAAATTTTAATTTTTTTTGTAGATTTTAGTTCCATTTATATCCTAAAAAATTCACCTTTTCCCCCAAAAATGGCCCAAACATTTTTTTTGGGTAATTTTGACATTACCAATCGTTTCTTTTAGTAAATTCATTCTGCCTAAACCAAATTGTAATTTTTTTGATTTTTTTTTTGGAGATTCTAGGTCCATTTATATCCTAAAAAACTCACTTGTTACCTCAAAAATGGCCCAAACATTTTTTTTCGGTAATTTTGACATTGCCAATCGTTTCTTAAACTAAATTTCATTTTACAATTATTTACATATTTTTTTGTAAAGAAAAAATTGGTATAATTCTTTTAGAAAAATATATTTAAAGCATGGTTGCTTTAAAGTGTTTAAATTAGATTTTCCCATATTACATTCCCATCCAGAAAATTGTGTTTTATATAATACACGATTTTGAGAATATAGATGATTCTCAATCATTTATGCAGATTGGACTACAAATCAAATTATTTCACACCGGTATTTGAACGCATATAAATATTGATAGGATTTTATAATAGTAAGCCAATCTAGGCACATTCTAAATAATCGCAGACCATGGTTATTCCTCATTTGCGCAATTTACAGGCGTCTGCTGGGTCACGATTTCATGATCGCATATTTTATACGGGGTGTCTGGTTATTCGAGGAAATTATATAAAAGGCCAGCTAGTTTCTAGCCAATATAACCCATCCATACATTTTTTGATATTTTGTCTCATAAATCTATTTCTTTCGTTTTTATTAAATATGTTTGATCTGTCTATAAAATTGTTATTTTCATCGCAATGTATCACCATGCCTGTTGATTTTGATGGGGTTGTTTTGACAACAAAAATTCTTAACTTGCATTGTGAGTCAAATTGTCACTTTCTTCTTCGTATCCCTTTAAGGGAAAATAAAGTGAGGAAACAATTTATTATTTTTGAAATTTATTGACATTTTGACTTTTTAACAATTTGTTTAATAAGTGGTTTTATTATGTATTAAGAAGATTATAAAATTATTATCTTTATTCAAACAAAATAAAAATCCGATTAAAAGTATATAGAAAATGATTTATTGATAGGCAACACAAAATGTACATAAATATACAAGTAAGGTACCAAATGGAAATGAGAAATGTGAAGGAGAAGTAGTGAGCAAGAATAAATGGTAGTGATCACTATCTACTAAAAATGGATAAGAAGAAAAAAGGTAATTGGAAAAATTAGAAGCCATATTTTAAAAGAAATAGAAATTGTATCAAGAATAAACGAACAAAAAGTTTATAGAACAAAGAACAAGAAGAGTAGAAGAAAAATATTCAGACAAAAATACAAAGAATAGAAGTTAACAGATCCAAAATTTGAAGACAAATTAACAAAATATTATGGAGAAAACTAAGAAATAAGAAAGATTATAACATGGAAAATGAAAAAGTAGGAAATATATTAACAGAAGAGGACAAATTAATGGAAATATGGAAGGAATATTGTATGGAACTAATCAAATCGACAGATAATACATCAGCAATATGAAGAAAATAGACGGAAAGGCATACGAAAGTAAAAATAAAGAAACAGAAATGATAATATTTAGGGGTAAGGAAGATATAAAGGAACTAACAAGTATAATGAATGAGATAGTCAAGAAAAAATAGATCAGATACCTACTAAAAGATTGGAAAGAAGGAATTATTCTTCCAATTTATAAAAAAGGGGATATTACAACAACTCTTTCAAATGTACCAGGTAAAATATTAGAAAGAAGACTTAGAAGGATATTAGAAACAAGAATAGAAGACAGAAGTGTTGTTTCATAAAGGGAAAAAGCACGCGAGACTCTTTCGTCATAAAATAAGGCCTACAAAAAGAGTTTGGTAAAGTTTAAAAAGAAGATATGTGGAGGATATTAGAGAATAGAAAAGCCGATAAAGAGACAATAGAGGTGTTGAAAGCTATGTACAGAAATAATACAAATATAGTAAGAACAACCCAAAGAATTTAGAACAGAGGTGGGACTAAAACAAGGGTGTCCGCTGTCAATTGCTATTTTCAGGCACTATAGATGAAGCAATAAAGCAGACAAAAAAGAAAATGAGAAACTTATCACTGGGATATTGGAATTAATATTTGCTAATGATATGGTATTATTAGCAGTAACAGGTGAACAATGGACAGAAAAAATTGGAGAGAAAAACTCAAGGAAAGTAATTAACTGGACTCCAAACATCCTTGCACTTAACGATAAAAAGGCATAATACCGAGAAGAAGAATAAGAACAAGAAGAAGAAGATGAAGAACGAGAAGAAGAAAAAGGAGAAGAAGATAATTGTCTTGTAACATTATTTTTTGGTCAAAATTTTAACCTGCACCTCAAATTGAGACTTGATTAATAAAACAATTGTTATATTACAATTTCCATTCCTTATGCTTTAGAAATTCTAAAACTGAACACCTTGTATAGCACTTCAAAAGATTCCGAACAGTCTTATGAAAACGTATGGATTGCTGGTTGTAGATTCAATTGCTTGTCTCCCACCGAGGTGTATTCGATATTTATTGAACACGTAGAATAATATAGTTTGCTATATCGTGATCAATTCGAACGGGGCGAGAAGTCATTGTTAAAAAGCTATTCAAAATATGTATACTTCTAGTTTCGAAAAATTACTGGAGAATTATTTCTAAATGCAGTTACATAAATAAGAAGAAGTAGAACGGTCAAGATATCAAAGGAAAAAGTTACTGGTGGCTTAGGGGTTAAATGTGTTTAATAGGGGATGATAGATGGAATAATTAATGGTAAAAGATAAAGCTTGGAGTTAGTAACTCTAAATTTGTCAAATTTTCAAATTGGCCCTCCAAAGTCGATGTAAAGATTCCGAAAATTTTCTTTCAAACATCTCGTAGTAATGAAAATTCCTGTAAATATGAAATTACAAAATATTTATCTGAAGGAAGGTCTGATATAGTTTTTTTCGCCAACCATGTCTGAAAATGAATCATAACAACCCTAAAAATCAGACCGAAAGTAATATTTCCGGCCCTTGGGCCGCAAAAATCAAAAAGAACACGATTTTCACTATCAACGCACCTTTGACTTTGACATTTCACATACATTTTCATTAAACGTCAGTGTAGAATGAAGAGAATTAAACTTTAAAATAAAAATACGTTCTGATTCTGAATAATTGTGATTATGTGAATTAGTGAAAATGAATAGTACCTAATTCAGGCAGTGATGAAGAATTTACGAATACTCCACCAGACTTGCAAGAAGAAGGTAGGTAGTAATGTTTCTCTAAATTTGTTACTTAACAAGACAACGCGCAATGGTACGATGAATTGTTTAACAACTGGAAATAATATATAATAAATAAATTGGTACATTTTTATTAATTAAGTTGCTCATTAAATTCTGTATTTATAAAATTTAAGATTTTTGTTATATTTTCCTATTTGTTTTTTTTTTTGGTAGACGAAAAACAGTTGTGTGTCACACATGCAGAAAACGCTTTAGCAGCCCTTAGCTTTTAGCTGCCCTCGCTTCGCTTCGCTCACTCATGCAGCTAATAGCCTCGGGCTTCTAAAGCTCATTTTCTGCCCTTGTGACACAATATACTATAGAAAATGTATTAAAATGGAGGAAGAGACATGAGACTGCATTTCCAATAGAGAGGTTTTTTTCTTTCTTTCTCTTCTGTTTACCAAACGAAGGAATAGACAAAATGATGAATCTGTTAGATGTTTAATGCCTTTAAATTCCTGGGTGGCTAATAGAATTTTAACGGACTTAATTTCAACATTAAATTATGAAGAAAAAAAAATGAAAATGAGCTAGAATTTATGAATGACTTAAAGGATTAATAAAGATTATTATTTGTATTACTAATTTTGAGATTTATTAAAACTTTTTCTCACGGTAAAAAATGTAGGTACGTCCTTAGAAGTAACTGGGAACGATAAGTTTATTAACTGTTCAGTTTGAGATCAGAAAATAAAATGTATAAAAGTAGGTAGGTTTAGACAATACGACATAGGTAAAACAAAATAAGTCGTTTAAAATATAAAATAAAGAAACCGAGTTTCAGTGGTTCGTGAGGAGAGCATTATCCGATACAATGGCTCTTCGTGTGTGGCGAAATCAAAATAACTTTTACTAGGAAACGCTCCCACTCGTTATCATTTACTGCTGTCGTTGTGTTGTTGCTACAACTTAATAGTATTTTCCTTTTATCGACTCAATTTCTACACCGCGCGATTTTTGATCAACATTCCTAAATCATTATTTGGACATGGAACAATCAATGGCGTAATCAAGCATCCAATTTACGCTCAAACATAACATTTTATTTCTTCAATTATACAATTAAATGTTTCAAACTCCTACATGCACAAACTATAATCAGTAGCGGTGTAAAACCTTAATGGTGTGTAATGAATATTTCGCTAATTTAAGATATGTCGATTTATTAGATCCGAATTTGTCCCCCCGGATACACCATATACAGAGATACTACTGGAGTAGGTACTTGACATCTAAACAGGGACGGATCCAGAATTGACTTTGAGTTTTAACACTTTTAATGCAGCTAGACGTAAAAGAAATACTTGCAAGCTGAAGAGCAAGTACGAAAACCTCATTTAAGTTGTAGGAAACTTGCCCATGAAAATTTTCTTCGAGAGGTACCCCAATACATTTATCTAGGATGTAGTATCTACTGAATGGCCAGCCTCCTCGTTTCGATAGAAACGTACAACAGATTTTTGATACAATTTTCCCCCAAGAGTAGAAATAGGCCTACCGGGTCGCCTGCAAGATCTCCGGAATTAAATCCATGTTATGGTCTATTTTTATGTATGAGAGAGTAATAAAACAGCATTTCTAATGCAAAACTTAGTACGGTCATTTTAAATATTTTTACGGAATAATCTAAATATTTCCTAAAATTGTCATAAATGTACCTGAGCTAATACAAGTTTTGGGTGTTTTATTGGTCTTTTATATCCATAAGCTGTACAGAACAATAGAAAAAGGTTTGGACAGGCCAAAAGCCCTGTGTATTAAAGATAACATAGCCGTGTCTTAAGATTATTTTCAATAAGTACCTATTTGCCAATTTTGTTTTATTTTAATTCCAAGAATTTGTTACAGTAATCGAATTATAAGTAGATAAATCCCTTACCAACAAATTTCACCGAAAATGCGATTGTAGGTTTTCCATTTAGTAAGGAGGTCCAGTTGTGTATTCTTGACAGCTTACTAAATGTCGTTTAGTTGCAACATGCAAGGTGCAGTGTGCAGTCTATTGTGAATTCTAGTGTGATCATGGAAAATTTGGAAGTACAGTTAATGAAAAAACATTAATATTTAATTGTTTTAAATCATTTACAGACAAACATTTATGTAAAAGTGTTGATGACACAGTGGAATTAGTTAGTAGTACGCTTGGTGTTGCGAAATCTACGATTTACAGAGTTGTTAAAGAAGAGAAATGTGGCGAGTTTCAAACAGCACGTAAAGCTCCAGGAAAACCAAAATTTCAAATAGAAAATCATTTGAAAGAAAGACTTCGAAGGAAAGTGCATGCGTTCTTCTTTAGAAAAGAATTTCCGACAGTAGACAAAGTTCTTGCCACGGTTCGAGATGATAAGGATTACCCTGAAATGAGTCGAAGCACACTATGGAAACTTTTAAAAGAAATAGGTTTTCTATGGAAAAAAGAAGCGATATTGTAGTATGGAGAAGAAATTACCTAAGGACTATAAAAGAAATGAGAAACCAAAGAAGAAATATATTTTATTTAGATGAAACATGGATCAACGAGGGACATACACCAAATAAATTTTGGCAAGATGAAACTGTTACAAGTCGAAGACAGGCTTTTTTAAATAATTTATCTACTGGTTTAAATCCACCATCAGTAAAGGGGCGCAGACTGATAATAGTACACATCGGTAGTTCAAACGGTTTTGTTAAAGGTGGTTTATTGACTTTTGAATCTACTCGTACCGGTGACTACCATGAGGACATGAATGCTGATGTCTTTAAAGAGTGGTTCGAACAAATGATAGATCTTCTTCCTCAGAACTGTATAATAGTAATGGATAATGTAAGTTATCACTCGAGACTTACAGAAAAAATGCCCACAACCAAGTGGTTAAAAAAAGATTTACAGAATTGGCTAAATGCAAAGAATATTAAGTTCCATCCCGGTTCTGTGAGAAGAGAACTGTATCATTTGTGTTCCCTTCATAAAGAGAAATTAAAAAAATATGAAATTGATGAAATTGCAAAAAATCGTGGGATGACGGTGGTTAGATCACCACCATATCATTGCGAAGTAAACCCGATTGAACTGATATGGGCACAGATAAAGGGAGAAGTTTCAAGAAAAAATAATTCTTTTAAAATGAGTGACGTTAAACAGTTGTTTTTGGAGGCTGTAAATAATGTGAAGCCTGAAAACTGGGAAAAGGCAGTAAATCATACGATTAAAGAAGAAGAGAAAATGTGGAAGTTGGACAATATTACTGATGAAATGATCGAGCCACTCATTGTAAATATTGGTTGCGACAGTTCATCTTCTGATTTGGATTTGTAGGTAAGAAGTAGTTTTTATATTAAAATTATTATTTATGAACGTAACGTTGTTTAAAAGTCAAAGTTTAAACCCTTATACCTACATAACCCGTTTGACACAATGTTCTTAACATACCTTGTGGAAAAATAAAATATTTTAAAAAAAATTGCACTTTTTTACCTTCAGCTGTTTAGAAGTGGGTTAATTATTTATTATATTTATACAAAGGTTATACAAAGGTTATTTCATACGAAAATACTCGAGGTATAACTTCACAAAATATTTTAACTGTCTACTAAAAGAAGTGGTGCGCCTATGGATTACGAACGCTTTATTATTTTAATACTCTCTCATACATAAAAATAGACTATAACAAAAACATAAATATGTCAGCCAATGAAATTCAACAAAATCATACACTAATTGTTTATGATTCTTTACAACGAAGATTATTATCTAGTGTTAACAATAATCCACAGCATTTTCAGTACAAATTTTATGTTTGTTTATTTTCGTCTGATTATAGTGGGAATATTTTTAATTTTGGCTATTAAAAGTTCACATTTATTTACAATAAAGTATGATGTCTTATGACTCTTATGTTTACACTAGTAATTTTGTCAATTTTGTTAACGTTTGGGCCATTTTTGAGAGAAAAGGTAAGTTTTTTAGGGTATAAATGGACCCAGAATCTACAAAAAAAATTCAAAAAAATTAAAATTTGGTTTACGCAGAATGAATTTTGTATAAGAAACGATTGGCAGTGTCAAAATTACCGAAAAAAAATATTTGGGCCATTTTTGAGGTACCAAGAGAGTTTTTTAGGATATAAATGGACCTAGAATCTTCAAAAAAAGTTAAAAAAAAATTAAAATTTGGTTTACGCAGAATAAATGTTAGACAAGAAACGATTGGCAATGTTAAAATTATCGAAAAAAATGTTTGGGCCATTTTTGAGAGAAAAAGTGAGTTTTTATGGTATAAATGGACCTAGAATCTACAAAAAAAATTAAAATTTGGTGTCCGTAGAATCAATTTTATATAAGAAACGATTGGCGATGTAAAAATTACCGAAAAAATCTTTGGGCCATTTTTGAGAGAAAAAGTGAGTTTTTTAGGGTATAAATGGACCTAGAATCTACAAAAAAAGTTCAAAAAAATTAAAATTTGGTTTACCAGAACTAATTTTATATAACAAACGACTGACAATGTCAAAATTACCGAAAAAAAATGTTTGGGCCATTTTAGAGAGAAAAAGTGAGTTTTTTATGGTATAAATGGACCTATAATCTACAAAAAAAAGTTCAAAAAAATTAAAATTTTCTAAAACTATAGTGCCTTTTGTTTTTTTAATATATACATTTATTTCAATTAGCTACTAAGCTTCACAGTAGTTTTTTCTTTTTTCGTTGTAGATTCTTACACAACTCTTGCAATAAAATCGTCTTCATAAGCAAATTTCTTTTTGCACGATTAATAAAAATGGTTTATTATTAAATTTTCCTGACTTTAATTGTGGAATAAAAGCTTATTTGGAAGGCGTGCAATATAATCTTACAGAATCAGAGAAATAACATATTAGTCAGTTGTTTTTATGAGACTATAAAATCAACGATTATCATATTGCAATATTACATCAGAGAATGTATTTCTTGAATAAATGCTAGTTCAGAGTTCAGACTTGGGTTTTCAGTTTCTAAGCAGGTCAACCATTTTTATATCTTTCTAACGGTAATTCTGTAATAGACCATATATCTGGGCAATGCTTGAAAATAACGAGTGTGTATTTAAAAGGGTAAAACTGATAATTATTTACATTGATATCATCATACATGTTTGCAGTATTCGAGGTTTTATGAAAAGATAAAATTTGATATATCAACCCCCTAAAAGTGAATAGTTCCAGTGAAAGTTGAAATTTTAATATTTGCCACAATTTACAAGTTGCTTCAAATATTTTTCTATTTTCTAATGTGCCTTTTGGTAATTTTTTTGTAAATTTTCAATTGGTCATGGAGAAAATTAGATATTCGAGGTTCTAAGCTTGTGAGAGAATCTATTATTCCTACCCGATGTCCATCTATCTTTGACGTCTATATGAGCTATTTTAATTTCCGAATTGCCTTTATTTGTAATAATAATAAATCTTTTAATATTCTACATAAAGTGATGTTATTTGATTAAAGAAACTCAATAGATCTAAACGGGTCTCATATTGATCTTCAATACTCGTATCAATACATTTGCGTTTCAAATTCAATCAGTTCACTGCTATTGCCACACTGTCTGCAAATATAAGTTTTTTTATTGCTTTCTAAGTTCCCATTAAAAATGTTTTTGTTTATTTTCAGTCTTTATTGCTTCATCTACTATATAAATGAAATAATTAGTAAGAGTTGGTTATACTAATAACTTACCCTAAAGATATGTATAATAAATCTCGTTTTCTTATAGAAGTACAAGTGAGATGCCTATCAGAAATTCCTCGATACCAATAATAGGTAGTTAATGAATAAATATTCCGTAGTAGCTGGAATGGTAAAGTAGGTAAATAATTAATGAAGCATAGAATTATATTAACAAGAAATGAATGTGTGATTTTAAAACGCATGTCCCTTAAGGCCGTTGTTACCTTCATAGAGAATAAAAATTTACGATATTAATAAACCACCTTTAACAAAACCGTTTGAACTACCGATGTGTACTATTATCAGTCTGCGCCCCTTTCCTGATGGTGGATTTAAACCAGTAGATAAATTATTTAAAAAAGCCTGTCTTCGACTTGTAACAGTTTCATCTTGTTAAAATTTATTTGATGTATGTCCCTCGTTGATCCATGTTTCATCTAAATAAAATATATTTCTTCTTTGGTTTCTCATTTCTTTTATAGTCCTTAGGTAATTTCTTCTCCATACTACAATATTGCTTCTTTCTATTAAAATAGACTTTCTGGAATGCTTTTTCCATAGGAAACCTATTTCTTTTAAAAGTTTCCATAGTGTGCTTCGACTCATTTCAGGGTAATCCTTATCATCTCGAACCGTGGCAAGAACTTTGTCTACTGTCGGAAATTCTTTTCTAAAGAAGAACGCATGCACTTTCCTTCGAAGTCTTTCTTTCAAATGATTTTCTATTTGAAATTTTTGTTTTCCTGGAGCTTTACGTGCTGTTTGAAACTCGCCACATTTCTCTTCTTTAACAACTCTGTAAATCGTAGATTTCCCAACACCAAGCGTACTACTAACTAATTCCACTGTGTCATCAACACTTTTACATAAATGTTTGTCTGTAAATGATTTAAAACAATTAAATATTAATGTTTTTTCATTAACTGTTAAAGGACCGATTTTTTGTCGTTTACGCGGTACTTTCAAATTTTCCATGATCACACTAGAATTCACAATAGACTGCACACTGCACCTTGCATGTTGCAACTAAACGACATTTAGTAAGCTGTCAAGAATACACAACTGGACCTCCTTACTAAATGGAAAACCTACAATCGCATTTTCGGTGAAATTTGTTGGTAAGGGATTTATCTACTTATAATTCGATTACTGTAAGAAATTTTTGGAATTAAAATAAAACAAAATTGGCAAATAGGTACTTATTGAAAATAATCTTAAGATACGGCTATGTTATCTTTAATACACAGGGCTTTTGGCCTGTCCAAACCTTTTTTTCTTTTGTTCTGTACAGCTTATGGTTATAAAAGACCAATAAAAGACCCAAAACTTGTATTAGCTCAGGTACATTTATGACAATTTTAGGAAATATTTAGATTATTCCGTAAAAATATTTAAAATGACCGTACTAAGTTTTGCATTAGAAATGCTGTTTTATTACTCTCTCATTCATAAAAATAGACCATAGTACTTTAATTGATTACATTTTGGCCCAGGGAAATCTCGGTGAAATAATAATTTAAAGAAAAAGTTTTGGAAGATTTCGTAAATTTGAATGGATTGTGAAGGGTGATTTTTAATCCACTCGTCGAGGTCTAGAAGATCCAAAACTTTCAAAAGCTAAAAATGTTGATAATCGATGAGAAAAACTGCATAAACCTACCGAAAATCCTACATAATCGTAGTTTTCCCTCGAATAAAAAATTATCATTACCTACGCTTGCTGTGAGATCGTCAAACTTTTTTCTATAATTATATAAACCGTAATGATTTGAAATTACCCTCGAGGCAAAACAATTAGTTAAAGAAAAAATAAATAAGTTGTTCAATAACTTGAGAATAATTGATTACTATTAACTAGATGTCTACAAATGCATTTATTTATAAAATTCCGTGTGATACACAATTTAAAATCGCTATAAAGACTGCACGGTTTTATTCAATGATAAATTACAACCTGTACTAAATGAAAACATAAAAAGATTAGGCAGTGACGTACCTAGAAAACTATCAGAAATGGTAAGGGTTTGAGGAAAAAGTAAATATTGCAGATCAGAATATTTAACAAATGTTTTATTTTTTTGTTGAACGAAGAGAGTTCAGGTCCCAGCAATGGTGTTTCAGCCCCTTTTTTTGCGAGTAGGTCTGCTATTTCATTACCCTCCACTCCAGTGTGTTCTTGGAACCCATAGGAGGGTAACAGTGTTATTCTTGCCTAGTTCGTTTAGATTCTCTAGGCACTCCCAAACCATCTGGGAGTTGATTACGTGGGAGTTCAAGGCATTAATGGCTGCTTGGCTGTCTGAGATGATGATGATCTGTTGTCTGCGAAAATTTCTTCCTATGTTGAACTGGACACATTTTCGGAGATTTGCCTAAACTTTCAGAATATTTGGTTCCAGGCCCATATACTCCTATTCCTGTTACTTCTGTTGTTCTAGAACCATTTAATGGCACTTCTCTTGAGTTTTGGTATGGTATCTACCAATCTCGGTCAAATCGCAGAGGCTCCACATAAGAGGGGAGGCAACTCCTCCTCATGGGCATCCTCTGGTTGTGCAGATGGAAACAGTGTCTTGTCCCATTTTAGCTTCTGCTATTCTGGTAGACAATAGTCGCGACATCCATCTGGTGTCTTTCTTCTAGTGCTCTTTTGACGCCTTCGTGTGGTGTGTTGTCAAAAGCCCCTTCTATGTCTAGAAAGGCACACACTACAGATTCTTTGTTCCCTAGTGCATCCTGGATGTCATCTGTCAATTGCACCAATGCGGTCTCCGTGGATTTGCCAGTTTGGTACGCATGCCGATGGGGGTACAGAGGCACCCGTTCCAGGATTTCTGTTCTGATATAGTTATCAGTTGCTTTCTCCACCGTTTTCAGAACGAACGATGTGAGACTAATTGGTCGAAGGGATTTAGGATTGGTTGTATCTCCTTTCCCTGTTTTAGGAATGAAGGTGACTCTGGCCCTTTTCCATACTTCCGGTATACATCCCAGTTCTAGACTGCTACGACACATACTCACTAGGTGTGGTAGAATTTCTTCTTGCCCGCGCTGGAGTAAGGCGGGGAATATTCCATCAGCTCCTGCTGATTTATACGGTTGGAAAGTGTTCAAGGCCCATCTTATGCGTCTATTGCTGTAGATATGTCTGGCCATTGCCGTATCTTCTCTGGTAGGTCTACTATACCGTTCTGGAGTGTGCCCTATAGAGATAGGTTCATTCCCAGGGAAGTGAGTGTCCACTTTCGGTGTAGCTACCATCTGGCTTCTGTAGAGCCATTGCGTTATCGACTCTACCTTTTGCCATGACTCTATATAGTCTAGCGGCAGCAGGTGTGGAGTCAATATCCTCACAAAATTTTCTGAAATTATTTCGTTTTGCTTTTCTTTTGTTGTAGGTGGTTAGTTTCTCGGTGTAGCTCTGCCAATCTCCGCTACTCTTTGCCCTATTGAAGAGCTTTCGAGTTTCGGATCTTAATTTTGCCGGATTACAATTCCACCAAGGTGCGTCCCTACAATTTCTGCTTACTTGTTCGGGGCAGCTCGATTCGTATGCATCGATTATTGCCCCATTAATTTCTTCAATAATATTCTCCAGTTCTAGGTGGTGCCTAGCCTTTTTATTCTGGACGTGTGCTAAATTGTAACGAAAGCATTAATAAAACTAATAAAAGTATGACATGTCATTTTCTCCGAATTCATACAGATGTCTGGTCTTTGGGTATAATTCTATTTATAATGTTGATGATGATGATTTACGATGCATTTCATGGCATACGAAACAAGGGCAGCACTTATCGCTTATCATTCTTTGTATTTATTCAATAAAGAATAAAGATTAATAAAATTTTAGATTTACAGTTCTTCTAATCAATATAGCCACAGTCTACTCACTCTTACCAAAATCGTCATTCACTGTATGTCTACTTTTCATATTTTGGACGCCATTTTGAAGGTGTTTACGTAGAGTTACTTCCCTTGACACATGAATAATTTTACACATTTTGAGAAAGGAGTGGTGGGTTAAAAATGTAAGCAAATATTTTAGGACACATCAAGAACGGTAGGAAGGATAGCCAAACATTTTTAAAGAAACTACTTTGAAACAAGTAAGGTTTAGTAATTTAGCTTTCTGCCTTTAGAATATCACCACCTCCTGGATTGTTAAAAGAATATCATCTGATCGTCCTGCATAAATTCCAACTTTAAAAATTTCAAATTCTATTTTTACAATAGTAATTTACGTTGCAAGACCTGAAAGTAGTGTTTTTCAGGTCGAGACAAGCAGATTCCGAGGTGGTAAGGGGTATATTTATAAATTTTAACCCTCTCACATCTACGCCATTGGAGAGCGACCCCGTAAATTCCTCTATATCTCCGGTATAGTGCGGAATGTTTCCATGTTCCTCTAACACAAGGTTAAATAGAGAAAGTATTGACGAGTCAGGTAAATTTATTGTTATTAAAATCGTGGTTAACTGTTTAAATGTGATGTAAAATGCGGATTCTTCCATTATTTTTAAACTGGTCCGATGCGAGAGCACTTAGCATAAATAAATATGTTCCGTGAGAATTTTGAATATAAATTTGTAGTCGTAAATGAAGAAGCGTTTATTTGATTTGTTTTATTAGCTTTGATGTAATATGTCATGTCTTACAGCGGTCTATTTGTTCCAAAATGCTTTAAGATAAAAGTTGATTCTTTAAATGCTGAGTTTACTCTTTATTAAGTTCACTAATTATAGTTTTTAACCAATGGCACGCTGCTCACTTAAACGTATCTTCCTTAATGTATGTTCGGGTAACACAGCGGGAAGGGACATTCCTGTACCTTATGACAGCTTTCAAATTTCTTAAACCAGGTAATAAATAAATGAGTTTCCCAGCCACTTTTATGGTAATGAGATGAGCAAAGGAGTCCATTCACTGGACGAACAACAATGCTAAGAATCTAACAGTACAGTACTTGTTCCCGCTGTCAATGACGATGAAGCAGAAGTTGGCCTTTTGATTTTGTCCTACTCTCCCCTATCTTTTTCTCTATTATATATAACAAATTATTTCTTGTTGATCCTAGAACAGAATCATGACAGTTTTCATTCTATAGAACAAAAGTGAGGTGAAGTAACTCAGTGACCTATGACCCAAAAATATAAAGAAATATTAAGAGAAATAAATAGTACAGAAAATTTCCTCATCTAGTATACTAAGTGATGTCGGATCACGACTGAAACTGATAAGAGAAAACGAAGAAGAGACTGGCTTAACCAAAGAATTTATTGTTATTGGATCTATATGTTAGAGTTTGAAATATTTAAGTATAAGTTACCTAAGACTGTTACTTGTGGTAATGTAAAAGCTTATTAGCTTTTTTTTAATATCACGATCACCTAAATTACTTTTAGATATTGTTGTAGGTTACAATATTTTGTTTTTTTGTTTAATTTTAATATTTAATCACTAGAACTCTGAACCGTTCGTTAAAAGTGAAATTTTACAATTTTTTTATATGGTAAGTTAAAAAAAACAAAATTTTAAAGCGGTACATTTTCGTAGAGATCTAAAATTGTTATATTGTTGTTTTATTCTACATTTTCAATTGCACATATACTTCCTTTTATGAAACGACCCGGCGACCCTGTGGGCAAACGAGTCCGCATTTTCAATAATATTTAAAATTTCTAAAATATCCAAATCAGGAGGAGAATTGCACAAAAGCACAGATTCAACACTCTCAAATTAAAAAGTTTTCATATATTCTCATAATTGATTATTCATGAAAGCATGTTGTATAGTTTCATGTTCTATTATCAATTATCCCACACCTTATTTGTGTCTTTGAACCGAAAGTCTTGCGTGAACCGATGATTCCTATTTACCAGTCAATCAATCAAAATCTGAATTAAGGATCGTGTGTCGTAGTATTGTAACAAATTTATAATTTAACACTATAATTAATGACTCATTATATACTCACGAACATTGAATTGTTAAGGATGAAAGGGAATGTTTTGATTTTTATTCGTTTAATGTAAACGTAAAAAATATAAATATTTTACGTTATTTAAATAAATATAAATCTAAAAGAACAGATCGAGTTTCGAAACATCAAATAGAAATTTCTAGAAATGACGGGGGAGATTAGCGAACTACAGTCAGGATAGAGAAATATAGAAAGTAGATAATAGAGAAAAGAGAATATTACTGACTGTGGAAAATGGAACCCTAAAACTGTGGACAATTATCTATACTACGTTACCTAAAAACTAATAAAACAAAAATTTGACAGGACTAAAAATGACAATCCAATGTGACTAACAAAAATTTAACAGAAAATACCACGGAGGCACCACCAGGCAAAGATTAGCAAAGAACCAAAGAAGAAATAGTAGTCGGTTGACACTGTGACATTAGAGATTTGATCTGATTGATTTTATGTTACTTCTATTCAAACATCAAATACTATTAAACGAGCAAGGTTTGTATGTGTGTGTGTGTGTGTCCAGAAGATCTCGAAATCCACTCATCAGAATTCAATGAAACTTTCAGGGTAGACTAATTCCTATCTAAATCGGCAAAAAATGCAGGTCTCATGTCTGTGAAAATTCGATCTTCTGAGATATTTACAAGAAAAGTTAAGCTTTTAGTTTTATTTCCTAGCAACGGCACATAATAATAACTTGTTTCTATAGTAATATATACTATAAAGGATAGATGAGTACAGTAAAAGTGGGGATATAACGTCACATTCCATAGGCGTACTTTGCAAAATAAGTTTCTATAATATAAATAAGGTCACAGCATATAATATATATACGCACTTCGTAGATTAAATTTTGAAGTTATGTTATTTACAAAAAATAAAAATAAACCTTATGCATCTGACACTTTAACATTGAACGAATTAAATTTAACCAATAAATAACAAGGAGGATTATATGTTGGCATTAAACTTTTTTTAATCTCTTGGCATTAAAAGTAACACTTCAGTACTTACCTAAACAAGATTAAAAAAAAAGTTAGTTCAAGAACTATCTTTAAAAGTCACTGTCTTCACTAAAACTACTGGTATCACTATAATTGTCTTTTCTGAGGTTTATTATTATAGGTTCTATTAAATTATCCATTGATATATCCACTTTCCTAAATGAATTTTCCACATTTTTAACATGATCAATGCATTTTCCCCAATGTTCTCTATTTACATCTGAAACTGCCTTCAAAAACAAATTTCGCACATCAGGAAATTTAAATGTTTTATTGTTTTGAGAAACATAACCTTTTAATAATTGTGACCAGATCAGTTCAATGGGATTTAACTCTGCGTGGTAAGGAGGAAATCTGAGAATTTTAATTCCTTTTTCTCTGACCATCTCATCTATAATATATTTTTTGAATTTGTTTTTATGTTGCCTTGCTATTACTAATAATTCTACCTTCAAGGATTTAGGAGGACTGATAATATTTTTAGAATGAAGCCATTTTGAAAGATATATTAATACAAAATTCTGAATCAATACATACGGCCATGAATAAATAAAGTCTGACTTATCTGTCAAAAGAACAGGTTTATTACAGTAAAAACCATGGAAACAAGAATCTAGACAAAAACTATATTAGGCCGATCAGATGTATTAAAATTTAAATTTTAACTACAAATAAGCATTGAAGGATGAGGTAAAAATAAAATTTCTACCTCTTGAATCTGCACTCCTTTCTTCTGTATAGTATAGTAGTAAAAAGGTTTGACTTTATTTAATTTCTGGCGTTTTAATCTGAAAGAATTCAATTTTAAATATGTCGCTTTATATAAAAAAGGAAAGGTTCATTTGACGGACATAAATAATTTGCTTGTCAAATGACAGCCATCTCATAAATTCAAAGTTGAAAATACAACGTTGCCAATTCAATTTCAGAAATCATGGGTTTAGGTAAATATTTATAGGAACGTTGAGTAACACTGTTAAAATGGACACTTGTCAAAATGTGACACCTGTAAAAACGTGACAACTGTTAAAATGTAATACGTGTCAGAATGTAACAACTGTCAAAATGAACAAATCTCAAAATGAACAAATGTCAAAATATGACACCTGTCAGAATGTAACAAATGTCAAAATGTCACACGTATCGTACTTTTCTTTATTTATTACAAAGATCTAACCTAACCTAAAGCTACTCTTTTTTTTTGGCGGGTGGAAATGCTTTATGCACATCGGGTAAAGGTTCTTCCCTTCCCCGATAGTGTGAGACTACCCCTTACGGCTACTATTTTATTATGCGGAAGTTTTAATATTTAAGTTTTCATTATCATAGAGAGAGAGAGAGAGAGAGAGAAAAAGAATGAATGCGTGTACACGTGTACTATTAACATAGATTTCAATTTTTTATTTTACAAGAAACTTTAAAGAGACATTTAAAATTCTCTATTTTCATAGTACATTTTAAGGTTGATTGTGACTTTGTATTTTCCAAGAACAAATTGTAATGTAATGTACGAATGAACTATTTTTGTAACTGAAAAACTTTGAAAAAATATGATATCAATATCTGCCACACCTCAAGAGTCTGGTCACAGGTTTTTGTGGAGGTTTTTACCCAAGTATGAATATCAGACCTATAATTTTCCTTCACTGCAGATCAATAAATAATAAAATCAATTGAACATAGAGTTTTTCTTATATGGTGATAAATAGAGTGAGCTGAGCGATCTTCTGTTGACGGGACCTGTGCCCTACACGCTGCTGTTGTCCGTCCCGGAAACGGGGCCTGTCCACCGTGACAATTCGCGAAGATCAAGCGTTAGTAGATGTTGCCCTAAAAGGGTGAAATCCCCAGAAACTAGGCAACTTTTAATGCATTTAACTAACCTATGTGACAAGCAGTTGATAAACGTCAACAACAGCTGCAGCCAATTGAAAATTAACACTGATAGCTTTTTTAATTTTCCCGCCTATTTTCAAGGCAACCGCCAATCAACTTTTTATTTATCTCCCTTTCAGTAGTTCAAGTAGATGTCGCCCACTCCGTGATTTTCGCGAATTAATTAATAATTTGTCATGTTATAAATATACTTAAATTATATACTCATTGGGCTGCTTAAAAATGTAGATTTGAATATTAAGAGCGACCAGATATTAATTGTTTAATTAACGTAAAAATTTGGATAGATCATTCTGCGCTGAGCCAATTTGCCAATACTTTCTGGTCACCCTGTACGTTCTGTATGGTATTGCTTTCTCCGATTCTTCGCTATCTTCATCAAATGTGGAATTTCATGATCTGCTCGCTTTACACGGATCGTTCCTACAACGCACGATGTTATCGGAATTGTTGAACAACTCCGTGTATAGATAATCTTTGCAATTGCTACCATAAACGTATATCTTTCCCGATGTATCTCTTTTCTCCCACAATAATTATGTATGTGCTATACGCAAATCAATAAAGCTAACGAGATTTACTGGGATAAGAAAAGATACGGACACTGTCACTACTTAATCGGGTCAGAGATAGACGCGTCCGTATACGAAAATAATACTTGGGATAGAATAAAAGGCGCGGAAAATAGGATAAGCTGAAGGTCTATGAAAAAATACAAACTAACAGACTCAATAAGAGGCAGTTCAGGCCTAAATAAACATGTATAAATGCAATACATCTAGGAATAATATTTGATAATAAATAAACACCTAAACGCGGAGATAAAAATATTATGAACCATTGGCCAATTTCACTAACAGAATCACAAACAACGTTTTTTACTAACTGAAAATTATATCCAAAATTTGTTTGGATTCAGATCGATTCCAAATAAATATCTTAGTGTCAATAAGGGTTTCCTTCGGTGTTCCGCAAGGTTCTGTCATCGGACCAATACTTTTTGTGATTTGTTTCAATGATCTATGTATTACCCTTTAACTGAAATGAAAATACCTTACTATATACTAGTTCTATTATAGATACTTATGAAACTTTTGTAACTAACGTACTTTTTTCATTCCTTTTTGAAAGTAATTGGTCAGGATGACAGTCTAATAATTGTATAAAAAATGGAGCTAAACGAAAAATTATTACATCTACAGTTGACAACACAAGTGATTTTAAAACCGTTGAAGGTATTTTCATGTAGTCTTTTATTTTCTGTCTGGGATCCTATAATGCTGAAATTAACATAAAAAAATCGGAACAGAGATTCAATCTCTGTGGAAAGCAATCGGAAATTATTCTTTTCCAATTGCCAGACAAGGTATCGTTCCTTCTTGTAAACAAGAGACTAAAAAGTTTTTAGATAAAGGGAAAGGGAAATGTTAAATTAGATGCGACCATGTACGCAGATAAAAAAAGGATAAGATTTTAATACGTAATCCATAATACAAAGCTGCTTTAATAGTATTTTTTATAAATACACTTTGTAGAGTGACATTCATTCTATCTGCTTCTTCATACATATTATCTCCAATTTTAATGTGTTCGCATTTTTTGAGATGTGTATCATTTTATTCCTCAGTGTAATTTTAATTTCCTTGTACCTATATTTATTTATTTTATTTATTTATTTATTTATTTTGATACACCACCCAACAGTTGTACCAACCATTTAATGGGTGGGAAAAGGACAACATAACAAAAATGTTAATAATAACAAGCACAATATATATAATACAAAAACTGCCAGCAGTCCAGGGTTAACGTCCATTAAAAAAAAACCTGTGTCTGCGTGAGACAGGAAAAAAAATGGACGTTAACATTGGACAACTTGGTAGTGTACGGAACATCTACTATACAATTACACAATTTTCTAAAAGTTCGTAATACTTATATAATACACATCAGTACCTAGAGAATTACACTTTTGATTTGGTATTTATTACAGGCAAATATATCCAAGCTGTCCTGGATGTTATGATACTCATTGATTGCTTGGTATAATGGGGATGAATTTAAAATATTTGTTCTTGCAGCTGGCAAATAGAAACTACAATAAACTCTTAGACCCGCGCGTGGTATTTTAAAATGAACATAATTTAACAAATCAATATTTGACCATTAAGAATTTTCCAGAGTAATGAAATTTGCTGATAGGTTCGACGTTTTTCTAGATCAGGAAGTTTAAATCGTGTTAATAGTAGATCATGAGGGTAGCCCCTTGGAGGGTAAATACCGTCAAATATAAAAGAAGCCGATTTCATAAATTTCCTTTGAACTTTTTCAATTAGGTCAATATAGACTTTCTGCCTAGGACACCATACCTCCGATGCATATTCGAGTTTCGATCGGACGAAGCTGTTAAATAAGATTTTTAATGCATTGATTCTATATGTTTAACAAAATTTAGCTCGGGATCAAAGTATATTCCAAGATCTCTCACAAAATTCGGCCTGCTAAGAATAATATTATGCAATTCATAATTAAAAATAAGAGCTGTATGTCGCCTGGTAAAAGACATAACAGAACATTTGTCTGGATTTAACGGAAGTGAGTTATTTTGACACCAATTTGCTATATCATTTAGACAGTTTTGGAGAAGTAAAGAGTCATTGAAAGAACGAATTTCAACTAATAGTTTCAGGTCATCTGCGTACATTAAAACTTTTATATCGTTGGTGTTAATAACAATATCATTTAGAAAAATAGTAAATAAAAGCGGTCCCAAAATTGATCCCTGCGGAACTCCTGATGCCTGATGGGATTTATCTGATCTGAAACCGCGACACTGGACATACTGATGTCTGTTCTTCAAATACGAAGACATTAGCAGATGTAGCTGTGGACTTAAACCTATAGATGACAGCTTCTGGAGTAAAATGACATGGTCAATTCTATCAAAGGCCTTAGAAAAGTCAGTATATATTACATCTACTTGACCTCTTCTATCTAAGGCCTCCGATATGAACTGTGTAGAGCAAATAAGATTTGAGACCGTAGACCTACCTGCCATGAATCCGTGTTGATCAGGGGATATAGATCGTTTGATATGATTTGACATATGATCATGCAGAACGATCTCGAATATCTTAGCGAAGTTACATATGATGCTAATGGGTCTATAATTCTGAACATCATTTTTGTTGCCTTTTTTATGAATAGGAGTTACGCGAGATATTTTCCAGTCACTAGGGAGAGTACAAGATTTTAAGATCATATTAAAAATTATTTGTAAGGGAGTAGCAAGAATGTATGCACAGTCTTTAACAAGAAATGAAGGAAGTAAGTCAGGCCCCATTGTCATGTTAGATTTCGATATCATGAGCTGTTTTAATATATGTACTGCATCCATCGTTGATCTTCTTTTCCTTAAATTACATTGATATTCTCCTATTTTGCTACATGTATCACGTATCTTCTTTATATAATTGTTTAGTAGGGTTTATTCCCCTGTAGTTTTTGCATATGTTTCCTTTTCTATATACATTATTGTTTTTATTTACCCTACATTCAAGTCCTCCGGCATTTCTCCTTACTCTCATATTTTACATATGAATCCGTGCAATTTTTCTCCCATATTTTTGTCAGCGTTAATTGCGCCTTTCCATTCTCTCTTGTATTAATTATCGTTTATTTCTTCCTTTTGTTGATCTCTTAATTATTTCTTTGTCCTTTGCTTCTCCATGATTCAGTTTCTGTCAATAAGTCTTTAATTTTATTTTATTTTTGTAGGTTTTATTTTTATACTTCACTATTATTTTTTTTTTAGTTGTTGTCTTGGTTTGTTTTCATATTTTTCGTATATCTTTCTGCCTTCATTTGCTGTTTGTTTTTGTCTATCATTACAGACATTTTCCGTGGTATCTGCAGAAGCTTGGAGAACAAAATTAAGTCTTTTTAGATTCAAATAAACCTGTTGACAGTTAACATACTTCCTTCAATTTCGTTTGGAACAAATTTTGCGTAAACTGAAATATTTTTCGATCGCTATTTGACCTCGAAATGAGTATATAATACATTCTAAAAAATTGATAATCCTTTTATTTATTCGTAGTTATTAAAGACACAATTAAGATGTAGAAATTGTATTGTGTATATAAATAAACAGACTAGACAACGATTCGATTTACGAGATAGATAAAATGTTTATCAATGAAATATCGTCACGACTATATGATACCCACCTTATAGAAATAAATTAAATGAATAAAAATAACGGGATTGAACTATGAAAAGAAGACAAAATTGTCATTGTTAGAAATAAATTTTATTTTCTGATTTGAATCTATAGATAAAAAAAATCATAGCCGCCGATAATGAAGGGTAAGGGAATGTTAGCTCGTCTGTCTCATCAATAGACGTTACTACTTGTGGTAACTTTAAAAATCAAGAGCTAGTGGAGCCCCTAACTTCCATAGCTATAATTATAGACACTGGATGAAATCATATAATTGTTTTAGTGCTATTTAATAAAGTTATAAAATGCCCTACGTATTGTCACGATGTCCAATTATTGGCCTACGTATCCAGGGCGAAACGCCTTTTCGACCTTTACGAAGTTACGGAGGTATCTTCCCGAATACTTAGCAGTTCTTACGCTGGAACCCCTCTCAACTATAGTCCCTTCAATTTTTTTAATGCCCCCCTCTCCACTCGAGCCAATCCTGCGCACGGGCCTGCCCACTATCATCAATCCTCGCAAATATCTACAGTTTATCTATTGTCAATTGCAGAACAAATTGATCCCCCTTTATAGAAGCCGCCAGTGCCTGCAAGCAACTTTGTTTTTATATTTTTGCAGTTGAAAATGGAAAACTGTACATGCAGTTGTTTTTAGAAGAGGGAATAGTAATATAGGCAATGAAAAATAAGTTACATAGTTTACAATTATATAAACAAATTGTAATTCATTTTACAGTTTACAGAAAGTGCATTACCTATTGCTTTAAATGCGTTTTGTACAAATTAATACGATAGATTATTTATAACAAATTAAGTTCTGTGAATTCATTAAATGTATTTTTACTTTTGATCAGACTAAATAAACATTTGTTTAGTATGTGATAAAAAGACTTACAATTAATTGGTTTTCTATTTACTCAACATGGTTAATTGGTAGTGTCAAAATTTTAGAGCAAATGCTCAAAATGTCCACTATCCAAACAACTGCGACATCTGCGAATCCAGTTTTCTTGCATTCTTTGGAAAATTCCTCACAATAACACTACCGGTGTCAAGTAGTCTTTGGGAGACTGCTACAAACGTTTTACGAGCTGGTAATCGTCTTTCCGGAAAACGTAGTGCATAAATGCGTCTTGCTTCTTGAGAATTGCACCTAGTTTCTCCGTACAATAGAAGCATATCATGATATTCACGCACTGTTCTAACGCGCGACGATACCGATTTCTGAACTGAGTAATTCATGAGACTATTTTTATTTGAATTCCAGATAGTTTCAAGCTATTTATTATTAATGAAAACTCGTTAAAAAACTACAAAAAATATTTAAAAGTCTAAAATACATAAAAGGAAATCCATTAAAAGGAAAGCAGGTAGAAAACACCTTTATTTCCAAAGAGTTTCCAAATAGTGGCTTGCAATGATCTAAAAAGTTAACTTTTCACACGTACCTGATTGATCTCTTTTGTAAGATGAACATAGATTTCATCAGCTGGTTAGAGCTGAATCCCCCAAACACAATGCCGTAGAGGAGGTACGAAAAAATAAACCATCCTTGCATATGACAGTCCCAGTTCTTTGCTGACAATCCTTATGGCAAAACAACCTGAGGACATTTTGCTGAGATTGAAGATGTGGATGTCAAACTTCAATTCATTATCCAGCCAAACTCCTAAGAATTTGCAAGGCTCTATATTTGCTATAGATTGTGATTCTAACACTAACTTGTTATAGTCAAATCAGAAAGTTATTATATTAGTTTTCTTTGTCTTGAAACAAAGAAAATTAGAATCACGACATGCTTTGATTATTTGGAAGTCACGGGCAACTATATTTTTCTTCTATACATAGGTTGCTTTCTTTACTGGACTTTGATAAAAACTTGTAATTTTGCAATTCAACCCTAACTAAACCTTGTTATATTTGGAAGTAATAAACAAAACATGATAATTGTGACCTTTCGAACAGGAGACAATATGAATATTTCCACAAAGAAAAGCATTTCCACCTGTACCGCTTGCCAACTATTACGTAACATTAACCCTTGGAGATAGAAAATCGATACGGAAAAAGACCTCATCAAGGTCTATGTCACGGCCGTTAGAATCGGCCCCCGCAACAACTGTGATAGCGGGGCGTTCCGGCGGAAGTGACGTTATAACCGGGACGTCACGCTTATGACGTCATTGATGCGGTCGTAGGGTGGGGAGGTGGCGCAACGGCAGTAGTAACGGAATCGATTATCGGTGACGTCATTGCGGAGTTATGACGTCAGCGGGACAGCGAAACGCAATGGTTTTATAATGGATGGATTGAGAGTGGCAGGGATACACTGTGCCGGTGATCGTGGAAGAAGAAAGATCTCTCTTTGGATTCTTGTTCTTGATCATGTGTGACCGCAAGAGAGTGTAAGCTGTGCTGGACCGGTTAACCGCGAACCGCGATAAAGTTTTTAAAAGTTACATTTACCTGCCTACCTGTGTCGCGAGGGTCTTGTATTTTTTTTTTTTGGAGTTTGAAAGTTTTTGGACTTTTTGGCGGTGTTTGTTTTCTTACAGGATGTTCGACAAAGGGTAAGCAGTTTTTGTTTACGACATAATAAATTTGAATAAAAGATGTTTTCGCGTCTAGCATATTTATACGTTAAAAGCTCTGTCCGCTCGTAGCACTTTTTGTCAATGAAAGTATGAAAAAAGATGCCAATTCAAGGGAATTTTTTTCTGTAATTTCTGTAATAGGCACATTAATAAATTCCCAACCTAACTTTGTACCGTATTTGAAATTTTCAGTTATTCGTTTAATAATAGCTATTTGTTTAAACAGGAAGGAAAGTGTCACTTTTCCTTTCGCATGCAAGATTTGCTGCCGAAAAAAAATTATTTTTCTTTCTTTCTTCTACCACCTCCTTTGAAAATTGACTTTTCCACCCTATTTTTAGGGTTGAAAGTGGCACTTTTCGTCCCTATCCGTCCATATTTATATATAAATTTATTAAACTGTCAAAATGTTTAATGTTTATTATACTTAACTAGGGATTCGAATTAAACGTCCTAAATCAACTAGATTAACTGGGTTTGAATTTTCTTTTTTTTTTTTTATCAAATGGCTATTTTATCTTTGTTAGTGGGTGTTTCAAAATAGATATTGAAAACTATGTTTATTTATTTATGGAAACACTATATTCTTATAATTAATTGGTGGTTTTATACTGGAGGTGTACAAAACCAACTTCATCAGGAACTTTGTCCCAAAAAACTGATGCGACATTTCTTGCTGATTTCCGAATCCAAAATATTTTCTGTATCATAACGATGGATTTAAGTTTCGTTTATGGTTAAAATCCGATTATTCTTGTTAATGATAATATAATATAACAATTGGACAAAGTTTTTTCGTTATTATTTAAAGAAAGGAAGAAAGCTGTAAGTCAAATAAAATTATAATAGATATTTTGTTACTTATTTTAGCAATTTGTACTGTATCCTGGAGATTCGCTAGTAAATTTTTGATTTGATGATAAATACATAAATAAATAAATAATACATAATTAACAAGTTTTTTATTGTTACTAATCGGCAACGATTCTTTTACAAATTTAATTCCGCCCTATAATCATGTGGCAAACTTAATGATTTATTATCGTTTACTTTTGTTCACCAACTATTAGTCCTTTTAATTATATTTTCACTCACCTGTTGCAGTTTAGCTGTAGCATTATCACTACTAGTTCCTACTGCTAGGATAACTGTGTCGTCAACATAAGTTGTAGCTGTAGCATTATCACTACTATTTCCTACTGCTAGGATAACTGTGTGTCAACGTAAGTTGTGTCTTATCACAAGCAATTAGATAAAACTCTGGTCCTAGCACGCTACCTTGGGGTGTCGCCGCTTTTATTTTAGATTCACGCGGAATATCCTGTTGATAATATACGAATTTAAGGCATAGAACGGTCCTCAACCGGCGCCGGCGTCAGTGCCGACCGTACGCTTAACGCTTTTTTCATACGAGCCGGACGTCGCAGATTTGTATGTCTACAGATCTGATTTGTTGTGTAATCCCCAGTTTAAAGCTTAAGTTGCTGCTCAAAAGTCTGCATTACATCTAAAGTAGTAGATTTTCGAATACGCAAAGGCTTTGTTTGGAAATTTACTCTGTTTTACAATCATACTTGTCTTAGTAATTTTCTAGTCATTCGGTACGCTGTAAGTGAAATGCATGTAGTTGGTATTTTATCATTTTTTAGTGATTTTTCCGATGAATTAGAGAATAAAACAATGTAATCATCCGCATACAAACGGATAAATGCATAATTAATTAATTCTGAAGATTCATCAATAAAAAAAAGATCAGGACACCGTATTCAATTGATTTACGAACTTTTATATAAAAAAAACCGCCTTATTTATGGAACGATCAGAACGGAAGCCATGTTGGTTTTCTCCTTTAATTTATGTTGAAAATAGGCAAATCAAAGAAGTTAATAGATATACCTACGTTTTAAATTTCTTATCCTATATGCGAATATGATCAGGTTGGCTAAAACAAAGAAAGCTATGGAAAGGACAATACTATAGAGGTCTACGATTAATTAATTAAAGAGTGATTTTGCAGGAGACAGCGAGAGATAAAGAAAATGGATACAAGTGGCACAGGGTAGGGTTAGATGAAGGGAATTGGGGAAGGCCTATGTTCAAAGTTATATAACATCATTTTAAGGATACCCTCTATATCGGGATAGTATCATAAGTTTTTTATCTAGTTTTTTATTTTTTTTTATTATTAAACACCCATAAAGACATTTAGCATATTGCAATCTGGCCAACAGTGACCAATGAGCAATTTAATTCTAACTTAATCTAATAGAGTTTGAAACTTAAAACTAAGGTATATTCATCAGCGTTCCTTAGGTTCTGCAGAATAGATTGCACTAAACTTTAACGTGCACACACAAGCTCTGCTTTTACACTAAAAACACTAAACTAACTCAAAGGGCTTGATCCTCTTAAGTCTTCTTTCTAACCCAGTATTGTCAAGGAGCTGGATAGCCTCGACATTGACATCAAGATGAAGTCGTTCTTTATAACTCTTGGCTAATTTCTTGATGGTCTGGTCAACAGTGCCCATTTCCAGATCCCTATGGAGATCACTATTGCGAATTTACCAAGGGGCATCTACTATGTTCCTCAGTGCTTTGTTTTGAAATCTTTGGATGATTGCTAAGTTACTTGCTTTGGTGCATCCCCATAGTTGGATACCATAGGTCCATACAGGCTTAAGTATCTGCTTATAAAGCATAAGCTTATTATGTAGAGACAGGGTGGAGTTTCTTCCAATTAGTCAGTACATTTTTCTATATTTCAGTCCAAGTTCTTCTCTTTTCTTTTTAACACGCAATTTCCATCGGAGTTTGGCATCTAAGGTAATACCTTAAGTATTTTGCTGTGTTTGAATATGGAATCAGGTTATTGTTTATTCTGACTGGAATCTGATCTATCCTATTGTTTGCAAAGTTAATGTGGATTGATTTAGTTTCGTTAAGTTTAATTTTCCACCTCTTCGTCCAGTTATAAATAAGTTGGACAGCTGTTTGTAGCTTGTGGGATGCTTCTTCATTGCTCTTTCCTACTGCTAGAATGGCGAAGGTGGCTATGGTATTGTTTTCTAACTCTGGAATATCACATGTGTACAATAAGTATAGGACAGGTCCTGGGACACATCCTTGTGGTACTCCAGCCTTAATTTATTTAAGATCGGACTTCTTCTTGCCTAATTCTAAAGTATCTTTCCGATATATATGAATGAAGGATATCTGTATATTGTTTTGGGAAGGAAAAGATTGAACTTATGTATTAAGCCTTCATGCCAAACCTTATCAAACGCTTGTGCTACATCAAGAAAGATAGTAGCACAAATGTTTTTCTTATAATTTTGTCTTCATTGTTATTTTAATAGTGAGGAAAAGAAATACATTATTTTATAGTCGCTTTTATACTGACCATTTCTTTTCGCATGTCCAACGCCTTCCTTTACTGATCTAATTTATCATTTAAATTTTTCACCTACGTGCTCTCTATTACCACACCATCAGAATATTTTAAACTCCGACATGATTCGTTCTGGCTGTCCTTGGTTATTTTGTTTTATAGTCAAATTCTAGTACATCAGCGTTCTTAGTGTAACACTGACAGGCACTTCTATATTGAATTTTTGAACAGTGCATACTGGGTAAATAATTTTTGATAACCTTGCGAAAGCTAGAAAAGACACTTTTGAAATAAATACAATTCATTTTATGAAAGACAATAAATCCAGAGATTATGAACATACAAGTGTCTACTACTGCTCCAGAAATAATGATTAAAATACATAAAGAACCGACCTCAAACTTGTGCTAGTGAAATAATGATTTACTCCAGAAATAAAATTTTAATTAAAAATATCCACATTGTTCTGCATTGATTTAAAATAAGCAAATTTTGTACATATATGTGGACATATAACATATATTCCATACTGTCTGAACGAGAAGCATCTGGTAACGCATCTGCACCCCCTCAATTACTATGTCTTTGATCTCAGCTATCTTGGGACTAAGAAAAGATCCCGGAGGAACCCCTGTTTTGAGATATTACAAAACCAGGATCTTCTTTCTTTTTTAACACAACGCATTTTTGTTTCGTGTTCATGGACTAGCTGAAATAAAAAAGATATAAATCATACGCGGAAAGACGACACCCTTTATAAAAAAAAATTAATAAAATGTCATCGTAAGGGAGCACCAACCCTTGTTTTCCATTTAGATTGTTGATATGAAAACTTTTTTAATATTACACGTAGAAGATTTAGATTGATGATTTTTAGTATTAAATAACTTGTTTATTGATATTTGATATCTAGAAATTCAAACGAGAATTTGGAGGGTGATAATGATAAGTAGATAAAAATTATAATTTATTGTTCAATTTTATTTGAACTTCCTGCGATATTATCTAAGTAATAAGGGTGTATATATAATAGGGGAAGTGCAGTAAATATTTTAGTTTTTTAAAGTAGTTTACTATTCGCATTTAGTCTTTAATTCAATAATCTTTTTAAGTGTAAGCAGTGGAGTTCAAAATTATTTCAAATAAATACATAAATATAAAATATTGGAGAAAAAATTAATTTAATTTATTAAATTATCCTTTTTTATTCTAAATATGAAGTAATAAAAACTTCCTTTCGTAATGAAACTGCACTTATTAAGATACAATGTTAAAAGAAAATGGTAAGAATTATTTTCAAGTAAGGACGCTATGAGTTATGCAATCGTACTTGTTTTTCTGCAATTTAATCAAATTAAGGATGGATGAAGAGCATTTGGTGAAATTACGTATTCAAAACCCAACAATTCGATTATCTAAGGCATCCAAACTAATTAACTAATTACTCCATATCAAAACTAGTGACCGAGTAGACACTCCTTATTGATTAAGCATGTGACGTTGGCAAAGCTTCTGCTATGACGACATTAAGCTCGCGTAACTTAAATAAGAGGGTATATTTTAATAGATAGATAGATAGATTTAAACCTTCAATATCAGTTTTCTATTCGCAATGAACAGTTAAGAAGTCAGTTCACATAATAAATATATAAAGAGGAAAAATACCGAAACAAAACATTATGAATTTTATAGCACCTATACTACTACATTAAAATATTAACATAGATTTGAATTGTAAATGTTAGAATTAGAAATGTCTATTATATAATATTGATTTTGATTGGTAATGGTAAAACAATGTTTATTGCTAAAATTGAATCGCTAATATTATGCTAGAACTGACTAAGAATAATGGAAATTTCTGTTGCAAGAGACCGTAGTTAGGGGTCGTACTTGCCTGTATTCAAATTTCCGAGTTCTAATACTTTATCATTTTCAAAAAACATCGAATTTTGAGATTTTTTTTAGAAAAAACTAAAGTGAGAACATAGGGGCATATATTAGACCTTTATCAATGAGTACTTGTTACCACTGTTACTAGTACCAAAAAAAACATAGAACTACGGTTAAAAATAAACACTTTTGTGGTTTTAATCTTATTAAAATTTTTTAGAAAACCAGGTAACATCTAATTCAACAAATTAAGAACCGGTATACCAAGGACAAGATGGGTTCCAGTTTTTAAATGACAGCCCAAGTTTAAAAAAAGGAATGTCTTAAAATTCTAAAGGATAACAAAGTTATCATACATGTAGCGTTAACATTCTAGCTGAGGTTAAAAAAATTGAATGATTTTAAAGCTGTGGTTTTCGTAGAAAATAATAAATTTATCGATTTACAATAGTAAGACTACTTAAGTTTAATTTGTCTGAAAATTATATTTTAAATCCCATTACATTCGGAAATCAGTCGATTTAACTTTTGGTCTGCAGCATAGGGTTTTATACACAGGAAGACCTCTGAGAGAAAATCAAGAGTTGAATGGTTCAACAATAATTAATAATTTACGTAGTAAGTAAGCAATTACTCAAAAAAACGAACGCATATGAAATGAATTTGTTAATCTATGATTGCAGAATGTACTTTTAAAAAGCCCCATGAGCTCAAATGAATAAAAAATGATTGGAAATGATTAGAAGCGTGCAAGATTAAATTTTTATTGGTTCAGACTTCGCGGTGTATTCAAATTACCTGAAACTCTTTGAGCTATCTATCCCGAATATTAACGGACCAAGCCTTCAGCTCATGTAACGGTCACTGTGAATTATTTGCTTGCAAATGACCATGAGCGCGCGTTTATTTAAATTTTATTTTTCCAACAATAACTGTAATGGAAGCCAGTGATTAATTTTATATCTTCAATTTCATTATCTCATTTAAGCCACTGAAGTTAACTGTCATTGAATAGGTAATAGGTAATCTTTTAATGTTTCGCTTAAATTAGAAGGTTATTTACCTTATTATTATCTAACATTATGGAAGGCATGTATTGTAATGAACACTGTGACTATCGAAATTATGAAACTGACCTATCGTTTGTATACTTTGATTGAGCCTTTAACTAAATTATAAGGTATTATAGTTTATGATACTCACCTCTTAAAAGACCAAATATTTTACTTGTCCATTAATAAGGACATAGAAACAAAGTTAGAATAATGTCATGTCAAAATTAACATTAATTCATTTAAATGTATTATTATAAAATAATAATACCGCGTTTAATTATAAAAGAATGGTGAATAACTTTTGAAAGATCCGAACCAAAAAAAGCAAGATCAATAATATATAGTATGGTTTGGCAATACCGATTTGATAATCAAATACTATTAAACGAGCAAGGTTTGTATGTGTGTGTGTGTGTATGTGTGTCCAGAGGATCTCGAAATCCACTCGTCAGAATTCAATGAAACTTTCAGGGTAGACTAATTCCTATCTAAATCGGCGAAAAATGTAGGTCCCATGTCTGTGAAAATTCGATCTTCCGAGATATTTACAAGAAAAGTTAAGCTTTTAGTTTTATTTCCTAGCAACGGCACATAATAATAATTTGTTTCTATAGTAATATATACTATAAAGGATAGATGAGTACAGTCAAAGTGGGGATATAACGTCACATTCCATAGGCGTACTTTGCAAAATAAGTTTCTATAATATAAATAAGGTGACAGCATATCAAATATATATACGCACTTCGTAGATTAAATTTTGAAGTTATATTATTTACAAAAAATAAAAATAAACTTTATGCATCCGACACTTTAACATTGAACGAATTAAATTTAACCAATAAATAACAAGGAGGATTATATGCTGGGATTAAACTGTTTTTAATCTCTTGGCATTAAAAGTAACGCTTCAGTACTTACCTAAACTCAAAGATTAAAAAAAAAGTTAGTTCAAGAACTATCTTTAAAAGTCACTGTCTTCACTAAAACTACTGGCATCACTATAATTGTCTTTTCTGATGTTTATTATTATCGGTTCTATTAAATTATCCATTGATATATCCACTTTCCTAAATGAATTTTCCACATTTTTAAACATGATCAATGCATTTTCCCCAATGTTCTCTATTTACATCTGAAACTGCCTTCAAAAACAAATTTCGCACATCAGGAAATTTAAATGTTTTATTGTTTTGAGAAACATAACCTTTTAATAATTGAGACCAGATCAGTTCAATGGAATTTAACTCTGCGTGGTTCGGAGGAAATCTGAGAATTTTAATTCCTTTTTCTCTGACCATCTCATCTATAATATATTTTTTGAATTTGTTTTTATGTTGCCTTGCTATTACTAATAATTCTGCCTTCAAGGATTTAGGAGGACTGATAATATTTTTAGAATGAAGCCATTTTGAAATATATATTAATACAAAATTCTGAATCAATTAAAATACATACGATACGGCTATGAATAAATAAAGTCTGACTTATCTGTCAAAAGAACAAATTTATTACAGTAAAAACCATGGAAACAAGAATCTAGACAAAAACTATATTAGGCCGATCAGATGTATTAAAATTTAAATTTTAACTACAAATAAGCATTGAAGGATGAGGTAAAAATAAAATTTCTACCTCTTGAACCTGTACTACGTTCTGCAAATTAAATACTGCACTCCTTTCTTCTGTATAGTATAGTAGTAAAAAGGTTTGACTTTATTTAATTTCTGGCGTTTTAATTAGAAAGAATTCAATTTTAAATTTGTCGCTTTATATAAAAAAGGAAAGGTTCATTTGACGGACATAAATAATTTGCTTGTCAAATGACAGCCATCTTATTAATTCAAAGTTGAAAATACAACGTTGCCAATTCAATTTCAGAAATCTAAACCCATGATAAATATTTATAGGAACATTGAGTAACACTGTTAAAATGGACACCTGTCTTCCCTTCCCCGATAATGTGAGACTACCCCTTACGGCTACTATTTTATTATGCGGACAGTTTTAATATTTAAGTTTTCATGATCAGAGAGAGAGAGAGAGAAAGAATTTTTGAAAAAATATGATATCAATATCTGCCACACCTCGAGAGTCTGGTCACAGGTATTTGTGGAGGTTTTTACCCAAGTATGAATATCAGACCTATAATTTTCCTTCACTGCAGATCAAAAAATAATAAAATCAATTGAACATAGAGTTTTTCTTATATAGTGATAAATAGAGTGAGCTGAGCGATCTTCTGTTGACGGGACGTGTGCCCTACACGCTGCTGTTGCACGTCCCGGAAACGGGGCCTGTCCACCGTGACAATTCGCGAAGATCAAGCGTCAGTAGAAGTTGCCCTAAAAGGGTGAAATCCCCAGAAACTAGGCAACTTTAATGCATTTAACTAACCTCTGTGACAAGCAGTTGATAAACGTCAACAACATCTGCAGCCAATTGAAAATTAACACTGACAGCTTTTTTAATTTTCCCGCCTACTTTCAAGCCAATCGCCAATCAACTTTTTATTTATCTCCCTATCAGTAGTTCAAGTAGATGTCGCCCACTCCGTGATTTTCGCGAATTAATTAATAATTTGTCATGTTATAAATATCCTTAAATTATATACTCATTGGGCTGCTTAAAAATGTAGATTTGAATATTAAGAGCGAAGCTCGGTGACCAGATATTTTATGGTTTATATGCCTATGTACTTTTACATTGATACCAGATTCTCTAGAACTAATGAGGGGTGAATGCTGTTAAAAACCTTGATCACTACTTCTCTTAATCAGGCTATTATATGCATTATGGTAAAGACACAGTGGAGCAGGGCAGGTCGCTGGTAGCCTAGCTGGTCGCTTACTTGCTTACAGCGATGTAGAATTAAAGCGTAATTCCTTACGGGCGTAGCTGGGATAGTAGCAGTGAGTTTAGCTGTAAGCTGACATAATTGCTAAGTCCTGTGTTTTTACCCTTATGGTGGGTCGAGGATGCTCGCAAAGGGATCTTCTGCTGTGGTATCTTGTATCCAGGGTCCTCTGATTGTTTGCATAACTTTGTATAATGTGAAACTTTCGTAGAAAACTCTTGTGCACAACGGAATATAGTAGTAGGGAGAGTATTGCCCCCTTTTTTAAGAAACTTTCTTCTTATAATAATTTTGAAGTTTTTCTGATGAAATCTTAATCCTTAATTACATTTTAATGACATTTTAACAATAGCACTTATGCAAGGATTAAAATTTCTAAAATAAATTGAAATAAAATAAATTGCGTGAGATTAATTTGGAATTTAATTAATTATTTGTTTTTTTTTTCTAGGATGAAAAACTAGGTACGACAAATCATATCCAACACACTTCAACGATGCAGCGCGGCTTCTAGACAAGCACAAATTTAAAATTGATGAGATATCTTTCATTTTTCGACGTGGATTCTCCTCTAGATACTCAGGAAGGCGGTTCTCGCTCTTCGCAGGGCAGTCCAGATATATTCCTCAGGGGCTCACCAGGTGACGCTTTCTGTTCGATGTTTTAGACTTTTGTCAGTAGATTTTTTTCTGTGTTGTTTTGCATGTGGACTAGAGACTAGTTTAGCAAAAAAAAAACATTGCGATGCGGCAACGAGATGCGTTCAGGTCCTCCAGCCATCAAGCTTCGAGCGTCCAACTATCATCACCGGTTTCAGCGGCAACTTAATTACCAAAGAAGAGCGGTAGATGCCAATAACAATAACGCTGAATACAACGGTCTTCTAAATAAATGTATGTATTTTTTAGTGTTTAGTGATATGCTTTGAATTAAATTTATGTAGCTAGTCGAAATCAGGACAGTAATTAAAAACGGGCCATACTCATATCGAACTGTAAGAGTAGAAATATACAGATCTGGCAAAATTTTAACGGAACATAGGATTTTCAATGTATTTTGGACAAGAGCTCACGTAGAAGTCGACCAGCAGAAAATCTAACCAATGTTCTCTTCCTGCCTCTAGCAACTGGCACGTGATACTTACCACTCAGTCTACTGAAAGTCAATCGCAGTAGTAGTAAGCCGATAACGATTGAAAATAAAATGTTCACGCCAATTCCGACACATTCTACCATTTCTCGAATTATTAAAAAGTTTGATATGAGATTATCTCTGTTTCACAGATTTGGCTATTGTTTGGCATAAAAAGGTGGTTTATTTGAACTTTTATTACATTAGATTGAGCACTTATTTTCAGAAGAGGAATTATTTGTTACATTTATTGCAGCAAATAATTTCTCGCATACAATGGAACTTCGGCGTCGCAAAATCTGTTCTTGAAAGTTTCACATACACACCTCCTTTCCGAACATTTTCATATTGCTGCCGGTCAGTGCTAGTAAGCTAACGCAGACATGCGCTCTGCTAGATGAGAGTAGGGATACAACAATAGACCATTCCCGAACACGTGACTTTGAAAGGTCGGCCATATTTGATGGGAGGCACACAAACAATTCTGATTGCATATGATTTACATTAGATTGATGCGTTGACTTGTTTTTTTAACGTTTTTATGGTTAATTCTTATTAAAATGTTGAGAAGCAATTACTATTTAGGTGTTAGTGGTGATATAAAGTGCCGGTATGATATTAAAATTCGAATTATAGATGATATTGACCCTTATGTGTTAGGTTATGTTATAGTGATTGTTCTTTCGACATAATGAAGTTCCAAATATTACAATTATGGACTTATTATTATTTAATACTAACTCACAGTTTTTATTCGGTAGCAGTTTAAGGCTTACAAAATTTGCAAGCCTATAAGCAGTATGAGGCCATGAACAGTATTTTAGCTACATTGTGAAAATTGTGTTTAATATACTGAAATAATACAAATAAAACAAATTGTAAATCTTAGATGTTTATATATTCATAAAATAAAATAAATTATGAAAAAAAAATAATTCAATGATATTTGCGAGGAACACATACTTATATGCAGTATATAACATACTTATTGGTATTGTTTTATGAAAAATCTTATTTTTTTTTAAAGGCCAATAATTCGTCCTACATGAATTCTTACACTGGCAATATTATGTGTATTTTCCAAATCAGTGGGATGTAGTTGATTTTTTCCCTTTGTAAAGGCTGGTATATTTAAATTGGCACCTAATATTTGTAGAGAATCTTGAATTAAAAACCTCTGTCGGCAAAAACAATATTACCTGATACACAATTACAATTAAATTTAAAAAACCACAGCTTTCTGTCCAAAATGTGTCACTAGTCCTTTAACAGAGCAGATTTACCTAAAATTTACACAAGTAATAATAAAAAAATATATATAAAAGATCGCCAAAAATACATGTTATAAAATGCTTAGAACAAATACGTCTATTATTCACTTGGCTTTCAGAAAATGTACCTTTTTCAAAGTTTTACTCCAAGCATTTCTTCTTTCACTTTAAATTATCCTCTCAGTTTGTCAAAATAGCAGGAAACCGGAAAAATGATACATTATCTCTTTCAGAACGCCTTGAGCATTTAAAAACATTACAAAAATGTGGCATTTTCTATTTATTTCTTCCGAATAAATAACTTTAAAAAAAATCTTTCTGATGTTTACATATGAAACTAACGTTGTGTCATAAAGTTGTGTGCCTCCCAGCAAATATGGCCGACCTGTCACCTCCACCACATTTTAAGAAAACAAAATATTAATGATTAAAGAAAATGTTGAAAAAATTATTTACTCAGTAACCAACAATTTCCAATTTACAAGAATTCAAGAGGTTATAAAACTCGTACAGACACACTGTAAGAAGCTTCTTTTACAGGAATCCTTTCCTAGTAAAAGTGGATTTTCCAATGTATTAACTAAGAAAAATTACTATTAAATTTAATACATTTAACGGTTTAGGATACATTGATTGTTTTTTTCAGCAGTACATATCTAAGTACGTCTTCGCCATTTTTTTCATCTTTAACACATCTGCCAAAAAATGTTATTTAGTGGTAAAGTGTTTCCCAACAACAGTACAAAATTAACTGTAATTTTTTAAATTTGTTTTTCTGTTTATTTCCTAAAATTCAGTCATACTAGATTATGCAGATTATGCAGTCTAAAATTGGTTGGATTTTTAGAAAAACAAGATGACAGTATTTTGGTCGGAAAGGTTCTTTTTATTGATGAAGCGGGATTTACGCGAGATTTTCATTAAATTTTGGCAGGCTTCAGAAAAGTGAAAATAATTATTATAATTAAAAGATTCTAAAAAAAGTTAACAATATTGACAAATTAATTACTGTCCTGACAGCAAATTTTCTCTTTATAAGTATTTTTTGATGCTTCTTATGATAATAACATGTGTATTTTGTTTTAGTTTATAAAAACGTTTATAGAAACCTTCAAGTTCTTCTTTATTTCCGTATTAGATATTTATTTGTTGTGTTGTTTGTTGTAAATTATTTATTTGTTTTAATTAGTATTTGTGAGCAACCCCGTGACGTCACAGCGGCATAGCCTACTGTTGCTCCATATTTTAATATATTTTTCATATTTCCATTTAGTATCTGTTGTCTATCGATCCCGATTATCGCGGCGGTATTCTATCTTCTTCTTCTCTTTTTATAAAACGTTTTTTAAATACAGTTTCCCTTTCCTATTAAATTATCTCACAATTTATTTGCTGATGATAAAAATCGCTTTCCCCTCCCATTAGATAACATTTGAGCCATATATTTTATACCTAGACAACGTGTGATATGCTTTTAATTATTAATTATAGTTCGTTATGTGTCAACGGCTTCCTGGAACTATATATCACCTAATGAAATAAAAAAATATACAATATTCATATAAATAATTTTACTGGTAGTCACGAAACCTCTGTGACTAGGTCAAATATTTTGTCGAATTCTGCGGAGATAACATAGGACCAATTCAAGTATTTATTTCTGAAACTTTTGTCACTTTAATATCGTAAGCATATGTACCCAAAAAAACCACTTTTATCACCTTCTAAGTACTCTCCATTATACTTAAAACATTTACCCAAATCATTGATTCCATTATTGTATGTGATGACTGATAGATCCTCCCTTCGTTTTGTCGTGGTGGAAAAAGTAGTCATCCCTCTATTTTCAAGCAGAAGTACACTTGAGTTTTTCCCAAAGCATAATCTTTATTTAAACAACAAATGAAGAAAAAACAAAAGGAATAAAAAGATGAAGAATACAAGCGGGTATGGATTAACTATTTGAAGGACCTATTAATTAAGCAGGAAGTGGAAGAAGAAGCAATAACGGAAGAGGAAGTGGAAGATGAAGAAAGAGACATAACAGATGAGCTACCAAAACAAGAGATAGAAAAAGATCATTGGAAATAATGGTAATAGAAAAGCACCACGAAAGGATTAACATCGAACTCATTAAATATGGAAGCAACAAATTGAAAAAAAGAATACGTTATCTAATTAAAAAAATTTGGAAAGAAGAAAGAATGCCAAAGAGTGAAAACTCGAAATATCAGAAAGAATAAAGTCTATCACGAAAATAGAAAAAGTAGCTAAATCGGCATTCAATGCTGGTGTTAAACTTTTTCACATTCCTATAAACGTTTTTGAGAAATCCACTTTTTTCAATCATTCATACCGACAATGTCATTATCCTATCTAGCATGCACGAGTGACCAGTAAGTTGCTAAAATGAGACGGAGACATTTCAATAATTTCACGTGTAAAATTCTCTGGCAACAACAGTAGACATGATCAATCACATGCAGCTCATCAAATGAATCACATCTTTATTTGTTTATATTTATTTCAAGCACGAGATTTAAGGCACGAGTACCGATTATTTGAAGACTTTCAGGATCGATGGATATTTCTATGAGGAAGTAAATAAATTTTATTTATCGATTTACGATTACAGTCTCTCTTTTTTTTTCTAATAAAAATAACGTGCTATAAAATGACGAGTAAACAGAGTCAATTTTAAAATAAAAATTTAGCTACATGTTGTTTCAAAATTTACCAAAAATTCTGCGAAAAATATATACATAATTTTTGTTTTTCATAGATGCACTTATCAAAGCTGCATTTGAAGTTTAAATGTACCTAATTAAAATGAAACCACCTACTCAGGTTTTTGCTCCCCCGCATTATGTGGGACGTTTGTAGCTGTATTGATTTTTTACTCAAATAACAAAGTACACTGAAAAAATGTTTCATAGGTAAATGGTAATTGAACAAACCATTTGATGTTCCAATTAAGGGTAGGGTTTTTAAAAAAGTCCAACATATACGGAGTCGGCACTATAATTTTAAGATTTTCTATAACTTACTCATATACAGTGTGTTTACGTAAGTTGGAATTATATGAAAAACTTTTTTATTAATAATTTTAGAAAAAAAAGTTATGCATGACATAAAACCTAGAATACAATCATCAATAATTTGGTCAGAATTCAAAGTTGCATTCAGATATGCAATTACATTTGCGTTGGCCTACCAGATCTCTTGACTTAATCCCCCTTGACTATTTTTTGGGGTTAATTGAAACAGCAGGTTTATCAGCGAGGGTCCTTTCAAGATGTTGATCAATCGGAGAGAAGAATACCATAAAATTACTCCAGTTATGGAGAGTTTGGCAAAACAACTTATATTATATATTATAGCGAATAAGGATACTAGCGTGGTGGGTTCGTATACCAAGATATAAATCCCAACTTAAATTTAAAATGAAATACCTACTTCTCATGAATACGAGAGTCATTAAAGATAAGTAGTAAATAAATCTGAATATTATAAATATTTTATTACAGAAAACAAGAAATTTCTATATAGACATTCTTAGGCGACCAATTGATTACGAAAGACGGCAATGTCATTTGACCTTGAAAAGATTATGGTAATCTAACCATAAAAAAGGTATACTTATATATAAAATGCATAGGCATTTTCTTCGTATTACCAACCTAAAACATGTATATGGTTGGAAAGTGATTGACAGCAAAGAAATCGTTTTTATGGTACATTCAAACTTCGTGAAAAATTTCAGTTTTGATGTTTTCCTTAAAATTACCGTTTTTTATAATATCAATTTCTGTATTTTATTTATTTCGGTCACTCTTCATCTCTCTCTATTTCTATTTCTTTAATTTGAACCTGCACCAATCTAAATGTGGATTTCGGATTAATTGAAAATTGTAGTCAATTTTTATCCTGTAAATCGACCAAAAAATTTTTTTTTTTTAATTTTTTACTGTAGCAATCGTTTTTTTAAGATTACCTCTTTGTACTAAATTCCATCTTCTTCAGATTATGATGACAATATCATGAGTGTGGATTATGATCTATGTAATAGGATTAAATCTATGCCTTTGTTGTTAATTCCTGCAATGCGAGCAGTAAATGCGTTTAAAGACCAACTTTATTAACTTGAAACGTTCCAAAAATAACTATAGTGCCCTTATAAGCCCTTTTCAAGTAAATTGTACGTGGGTAGGAAGGTGTATTGGACCTTTATTGCAACACTAGTGACATGGTGAAAACATGTAGAAGGAATAAAGAGTTATATTAAATCTTCTATCTACCCTGGTCTTATTATATATAAGTAATATATAATAACGAAATAAATGTCAATAAATTGGATGGAGATAGGTGAACCGTAAACCCCTACGCCTACTAAAAATAAAACAAATTGTACACGGTGGTTCCAAAAGGTGTTACCTACATGCAGTTATATATTTACCAATAAAACACCCGACATAAATTTAATTTACACACCTTTGCACGTATGAAATATAATGTAGACATGTTTTAATTTAGTCATATTCTTTATTATTTATTTATGTCTTTTACAATATATTATACCAAAGCAGATATGTGCAGACATAAATCTTATAAATTAAATGAAATTGAAAATTTATAAACCAACTTTTTTTAAGGTGTCTGGGTGGAATTAATTTTTAAAAATGAATACCTCAATTATTTTTTATTATAATGGTATTTGACAAGACTATTTCATGAATAACAGATTATTCTGCATACAGTGCATACACATAGCTTACAAAACATACTACCTATTATTTATGCATACATAAAATTGTACCATCCACTTGATTGTTTTTTGTTCCATGATGGGTTTACTGTTAAGAATAATCTATCAGTTTCTTCATATTCCACTCCCAATCTTTTAGGATTAGGTTTAGTTGATCTAAACTTGTAGTTTCCAAAAGCTCGTATTTCTTTGCCTTGCAGAATTCCGTAAACTGTTTTAATATTGACGTATGGGTTTTAACAATATTGTACGGTACATTTTTCTCAATCGCCAGATCAATATTAGTCATAGAATCACTTCCAAACCGACTCATTTTCACTACATAAGCTGACTAGCCCTGTTTAAAAACAATATTACAAAATTTATTGACAATAAAATCAGAAAAACTGTTTAGCGTCGTTTTCTGGAGTCCTAGGAGAGCATAATTACTTGTTATCAAAGGTATTGCAATTTTTGGTGACTACAGGTGTCAAGTTTTGCCGCGGGTAAACTCGAAAAAACTACTGACAGGAGCTGTCATCCAGTTTTCTGATCTAGAAACCATTTGTAATTCAAAATTGCATTTGTGATTGGTGGAAATTAAGACGAGAGAAATAGTCGACAGTAATATCCCAAGACCTTGACAAATAGCCGACTATTTTTATTGTATCTAAATTTCGAGTTTATTTTAGGATCAATTCGTCGAGACTTAATTTTGGCATTAATAATCTGCTCGAGCTAAAGCTCTCGGGAGTTATTCTTTGATTATTAATGCCAAAATTGTCGAGTCAAATTGTAAAATATACGAGAAATTTAGTAGCAATAAAAATAGTAGCTAATTTGTCAAGGTCGCGTTATATTTAATAAGATTATTTCCCGAGTCACAAAAAATTCTGTACGTACGTATAAATTATACTAGTTTTGCTCTTTACTGTCTTGGCAGGTACGTTTAATTTAATTATATTATCAATTTCTTGAAGATTTTTACTCCCGAATCTACTCATTGTTAATACTTTTTAACAAAATGTGTCAAATTTAATTCTGTAATAAACTTTAATGGCAAACTGTCAAAATTCAGATTGACAGTAGCGTATGTTTGTCGTAAAATGGACGGTATTACATAAAAAGGAATGAATGAATATATTTATAGTTTCAGAAAAAGTGCGAAATCAGTTGGATTTGTGTATTTGCTACTAAAGATCGATAATTTATTAACTGTAAGCAATTTTATAATACCATTAGTATAGATTTTATTTGAGAAATTTGAAATTTATGGGCGGCTTCGTTATTGTTGGATACCGTCCTTAAGGTGAATATTGAGGACCATGATCAAATAGCCGAATATTTACCACCAAGGTGAATAGTCGCTTTATTTTGTTTTGATTGGCTGCGTCAAATCAGTTTCCAAGCACGTGATTGGTTAAAAATTGATATTTGACAGACAAGGGAAATAATCATCAAAATATTCTTGCTGGTTTAATCCACGTTTAAAATTATAGGAAATTACAGATCGAAAATAGTAATTCTTCACTTCAATGGACCACATCATATTAAATTTTAAAATATTTTCATTTTTCACCAAAAAAAACAACTACAAGTTTCGCCAATTTTTATTAACAACTTCTAATATCACGCACAACTGAAAGTAAGTTAGACAGCATCACCTGATCCCTACAGTGAATGAAGCAGCAAGGATTTCCTGAATATTGAGAGGGAATGTGGTATACGATGACGTCAAACGTCGGTAATAATAGCAACGCTGTCGCAGGAAACTCGGAGATGACCCTTTAACGCGGAATTGACGTCACTGGGTATAGATTTTTTTTTCGATGACGTAACGAAGGGTGGTATTGATCCGTGACGTTGTAGGTTATCGGTCTTCTTTATTTATGGGTAGTCCTTTTTCTACTCTCACGAGCACAGATGCGTTTTGTGTGGGTTGATACCTTTAACTGGGATAATCGGGATAATTGACGGCGCATTGTTATATAAGTTTTTCTAGAGTCATTAAGGTTCGTCCAAAATTTTGGAAATTCTGGTAAAAAAGGACATCAAAAGGATACTTTTTTTATTTTTGAATAGTTGGGAATATTTTGTCGATTAAGATACATTTTTATGGCACTGTACCATCTACTTAACCTACAATAAAATAAAATCTGTAGTTTCGTGAATTGTATAGTGCAAGTTTGCAAAAAAACGCGTATTATGAGGTTTTTGGCCCTAGAGCTACACTTTGTGGTACTCCTGGATGGCGCGGCCCTCTTCATATAAGGGTCTTTAACACTGTATCACAAAATAAGAGCCTGATTTATTAAAAAAAACAGCGAGTTCCCTGTACTTTCATCCTTTGATCTTCTAGTAAGTTTATAAAGCATCTTCGTTAGATTAGATAATTATAGATGTGCCCTCGTAGTAAAAATTAATGTATCGAAAAATGTGTTGAAACGAGATATTTCACAAAACTAGATACAAGTTGAACCGACCAGAATTTTAGAAATGAATAATTTGTGTTAGTCGTCATCCTTGAAAAAAAATAAATTTTATTGTTTTAAATTGAATTATTCCAAACTTGATTTTATATAAAAAAAAATCTCGTATACTTTTGATTAAGGTCAATAGATCTTGAAATGTGGTAAAAGTAAAATCTATCTAATTGGACGTTTAATTTTTTTAACCAAAAGTGGTATTATTGACATCTATCAGAAAAACAAAAATTAATTCAGATCTAAAAGTTCGATAACAGAAATTATATCAAATGTCAAACGTTTGAAATATCAACAGAATGGAGCAAACTTTTATTATATCATAGAATTCCTAATAGTTCTAACTAGACATCGGGATAACATCATGCTGGGAGTGTGAAACAACTTTTTTCTACAATTTCAAAACCATGTATTGCCCACACCGTGAGGGAATACTTTTCCTCACGGCACTTTGCCTCACACCACATACATTTATATGGAGAATCAACAAAAATCGACAAAAACTTAGTAGGCTGCTGTTCAGTTTTAAATAGTTGTCTCAACTGTCAAATTGTAGAAGTTTTTTAAATTCTTAAGGTAGTTTTCATTCGTGCTTTGATAAAAATCGCAATTTCCATTAAATATTATTGTAATAAGACATACCTCTTTATAATAAATAATATGGGTAATGAATGACAGTAGTGACGATTTTGATAATACTAGGTCAGAGATATTGGAAAGAGCCGCAAAAATAACGTTAGATTTGTTGCCGATAATTTCAAGAAAAAAGTTTGAATTGGCATACGAAAAATTTATAAAATGGAGAAGAAATACAAAAATAAAATTAAAAAAATTATTCAACTGTTAAGAGGTAGGTTACTTTCATGTTATTTTAGTTTTGTTAACCATAAAAATAAATATTAAGGTACAAGTTACATTACTTGTATTCTTTAAATTTGTGCAGTTGTAGAAAAAGTATAGTGTGCAACACGTGGGGAAAGTACTTTTCCCACTTGTTGCACAATATACTATTTTCTAACACCCTCCTTTGAAAATTGACTTTTCCTGACTATTTTTAGGGTTGAAAGAGGCACTTTTCCTCCCTCTTCATCCATATTTATCTATAAATTTATTAAACTCGGTATCAAATGAATATAGATGACAAAATTACTGAAAATAATTGGTGGTTTTATGCTGGAGGTATTCCTTTGCAATTGCTGGAAAAGTGACACTTTCCTCCCTATATAGTTAAATAAATAACTATTGTTTATTTTAGTTGTTATTGAATCAGTTAATATATAGGACATCGCTTATTCGTTTGATCAATTAAATTTATCGAATAAATCTATTTACCCATTAATCTAAGAATATCAGTTTATTTTTAACTAAAATCGTTATTCTGTATTGAACTAGAGTTTCCCTTAATTTTATAGAATATTATAGTAGAAAAAATATACCGTATAAACATATAGTAGGCTTGCCTATTTAATAATTAAATAAATAAATAAATAATATTTTAATGCCAGCGATGTTTTATTAATATCTAAATAAATTAGGTCTAATCCCAAAATTAGTACAAAAACCTTTGTTTTTCGGATAAAAATACATTAGAAATTGTGAATACGAAAAAGACAGTCTAAATATCAATTGTGTTAAAGATTTTTTCCTTTTCAACAAAAATACAATTACTTCAAAACACTGTACGAAATTAAAAACCTACACCAATAATTATGTATGAAAAGGAGCAAAAAAGTGTATCCAAATGCAAAAAAAAAACCTGAAAATGTATGGATAATTACGTCAACTCAAAAGTTCATTAAAAACATTTTGTTTAAATATAGTAATTTGTTTTATATATTCTATTTCATATATTGAAGGGATTAAACTATTATTTAATAAACTTTCTTGTTGAAAAGGAGCAAAAAAGTGTAGTCAAATGCAAAAAAACCTGAAAATGTATGGATAATTACGTCAACTCAAAAGTTCATTAAAAACATTTTGAAGTGATTAAATTATTATTTAATAAACTTTCTGGCCATTAAGTTTTTATTTTACATAACCCCTGAGTTCGATTCTGTTACCGCAACAAAATTCCGATAATAATAATTAAACATTTTTTTTAAGCAATGAAAATCATTAAGGCACCAATCTTTTACAGAATAGTTAAGACTTTGTAAAATGTATGTTAAATTTAAGAACATTTATATTAAAGATGGCAGAGAAAGTTATGCACATTTAACCTATTATGATTTTTTTAATTTAATTGCCGTCCTTTGTCAGCATTCTATACCTCCACTTATATAAAAAACCGGTAGTACCCACCTATACTATTTATTAGTATCATTATGTCTTTAGACAGATTTTGCAGCATATTTGTTTTTTATTTCATAATAAGACATCAATCATTGTTGAAGGATTTGAATGATTCTAATTAAATTTTTGTTTGTTCATTCTTTTTTTTGTTTTCACAATTCTCGACCTCTATCACCTTTGACAGGGGATATATGAATGGTTTGTTTAGTTTGTAATCTTTAAATACGATCTGTATTATTAAATATAGCGACGAAGACAAACAAATAAAAGACAGTCACCGTGCTTTCATTTAATCAACTGTAACTGTTCCAGGTATGGGAAAAGATGGGATTAAACAGCTTTAAAAACGGTATTTTGGACCTTTTCAATTTTTTCTTAACGTTTTAACACAATTTATTGATATCTTTATATAAGAAGTTAATTAATATTAGCGGGTTCATTGAGGATAAATATATAGTGGACCTACAATATTGTCACCCGATATTAAGTTTTTGAGAGAAAATTATAGGTATTTGGAACCATTTTCATTTAAATTAACAATTTTACATCCAGTGAGAGTTGCATTCACTTAAAAAAATGTTTTGTGACTGTTGTAAAATTGTATAAAATAAACGAAAATTAACTGGCATCAAAAGTTCAAACAAATTACCAATAGCAATAAACTCATGTAAATCCTATTACTTTTAAAGACTTTAAATTAATAAAAATAACTGTTTTAAACATGGTAATCGTCTAACCATAATAACGGCTTGTTATAGGTGAATAAATAACAAAACAACTGGTATAAAAACGGCAATTAGCTATTAAATAAATAAATACAAGTTGGAGTGTATCATGAAATCATATTATTATTGAGTACCAATATAATTCTCGTGAGAATATTGTATTCTTGTTAGCTATTTAGATCCTTTTCTTCATTTCTTTGATTGCGTATTTCAGTCTAGGATTATATTTAAATCAGGACCGTATCCATGTGTCGATTCGATGTAATAACAAAAATAATATCAGCCGTTTTTTATAAAAAAAACTAATGTTTTATTCGAATAATTGTCCACCAAAAGCCACCTCATTCGTTGAGCATTGACTACTGCTATGATATTAGGATTTTTATATATACAGTTCTTCCAATTCCTGGTTTGTTTTTCTTCGCCATTCCTCGTTAGTCCTTGTTCCACCGTAAATAGCTCTTAGCATCTTTCTTTCTCACCTTTTTATCTTTTCTTCTTCTGGTTTATATACGAATTTTTTGGTTCTCTCAAAGGTGAATTCTTTGTTGTTTATCACCATATATTTGGTCTTATCTTAATTTAACTCAAGAACGATTTTTTTTGCTTCTTATAATATTCTATTATGGCTTTCTTTTTTTTGTTCTTGCTATGATTGTTGTCGTCTGCAAATGCCATATATTGATGAATCGTTGGTTTTAATTTTACTATTTCTAATTATTACTTCCAGAGCGTGAGATTGAAAAGTATTGTTGCCTGAGTCGTTTCCTTACTTCAGAATCTTGCGAATTTCTCTCCTTCCATTTTATTTTGTTTTTGGTATTTTCTAGTGTCATTTTCGTCATTCTAATGAGTTTTTCCGTGATTTCTAAATTTGCTATTCCTCCATACATTTTTCTTCTATCGTAGATCTATAAATAATGAGTGGAATCTTATTTAATATTCATAGCTAGCAACTTGTAGCTCTTTGAGGGTAAATATTAGATCTGCTGTTGAAGAAGTTAATGCCCTTCATCCCCAACAGTGTTTTGTAGAAAATTTTTCTTCAAATAGCGATTTATTTACATTAGAAACCTAATGAACAATACTATTTATTGACATCAAATAAATCAATAATACGGTTTCGCCCGGAGCCACTAATATAATAAAATTTATAAATAGATAGTCCGTAACTGTCTTATGGTTACGTCCGTCATTCTCACTATGTCTGTAACCGGTTTAGTAGAAGTGGTCGACCTCGTAAGACAGTTAAATTGGCGATTTTGGTTAACGGCATATCCAGACTCACTTTCATAACAACCTTTATTATTTTTTTTTATTGATTTAGGCGAATCTTGCTTTTTTTAATTGTGCGGAATAAGATCAAGATGACTAAGTAATTTCTTGGTGGTTCAGTCAAAATAAAAATTATATTTACCTACTTAATGATTCCATTACAATTATTATCGCAATTAAAATAGTTACATGGAATTTTAAGTGGAATTAAAGTGTATCAAAATTTGTTATCTAGCTCATCTTACACTTATATACTGACACAAAACAATGAATAGTTCGTAAATTTGATAAAAGAAAATATTTAATCATCAAAATAATATAAATATTTGTTGTATTTTTTTTAATTCTTGTGTTATGAGCAAGTATATATCTTTGATTTTTATATTAAACGAATACTTGGTCTATCACGAATACACAATATAAAAATATTACTTAGTATAGTATTCCACATAGCACAAACAAAAGTGATTGTCCATTGATGTGGGCTATTGCAATTGCTCCAGTCAGTCGTGTGAATATTTTAAAATTAAAGAGAAAAAGCGTGGATAAAACGTATAAATAATTTAATTTTTACTAAGTAGATATACAAGGCATTCCTTAAAATACCTGTTCCCAATAAAATTCTAAAAAAAAATGCATGTCATAACCAACCCGAATCAATTATAACCAACACTACAAGATGAGGTGTGTTGACAGGCTTTTCTGCGGACTTGCTAAATACATTGCATAATTGGTGTTAATGCAAAAGAACACCGGAATGCCTGCTGTTTAATTGCAGAAGGTGTATCTCTTCATCTCTTGTACCTTACATGCCGAGTACGAGAATTAAGATGTTAAGGTAAATAAATTAACTTAATTAGTAAAAATGGTAATGTAAAGGTATAACAAAGCGTTTCAAATTTACGCCATTTTCTGTATAGATTTCTTTTATATTCGTGACGTATTTTTGTAGCCAAAAGTATAGACGGCCCCAACGATATTAAAAAAAAGTAAATCCTTTGAAAAGCAGATAAAAATAAAAAGTTATGTTTCTATTACCACCTAAAGTTAGGTACATGAACCAGAAGAAAATCCAATGGATTCAATAAATCATTAACATTCAGTAGTAGTGAATATTTCACTTATTAAAAAGAGTATTTAGCGATGTTCTCTGCAAAAATGATAACATCAGGATTGTATTTGGGTAGGTTCATCAAAGGACTTTTTCCAGCTGGTTTGTGGACCATTAATATCAACGATTATTTCCCTTGTCTGTCAAATATCAATTTTTAGCCAATCACGTACTTGGAAACTGATTTGACGCAGCCAATCAAAATAAAATAAAGCGACTATTCACCTTGGTGGTAAATATTCGGCTATTTGATCATCGTTCTCAATATTCACCTGAAGGACGGTATCCAACAATAACGAAGCCGCCCGTAAATTTCAAATTTTTCAAATAAAACCTATACTAATGGTATTATAAAATTGCTTATAGTTAATAAATTATCGATCTTTAGTAGCAACTGATTTCGCACTTTTTCTGAAACTATAAATATATTCATTCACTCCTTTCTATGTAATAATAATAATAATTTTGACAGTTTGCCATTAAAGTTTATTACAGAATTAAACTTGACACATTTTGTTAAAAAGTATTAACAATGAGTAGATTCGGGAGTAAAAATCTTCAAGAAATTGATAATATAATTAAATTAAACGTACCTGCCAAGACAGTAAAGAGCAAAACTAGTATAATTTATACGTACGTACAGAATTTTTTTGACTCGGGAAATAATCTTATTAAATATAACGCGACCTTGACAAATTAGCTACTATTTTTATTGCTACTAAATTTCTCGTATATTTTACAATTTGACTCGACAATTTTGGCATTAATAATCAAAGAATAACTCCCTCGAGCTAAATACAAAAGAAATAAAAATAAGAACATCAGTCTGTACCCTGGCTAAAAGAGGGGTGAGTGAACAACAATTAATTAAAATTACTGGCCACATTTCCGCCAGCTCAATCTGCAAATGGATAATGAGCACTATTCCAACATCATAAACACCCTTAGAAGTGACGCCTCAGAACCTCAAGCTAAAAAACAGAAAACAGAAGATCCTGCAGCCCCTCATCGAGCTTCTCACTCTACAGCTGGACCCATCAACAACATTAATAATTTACCTACACATGGGCAATGGGTTCTAATGCCAGTGTAGCTCAAACAGAGCTCACTGCTATCTCAATCGCCGCAAAAGAGACTACCAGTAGGAACATTACTGGTAATAATATTTACATCCTCACGGACAACAGACAGGCACTACTAGCTCTGGATAGACCACGGATTACATCAGGTCTAGTACTAGAATGTCACCAGGCCCTGATCGAAGCTTGCAACAACAACGTGGTCACGTTAGCTTGGATCAAAGGTCATGGAAAATCAAAAGGCAACCGTGCAGCTGACTCTCTAGCTAAGAAAGCAGCCTCCCAAAAACTTTTGGGACCTGGCACTTTCATAAGCTTATCGGCATCAGCTGTGGCTGACCTACTGAAGAAACACTCCCTTGACAAGTTTAAGGGTGGATGGGACGACGAAACAGGTTGCAAGCTAGCCAAGGAACTATTACAGTATCCGAACAGCGAAACAGCCAAAAAATACATGACTATGAATAGACAGAACCTGCGCACAGCCACAGGTATCCTGACTGGCCACTGTCATCTACGAAAACACCTCTACAGGATGGGGTTATCTGACACTCCACTGTGTAGAGGATGTGAACAGGAAGACGAGACTGTCGAACACATTCTTTGCGAATGCCCGACACTCTCACAAATGAGACATTTTCTTTTCGGCGAGCGGTGGCTAACACATGCCAACATGAGGGAGCTACCTTCAGGCGACGTCATCGCCTACTTTAAACAAGTAGGCTGGCTGACGAGCTAGAAGGAAGGCTCAACCTCAGAAGGACGCACAATGGGCCAAATGTGGCCTACGTGCTGTGGGGTGACCCACCCTTCTAGATTTACAGATACAGAATTTACCTACACCCAACGTTATCAATGAGTTAACAAAGACTTCAAACAATACTCCTACTAAATCTATTTGTAAATTAATTGAAAATGTTTTGACTAGAGACTCTCTCAAAACTTGTCAGAGAAGATATAACTTTTTCCCAAAAATATCAAGAAGGTTTGGCATCATTGGAACGATTCTCCAGTACCCTGAGGTCATTTGCTTCATTTTCCGCTTTACTATTTATACAATTTTTACAGTATCGCAATTTGAAATAAATTTTTTTTAATGTCAACGTCTGAAGATTTTCTTCCTAAGAAGTATATTAAAAAACAGAACTAGTACTTTCATCATAGGTAACTTTAGCTAAAAAAAGAGATTCATATATTTGTATATAAAATTTAATACTAACATCAATCTTCGTTTGTTGCATAACGTGAGAAGACATGATTTTGTCAGTATTACATAAAGACTGCATATTGCAAATTACATGCTATTAGAAATGTGTTTATCCTTGTCTCTCTCGTTGGAAAGCCGCAATACAGTTGTGAGAGATGTAAGAGTATTATAGAAATTGAAAGTGTAAAAGCGTTGGTGGACAAAGCTCGCCTCGGGCACGAAGACATTAGTATGCTGAAGACCGGTTCTTCAAATTAATAATCTTCAATGCCCTACTAAGCGCTTGACTTGAATACGAAGCAGAGGCGCAGTTCATTGAATAAATTACCGCTGGATTTTTTTCTCGTGCTATATGTGTGCAGAACAAACACCTTTATTTACAAGTCTGGAAGGAAGAATTATATTTAATCAGTCGTATTGGCGTGAAGCGGGCCAACAGGATCTCTAGCTGACCTTCTACTCCTGACCAATTGTGTCTGTTTGCGATATCCTTATTGATCTGCAGGGGTTTGAGCTGAACCATCAGCGAGGTAGATTTTGGAAAATATACCGTGACGTTCTTTTGATAAATTGCTTTTAGTCTAATCTGATTTCTTTCAGTGCTAACGTTGAACAGTGTAGTTGGACATACCGTTTGGCAGGTAAATTGGATTTTCGAGTATTCAACGTTGAAATTTACGTTCAGGCTCTTGGAGGTACTTTTGATCTACTTCGAGAATCTAACATTGAGTTGATACATCTTAAGACATAAAAAAAACTAGGGTTCCAACGTTTAGACTGCCATGTTCTTCAGCATATATTATATTTGTGTATTTCTTTGAGTTCTAATTCAAATTTTTCACATTTGTTCTACCGCCGTTTGTATTAGTTTTGATTCTAAATTGCTCCTACATCTTATTATTGCTTCTAGAATTTGCTGTATTTTTTTTTTGTGCTATGGGTACTACTAGCTCATATTGCAACAGTCCAATGTAAATCTTCAAGGTAAAAACAGACCAAACTCAATAAGTGTGAGAAATTAAATTCATATAAATATTAAAAATGTATCCATTATTATTGGCCAATTCCATTTTTGTTCTCAACGTCAATAAAATTACACAATACGATTTCGCAACTTAATTGATCGTCTAGTAGTCTCTTTGATTTGAAGTAAATTTTAATTATTCAAATCTCAATGTTAAAAAAAAATATGATAAATTATAACAATATATACACAGCTAATTACACTAAATGAATATATTTTAGGAAAAAATTAAGTTTGTATAACATTAACGTTGTTTTTAGAAGAGTGAAATTGTGAATATGCATTTCTTATTTATTTGTTTTATTTATTAATTTTTTACATTACCAAACGGTGTTGTCTCATTTACATGAAAGCATTTTCTGACACATCGTGAAATCCACCCATCGTCCATATATTATATATTTATATATTTTTCCTTTAATTTTTAAGTTATGCATATAATCCAATTATTTACGTTTTAATACAGTTATTCAAATCAGACAACATAATTAATTAAGGTTGTTTTAACCTTGCACCAGTGACTAGAACATATATAAATATGCACGTAATATTGCTATAGCAACATAAATATTTCATGGTTTTTGAAAAACTAATAGATAATATTTCTATGAATGCTTAAAGTTTGTTATGAAATATTTTACTTGTTGTTGAATATCTACCTGCATTTTTTTTTATCAGGTTAACCAGTAACGTCCTTGCAAATTTTTCCTATGTAGCCTACTCGGTCATTTAATGGCAAAATTCGACAAAACAACTTATCGTTGGCCTTCTTCTTCTTTCTCTGGAGCACTGTTTTAGTCTGTGGGGGCCATATCCGAAGAACGCGGTGGATAGGAAAGCAAGTGCAATTTTGCCATTGTTGAGATCGACTTACAACACGCTGCATTGTCTTGGTGAAAGAGCGTTTTTTTTTCTTCATATTTGAAGTCGTTTTTTCGCATTTTCTTCCTTCAAACATCTGACTGCCTATTAGACTCTGAAATTTAGTGATAGATCCATGTTTCATCCATTATTACATAGAGCATAAAAAAATTATTTTTAAAATTTTCTTTTATAATATAGCTATTATAACACTAAAAGTAGTGCTATAATAGGCCATAACGGGCATATTATAGCACGCCTTTTCACAGTTGGTAGCATAATTTCCTACATGTCGAATCAGCTCTAAATTTGCCTCTGAATGACTGTCAAGTATAAATGTCAAAAGTAAAAAATACATAATCTAACTACAAAGAAATTAAGAATCATTTTTTAATAAACATACCTTTATTGCGAGATACATCTTATCTTCAGCTACGTTTATAAATTTGTTAATGTCTTCTGGTTCTAAAATTTTTGATTTTTTTGGAATGTAACCTGTAGATACTCGTTTTAACATAGCTTGCAATTTATTAAATTTTGATATATCAACATTTTTGTATACATTTAGACAACATCTTAAGAGCAAACCGAACCCCTTGAAAAATTTTAATAACCTTTTAAGCCTTTAGTTTTAGTCTGATTTTTGTGAAATTTTCAGGAAATACTAATAATTACAAAACTTAGGGTGGAGAAACCTTGATTTTTTTGTAAACCTTCGAAAAGTATTTATTTTGTTAATTTTAAATGGAAAATCACAAAAAGACATATCCGCGCCATTCTGCATTAAATCTATGAAAATTTGCTCCTATTTGTTTTAATAAATATCAAGTAGTTTTTAAATAATATGGTTTCCCATTTATTTTTTAAATATCTTTGGAAAGTGCTGCCACATCGTTACATACATTTAAAGCTGTCGAGAAATATTCCATCGCAAAGTGTTCCCAGTGGCGCGCATATAAATACATTTTTATATTAGAAAATCCTTATAAAATAGAAGTTAAATTTGCTTCTCACAAGAACTCCGGTTGCCACTTAAGTAAGTCGTCCATAAGGTAGATGATTTAAATTTTTGGCGTTAGATTTCAAAATATGCAAGTAACACATTTTCTGAGATGTTTTCAATATTACTTTCACGACACCAATCTTGAAACTTATTATATGCTTTCTCATAAAGATCCCGAGATTTGTCGGGAATTAAATTACCTATAGGTACTATTTTCCGCAATTTTTCGAATTTTTGGTGGCGTACACGACATTTCATCACTCATTTTCACATAGGTTTTACAAACTTTAAAATACAAGAAATGAAAAAATGAAAATTCAAACTTGAAATGACTGTCAAGTATAAATGTCAAATCATTGTTACCAACTGCTACAAAATTAAGGAACTACGTTACTATTAAAAGTACGAAATATTTTTAATTATATAATAAAAATAGGCGAAAATTTTAAAAAATAGCGTAAAGAACTCGTTTCATAATCCGTTTATTGTATTCGTTTCGAACTCATACAATAAACATCGTCTTATGAAACTCGTTCTTTAATATACTATTTTATTGCTCTTAAAAATCCTTCAAAAAGCACTCTGAATCTTCGACTTTGAACAAAGCTTTCCCTTGAACAAATGTTCATTCAAAATGGTGAATACAATGCCTTCCGATATGTTCAAGGTATCAGGTATCTTACGCAATTTCAATTTACAATCCTCCAAAACTATTTTATGGACTTTATGTTCAACGTCATTTCATTGTTTTGAAAATTACAAAATTAGCGTCACTACATCCATTGTAACTGAACTAAACCTAATATTGTCATGAAATTTTGACACGTATCATTTGAAGGCAATTACTTCTTAACGACTTGAGAATACTTTAATCAACACAGCCACAGTCTATTCACTTTTACCAAAATCGTCATTCACTATGTGTCTACTTTAAATTCAATATCATTTTAAACTTCAAAATTTTCTTAGTTTGGACCCCATTTTGAAGGTGTTCCCGAAGAGGTACGGAGGGGCACATCAAACCCTAAGCTTACTTTTTGATGCTCTATCAAAATCTGAAGTCAGAATTTTAAAAAAGCTACACACACACACAGAGAACAATTTGTTCGGTGAAAATCATGGATTTGTCAATGGTCAAAGTTAAATTTGACATCAAATAGGATTTCTAGTTTTAATGTCTTTTATTTTATGGTAGCTTTAAAGCGGTGATATTAAGAATGTTTATATTTAATTTCCAATAAGTTTTTTTGAAAGTTATAAAAGACTTAATTACATAATGATTACATAATTAAATATTGTGAGTTATTGCGTATTAACTTTACTGATGAGTTGCTACTGCATACATATAAACAAATAATTATTACAAACAGACGATACATCATTGTACAAGCAAGATATAAGAAAAAAAATAGAATTTGCAGGTAGGTATAACCGACCACAACACTTTATGTACTAAGGAAAATGTAGAAATTAAAAAAAAATGTTTTTTTGTCGACCTCTACTAAAAATGACATTTCACGTACTAATTTCCGAATGAAAAGTCAACTATTTTTGAAGGCAAGTACTTTTCGTCCTCAAATGACTCGCACCGTGCCGTATCCTAGTGATCACAGCGTGCACCGTGCCGTATTCTAGTGACCACAGCGGACGAAAAGTGTTTGCGGACGAAAAATGCTTGCCTTCAAAAATGGTCGATTTTTCTTTCGGAAATTAGTACGTTTTTGTAGAGGTCGACGAAAAAAAGTAATATGCATCTCGGCGAAAAACTGTCTATTGTCTCGCCTGCTATCAATTTGCAGACTCGACTATAATAGACAGTTTTTCGCCCTTGGCACATAAATAACTATTTTAAGATACTTTGGGGTGGTTAGATACTAAGACTTGTTATAGAATATTCATTTTTTTGATAAAAAAATGTTCTAATCAGGACCAGACTGAACACTGATTATTTATGCTTATCTCAATCGATAATCCTCCTCCTGATATGGTATAATTGAAAAACCCATTCAAACTCTTAATCATTTTCTTTATCTTTAAAATCTGAATACGTACATACAAATTATCAACTACGAAATTGATTTTAATATTTGTCGACTTTTTTTTGTATTTACGCATTTAAAAACTATTATTTTTATAATACCTGGCATTAAAATCATCGAACCAAAATAAAAAATGCCGATTTTCCTACCTAGTCCAAAATTTCACCTTCTAATCAAAAATGTAAATTATATTTTATTCACAGTTCAACTTCAACATATTCTAGATAAATGATGGTTGGATTCATATAGAGAAATATTAATTTAATGTGATATGTACACCCACGTTAAGTGGTTTTTCTAGTAACAATCGCTTTGGTCTATTATAATAAATTTTTATGTCGAGAAAGTCTTCCGTCTCTTACATGTTATGTAAAAATGTAATATTTGCTGTTTCGAGGTATGAGATTGATTCACAAAATTTGAAGTATCCGCTAATTTTATATGTGGCCGTTGTTATATCAACGTCGCAACCTTTCAAGCTGCTATTTAGAATATACGTTGGTGTTTGAAAATATCATCAAGCCAGAGATAATTGGGAAATTAGTTCTTATATTTCGATTATCATACCACCAGAGCCCTGCACATTTAAAAAGCGAAACAAATAATATTATGTCGTTGAAACACCTGTTTATGACTTTAATCATTAGTAATATTCAAATTTAATGCGGATTCTTTCAAAGCAAAATGAACTTTAACTTTTAAAGGTTTTTTTTTAATGCAAATAAAACGATGATACAGAAATGTGCATAAATTCCTGTGCTATAACATAACTGTAATTTTTAATCTGCAAAACACGTCTCACGGTAACAGTTTACATAACGAATTCAGGATAAGAAAAATGGTTCCGTCACTAAATACCTACAAACAAGATGGCTGTTATTTTGTAGTGTAATATCAATTTTCATATACGGAATACATCAAGCCGTTTTAAGTAAGCGAATGATAAAATTGACGTTGAAATGAAAGAAAATTTCTGACAAGTTTTCAATTAGCAGCAACGTTTTTTTACACAGTAGCGACTGTTCGGGACAGGCTATACGCAATGCTTCCATTTCAAAATAAGGTTATATAATTACCATTCAATTAAATCTTCTTTAAAATTCACCAGTCGTGTATTAAACAGACAGATCCAAATTCTTCAACCACGCTTAGTTTTTATATTTTGTACCGGTCGTTTGCTTTTTGGGTGGAAGATTTGTTTTTGATTTTTTTTTTGTTTATGTTTGGATCGGGGTTAATTGGTTTAAGGGTAGAAGTTTTTTCTTGTTTTTTTATAAGCATGATCGTGATTTTTATAGGTGAATGACTTTCTTGGAGTTGGTAAAACTTATTCGATTACTATCATCTTGAGTTTTTGTGATTTTTTAATTGTCTATACTGTTTTAAATGTTATTTTCCATTTGGATAATGTATAGTAGAACCCACTTGTTTATGAGAATGAAAAAACGTTATAAAAACACAAAGTATACCGTCAATAGAAGGAATGCTGATGAATCTGGACATTTTTGAGCAGTTTAATGTCGAAAACACCGTACACTGTCCATATACATAAAAATAAAATAATATTTTGGCTATTAGCACCACTGTGCAAAGATTCAATAACCAACTTAGCTGGATATCGTTATAGGGGAGAATGGCGTATAATTATTTAATATGAATTTACATTTTAATTTCTATAACGCATATTAGATTTGAATAGAGGTTGATATCTTCATTTTTTGATCTCTTGTGAGATTAACAAACGTTACTAATTAAAATTTTGTCTTAAATTAATTTAACTAAACTGTGGGGTGTGAGGTTACATTCATAAGAGGCGACAATGGAAGTGTGGTTATAGTTTTTACATTTTCAATTGCAGAAACAAAATTCTCAGATGTGCAGACATTGGCGGCTTGTAGATGTGCCGACAAGTGGCTTTGTCGGTATTAGCGTCATGTAGATGTGCCGACAAGTGGATTTGTCGGTATTAGCGACTTGTATAAAGCGGGATCATTTTGTTCTGCAATTAAAGTAGGAAGTAGAAGTTAGACAAATATTGTCTTCAGTAGTGGGGGCTAGGAAAATATTCATACAGTGATACACTGTGCTTGTGTTCGCACTTGATTTTTGATTTAGTGAATAGTAGGTGGCGTTAGTTTATTTCAGTTAATATTATTCTTGGCTTCCGTGTATATACATACTTTTTTTATTTTGAAACATTGTTACAGTGTACTTCTTATTTATTTATTCGGTGTCAATTTCAATATGTTTCGTCCTTGGGAAAATACAGTTTCTTTAAGTGGATCTAAAGAATCGGAACAATCATTAAATGATATTCCAATGGATTATGTGGTATCAGGTTGTAGTCCCAAAGATTCATGTAGCTCCGATGAGGAAGAGAACATTTTTGGTGAAAGAATTTCAGAGTATCAAGAAATATCCACCTCGAAAAAACATTATCTTTGTAAAGATGCCCAAACCATATGTATAAATGTTTATAAGAATATTGTAACTTCCGAAGGTGAAAGGAGTGCCATTGAAAAAACATCTTTTTTAACAAATGTTCCCATTAGCACTCTTTATAGAATTATAAAGAATGGTTCAAAAAATCGTAAAGAGAGGTGTGATAAAGGATGTGTTAAAACTTTAGATCCTTCGATATCAAAATTAATTGGTAGTATTATTTATGAATCTTACCAAAGAAATGAGTTCCCAACAGTGGATAGTATATTTTCTTTACTAAAAAGTAAAAGGCCAGATTTAAGAATTTCTAAAAGCACAACACAGCGTTCGATATCGAAAATTGGATTTAAATACCAAACTATCAACAAGAGGACTGTAATAATGGAAATCCAGAGGATCATAAAATGGAGGATACAATATTTGGAAAAAATTAAGGCATCTCGAAATAGTAACAGAAAAATATACTATTTAGATGAAACGTGGTTCGATACCCACGATACGCCAAAGAAAGGATGGTCTGACGGAACAAGAAGAAGTTCAGTAAATGTTTTTTGTAACAATGGAACTCGACTTACAATTCTTCACTGTGGATCGGACTCAGGGTGGGTACAAAATTGCCTCAAACTCTCTGGAAAAAATTTGGAAGATTGTAATTTAGATTACCACAAAAATATGTCTGGAGAAAGTTTTGAAGATTGGTTTGAAAATCAGCTGTTAAACAATATTGAAGAGAATAGCATCATAGTGATGGATAATGCTTCATATTATTCCCGCTTAATAGAAAAACTTCCCAATACCAACTCAAATAAGTCTGAGATCATTCTCATAAACAAGTGGGTTCTACTACACTTTTTTAGATTTTAGTGTTTTTATGCAAGTGACGTATGTACTTTTTCCTCATTGAAAAGGCCTTTCTGTTATCCAATTACTTTTAAAGTTGTATATTAATCAAGTAGCCTCAAATATTTGAATGCATCGTGTAAGAGCAGCTTTAGAACTACTTCTATCTAAAAAATATAGTGGGTTTTCCCATTTTAGCTCGTGAGACAAAAAAATGTCGACTAGTATAATAAATAAAATTAATATAAATGAGTTCATAACTGGGCTCATTACGAATTTTATATTTATTTATTCACCTTTCGCCAATACATATCGATGTGTTGCTAGTTACCATTCTTAGCCCGTACAAGGTCCTGAGAAGCTACGGTCATCCTAGTACTTCGTCGAAGTGAATCATTACTACGGATGCCGTTAGGAAATCAATGGGGGCGATCTGAGCAACAAGGAGGAAAGTATTGAAGAGTTCAATACGTGTTGGTTTGGATTTCCAGTTAACCTCAAACAAAACAAATTAAGGATCTTTTGTCGCAGTTAGACTGTGGATGGGTGATCATTGATATACATATCGCACTTTAAAAGTCCTCCTCTTGACTTTTGATATATATATATACCAGGAGCTTTAGGCGATGAAAAATAATGTAATCCACCACTCCATACTAATAGATAATTACAAATAGAGCATTTAAATATTGCAATTTTGCAATCCAGCTATAGTGAGTTGTGATTGTGATTGACGTTTGATCTTGAAGTGAAATAAATAGAATGCTTTAGGACTTTTAATTTTACCATAAGAGGACGAAGAATGCCCAAGTATATGTCAACATAATGAAGTTATAAAGATAAAGTTTACCTATTTTGGAGATGTTCTCTTATATACGATTGATTTGTATATAGTTTGAAAGAAAACGACAAAATAATTATTTACTTAATACAATGAATATCTGGTCACCGAGCTTCGCTCTTAATATTCAAATCTACATTTTTAAGCAGCCCAATGAGTATATAATTTAAGTATATTTATAACATGACAAATTACTAATTAATTCGCGAAAATCACGGAGTGGGCGACATCTACTTGAACTACTGATAGGGAGATAAATAAAAAGTTGATTGGCGATTGGCTTGAAAGTAGGCGGGAAAATTAAAAAAGCTGTCAGTGTTAATTTTCAATTGGCTGCAGCTGTTGTTGACGTTTATCAACTGCTTGTCACAGAGGTTAGTTAAATGCATTAAAGTTGCCTAGTTTCTGGGGATTTCACCCTTTTAGGGCAACTTCTACTGACGCTTGATCTTCGCGAATTGTCACGGTGGACAGGCCCCGTTTCCGGGACGTGCAATAGCAGCGTGTAGGACGTGCAACAGCAGCGTGTAGGGCACACGTCCCGTCAACAGAAGACCGCTCAGCTCACTCTATTTATCACTATATAAGAAAAACTCTATGTTCAATTGATTTTATTATTTTTTGATCTGCAGTGAAGGAAAATTATAGGTCTGATATTCATACTTGGGTAAAAACCTCCACAAAAACCTGTGACCAGACTCTCGAGGTGTGGCAGATATTGATATCATATTTTTTCAAAAATTCTTTCTCTCTCTCTCTCTCTCTCTGATCATGAAAACTTAAATATTAAAACTGTCCGCATAATAAAATAGTAGCCGTAAGGGGTAGTCTCACACTATCAGGTGTCCATTTTGACAGTGTTACTCAACGTTCCTATAAATATTTACCTAAACCCATGATTTCTGCAATTGAATTGGCAACGTTGTATTTTCAACTTTGAATTAATAAGATGGCTGTCATTTGACAAGCAAATTATTTATGTCCGTCAAATGAACCTGTCCTTTTTTAGATAAAGCGACAAATTTAAAATCGAATTCTTTCTGATTAAAACGCCAGAAATTAAATAAAGTCAAACCTTTTTACTACTATACTATACAGAAGAAAGGAGTGCAGTATTTAATTTGCAGAACGTAGTACAGGTTCAAGAGGTAGAAATTTTATTTTTACCTCATCCTTCAATGCTTATTTGTAGTTAAAATTTAAATTTTAATACATCTGATCGGCCTAATATAGTTTTTGTCTAGATTCTTCTTTCCATGGTTTTTACTGTAATAAATTTGTTCTTTTGACAGATAAGTCAGACTTTATTTATTCATAGCCGTATCGTATGTATTTTAATTGATTCAGAATTTTGTATTAATATATATTTCAAAATGGCCTCATTCTAAAAATATTATCAGTCCTCCTAAATCCTTGAAGGCAGAATTATTAGTAATAGCAAGGCAACATAAAAACAAATTCAAAAAATATATTATGGATGAGATGGCCAGAGAAAAAGGAATTAAAATTCTCAGATTTCCTCCGAACCACGCAGAGTTAAATTCCATTGAACTGATCTGGTCTCAATTATTAAAAGGTTATGTTTCTCAAAACAATAAAACATTTAAATTTCCTGATGTGCGAAATTTGTTTTTGAAGGCAGTTTCAGATGTAAATAGAGAACATTGGGGAAAATGCATTGATCATGTTTAAAAATGTGGAAAATTCATTTAGGAAAGTGGATATATCAATGGATAATTTAATAGAACCTATAATAATAAACATCAGAAAAGACAATTATAGTGATGCCAGTAGTTTTAGTGAAGACAGTGACTTTTAAAGGTAGTTCTTGAACTAACTTTTTTTTTAATCTTTGAGTTTAGGTAAGTACTGAAGCGTTACTTTTAATGCCAAGAGATTTAATTTAATCCCAACATATAATCCTCCTTGTTATTTATTGGTTAAATTTAATTCGTTCAATGTTAAAGTGTCGGATGCATAAAGTTTATTTTTATTTTTTGTAAATAATATAACTTCAAAATTTAATCTACGAAGTGCGTATATATATTTTATATGCTGTGACCTTATTTATATTATAGAAACTTATTTTGCAAAGTACGCCTATGGAATGTGACGTTATATCCCCACTTTGAATGTACTCATCTATCTTTTATATTATATATTACTATAGAAACAAGTTATTATTATGTGCCGTTGCTAGGAAATAAAACTAAAAGCTTAACTTTTCTTGTAAATATCTCGGAAGATCGAATTTTCACAGACATGAGACCTACATTTTTCGCCGATTTAGATAGGAATTAGTCTACCCTGAAAGTTTCATTGAATTCTGACGAGTGGATTTCGAGATCCTCTGGACACACATACACACACACACACATACAAACCTTGCTCGTTTAATAGTATTTGATTTCTGCAATGTCAGTTACTTACGATGACATTAATATTACAAGCTTGATTTAAATAAGTTTATAAAATATTTGCCGATTATCCAACTTATGCGAACATCTAAAGTCTTACAGGGTAATGTTAATTACCTTGTATATATTTATTCTTGGTATTACTTTCGCATTGTGCTGATTATGTGTTGAAATAAATAGGCCACCATTTAAAATAAAAATACCACTTCCCTAAATCGGTTTCCTGTACACTTAAAACGAACCAGTTTTATCAGATACTGATTCTAGACGATAAAGAAACTAATAAATTTTCCTGAATGATCCACCGAAGAATTAACTATATTAAAATCGCACCATCACAATATGTTTTATAAATATGTGTCCTAATCAAGTGGCTGTACAAAGCAGAGCGTCACGGGCCATAACTTTTCTCTGCCGTCCTGATTGCCTGGGGCTTTAAATATCAACGATTTCGATCCCGAGGGATCATATCATAATTCCGGACTCCACCCCTGCCTTTTCTATATAAGCGAATGTGATAGGATTCTACAGTTTATTATGAGTTGATTTTTCGTCGTGGAAGTTGAAATTATGATTCGGTACCAATATTAGGTCAGTTTGAACGAATGATTCAAGGTTTTGTGGATATTGGTAAGTTTTTATTTAAGAATATTATAAAGAGCTAAAAATATAATTGGGAGGGGGGTAGTGTTCGTGGGCTTTTATTAAGCGACTTTTTGTATTGTAAAATACTGGAAAAATCATGGAAAAATTTAACAAGAATGCATTAGAGAAACGAAAAAAGAAGAAATTAAATAAAAAAACAATAACAAATTCTTCATCTGCTTTACAAAAGTATTTTTTTAGTTTGGTTTTTTTCATCCGCTCCAATTTTAAATTTCCAGCCAAAAAAAGGCTCAAAAAAGAAATCTGATAACAAATTAGGATTCTGTGGAAAACTGTGAATACAAATTCTACATTTGGATTTTTTCTTTCCATTTTCAAATGAACAAAATATCTGAAGGACGCATGGGTGTTTCCAAAAACACTTTTTTATTTCTCAAACTATTTTTTAAGCTTTTCTGGAACTCTGTGACTATAGCGCATCAGTCTGCATGAAAATTCAGATGAAAATTTTCTATACTTTATATTATGAATACCTAATATTGATTTTTGTTTTCTTTTGCAGGCACCCTGTTAGTTCAAAGCGAAGTAAGTGGTACCTCGTTGGTGGCGGAAGGTGCGCATCCCTCAGCTCCCAGTAGCCCCCACTCAAGTATGCTACTTCTGCAATCCCAGGTATGTAATTATTATCAGTTTTTGTAACTCTTCGAGTAATAAATGTGCTAAAGGAAAGACAAGTCTACCGGCTTAGTCTAGCAAACAATTTAATGATATAGCGATTTGTTTTTTCCGAAAAAAATCGAAAAAACACGTTGCTAAGTAATATTTTAACAAGAAGCATGAGTGCTGGTGGCCAAAAAATGTTTGGGCCATTTTTGGGGGAAAAAGGATGTTTTTAGGATATAAATGGACGTAGAATCTAAAAAAAAATTCAAAAAAATTAAAATTTGGTTTACGCAGAGTGAATTTTGTATAAGACACGATTAGCAATGTCAAAATTACCAAAAAAAATGTTTTTTGAAGGAAAAAGTGAGTTTTTTAGGATATAAATGGACCTAGAATCTACAAAAAAAATTAAAAAAAAAACTAAAATTTGGTTTACGCAGAATGAATTTTGTATAAGAAACGATTGACAATGCCAAAATTACCGAAAAAAAAGTTTGGGCCATTTTTGGGTAGAAAAGGACGTTTTTAGGTAATAAATGGACGTAGAATCTACAAAAAAAATTCAAAAAAATTAAAATTTAGTTTATGCAGAATGAATTTTGTATAAGACATGATTGGCAATGTCAAAATTACCGAAAAAAAAATGTTTGGGCCATTTTTGAAGGAAAAAGTGAGTTTTTTAGAATATAAATGGATTTAGAATCTACAAAAAAATTCAAAAAAATGAAAATTTAGTTTACGCAGAATGAATTTTGTATAAGACACGATTGGCAATGTCAAAATTACCGAAAAAAAAAATGTTTGGGCCATTTTTGAAGGAAAAAGTGAGTTTTACAGGATAGGATATAAATGGACCTAGAATCTACAAAAAAAATTATCTAAACCAAATTTGAAAAATAAATTCAAATATGGTTTTCGCAGATATAAGTAATATCCTCTCATTGCTTAGATTTTTCTGTCGTTCTGGACAAGTTTAAAAATATTACTACTGAAAATAATAACATATATTCTATTATTTTTTTTTATGATAAATACAGTATAGTATAGTAACTGCCACTGCCTATTATATATGCATACACAATAAATATGTAGGTATTAATTTGAAAACTGAAAAACAGGTTATTTATTTAATCACAAAATACTACAAACTTAATTATTTATGGTACAATTAAAATATAAATTGCAATTTTGGTACACAGTAGGAGTATTGTTTGAAATCTTTGTTAACTTGGTAAATCATTAATGTTGTTGATGGGTCCAGCTGTAGAGTGAGAAGCTCGAGGAGTGGCTACAGGATCTTCTGTTTTCTGTTTTAACGGTACACTTTTATCAATCGCCAGATCAATATTAGTCATAGAATCACTTCCAAAGCGACTCATTTTCACTACATAAGCTGACTAGCACTGTTTAAAAACAATATTACAAAATTTATTGACAATAAAATCAGAGAAATTGTCTAGCGTCGTTTTCTGGTGTTCTAGGAGACCATAATTACTTGTTATCAAAGGTATTGTAATTTTTTGTGACAACAGCTGTCAAGTTTTGCTGCTGGTAAACTCGAAAAAACTATTGACAGGAGCTGTCATACAGTTTTTCATCTAGAAACCATTTGTAATTCAAAATTGCGCATTTGTGAATTAAGACGAAGGAAATAGTCGTATTCATATATATATTGGGATAATAATCTTTCTTCTTTGGACAATTTATCCATCTCTACTTTAAAAAATATATTATCCGCTTTTTAAAGAAACCACTAATCATAATCCAATCGTGCGGGATAGTTATTTTCTGTTATATTGTTTACTTTTTGTAAGTGAAAGGGATACATACGGTTGACATTTTGCGTAGACTATTTGACGGCTCTTTATTAATTAATCTGAGGTACGTACAGTTCGTATTGGATCTTTACCACCATTTTGGTAGAAAAATTCCTGAAAACTAACTCATATGCCATTTTTAACTTGAGATTTACGCGTTCAAGCGTTCCTCTCTGACAATACTCTATTTGGACAAATTTTTTGTGTACTCAATCAGATATTATAACTACCAACAATTTTTTTCTTAGTTCTTTTACTCAAAATGCCCTTTTGTTCTGCACTATAACACCCCATATTTCATTCAACCCTTGTCGTAGTAACATAAAATTATTTTCGGGTGTACCTAGCATAGCCTTCCGGGCATTGTTATAAAACTCATGAATTCCGGAGACCAATAAGTTTTCTACGACATGAAACCACTCCCACCATGCGCCGCAAGGAAGCGCATTCCATATGACCGTTTGTTCCGGAAAAAAATGATCCCGCCCATATTATAGTTAATAGTTCGGTTAGCTGCACTCGCGCAACGCAATATTCGGTCAAGGATCCAAATAGAATGGGTCGGATTGTTCAGTTAAACACGCATGCCGATTTTTTTTTTTCATTTCGACTGGATGCGCTTTTAGTTCCCGAGCGAACAGTGGCTGACGACGATCTGTTATGCATGCACCATTTCTGTAGAAGACGTGCGTGTCTAATTATTTCCGGATTGTGAAAAATAACTCAATGGCCGAACTATTTTTTTTATAGTTTTACTATTTAAAAATACAGTGTGGGACAATGCCGGAGCTATAGGGATCACCAAGCTGTGATACCCCGATTGTTCATCAAGATTAGAATAAATACAACATTGAAGTATGTCCCTACATAAAATATCTATAAGTTTTTAAAGTTTTGCTATATTTCTATCTATCTATCTGTGATGGGGGTGTCGATACCTATAAGATCTATTGTGCCCCCTACTGCTGCCCTGCTGATTAGAACAGTTCCTCCAGTCCTATTCCTTTCAAAAAGGTCAGGATGTAGGTAGGCTTCAGGTTAGGTAGATCTTCCTCTTCTATTTGATATTCTCCGAGATATCGTACCCTTGGATTTTGCAGGGTGATGCATTCTGAGAGAATGTGGATAGAGGTTTCCTCCTCTTCCTCGCAGAATCTGCATTCTTCTTTGTCTACTTATCCGAGTTTCTTTAGGTGGCCTCTCAGACGGCAGTGCCCTGTTAGGATCCCCTTTAGTACTGATGCAGTCGTCAGATCTCTTCTGGTTATAGTTCCCCAGTAGTGTCTTGGCCTGCCTGATTCCTTGTAGTCTTATCTAGTATTGGGATCTTTTCTTATTTACTTCTTTTCCAAGTTCATTGTACTGGTGCTTATCCCGCAGAAGGGTTCAGGTCCCAGAAATGGTGTTTCAGCCCCTTTTTTTTGGAGTACGTCTGCTATTTCATTACCCTCCACTCCAGTATGTCCCGGAACCCATAGGAGGGTAACATTGTTGTTCTTGCCTCGTTCGTTTAGATTCTCTAGGCACTCCCAAACTATCTTGGAGTTGATTACGTGGGAGTTCAAGGCATTGATGGCTGCTTGACTATCTGACATGATGATGCTTTGCTATATTTATACTGTATTTGAAAATCAAGAGAGAGTAAATTCCCAGAATAAAAAGTAATTCGGTATGCAAAACTATAGTACAGTACGTGCGGTAAAACTTCAATATTTGTAATGCATTCTAAATTGTTTTTGTTAATTTCAATACAAAATTTATTAAATTTCTTGGACTATCACATTATTTTATGATCTTTCATTGTTACTACAGTAGGCCTAAGAGGATTAACGTGCGTCATAGGCGTAACCAGAATAGAAAGGGATAATTGTTATTTAACGACCTCCGAATGGCAACAGCTTCTAATGACAGATATTTTGACTTAAATAGTTTCTAGAAATGCAGTTATTTGATTTTCGATAAACGTGACAAATAGTAGTGACTAAAAATGGAAGCAGTTTGTGAGTATACGCCAGTGAAAAAATTAAAACTAGACCATTTATCGCTCAATGAAAAGAGTGCTGTAGTGAATGTGTACCACTATTTTAAACATCAAAATCCCTCAAACACTATTGACAGTGTAGTTGAAACAACATCTAAGGCAATGGGATATGGAAAATCTACAATATATAGAGTTCTAAAGGAGGAAAAATCAGGTGGAGTAACCTCACCAAAGCCGAAACCAGGTAGACCAAAACTATTAAAAGTCAACGTGGACGAGTTTTTTAAAAATGCTATTCGTAAGCTTGTTCACTCATTTTTTATAAACAAGCAAATACCAACTTTAGATAAAGTTTTGCAAGCCATTACGAATGATGTTGATTTACCCACAATAAGCCGGGATAAACTATGGAAAGTGTTACATGAGTTAAACTTTAAATTTGAAAAAATGGGCAGACACTCAATGCTAATTGATTCTGAAGAAATTGTATGTTGGAGAAGACAGTACCTCAGAAGAATACAACAAGTTAAAGCTCAAAATAAAAACATTTATTATTTAGATGAAACATGGGTTAATGAAGGACATTGTGTAGGAAGAGTTTGGAAAGACAAAAATATAAAATCATCCCATCAAGCTTTTCTAGAAGGATATACTACTGGTTTTAAGGAACCTATAGGAAAAGGTAAAAGATTAATTATTTGTCATATAGGCAGTACAAACGGTTTTTTTGAGAATGGTTTACTCTTATTTGAATCAAAAAAAACCGTTGATTATCACGAAGAAATGAATGGAGACGTGTTTGAGGAATATTTTGAACAGATGATTCAATTCATACCAAAAGGATCGGTTATTGTAATGGACAATGCAAGTTACCACTCCAGATTACTTGAACCTTTACCAACCACCAAATGGAAAAAGGGTGAAATTGCAAAATGGTTATCTTCTAAAAATTTAGCCTTTGACAATACAATGCTGAGGGCAGAATTGTTAACTATTGCTAAAAAACATAAGCAAAATTATAAAAAATATAATATTGAGGAGATAGCCAAAAAACGAGAAATTGAAATCCTTCGTTTACCACCCTACCATTGTGAGCTGAATCCGATAGAATTAATATGGGCTCAAGTTAAAGGTTATGTTGCCAGAAATAACACTACTTTTAAATTATCAGATGTTAAAAATCTCTTCAATAAGGCAATATCTGAAGTAACAAGTGAAAATTGGCAAAAATGTATTAGACACGTTACAGAAATAGAAAAAAAAATGTGGGAGCTAGATAACATAATTGATATTACTATAGAGCCCATTGTAATTTCTCTAGAATCAGATGGTGAATCTTCTGACACAGAGTGCGAGGAACCATAACTTTAAAATTATTAATTTATGTACTTTAATTTTATTTTTAGATTTTTATTTTTTAAGATTTAATATTGTCGTATTTTTTGCATGTTGCTCGTCAAATTTTATCCTTGCGGTTGGTTTTTTTTTCTCATATACCTACTTAATTGTTTTTTTAGCTCCTCATATTAATTTATAAATAATTGTAATTATCTGTACATATTATATACATATTTTGTAAATAAACATATGCCTAAAACAAAATGCCTAAAATAATATTGACTTTTTCTTCATTTTACCCAAATTAAATTACTACTTACGAATTATGTTTATCTATCTAAAATTGGTAATCTAGGTATAAATAACTAAAACAAATTAAATATTTCTATTTCCATATTAATTTAATTTTGAAAACGCACGTCTATGGTTTACTGCCTTTAACACTGATAACTGCAAAACATTTCTGGGAATTTACTCTCTCTTGATTTTCAAATACAGTATAGTCTTGCCAAAAAATGAGGCTTTTAAAGTTCCGTGATAATGATATTATATGCAATTCAAAATTTAGAACTTGTTTTAATTTTTGACCCTATAAACGCAAATAAATTTAGAACATCTTAAAAAATCGTTATTTTAATAAAAATTGTATTTACACATCAAACTTTACGAAAAAAAAATTTGTTCCTTTTGGCAGAAGAAATAAATAACCATATTAAAATTTAAAAATATGGCGGAAGGTGGGTAATCATGTAATCGCCAAAATTGGTTATTTGGCGGATGAAATGATTTGGTTCAGAATCACTTTGAAGTTTTATCATTTTTTATTAAATTTACCAAATATACAACTATACACCTGTGATTATGTGCAACGTACCTGTTGTGTTATTTAAGTATATGGTTTGCATTTATATGGTAGAATTTTACCCTTCGCACATATGTTGATTTATTTTGTTGTAACGATGCTTGTGTATGCTTTTAAAGTAGAAAACTTGGTTTATTTTTGTTGTACCGATGCTTGTGTAGTCAAATCGGCCAAAAACCACCCCCCGGAGGGGTTAAACGCGTTTTACAAGGTTTCCCTGTATAAAAACACTTTCCCCCCTAGTTTCGAGGATGCTGAGCACAGTGGTGGTGTTGGATATTGCTTACGACCATCACCAACCCCTCCACCAGCCAATACTCTGCCCCGAAAGGGATTAATTTTCAAAAGGGATACCCTTTTTTTCCGGACAGTGCCAATTTAGTAATTCCCTCCCTTTTTGAAGGTCGCTGAAACCGAATCTGAGGGTAAAAGAAGTTTTACCCTCGGCGTCCCCTTCAAAACGGCCAAAAACCACCCCTACATACCCATCTATATATTTATTTTCTTAAAACAATTAATTTATTTTATTAAAAAAATATATTTTTTCAATCCCCTGCGGTAGGGTTGGGAGGTTAGGGGTCATCTCCCTCGAGGAACTTTATATTTTTCTCAAAAAAGTGGTAGAAAACTCGATAAGCTGAGAAACCCCTATTAGGGGTGGTTTCTGACCGTTTTAAAGGGGACGCCGAGGGTAACAACTCTTTTAACCTCAGATTCGGTTTCAGCGATCTCGAAAATTGGGGGTAGAGACTAAATTGGCCCAGTTCGGAAAAAAGAGTGTCAGTTATGAAAATTGACCCCTTTTGGGGAAGAGTATTGGCTATCTGTATCTGTATCTGTAAATCTAGAAGGGTGGGTCACCCCACAGCACGTAGGCCACATTTGGCCCATTGTGCGTCCTTCTGAGGTTGAGCCTTCCTTCTAGCTCGTCAGCCAGCCTACTTGTTTAAAGTAGGCGATGACGTCGCCTGAAGGTAGCTCCCTCATGTTGGCATGTGTTAGCCACCGCTCGCCGAAAAGAAAATGTCTCATTTGTGAGAGTGTCGGGCATTCGCAAAGAATGTGTTCGACAGTCTCGTCTTCCTGTTCACATCCTCTACACAGTGGAGTGTCAGATAACCCCATCCTGTAGAGGTGTTTTCGTAGATGACAGTGGCCAGTCAGGATATCTGTGGCTGTGCGCAGGTTCTGTCTGTTCATAGTCATGTATTTTTTGGCTGTTTCGCTGTTCGGATACTGTAATAGTTCCTTGGCTAGCTTGCAACCTGTTTCGTCGTCCCATCTACCCTTAAACTTGTCAAGGGAGTGTTTCTTCAGTAGGTCAGCCACAGCTGATGCCGATAAGCTTATGAAAGTGCCAGGTCCCAAAAGTTTTTGGGAGGATGCTTTCTTAGCTAGAGAGTCAGCTGCACGGTTGCCTTTTGATTTTCCATGACCTTTGATCCAAGCTAACGTGACCACGTTGTTGTTGCAAGCTTCGATCAGGGCCTGGTGACATTCTAGTACTAGACCTGATGTAATCCGTGGTCTATCCAGAGCTAGTAGTGTCTGTCTGCTGTCCGTGAGGATGTAAATATTATTACCAGTAATGTTCCTACTGGTAGTCTCTTTTGCGGCGATTGAGATAGCAGTGAGCTCTGTTTGAGCTACACTGGCATTAGAACCCATTGCCCATTTTATATTGAGATTCAGGGATCTGGAATAAATTCCACAGCCTGACCCCTCATTTGTTTTAGACCCATCGGTGTAGATGCACAAGGCACCTGCTGCCAATGTAGCCTCTTGTACGTTTTTTGTTATTACCCTGTAGGGTCTGTAAAAGGCATATCTTGGTGCAATCGAAAGAGTATTGGCTAGTGGTAGTCGGAAGCGATATCCAACATCACCACCGTGCTCAGCATCCTCTAAAATGGGGGGAAAGTGTGTTTTCTACAGGGAAACCTTGTAAAACGCGTTTAACCCATCCAGGGGGTGGTTTTTGGCCGTTTTGAAGGGGACGCCGAGGGTAAAAACTTTTTTTAACCTCAGATTCGGTTTCAGCGATCTCGAAAATTGGGGGGAGAGACTAAATTGACCCAGTCCGGAAAAAAAGGGTGGTAGTTATGAAAATTGACCCCTTTCGGGGAAGACTATTGGCCGATGGAGGGGTTGGTGGAGGTTGGAAGCAATATCTAATATCACCACCGTGCTCAGCATCCTCGAAAATGGAGGGAATGTGTGTATTTCTACAGGGAAACCTTGTAAAACGCGTTTTACCGCTCCAGGGGGTGGTTTTTGGCCGTTTTTAAAGGGACGCCGAGGGTAAAAACTTTTTTTAACCTCAGATTCGGTTTCAGCGAATATTTGTGTTTGTCGTTTTAAAATAATTTTATAATACTGGTTATCCTTTGAAGAAAAGCACGTTACTTTTCACATATTTTTACTATTATATCACTCTCATCGAGTTGTTTATTGACTACGATCGATGTATTTTTATTCAGAGTATCTATTACAAGTCCCTGCTGTTTTATAATTAGCAATCTCGATCAACAACGAAAATAATGATCAGACTATTTATGGCCGGTGTCTCTATTTGTTTCAGACCCCGTTTGGACCAAGCAGTTTCGCCGATCTGCTGAATGCCCCCTTTTCAGACGATCCTACTTCAGCCGTAAATTCGGAAGATCTTAATCCTTTCGCCGACGTAACATTACACTCACAACCTTCCTCGCCCCTCCCACTACCTAGTTTTCAAGAAACTTATTCAGTTCGATATCAGTCACCATTTAAGATGGACGAAGAGTGCTTTAACGTGACTTACGAACAACATCATTACGATTACCCGCAACAGCAGTATCAAACTGCCAGTCCATACTACCCTCCTCCGCCGAGCTTCGATACTCACTTATCCCAACAAGAATCCTACTCCTTACCTGTTTATTCGTCGTCAGAATTACACGTCACGACAACTTTAAGTTCCAAGTCACGCAGAGCGTCGCTGCCTTTACAGAGATCAGAATCTACAAGTAGTAGCGAGAGTCCTAAGTTACGAATCGGTCCAACAACTTCCACTTGTTCTTCGGCTTCGAGTAGTCCAGGAGGAGCGCCAGATTCTATATCTAAAGGTCCTACTCCACCCTCGCCGTCCCAACTTTGCGCTGTTTGTGGTGATACAGCAGCCTGCCAACATTACGGAGTAAGAACTTGTGAAGGATGCAAAGGTTTTTTTAAACGTACCGTACAAAAAGGATCTAAATACGTATGTTTAGCTGATAAAGCATGTCCAGTAGATAAGAGAAGAAGAAATAGATGCCAGTTTTGTAGATTTCAAAAATGCCTGGCCGTAGGAATGGTTAAAGAAGTAGTACGTACAGATTCCTTAAAAGGTAGAAGAGGAAGATTGCCTTCTAAACCTAAATCCCCTCAAGAATCTCCACCAAGTCCGCCCGTTTCTTTAATAACGGCTTTGGTTCGCGCCCATGTAGATACTACTCCAGACTTAGCCAATTTAGATTATTCGCAATATATGGAACCAAGTCCCATTGAACCGATCGTTTCAGAAGCAGAGAAAATTCAACAGTTCTATACCTTACTAACAACTTCAGTGGATGTAATACGACATTTTGCTGATAAAATACCAGGGTTTCAAGACATTCGTCTGGAAGATAGAGAACTACTTTTTCAGTCAGCTTCCTTGGAACTTTTCGTTTTAAGATTGGCTTACCGTACGCATCCAAACGACTCTAAATTAACTTTTTGTAACGGAGTTGTATTAGATATGCAACAGTGTCAAAGGTCCTTCGGTGATTGGCTGAATTCTATTTTAGAATTTTGTGCCGGACTTCATACCATGGAAATAGATATATCGGCTTTTGCGTGTCTCTGTGCTCTGACTCTAATAACGGGTAAGTTTTTTATTTAGTAAGTTTGGCATGTCTTTATAACGTGTCTATAAAATTTATTCCAGTAAGACTATTATTACACGGTATTGGAATAGTCAGTTTTTTATCAAAACATCACATAATAAATAATATAAAATGTTATACATATTGAGATAATATTGTAATTATACCATTTTTACTTTTTAAATTCCTTTTATTTTTAATTTTATCTTCCAAAAATATCTTAAATGTTATTTTCTTTAATTTTATTTTCCATTTGTGATAATTTTGACCTAACCTGTTTTTATTCCTTAAAATTTCTTTGTGTAATTTAAAACCTTCTTTAATATGCTCTTCTAAATTATTAATTTCTTCCCCATTCTTTTTAATATCTTGTCTCATTATTTTCAAATTCTGTTCTGTATCTTTTCTTGTTTTTAAATTCTCTTCTTCTGCAATTTTCCAATTGTCTTGGGTAATTTCTTCCATACGTTTCTCTATTACATTAATCTCTTTACTATTATTCATTGCATTTCTTTCAATTCTTTTCATTTCTTTTTTTGTTTGTTCTGTCTTTTTTCTTGTACTGTTATCTTCTGTTCTATTAGATCTCTTCTAATTTGTGTTGTCTCCCTTCTGATATTTTCAATTTCTTTATCCTGCTCCACAAATTTCTTGGTTATTTCTTGTTTCATTTCCCCTAATATTGCTTTTCTGTTTTCATCTAATTTCCTATCCATTTCTTTCTTTTCTTGCTTCATTTCTACTAATATTGTTTGAATTTTTCTATCAGATTCTTCATGTCTTTCTTGATTTTTTTTATCAGATTCTTCAAATCTTGCTTGATTTCTGTTATCCATCTTAATCATCATCTCCATTAACATCTTAAGCTGATCTTCTCCACCTGTTCCTTTTTTTCTTCTATACTCTGGTTCTTCCTTCATGTTTTTGGGTTCACTCAATTTCGAGCCCACATTGTTGAGATAATATTGTAATTATACGATTTTTACTTTTTAAATTCCTTTTATTTTTAATTTTATCTCTGACTTTTTTTACATAAACTTTATATTCTATATCAACAACAAACAAAAACTTTCCTAACTACCATCACCAATTTTTTTTTCTTAAGTCCGTTTCACATATTTTTTTTAATTCGTTTAACATCCACATTTTCCCATTTTTTTTTATACCATAAGAATTTCATATCATAACAATATATAGACCGAGTGGAGAAGATAGTATTCAAACAATTCTCTAACAAAAATTTTCTTACAAGAATTAAAATTTGGTTCATCTTTTATGAATTGGGGCAACTTATTGTATAATTGTATTCCAGAATAAGACGGACATTTTTCATAAAACGTTGTTCTATGATTTGGAATTCTTAATAACTTACCATGCCTTGTTTCATAGTTGTGACAATCAAAATTCATTGTTATATAGAAAATTTAATTTAATTGAAAGTTCCTGAAAAGGATTCGCATAGGAAGCCGCTGACACATCATCTGCATATAGAACAATGCGTTCATGTACGTTGGTAAATCATTTATAAATATGAGAGATATCAACGGTCCTGGTACGGATCCTTGCGGTACTCCTATATCTATATTACCTCTATTTGAATGAGCTTCGTTCACTTTTACAATAATTTGGCATTAACCAACTCACCACATTTCCTCGAAAACCCAAAGAATGAAGTTTCGTTTCCACATATCCCAAATCTAAGCAATCAAAAGCTTGTGTAAGAGCGAAGAAAAGTGCTCCAACAACTTTTTTATCGTTTGTATAAAAATTCAACCAAATCATAAACAGCACTCTCTGTTGATCGACCAGGGTAAAAACCGTTATGGCATTTTGTTATGATGTTATACTTTTCTAACTATTTTACTTATGACATTAGATACTGTTATTTGTCTAAAATTGTTCAAACTAAGCGGATCATCTTTTTTGTATAAAGGAGTTATTAGTCCTACTTTCAGTTCCTCAGGATATTCACCAATTTGAACGGAAACATTAATTATATTTGCCAAAGGTCCAGCTACATGTTAGGCAATATGTTTTATAATTTTAGTGGATATACGATCTACTCAAACAGAATTAGTATTTTTTAAATTTCTAATTATCTCTAAAAGACATCTTGTTTATTTACTGGGTCAAAGAAAAACGAATTACTGTTATTCAGATGACATTTTGTACAATGTGTTCTAGCGCTCCCAAAATGCTTTTCATTTAATATTTATATTGAATTACTATAGTGATTAACAAAACTATTGGCTACCTAAATATTATTTTCAATTATCTGTTCATTGATTTTTAGTTTAATTTGTTGATTTGACTTTACCTTTCCGCTTTTTTCTTTAACTAGTTTCCAAACAAAAACTATTAATTTCATCTCTTAAATCCATTTTTTTTTCATCATAACTTACAATATTTTAAGGCCCCACGTTGGGCGCCAATTTGTAATAAATTTGAAATTAGTAGTTTTTTTTATTAGACAGTAATTAATAGATGTCAAAGTCAGAATTGTAAAAATAAAATCTTTGAAAAAAAAACTGCTAATTTCAAGTTTATTACAATATATTACAAATGTACCTATTATACAGGGTGCGCCAATTATTTCCACTCGATCTCCAGCACCGAAACTAAAAGAGATATGAACAAGATTTTTTGTAGGGGTAGACAGTGTCACTCGGACTACAATTTTAAAATATTTTGATGTATACAGGGTGGCTAATTTTTATGGAATAAAAATTAATTTGGTTTTTTTAAATTGAACACCCTGTATACGATTATGTCTTCTGATTCTACTTAATATTAGATTTACGGGAGTTTTTTGTATTTGTAAATCCGACGCGGCGTTGACAAGTTATTCCTATTTTAAGCAGATTTAATGAAAAAACAGCACTTCAGAAATATTAGCACAAAAACCACATTTTTTAAAAAATTCCTCAAAAAAGCTACTATGATGTAAATGAAACATGCACCTATCACAATAATCACACAACATCTTCACCTGTTGCACAGGGTGTTTGCCGATGGCGTGCCAATAGTATAGTTTTCAAATGGCAATAACTTAATTTTTTCAAATGGGATACCCTGTATATTTTTCTTCAGTTAGAAGCTCTCCCTAATACGCATTAAAAAAATATAGGGTTTTGCACATCTAACTTTACTATTTACTTTAATAATTGACGTTAAGTGACAAACAACATATTTTACACAACAAAATATACCTACTGTCATTTTCATAGGTAACTTGATTTCCTATTAAAAATTGTGTAAAATATGTTGTTTGTCACTTAACGTCAATTATTAAAGTAAATAGTAAAGTTAGATGTGCAAAACCCTATATTTTTTTAATGCGTATTAGGGAGAGCTTCTAACTGAAGAAAAATATACAGGGTGTCCCATTTGAAAAAATTAAGTTAATGCCATTTGAAAACTAGACTATTGGCACGCCATCGGCAAACACCCTGTGCAACAGGTGAAGATGTTGTGTGATTATTGTGATAGGTGCATGTTTCATTTACATCATAGTAGCTTTTTTGAGGAATTTTTAAAAAAATGTGGTTTTTGTGCTAATATTTCTGAAGTGCTGTTTTTTCATTAAATCTGCTTAAAATAGGAATAACTTGTCAACGCCGCGTCGGATTTACAAATACAAAAAACTCCCGTAAATCTAATATTAAGTAGAATCAGAAGACATAATCGTATACAGGGTGTTCAATTTAAAAAAACCAAATTAATTTTTATTCCATAAAAATTAGCCACCCTGTATACATCAAAATATTTTAAAATTGTAGTCCGAGTGACACTGTCTACCCCTACAAAAAATCTTGTTGATATCTCTTTTAGTTTCGGTGCTAGAGATCAAGTGGAAATAATTGGCGCACCCTGTAGACATTAAAACTAATACTATACTGTATTTGAAAATCAAGAGAGAGTAAATTCCCAGAAATGTTTTGCAGTTATCAGTGTTAAAGGCAGTAAACCATAGACGTGCGTTTTCAAAATTAAATTAATATGGAAATAGAAATATTTAATTTGTTTTAGTTATTTATACCTAGATTACCAATTTTAGATAGATAAACATAATTCGTAAGTAGTAATTTAATTTGGGTAAAATGAAGAAAAAGTCAATATTATTTTAGGCATTTTGTTTTAGGCATATGTTTATTTACAAAATATGTATATAATATGTACAGATAATTACAATTATTTATAAATTAATATGAGGAGCTAAAAAAACAATTAAGTAGGTATATGAGAAAAAAAAAACCAACCGCAAGGATAAAATTTGACGAGCAACATGCAAAAAATACGACAATATTAAATCTTAAAAAATAAAAATCTAAAAATAAAATTAAAGTACATAAATTAATAATTTTAAAGTTATGGTTCCTCGCACTCTGTGTCAGAAGATTCACCATCTGATTCTAGAGAAATTACAATGGGCTCTATAGTAATATCAATTATGTTATCTAGCTCCCACATTTTTTTTTCTATTTCTGTAACGTGTCTAATACATTTTTGCCAATTTTCACTTGTTACTTCAGATATTGCCTTATTGAAGAGATTTTTAACATCTGATAATTTAAAAGTAGTGTTATTTCTGGCAACATAACCTTTAACTTGAGCCCATATTAATTCTATCGGATTCAGCTCACAATGGTAGGGTGGTAAACGAAGGATTTCAATTTCTCGTTTTTTGGCTATCTCCTCAATATTATATTTTTTATAATTTTGCTTATGTTTTTTAGCAATAGTTAACAATTCTGCCCTCAGCATTGTATTGTCAAAGGCTAAATTTTTAGAAGATAACCATTTTTAAATTTCACCCTTTTTCCATTTAGTGGTTGGTAAAGGTTCAAGTAATCTGGAGTGGTAACTTGCATTGTCCATTACAATAACCGATCCTTTTGGTATGAATTGAATCATCTGTTCAAAATATTCTTCAAACACGTCTCCATTCATTTCTTCGTGATAATCAACGGTTTTTTTTGATTCAAATAAGAGTAAACCATTCTCAAAAAAACCGTTTGTACTGCCTATATGACAAATAATTAATCTTTTACCTTTTCCTATAGGTTCCTTAAAACCAGTAGTATATCCTTCTAGAAAAGCTTGATGGGATGATTTTATATTTTTGTCTTTCCAAACTCTTCCTACACAATGTCCTTCATTAACCCATGTTTCATCTAAATAATAAATGTTTTTATTTTGAGCTTTAACTTGTTGTATTCTTCTGAGGTACTGTCTTCTCCAACATACAATTTCTTCAGAATCAATTAGCATTGAGTGTCTGCCCATTTTTTCAAATTTAAAGTTTAACTCATGTAACACTTTCCATAGTTTATCCCGGCTTATTGTGGGTAAATCAACATCATTCGTAATGGCTTGCAAAACTTTATCTAAAGTTGGTATTTGCTTGTTTATAAAAAATGAGTGAACAAGCTTACGAATAGCATTTTTAAAAAACTCGTCCACGTTGACTTTTAATAGTTTTGGTCTACCTGGTTTCGGCTTTGGTGAGGTTACTCCACCTGATTTTTCCTCCTTTAGAACTCTATATATTGTAGATTTTCCATATCCCATTGCTTTAGATGTTGTTTCAACTACACTGTCAATAGTGTTTGAGGGATTTTGATGTTTAAAATAGTGGTACACATTCACTACAGCACTCTTTTCATTGAGCGATAAATGGTCTAGTTTTAATTTTTTCACTGGCGTATATTCACAAACTGCTTCCATTTTTAGTCACTACTATTTGTCACGTTTATCGAAAATCAAATAACTGCATTTCTAGAAACTATTTAAGTCAAAATATCTGTCATTAGAAGCTGTTGCCATTCGGAGGTCGTTAAATAACAATTATCCCTTTCTATTCTGGTTACGCCTATGACGCACGTTAATCCTCTTAGGCCTACTGTAGTAACAATGAAAGATCATAAAATAATGTGATAGTCCAAGAAATTTAATAAATTTTGTATTGAAATTAACAAAAACAATTTAGAATGCATTACAAATATTGAAGTTTTACCGCACGTACTGTACTATAGTTTTGCATACCGAATTACTTTTTATTCTGGGAATTTACTCTCTCTTGATTTTCAAATACAGTATAAACACGGAACTCCCCATGGAATATATCGGTTCTTTTTCTTCTTCTTCGCTTCGTTTATGGCTTGCATACAACTGCATTCAGCCATAAATCCGTTTAAAATGGACAAGCAATCAATTGGGCCCTGTAATTGATAAAGAAAATATTGAACACTTGTGTGTAAAGTGTCTTTTGTATAATAACGTTTACCTTTCAGATCGGCACGGATTGAAGGATCCTCACAAAGTCGAGCAACTTCAGATGAAGATAATCTCCTCTCTTCGGGATCACGTGACTTACAACGCAGAAGCGCAAAGGAAGTCGCACTATTTCAGTAGGCTTTTAGGAAAACTTCCTGAACTAAGGTCCCTCAGCGTGCAAGGACTACAAAGGATATTCTATTTAAAATTGGAAGATCTGGTACCGGCCCCTCCGCTTATAGAAAAAATGTTTGTGGCTAGTTTACCTTTCTAAGAGGTATATGTTTTTTATATACCTGATTTTTCTGAAAACGTGATAAAATTATCTATGTGATTTGTTGTTAGTAATTAAGATTTTTATTTTAGTTGATGAAATATTTGGTGGACTCTACTTTTATGTATCTGATTGCTAAATGAGAGAAAAGAAACAGGATGTTGTCAAGCATTTTAATCGCAATATATCGGTCGATTAACGATGATTTTAGATCGACTGAAGTTGATTTTTGTTCATTCACTTTTATTTTGAGAAATAGACTATAAAAATTACGCCAAGCGCTAAAATTTGTACCTTATAATAAATAAGAAATGAATAATACAAAAAACTAGGAAGTACAAAAAACAAGAATCTCCTTAAGATCACAGATGGGTTAGTTTTCTGACTGATAAAGTGGCTACAAATGAAATAAGTTGACCAATATTTTTTTTAATTATCGTTCCTATTATTTTCTCAAAAAAAAACTCAATAACATATAATAAAGATAAAGAATTGAAACAAGTAATAGCAGAAAGAAGATTTAAACTTCAAAGTGTCTCGAATAAAATCAAGGCAACTGTTGAGGGCTCTGGATTAAGCCCTATGTTGTGCCAGTTTCCCAGGACGGCCAACAATGTGTTACCGCCTTTTTAAACTGCATCGAAGTTCGAATTTAGAGTGGACTGTATTTTTAGATTGAAGAAATGTGCTGTAGTAGGGTTTCCTTCTCAACTTCATCCAATAAAAACAATGGACACTTTTATTTAACCATTTATTAGACTTGTTAAATAAATAAATGAACAAAAACAACAACGTAACAAAGATTACATTAAACTAGTAATCGTGAACAAAGTATTATAGTTAATTTAAAGAAATGACCACATCATTCAGAAAATATTAATTTGCTGTACTACGAAGCACTGAGTTTAGATTTTGAGTATAAAATGAAAAATACAGTGGACCGCCTGATGCGCAGCAAAGTACCACTGTGAAGAAATATTTTTACATTGAGTTGGTGTCAATGGAGGGTCTAGCCTGATTCGCGGCTAACAACACACTGAATTCGCCGTACTAGGAGGCATTATGAATAACAAGCCCTTATGTGAAGGAACTTGCGATACGTGGCACTTGACGGAGTAGTGAATCGTTTGACGATCAAAGACATACTAAAAAAGGTTCTGAATACATTGTTTTAGACAATGGAGCGGCTAGTCTGGTACGCGACTGAAAACACACTGAATTTAAATTTGACGAAGTTCATCGGTTTCAGATATATCCCTTCCCGATTGCGTAATTGTTCTCGAAAGATTCTTTAACGTGAGCCGCGCAAACAAGTGTAAAATTTTTTCTATTGTCTAGACACGACGGTTAAATTTTACGGCTTGATGCCATCATTATGAAATAGAGCAAAAAATTCTCTTTGATGAACCGCTTCCTGGTTCGACGCCGCTCGCCAACGTATTTTGGTGCGGCGTTGCCGGTTGTACAAATAAACGAATATGAGTTTACATGTTTAATTATCTGAAAATTAAACAGCAACGCATTGTGATACATTTCTCAAAATTTTCAAAAAAAATGTTTTTTATCATACATGACACCTATAGTTTCGTATCATTGTCAAAAAAATTGTACAGGGTGGCCAAATAAGAATGCGAGGTACTGTATCTGGGAAATTATCCATCGTAGAGGCTTGCGGAAAAAAAAGTAATTACTAAAACGGCCAAGAGAAAAACCTGGAAAATATTTTCAAGTTTCTAAAATGGCCGCTAGGGGGCGTAACTGCAATCTTGAATCTAAGACAGTGATCTTTCTGTGAATTCCGCTATATTAACATAACAAAAAAATACATGATTTTTAAAGTAGAGGATAATCTGAATCTTTTTTGTTTGACAATTTTTGCTGCATCTCTAAAGATAAAGTGGTGGGGGGTATTCAAAGGTTTCAGTAAAAAACACCCTGTATATTCGAAACGGCTGAGCCGATTTTAATAAACTTGGGCTAGTTGAAAAGAGCTATTCTTGGGCTAAAAATGCTATAATATTTGAAGTTTTGTTAGTTTCAGATGTCGCCGCTAGAGGGCTTTTTTCGACATTTCGACAGAAATGGTTAATTTTCTCAAAAAAATTAAACGCATTGGTATGATTTCTTTTTCATGAAAAAGTAGCTAAATGATGCCTAAACAAGCTCGCGAAAACCGCATCTCGGTATCTTGTTCCTAACCTAAAATTTAGGCCAAAGAAAATTTTATACGGAAATCTCTTAAATTTTTATTTTTTAAACTAATTAATTCCTTTTATTATGTAAGTTGTGGCCCTAAAAAGGACCGAATTAAAAAAGAAAGGTTTTTAATGTCCCCGTAAATGCTCGAAATTCTGAAGCCTCTCTCATGGGTAGACAAAACTGCAGCTTCAATTTTGGCTCTCGGTATGTTACGTAATGCATTACAAATCCGATTTTTCGTATCTCTCTGGTCGTAGGTTGAGTCTGAAAATTTAAGACAAGTTGAGTCTGGTGATCGCGCAGGCCATGGAAACAGACTTCCTCTTCCAATCCAACGCTGTTGTAATACTGCATTAATATGCTCACACAATAATGGAGAATTTTTATTTCTAATTCTTTGGACCGATGAAGCCACCTTTAAAATCTGCACAATATGCATTATTGGTCTGCAGAAAATCCGCATTGGTTGCGTGAAGTTCAGCACCAAGGACGTTGGAGTTTAAATGTGTGGTGTGGCATACTGGGAGGCAGAATTATTTTTTTTTAGCAATCCCTAAGTGGCAATATCTTTCTTGACTTTTTGGCCAATAAATTACCGTTGTTGTTGGAAGATGTTTCACTGGAAACACGTCAAAACTTGTTTTTGCAGTCGAATGGTTGCCCAGCACATTATGCTATTATTGTGCGAGAGCATATTAATGCAGTATTCCAACAGTTGTAGATTGGAAGAGGAAGTCTGTTTCCATGGCCTGCGCGATCACCAGACTTTACTTGTTTTGATTTTCAGACTCAACCTACCACCAGATACATATGAAAAACCGGATTCGTTAATGCTTTACGTAACATACCGAGAGCCGAAATTGAAGGTGCAGGTTTGTCTACCCATGAGAGGCTTCAGCAATGCATAGAGCGTGATGATCAGCTTTTAGAGCATTTACGGGGGCACTAAAAACTTTTCTTTTTTAAATCGGTCCTTTTTAGGGCCACAACTTACATAATAAAAGGAATTAATTAGTTTAAAAAATAAAAATTTAAGGGATTTCCGTATAAAATTTTCTTTGGGCTTAATTTTAGGTTAGGAACAAGATATCGAGATGCGGTTTTCGGGCTTGTTTAGGCATCATTTAGCTACTTTTTCATGAAAAAGAAATCATACCAATGCGTTTAATTTTTTTGAGAAAATTAACCATTTCTGACGAAATGTCGAAAAAAGCCCTCTAGCGGCGACATCTAAAACTAACAAAACTTCAAATATTATAGCATTTGTAGCCCAAGAATAGTTCTTTTCAACTAGCCCAAGTTTGTTAAAATCGGCTCAGCCGTTTCGAATATACAGGGTGTTTTTTACTGAAACCTTTGAATACCCCCCACCACTTTATTTTTAGAGATACAGTAAAAATTGTCAAACAAAAAAGGTTCAGATTATCCTCTACTTTAAAGATCAGGTATTTTTTTGGTAGGTTAATATAGCGGAATTCGCAGAAACATCACTTTCTTAGCTTCAAGATCGCAGTTACGCCCCCTAGCGGCCATTTCAGAAACTTGAAAAGATTTTCCAGGTTTTCCTCTTGGTCGTTTTAGTAATTACTTTTTTTTCCGCAAGCCTCTACGATGGATGGTTTCCAAGATACAGTACCTCGCATTCTTATTTGGCACCCCTGTATACAAAGGTAATAAAATCTTATTCTAAAAGACTATTTAAAATGTAAAATAATGTATTTATATATTTTTGATACGCGCTTATGATTCCTCAGTTTGGTCAAAGAATTAAAGATCCTGAGGATTTTTCAAAATAAAAGTGAATGCATAAATCGCTGAAATTAGCAGCCAATGTTAAAACTTGTAATATTTGAATTAAGTATTTACTAATAACCAAACGTCACCTCAATAAGTTAATAGGATATATATTTGTAATTTTTATATAAAATAGGAAGTTTGCGAGATACTATTGGAAGTCTTCTCGAAACAGGTGTTGAAAATATTACCCAATGTATCGCTCATGTGTTTTGCTGGCTAGGCTGGCTAGGAGAGGATAAAGGGGAATAAGGAAAAATGCCTTTCTTAAAAACAATGTCTTAAAACAAAAACTATCACGATCCGAAATTTAAACACTCGTTTTTTAAATTAATTAAATTAAATTTTGTTCTGTTCGATATACTCTCCGTACAAGTACTAAAATCTTACTAGAGGAAAAATCAAGGTTGCCACGTTTTAGAATTTTGCGGGAGAAAAATAGACGTATCTCGAAGAATACGGAACAACAGGTGTAACAAGTTAAAAAACATTTTAAACCAATAGTTTTCTATCTAAACAATAAAGATGTCATAGAAATTAAATGAAATTTTCCTAACTGATGCATACTTATTAAAGTAAGAAACTTTTATAATAATTTCAAATCGCGAAACCTTCTTCAGTACCAAAAGAAAAGTTAGAAAATGTCAGGGTTTTTTTAATGTGTAACTCACCCACGCATTGGCTGTTGGTTGGCTGTTACCATACGATTCAAGATATTTGAGACGACCTCGAATAGTTCTTATCATGGTTGCGAACGATTTGCAAACATTATTATTAGGTGCTTCCCAAAACTACAGGGTTGTACTAATTGCATTTACTAGCGGGTAATTTCTCAGAATGAAATCAAATAAAGCAACCAGATTTGTATGTAAAATGTCCTCGTTTCGAGCTTTATAAGGATACTAAACAATTTTTATTTTTGAAATTTTGATTATAAATCTGGTTGTAATGGTTGTATGTAGTTTTTTAAATTTCATTGAGTTTCTATGAGGCGTTAAACTGTTTTGTTATAAAATAACACAAATCAACTAATAATTTATTGAATTAATGTATGATTATTAGTAAATAGTTCAAATATTATATGATACTTTTTCTTCTCAAAATGAACTACAGATCTAGTAAAGTCCAAAATATTGCTTCAATTTTATTCTGTTCCTTAAAATATTACGTTTACTCGAATATTTTTTAAAGCTATACCACGAGTACTATTTTTTTTTACATGTAGACTCATAGCTTTTCTAACTGTGAGTGTCATCTCTTGAAATGACAGCTGACATATCTCAGATTTAGGGTAAATATATCTATCAGCGAATGATATAGTTTGTGCATAATTAAGATATATGAATTAATTAAGTAATCATGGAAACTATTTTTCTATTGATTGAAGCTTGTATTTTACTTTTATTATTTATTTAGATTATTTTTTTCATCTGTCAAAACAGTCAGATTTTGTGGTTTCAGCCAATAACAGCTCAGGATCCTAACCAATCATTGTGTTTTATACTGATAAAACCGCTTCGTCGTTTTTGTTTTTTGATTAAACTATGTTTACCTTTTTTGAGATGTCAAATGTAAACATTTATCAATTATTATTATACTAAAATGTATTGCAAATCTATGTTAATACCCAAATTTCAAAATATATTTGTAAACTAACCTGTTTTTATTCGTTTATTGTCAATACAACACAGCTCCATCCATAAATTCGTTTAAAACTAACATAATGTCAAAACGTCTAAACGTTACAGTTAATAAATAATCTTAAATGCCTACTACTAGATAGGCAACTTATATTACGTTTGTCATATTTGGCGTTTAAATGTAAAAGAAAATATCGAACTTTTGAGTGTAAAGTGTCTTTCTCTGTTTTTAACACAAAATGATTCAAAAAATAATCTTTCAAAATACCACTCGTTCTGTAAAATTTTATAGATCAAATTTTCGGTTTCCATACTCAAACGCCTTTATTTTAGGCAAAACCACTCAAACAAACTGATTTGAGATAAAATCAGTTTGTTTTCGTGGTTTTTCCAAATAAAGCCGTTTTCGTGAAAACCAAAAATTTAATCGATAAAATTTGGAGGACTCGTGGTATTACCTTTGATTATTTTTAATCTCTGTTTGTAATGATGTAAAATTTGTATGGCATTAGAAGTTTTAATACTTTGGCATAATTCAAACAAATATTTCATTTCCCTTCTGGTTGGTTATAAAAAAAAATTGATTTTTAAGAAATCGTGAGCGTAGAATTAAAAAATAAATAAATCAGTTTTATGATTATTTTTATAGTATATTTTACAGTATATTTGTTTTTTGAGATATGCATTAAACGTTACCATATTAAAGTTACCTATAATATTTTTTGAAAAATAGTTTCCATAATTTTAACTTATTCTTAATTTTTGATATATGTACTGATTTCTTACTTGCTATTTTGGTAAAACTAAATTTTTTTTTAAATAATATTAAATAATAAAAAGATCAAATATATATATAGTAAATAATAGATTTAAGCTTCCTATATTTTCCTAAATGTTACCACCACATATCTGTGGATTTTTTTATATCATATGCGATAAACCCTAGTCAAGGCACCTTTTGTATAACTTGAGATTTTTTGTTATTGTTAGAAAAAGAGGAATATATATTTTATTAGTAGTAATTGTGGAAAAAGTTACCCAAAATATTACGTATAAGGCCAGAAGACCAAACCGTATATGATATTTTTATGTTTCGTTTTTATTTTTGTAAGATATTCATTTATACAAAATATTCCATAATCTTGATTGCAACAGTATAACGAATAGTTTCAATTATGTTGAATAAATGTGTCAATTGAAAGTAATATTGTAACTGTTGAAAATATTACCCAAAAAAGGTGAAACAATTCTCAACTTAGGCTTCTGGCTAGGAGAGGATGAAGGGGAATAAGGAAAAATGCCTTTCTTAAAAACAAAAAACTATCACGATCCGAAATTTATACACTCGTTTTATAATTTAATTATAGAAAAACAGTTTATTCAAATTGAAATTATGCGGTTAATAAAAGAATAATTGATAGCTCACGAATTGTTTTTTTAAATATTTGTAATTTGATTTTTTCCAAAATGTCGAATATAAAATTTTAATTGCCTCATAAAAGAATGTTTAGTCTATTGGAATATTTTGTATTTACAAATACATTATCACTACTATATGTTACTTTGTGTTCTTACCAGTACCTACATCTATACTTTGGCAAAAGCGGTGCTATTTAGAATTTATATTATTATTTTATATTGCCTTTCCTATTTTGTTTTATTGAACGTTCACGCCCTTCTAACAAATGACTGTCTGTCACGTCAGCAACAATTCTTCACAATTCAAAATAAATAATTATTCAGGAAAAATTGTGTTTTATTTTTACATCGCCCAATATATATTTTTTTCTACTTCCATTATTGTGAGATGACCAATTTCACATTGTTTTCGAAGAGGTAAATGCAAAATGGATAAATGAAGCCAATTGTTATTTTTTTCCAGTTATTAGAACCCTGACAGTATCAAATTTATATATCTTACTCGTACATTTTATACCCCTAAGTGTGACAATTTTGATAATTGTATACTTGTATATACACCCTGTATATAGATCTTGATGGCATTGTATAACAATGACGTTTGAGTAACTCAGTTTATTGTTTAGGACATGTTCCAGGTAATTTAAAATGATAACAATAGTCAATTGTATGTTAAATTATTTATTTCATTTTTATTAACCGAAAAAAATTTAGATTTTACTATCTCTGAAATCATTTTAATTTCTATTCGGATTTTAGTTCAGGTTCTTCTGTGGAATCTTCTGATTCTGATGTATCTTCTGAGGTATCTTCCGATTCTGAGGTATCTTCAGAGGTATCTTCCGATTCTGAGGTATCTTCTGAGGTATCCTCTGAGGTATCTTCTGATGTGTCTTCTGAGGTATCCTCTGAGCTATTTTCTGTGGTAGCTTCTGAGCTTGCTTCTGTAGTAGCTTCTGAGCTTGCTTCTGTGCTTGCTTCTGTGCTTGCTTCTGTAGTAGCTTCTGAGCTTGCTTCTGTAGTAGCTTCTGAGCTTTCTTCTGTGCTTGCTTCTGTAGTAGCTTCTGAGCTTTCTTCTGTGCTTGCTTCTGTAGTAGCTTCTGAGCTTGCTTCTGTGGTAGCTTCTGAGCTTACTTCTGTGGTTGCTTCTGAGCTTGCTTCTGTACTAGCTTCAGTGCTTGGTGGAGGACCTGGTCGTTGTGTTGGTTTTGTTGGTGTTGGTCGTTTTGTTGGTATTGGTCGTTGTGTTGGTTTTGGTGTTGATCGTGGTCCTGGTTCTGGTTTAGGTGTTGGTCTACGATCGGATTTTAATTCAGGTTCTTCTGTGGAATCTTCTGATGTATCTTCTGAAGTATCTTCTGATTCTGAGGTATCTTCTGATGTATCTTCTGATTCTGAGGTATCCTCTGAGGTATCTTCTGATGTGTCTTCTGAGGTATCCTCTGAGCTATTTTCTGTGGTAGCTTCTGAGCTTGCTTCTGTAGTAGCTTCTGAGCTTGCTTCTGTGCTTGCTTCTGTAGTAGCTTCTGAGCTTGCTTCTGTAGTAGCTTCTGAGCTTTCTTCTGTGCTGGCTTCTGCAGTAGCTTCTGAGCTTGCTTCTGTGGTAGCTTCTGAGCTTGCTTCTGTGGTAGCTTCTGAGCTTGCTTCTGTACTAGCTTCAGTGCTTGGTGGAGGACCTGGTCGTTGTGTTGGTTTTGTTGGTATTGGTCGTTGTGTTGGTTTTGGTGTTGATCGTGGTCCTGGTTCTGGTTTAGGTGTTGGTCTACGATCGGATTTTAATTCAGGTTCTTCTGTTGAATCTTCTGATGTATCTTCTGAGGTATCTTCTGATTCTGAGGTATCTTCTGAGGTATCTTCTGATTCTGAGGTATCCTCTGAGGTATCTTCTGATGTGTCTTCTGAGGTATCCTCTGAGCTATTTTCTGTGGTAGCTTCTGAGCTTGCTTCTGTGCTTGCTTCTGTGCTTGCTTCTGTGCTTGCTTCTGTGCTTGCTTCTGTGCTTGCTTCTGGAGTAGCTTCTGTAGTGACTACTGAACTTGCTTCTGTAGTAGCTTCTGAGCTTGCTGCTGTACTAGCTGGAGTGCTTGGTGGAGGACCTGGTCGTTGTGTTGGTTTTGTTGGTTTTGGTTGAGGTCCTGGTCCTTGAGTTGGTCGTTTCGCATATCTTTGATGATTGAAACCATTTGTCGGCTAAAAATAATATTTAAATATATATTATGTGTTATTTAAAATAAATATACAAATGTGTATACATGCTTAAAAAGACTCAATGTCAAGCTCAATGTATTTTATATTATAGATACATAGTAGTTATATTTCATGTTATTTTTCAAATTAAACTATAAATATTTTATATACCGGGTGTTCCATGACGTTTTTAACAGCCCGTAACTCAGGAACTAGTGAATATTTTTTTTTGAAAATTGAGACATATCAATTGTACCTACAATACTATCATTAGAGGTATATTTCAGATCTGTGACGTCATCTGAGGCGCTGTGACGTCATCGATATGAAAAAAATTAAATTGGTCAAGGGGGTAAAAATTAGCTCAAATGAAAGAGATTTTTATCCCAAATTCAACGGTGTATCATAATGTGGGTATTGATGTTTTTTTTTTGCGGAGGTGAAGGAAAACCCTTTATGGGGAAGTTATGAGCCTAAAATCTCAAGGTCTACTGTGAGACTCTCCTTTCAAATGTTTATTTTCGACAATAATATAACGTGTTTAAAGTGTGAAATAACGTTATAATAGGTGTTCAAAATAATGTTACTACATGATAAATGCGTAATTAAATTGACAATTTAGAACACCAATACCCACATTATGGTACACCGTTGAATTTGGGATGAAAATCTCTTTCATTTGAGCTAATTTTTACCCCCTTGACCAATTTAATTTTTTTCATATCGATGACGTCACAGCGCCTCAGATGACGTCACAGATCTGAAATATACCTCAAATGATAGTATTGTAGGTCCAATTGATATGTCGCAATTTTCAAAAAAAAATATTCACTAGTTCCTGAGTTACAAGCTATTAAAAACGTCTCATGGAACACATGGTATTTTATAAAAAACAAACATAAAACTTATACTAGGATAACAGGACCCATGACTAATCACGCACCAGTAAAAGAGTTGGTAAACAAAATAGGTACAATGAAACCTTTAAGTGCAGGCTATGCAACAAGGAACCAGATAGATTGACCCAGAAATGTTTAACAATCATCCAGCAGAAGGACTGTAAAAACTAGCACAGGGTACAAAAATACAGTAGGCTTCAGCGATATAGATCACTTTCCAATGGAAACTTATACTTCTTCAAAATTTACATTTTTTTCGAAAATAATTTAAAAGTCTTACGGGCCGCAACCTGTGTATTGGCGGAGCGCGTCTTTGACATACCTGCTCTATAGTAAAAAGAACAATTTAATAAAAATAACGGTTTTAAAAATGCTTACCACTAAGGCCAATACAGCGACTAAGGCTACCAGAATAATTGTAGTAGATCTCATTGTAGAACTGATTCCAATTCTTTGAACAGAACTGAATTTATACTTGATCAAAATTATTGGAATATCAAATTCAAAAGATATAACAACACTTCAGAATAAGATAAACACGCGTGTGATGTTTTTAAAATATAAATAGAACTGACTAAATTAGTAATATTTATTCAGCTCCCTTTACAAAATTAGCCACTCCGTGAAGAAGATTCATTAGCATAAACTTCTTAGTGTCCATTATTCAAAGTCACTTACTCTGCTAATCCAAAGTTGTGGAAATAAGATAATTTCAGTATAAACACCGATTTACCAACGGATGTCTAAAGCAACAGTTTTAAGGTTTAATATATTAAAATAAGTTAGAAAACCTGAAACCTGATTTATTAATCATACTGGCATTTCTGGTTGATCCTAACGTGAATAGTCGAAGGTAATATGCCAAGACTATGACAAATAGCCGACTATTATTTTCTGCCTAATTCTATCGAGAGTACCTTATATTTCGAGACAATTTGATGAGACCATATAAACATTACTAATCTGAATAACTCCCGAGAGCTTTAGCTCGAGGGAGTTGTTCTTTGTCCGCAAGACGAGTGGTGTTTTCTTCAAGCAACTCAGTTGAGTTATGAAATAAGAGACAGACTTATGAGATCAATCACGAGTGGAATTTTATTAGACTATTTCACAAACAAAGTAAAAGGTCTCATTTTGACGTCTGTAGCTGTAGTTATACAAAGTAAAAGGTCTCATTTTGACGTATGTAGCTGTAATTATTTTTTTCTAAATGTCAAATTTTGTTTTGCAATTCGTATCCATGGTTACGCCGTGAAAATACCACGCTAATAGACCAATCAGGATTGAAAGACAGCTAGTATTATCGCGATAATACCAGCTGTCTTTGGTTTGTAATTGGTCAGATTTTGTGAAAATTCGAAGATGAGTGAAATAGTCATTTTCATTTTTAAGTTTTGACACTTAATAGCACACTTATACAATCGACTAAAATAGCCGCTCATATTTCTTTATTTACCTAAATAGTCGATCATATTGCATATCATGTGACTAAATTCATGACTTTTCATTGGCGCAGCCATGTGAGAATGAAATAATCAATGTCAATTTTTAACAGTTCCTCTCTAGTTGTACCTAAATGGTTTATGTGTTGTATTCATATTCTCATTCTTAAATATAATTAAACGTTTATTTAACCAACTGACCTAACAGAGGTGTATTAAAGTATATTTGTTAAAATCAATGACGTGAATTTCGGTTTAACTGATAGTATAAATGTCAAAAAACTTTTAATTTAAGATAAAAAACCCACTTTAATATAAATCATGTCATAAATAAATAAAATAAATGAATGTAAAAATTAATTAAATGATTTTATTTATCTTTCGAACAAAACGGTTTAGAAGATCTGGAACGTATATCTCACATTATTCTGTTGTATAATTGAAATAGACTATTTCAGATATGAAATCTAAAAATTAAAATCCTATTGAAAATATATTTATTTATTTTTTTTTATTTTAATGCGCATTTACAATCTAGGATAATAAGTAAATTAGATATATGAGTCCAACATGAATGAAGAAATAGTCCATTGACCATTCTTCAGGAACATCATCACTAGGTTGTGTATAACTAAATCTCGTTTATTTCTTGTCTTAAGTCAGTAGTCCCACACCAATTCTGTAGGACGTCTAGGTGATGTTGTCAATTGATATCGAGGCGGTATCATCCGCAAATGTTTCTATAGTCGTAGAAGTTGTTGTTGATAAATCTCTGGTGTGGCTATATTAAGAAGAGCAGTGGTCCTAGCCAGGCCCGTAGATTTTTCCTACGGGCCCGGGGGGATTCCCTCCAAAAGAATTTCCATACCAATATATAATTATAAATAAAAATATGATGTACTATTTAGTTAATTAAAAGTAAATTCAGATAAATTTTCATTTTCCAGACTTGTTAGGAAGATACTATTTTACTAAAAAAAATTATTTGGACAAAAATTTACTTCACGAAAAATCATCTTGGTTTTCCCTAAACCTTATCGATGTTTTTGGCTTAAAACGTTAAATTTTTAAAAAAAAATTAGGTCTGCTACAAGAGGATAAGATCAAGAATACCCATTTTCTTGTTGCAGGAAGAGATGATCACGAATCATTTTCAAAAATATTTTGTATATAAAAAAGTGTTGAGTTAATTAAAACAATAAATACTTAATTTATTATTTATCTAAATAAATAACTGGGTTTATTGGCACTATATTTTTAGTCGAAAGTATAATATATGAAAACAAAACATTTGTATATCCATTAAAAAAATTCGAAATATTTCAAAAATGTACTACAGATTTAATCAAAAAAATCTTAAATATTTACAATTGATTTTATCTTGGTTTGAAGTAGTCTGATGCATATATTGCACCAATTTCATTAAGTATAAATCCAACGCAATTTAATGAGAAGGTATTAGTCTATGATGAAGTCTACTACAATTGCATTAGCAGCCTTGGTAGCTACGTTGGCCTTAGTGGTAAGCATTATTTAAACATTGTTATTATTATTATTTTTTAATTAATTTCTCTGAATATTATGTAAAATGTTTGTGTTTTCACTTGTAATTCTTTTATTTTCAAACAAAATTTCTATTTATTCAGTATATTCACCATTTAATTCCATGCGCTAAGCATAACAGTAATACATTTTTGGTCTTGAAACCGTTCATCCACATCATTTATGCCTCCTAGATATCACCTTTAAGAGACCGATTCTCAATTATCAAAATGAGATCTTTTACAGCATTTTTTAATTTTAAATAGAACTTAACCAATGTTTGAATATTGTTTTTAGCCAACAGATGCTTTCAAACTTCAAAAATATGGGCCTCCACCTCCGGAACCACAACCGGAGCCAGGCCCAGGACCTCAACCAGAACCAGGCCCAGGACCTCAACCAGAACCAGGACCAGGACCTCAACCAGAACCAGGACCAGGACCTCAACCAGAACCCGGCCCAGGACCTCAACCAGAACCAGGACCAGGACCCCAGCCTGAACCTACGAGAAGATTTTTGAAATATGGGCCTCCACCTCCAGAACCACAACCGGAGCCAGGCCCAGGACCTCAACCAGAACCAGGCCCAGGACCTCAACCAGAACCAGGCCCAGGACCTCAACCAGAACCCGGCCCAGGACCTCAACCAGAACCAGGACCAGGACCTCAACCAGAACCAGGCCCAGGACCTCAGCCTGAACCTACAAGAAGAGTTTTGAAATATGGGCCTCCACCACCAGAACCACAACCGGAACCACAACCGGAGCCAGGCCCAGGACCTCAACCAGAACCAGGCCCAGGTCCCCAACCAGAACCCGGCCCAGGACCTCAACCAGAACCCGGCCCAGGACCTCAACCAGAACCCGGCCCAGGACCTCAACCAGAACCAGGCCCAGGACCTCAGCCTGAACCAGGCCCAGGTCCCCAACCAGAACCCGGCCCAGGACCTCAACCAGAACCCGGCCCAGGACCTCAACCAGAACCAGGCCCAGGACCTCAGCCTGAACCTACAAGAAGAGTTTTGAAATATGGGCCTCCACCACCAGAACCACAACCGGAACCACAACCGGAGCCAGGCCCAGGACCTCAACCAGAACCAGGCCCAGGTCCCCAACCAGAACCCGGCCCAGGACCTCAACCAGAACCCGGCCCAGGACCTCAACCAGAACCAGGACCAGGACCTCAACCAGAGCCAGGCCCAGGACCTCAGCCTGAACCTACAAGAAGAGTTTTGAAATATGGGCCTCCACCACCAGAACCACAACCGGAACCACAACCGGAGCCAGGCCCAGGACCTCAACCAGAACCAGGCCCAGGTCCCCAACCAGAACCCGGCCCAGGACCTCAACCAGAACCCGGCCCAGGACCTCAACCAGAACCAGGACCAGGACCTCAACCAGAGCCAGGCCCAGGACCTCAGCCTGAACCTACAAGAAGAGTTTTCAAATATGGGCCTCCACCACCAGAACCACAACCGGAACCACAACCGGAGCCAGGCCCAGGACCTCAACCAGAACCAGGCCCAGGTCCCCAACCAGAACCCGGCCCAGGACCTCAACCAGAACCAGGACCAGGACCTCAACCAGAACCAGGCCCAGGACCTCAGCCTGAACCTACAAGAAGACTTTTGAAATATGGGCCTCCACCACCAGAACCACAGCCGGAACCACAACCGGAGCCAGGCCCAGGACCTCAACCAGAACCAGGCCCAGGACCTCAACCAGAACCAGGCCCAGGACCTCAACCAGAACCAGGACCAGGACCTCAACCAGAACCAGGACCAGGACCTCAACCAGAACCAGGACCAGGACCTCAACCAGAACCAGGCCCAGGACCTCAGCCTGAACCTACTAGAAGACTTTGGGAAGATACTACACTACCAGAACCAATTCCAGAACCCAGCCCAGGACCAGGCCAGAATTAGGCTTGAACCTAAGAGAAGATTTTTGAAATAGCAAGCAGATAATCAAACAAGCCCAGGACAACTAGAACCTACACGTATATATTCTAATGTTCAAATATTAAAACAATTTTTAAGAATGTATTCATAAATAAAAACGTAATAAATAATTTTTAAACTTTAAAATTTGACTTTTTGTAAGCAGCACTGAAAGCCTCTTAGCAACTTTCAATAAGCTCGATTAAAATGTCATATTGATGAAACTTGGCACTTAAGTACTTAAAATGGTGTAGAAAACAATAAAATATTTGCTGATCTAAAGTATATGCTAACAATTTCTAAAACAAAATCGAAAATTTGGTTTCTCCATTATATCTTGAAAATAAAAATTTAGAAACACTTGCTTTATTGCTTTATTGATTTTATCATGATTTATAGCATCTGTGAAAATTTCATGAAAATCCCAGCCGTCCCCATATTCTTAACATTTACCCAGAGATGTGCGTGTCAGTACTTGTCAAAATCTGTAGGTTATTATGGAATCTTCTATTGCATTGTAAAAAGCGGCAAATTTAAAATTGAATTCTTTCAGATTGAAACGCCAGAAATTAAATAAAATCAAACCTTGACGTTGATATTTACAAAAATAGGTTATATTCTTATGACGATTTTCCATCATCCCTCCACCAACGTTTTCGCCGGCCACTGTTAGACCAACATTATATGTATCGCGACTACGTTACTGAACGTTGCTCTGGAACAACCCTCGCACAAAAGTATGATATGATTTCCATCGATGATCGATGATTGACAATTACGTACTTTTGACAATGCCAAAAACTGACAAATTAAATTAATATTTATCAGTTTCTCTTCTAATGTAAATTAAAACCACTTATTTTAAAGAAAAAGGGGGCTTTAATTGACTATTCGACTTTCTTGAATGAAAGTCGCTTTCAAAATGACATAACCAAATATATAATAAAAAAGTTACTATAGAAACATAATGTCTGTCGTTGCTAGGAAATAAACTAAAAGCTTAACTTTTCTTGTAAATATTTCGGAAGATCGAATTTTCACAGACATGAGACCTGAATTTTTGGCATTTTTAGATAGGAATTAGTCTACCCTGAAAGTATCATTGAATTCTGACGAGTGAATTTTGAGATCCTCCGGACACACATACACACATACAAACAAACCTTGCTCGTTTAATTATGTGCAGTGCCGGCCTAAGAGCAAAATGTTTTGTGTGCAAGAATGAGTTACAATGAAAATGGCTATAGAAAACCCTCCAAAAAATGTTATTTGTGCTAAACGAATTTGTCGGAACTTAATAATTATTGAATTTGGCATTTTCAAAAACTAAATTATTTTTTTCGAAATATTTTTTCATGTTTTTCCTCATTTCGGCGCCCCTTTCCAAATCGCACGTGTGCGACCGCACACGTCGCAGACGCCTTAGGCCGACCCTGAGTATGTGATAGTTGCTTTTAAAATTGAATATATTTTCCATAAATCGCCAAAAAATGCAATTTGAACATTTTCAGAAAAGGATTGCGTTTTATTTTCTTTTTACCAATCTCTCAACATAGTATTTTTCATATTCATGCTTGGATTTGCGCGGCTGCAAATTTTGAAATATGTTATCAGTATATTTTTTTATTTCTGAAGGAATATTTTCAAATTCTACATCTGAATCGCTTGATTTTCTACTCATTTTTAATAAATTATAAGTTTTTATCTATCCGACAACAGATGCTTTTTATTTTTGTTTCATTTATGGTTTTTAAAATGTTCAATGTGTGGCTTTGATATGAAATGGTTTATAAATTTGTAAAAAATCTTCATTTGACTAAGTGTAACTTTAAAATTATTTATTGCTTCTTAGTAACATAGTAACTAACAAAAAAATGCTTAAAATATTTAATTAATTAGAAATATCTTAGAATAGGCTCTCAGTGGTTGGTGGGGGACCTGGTGGTGATCCAGATGGTGGTGCTGGTGGGGAGCCTGATGGTGGTGCTGGTGGAGAACCGGATGGTGGTGCTGGTGGGTCTCCTCTTAGAGATGGTGGGCCGCCTGAAGGTGGGGTGCCTGATGGTGGGGTACCTGAAGGTGGGGTGCCTGATGGTGGCGCTGGTGGGTCTCCTCTTAGGGATGGTGGGCCGCCTGAAGGTGGGGTGCCTGATGGTGGGGTACCTGAAGGTGGGGTGCCTGATGGTGGCGCTGGTGGGTCTCCTCTTAGGGATGGTGGACCGCCTGAAGGTGGGGTGCCTGATGGTGGGGTACCTGAAGGTGGGGTGCCTGATGGTGGTGCTGGTGGGTCTCCTCTAAGAGATGGTGGGCCGCCTGAAGGTGGGGTGCCTGATGGTGGGGTACCTGAAGGTGGGGTGCCTGATGGTGGCGCTGGTGGGTCTCCTCTTAGGGATGGTGGGCCGCCTGAAGGTGGGGTGCCTGATGGTGGGGTACCGGAAGGTGGGGTGCCTGATGGTGGCGCTGGTGGGTCTCCTCTTAGGGATGGTGGACCGCCTGAAGGTGGGGTGCCTGATGGTGGGGTACCTGAAGGTGGGGTGCCTGATGGTGGCGCTGGTGGGTCTCCTCTTAGGGATGGTGGGCCGCCTGAAGGTGGGGTGCCTGATGGTGGGGTACCTGAAGGTGGGGTGCCTGATGGTGGTGCTGGTGGGTCTCCTCTTAGAGATGGTGGGCCACCTGAAGGTGGGGTGCCTGATGGTGGGGTACCTGAGGGTGGGGTGCCTGATGGTGGTGCTGGTGGGTCTCCTCTTAGAGATGGTGGGCCACCTGAAGGTGGGGTGCCTGATGGTGGGGTACCTGAAGGTGGGGTGCCTGATGGTGGTGCTGGTGGGTCTCCTCTTAGGGATGGTGGGCCGCCTGAAGGTGGAGTGCCTGATGGTGGGGTACCTGAAGGTGGGGTGCCTGATGGTGGTGCTGGTGGGTCTCCTCTTAGAGAAGGTGGGCCACCTGAAGGTGGGGTGCCTGATGGTGGGGTACCTGAAGGTGGGGTGCCTGATGGTGGTGCTGGTGGGTCTCCTCTTAGAGAAGGTGGGCCGCCTGAAGGTGGGGTGCCTGATGGTGGGGTACCTGAAGGTGGGGTGCCTGATGGTGGTGCTGGTGGGTCTCCTCTTAGAGAAGGTGGGCCGCCTGAAGGTGGGGTGCCTGATGGTGGGGTACCTGAAGGTGGGGTGCCTGATGGTGGTGCTGGAGGGTCAGCTCTTCTTTGAAGTTTGAAAGCATTTATTGGCTAAAAACGAAAATTTTAAATATATATGTGAATCTAGAATAATAGTAATTTAATTAAATGCAATATTATTAATTCTGCATATATTATATTTTCTAATTGATTTTAGAGAAATTATTGTTCCGTTACAAGAAAAATACAAAAATTAAAAAAAAACTGCTAAAAATGTATTTAATGTAATTTATTGATACAATTAAAAACTTAAAACTGTATTAAAAAAGACGCTTACCGCTAAGGCCACAATTGCCATTAAGGCTACGACCACAATTGTAGTAGACTTCATTGTAGAATGATACCTATTCAATCAGAATCGAACAATTTATACTTGATCAAAACTACTGGAATGTCAATTGCAATCGATTAAACATCAATTCAAAACAAGATAATATATATTAAAAATTTCAAAAGATACTTATGTTTTTTGTCATTGAGACAATAATCTATGGTTTACATCATATATTTTACTTACCAATTTTTAATTTTATACGTTGTACCTTTACTGTCCAATGTTTTATTCTTTCGAAGTTTTTATTAGGGTTAAAAATAAAAAAAAAAGTTTTATTTGTTTATTGATAAATTTCGAAATTCTAACAACAATTTGGTAGAATGGAATTTCTAAATAACAAAAGAAAAATTCAAATAAAACTTCTATTTTAAACTAAATAAATAATAATAAAAAATATTTTAATTATCTTATCTATGCTTCAGATTCTGGAGACTTCAGGTTATTTGCTTGCACAGTTACTAAAAGTAAAAATATTACTGAAAGTTGTGATTTTGTTCACATTCTGTACAATTTCAATTGTTATAAATCATAAATCAATTTTAGTTACCACAATTCGGGAAAAACAATCAATAAATAAAGAAATTTAATAATAATGAAGCAGGAATTGTCGGAAGAGGACAGTAAAATCAGTTTAATTATCAGCCAAAGTTTCGTTTACAAAACAAAAGTTACATAATTCTGATAATTATTTTATATACAACATCATTTGTAGGCCCTGATGAAGTTTATGCTCCATAAATAAATGAAACATTGGTTGATAATTGAACTGATTTTTCTGTCCTCTTCCGTCAAATCCTGCTTCATATCATTAAAGCACGCAATTTTCCTTTGAATATTTAATAATAATGATTTTTAAATGTATGTTTGTTAGTACAAGATCTGTTTCATTACTTTTAAACGTTTAAACTAGAAAGTTATTCCTACCTTCAGGTTTTATTGCTTTGCTAAAGAAGTATTTCTCTATTGTCAATATTGGAGATTCAATTGCCAACGACCAGATGAAAGACAATATCAAAGTTTCTACGTAATATCCACAAAATAAATAAAACTAGAAAAAAAAGGTTTATATCAAGTTAATAAATAGAAAAGATTGATATTTTATAAAAATAAAAAGATAGCCAAAAAACATTTTGTAGAAGCCAAAGGAACAGAATGAAGAATGTTTCATCTAACAAACTTCAAACTTTTAACCACTGTATTGTATTTAAAATGCTGCTTAACGATATTATAGCAGGAACTCATTTATTTATTTGATAACGATATACAGTTTCAAACGACATGTAGGTATCTGAGGGGATTTTAGTGACCCAGAATATTAAAAAACTCCTAGCAGTTAAAGCTGTTACTGAGCCACCTCACTCGATGGATATCTGGTCTTTTGAGAATTTCGATAGGGAATTGTTTTACCTACCTACTGCAAAATACCAAGAAGATAGTATAATGTCTGGCACTGATATTTGTAGAAGCCCATATTTGTTGGCCAGCTTTTGGCGAAAGACCTGATAATGTTTCTGTAGATAAATGTCATAAATCGTCTTTGATTTCAGACGGTACTTTTTATATTTGTTCGACTCGACGTTTCTATCTTTAATCACGTACTTTTTATAGTCATGATTGTTTACTTGATCCTGAATTTCGACAATGAAAACTTCCGTTCCAGGAAAAAGTTATCCGATGCTTTGATTGACGGCTTCTTATATATGTGTGTAATCGATTAAGAAGTTGTTGCAGCTCCTTTTGTGATGGTAAATTTGTGCTCTTAAAACTATGGTTATTAGTCATTGGTATTGTTCTGTGGCGATAACAAATTATTAATTCATTATTAATTTAAAACAAACTTCAAACTTTTACTTTGGCGACGTATTAGTAAGGAGTTTCTCCTATCCAAGTGTGTCCTAAAAGCTGCTTAACTAAATAATATCAGGATCTCATACAGGGTGACCCAGGGGTATGTGCATGTTCCATAACTTTTTTTCTATTCAAGCTATCGGTTTGATTTTTTTTAAACGATAAGACCGACAATGGGGCACATTCTAAAAATATTTCTATTTATATACAGGATGTCCCAATTCGGAGTCGACGTTCTACCGCCTACTACGATTTTTTTTACAAATAGCAATAACTCGACTTTTTCAAATACATCACCCTATATTTTATTACATCATTGCATGGCATTTTTTAAGAGCTTTTTGCTGATATAGGGTTTGTTGGGTCTATTTTGTAAAATTTGCGAGATTTATTGCAAAATAAGAAATGTTGACGGTTTATTCGAGAAAAAAAGGAATCGAGTAGGCCGCTGTCTTAAAATTTGACACATCCATATACTTTCAATAATTGTATGCGTCTAATTAAAAAAAAAAGGAATCGAGTAGGCCGCTGTCTTAAAATTTGACACATCCATATACTTTTCAATAATTGTACGCATCTAATTATTAATCATGAGTTTTACTCGCGAGGAATTAGTGAATATGGTCTACTGTATTGGCGAAGCTGACAGAAATCCTTTATTAGCAAGCAGAATCTACCTGCAAAAATATCCAGAAGCAAGAACTCCACGGGTGTCTTCATTCCTAAAGTTGAGAGATCGGTTTGAACTCACTGGAAGTGTATCTTATACCAAAAAGAAAATTGTTTTTTGACAATGTGCTGCATGGTGAAAGGTATTTACAGTTTCTTCGCGAACATCTTCCCAATATTTAAGAAGAAGTGGATTTGAATACCAGATGTACAATGTGGTTTCAACACGATGGTGCTTCAGAGCATAACCATAGGATGGTGCGAGAATTTTTAGATAATTCCTACCCTAATCGTTGGATAGGGAGAGGTACTATTCCTTGGCCCGCGCGATCTCCAGACCTTACTCCTATAGATTTTTTTCTTTGGGGGTACGTGAAGGAAACTGTTTTCAGAGATCGTCCAACAACTGCAGATGATATGAAAAACAGGATTACGGAAGCTTTCCGTTCAGTTGATGGAGCAATGCTTGCTAGAGTTCGGGACTCATTTACTAGAAGACTAGCAGTTTGCGTGGAACATGATGGTGACATATTCGAGCATTTGTTATAAATCAAAAATATTTATATTGTATCCTATTAATCATTCTTTCATGTTCTTGTAAATATTATAAAAATTGTTTACTTTGTAATGTATTTCTGTTTCTATTACAATTTCCTTTTGTTGAAACATAAGTATTCTTTTCAAAATTATATGAATGTGTCAAACAGTGGCCTACTCGATTCTCTTTTTCTTTTAATTAGACGCGTACAATTATTGAAAGTATATGGATGTGTCAAATTTTAAGACAGCGGCCTACTCGATTCCTTTTTTTTTCTCGAATAAACCGTCAACATTTCTTATTTTGCAATAAATCTCGCAAATTTTACAAAATAGACCCAACAAACCCTGTATCAGCAAAAAGCTCTTAAAAAATGCCATGCAATGATGTAATAAAATATAGGGTGATGCATTTGAAAAAGTCGAGTTATTGCTATTTGTAATTTGTAATTTTCAAAAAATCGTAGTAGGCGGTAGAACGTCGACTCCGAATTCGCCTACAACTCAGAAGATGCGCTAAAGCTTAAGGAATCGACTGGAAAAAAGTTGATTAAGTTATCTTGAACAGTTCTGAAGTTCTGATTTTTTTTGTGGATCTCTGCACGACGCTATTTTGACACATAAATTGACATAAGTCAAAAACTATTGCAGGTAAGTCTAAGAAACCCGGGTGCGTTATATCGACAATTTAATGGCGAATCTAAAAATGTAACAAAAATGCGGGGTTGCCATTTAAAAAACCAGAACTTAGTTGTGTATCTTATTTGGGACACCCTATTTAAAAAAAAATCAAACCGATAGCTTAGATAGAAAAAAGTTCTGGAGCATGCACGTACCCCTGGGTCACCCTGTATATTTAGTAGCAACACTCTGTATCATTATTTAAATTGTGTGTGTAGCTTTTTGTGTTTATGAATTTTAAAATTTTGACATCAGATTTTGATAGAGCATCAAAAAGTAAGCTTAGGGTTTGATGTCGGCCGTCGTACCTCTTCAGGAACACCTTCAAAATTTTAAAATTTTGTTTTTACATTCACATAGAGCATGGCAATGTTAGAAGAGCATTCTCAACTGGTTTGTTTTTAAAAATCTCAAGTTTATAATTATTTTTGACGATGACAATAATCTTAAGCAATCTAAAAAAACATATTATTTAATTTACTAATATATTATACTATCATTACATGCTTTAATCTATATCTTTGATTAAAGTCCAAAGATTTTTTTCGAACTCAAGTTTTTAATTATTTTTGATGATGACAATAAAAAAAAGTACCTAAATTTTATTTATTAATATCACATGCGATCATTTCATGATATTAAAAGAGTTGATTAGATTGATTATACCGAAGAATTAGAGAGACTGTCTTTAGTTTATAGACGACACGAAAAACGAAATATAAAATGTGAGTCTATTATTTATTTCAATTAGCGAGACCCTGGAAATTAATAGCCTAAGGTCCTGGCGTCTCAGCTTATCGCAAAATCTATTGTAGTTCCCCAAGAAAGCCGACATAATCAGCAACTATGAGCTTCTTACTTTTTAATACTAATATTGCATTATTTCTTTAGTCCTCCCTATAGGAACATTGAGGGAAGTGTTGGACTGTACCATAAACGTCATTTTGAACATTTAATTGGACACTATTCAAAAGTTATAAGGCTTGAAAATAGTAAAATTGGTAAAATAAATAATTCAATATATTTACTTGTACGTAATGATTTAAATGCCACTTCATTCGATTACTAAAAGCGTAATGTCCCAAAACTAAGTAATGGATCAAGTACATGCTATAACTTAACTTTCCCAATACTTGGAAAGTAGGTATAGAAAGAATCCAGTTGATAAAACCTACAAATAACAAATAAATATAAACCTTCTCCTCTAGTCGAGCCAAACACGAAGAATACATCAAGGTTTTAGAAATTATAGTTACCTCCATATCCATGGTAACAAGAATATACCATCCAAGACAATCCAGCAACCCAAATTATTCTGCCAAAAGCGTAATAGATAGTTCTATGAGTTGGTCCAAATTTAATGACAGCATCTTCATAAAAAAGGAATAAACAAAACATTGGAATCAATACTGCAATCCAGATGACGAGATTCGCAACCTAAAACATTTTGCGAAAGTCTGAAACTGATTGAATCGCCTATTTGTGCAAAAAGTGGGAGAGAGAGGAAGGATATTGTAGTCACAATTCAAACTGCAGAAATAGGAGACCTTGTTGGAGAAGAGAATGGATAGTAAATTTTAATTTAATCTACCAACCGACTAGGTAGACTTCGATTGTTCCTATGAAATGATCGTTGAAGACCACCAGATACAAATTGGTTAAAAACCAAGTCCAGTTTGGTACGGTTTGAAGATGGAAAACGAGGTTGGGGCTCACATAGCCGCTTTCGGGAATCTAAATTAACACATCAATTTCGCGACATTCACTGCCACTTCAGAAGTGTCACAGTCTGAACAGCTGATTCCATGACATTTCAATCTCATGAAATCTAGTGTCATGCATCAAAACTTTTTGATATTCTGGTACTGTGCCACGGAACCCTTTGTTTTACCTTCATTTTTGGTAACTGATATTGTATTGTTTTCTCTTCTACCTATTTTTTTTAAGCTAGTAGTTTTTTTTATAATTTTTTAACATTAAATTTAAGACTAAAAATCTATAAAATGGCCGCAAAGTTTGGCATTTTAGATTTCCTTGAAATTTATCGACAATTCCCCTGTTATGGAACAAGGCAAATCCAGAATATAAACCAGTGTCATTGAAGTATGTTAGCGTGTGAACAGCTCATGACATTCAGTCAAGTGTCAATGCGGCTTTAGGGAAGTAGTATTACACAGAGCGAAATTTTATATATCAGATATCAGGTTCTTAAACTATTCAAATAAAATTGTTTTACGAGGTTATTATTTTTAGCTTTGCAGATTTTAATTTCTAACGAAAAACATTTAATTATTTAAATTAGTTTGAATTTATTTTAGATTATTTGTTATATTTATAGAAGAATTAAAAAAATATTTCAATTGATGATAAATAATATCTACGAATATCATAGTTATTGAATATATTCAATCAAGTCTCCTTTTAAAACAGAAATTTTCAGGCGCTCGTTCAGTTACCAAGTATATAAGCCTTTACAAGTCGATTTCATCGGAACTTAAAAGCTTTAGTGTTAAAAAATTTAAAGACAACTTCAAAATACATCTTTTGAATTATCAGCGTCAACTAACTTATACTAGAAATAAGATTTATTAAGGAATAGGATTTATTATTTTACATCATGCTTATTTTTTATGCATTTTTTTCCTCTTGTCAATTTTATTTATTTATTTTATTTAACAATAAAGAATTTTATGAGGGATGTATTTGCGATAACTAAAAATTTATACTTTTGTAGATATCTGAATGAGACATATTATTTTCAAGCAAATCTATGTTTTCTATGATTATGTATATACAAATATATTTGAAAATAATAAAGACGAATATTATTATTATTAAATAAAATTTATACAATTAAATACAAGTAAAATATGTGACCTAAATTAATATCGCAACGTTTTAAGCACATGAGATTATTATCTAAATAAAAGTTATTGAAAACCAGTTTTATTTTTTAAATAGATAAAATATTTTATGTTCTCAAAACTAATTAAAAAAAAGTACTTTGTATTTGGTATTTAAGATAAGCATTTTTATTTTCAGTAAAACTTACTGTAATCCAATTTTTTTTTAATAGATCAAAAAATGGTTCTTCTTTTTTAAACCGCATAAAAAGTCCCATCATAACTCCTACGAAATACTCAGCAAGTCTGCCATGTGTATCATATTGGCTAAAAGAAATTCTCAATTAAAATAATTATTTTCATTTTCTCTCTCTTTCCACTGGATTAAAACCACTTAGTTGTTAAAAAAGTTTTTTTATTGACGTTTCGGCTTTCCAGATCGAAAGCCGTTATCAAAATGACATAAAATAAATAAATTTACTAGAAACAGAACACTTGATAATCTTGCAAAAATATGACATCAACATAGTATACATAGAATAAGATTTTGAGATTGAAGATGTCAAAATCTGTTTCAATCATATTTTTGTGACGTTTCTGGGAACGAATTTTTGAAAGGATAGCGCATTTGCATATTATAAGAGAATTTATACTTCGTCATAAATGAAGTTTTCTTATTAATATTATCATAAGAAAAAACCAGATAAAAACTTATGATACTATCCCGATATAGAGGGTATCCTTTTTGCAATTAACTCTTTTTGTAAAATAGGTATCCAAATTTTTGAAATATCAACCGAACAATTAGAAACACATTCGTTATTATTTAAGCATATCAATGCTGCTTCTTTAACTTTGCGGTTATAATTATTCGGTTCTTTTAATAATCTAGTTGAAGAAGAATAATAATAATAAATAATAATAAGAACCGAATAATTATAACCGCAAAGTTAAAGAAGCAGCATTGATATGCTTAAATAATAACGAATGTGTTTCTAATTGTTCGGTTGATATTTCAAAAATTTGGATACCTATTTTACAAAAAGAGTTAATTGCAAAAAGGATACCCTCTATATCGGGATAGTATCATAAGTTTTTATCTGGTTTTTTCTTATGATAATATTAATAAGAAAACTTCATTTATGACGAAGTATAAATTCTCTTATAATATGCAAATGCGCTATCCTTTCAAAAATTCGTTCCCAGAAACGTCACAAAAATATGATTGAAACAGATTTTGACATCTTCAATCTCAAAATCTTATTCTATGTATACTATGTTGATGTCATATTTTTGCAAGATTATCATGTGTTCTGTTTCTAGTAAATTTATTTATTTTATGTCATTTTGATAACGGCTTTCGATCTGGAAAGCCGAAACGTCAATAAAAAAACTTTTTTAACAACTAAGTGGTTTTAATCCAGTGGAAAGAGAGAGAAATTAAAATACAAACCACAATGAGCTTCCGAAATGAATGAATTATTTTCATCTCTCCGTGGTGGTAAATAGATGCATCTATTCAAAGGCTGCATTGCTACCGTATGTATTTAAGGCCTTTGTGCAGGCTCCAGATATTTTTCCTTAATTCAGCTAGCTTAGAGTGAAATCGATTACTTATTTTGTGACCAAACGTAGATGATATTGATCACAGTCCATCCAAGCGTATGCTCAGCTATGGTGGTCTATTAGGGTATAGTCTGTCCACGTAATAAATCAGAAAGAAAGGAACACACCGTCAAAGGTACCGCTGAGACCGAAGCGTTCGGCTTTCCTTTGAAGAAAGGAGCCATGGGATTTATGACTGTATTTCTCTTTAAGGTCGCCGGCGCTGCGGCGTCTCACTCAAATAATTCCTTTTTTTCTGACTTATTACGTGGACAGACTATCCCTAATATACCAGCATAGCTGAGCATACGCTTGGATGGACTGTGAACAATATCATCTACGTTTGGTCACAAAATAAGTAATCGATTTTACTCTAAACGTTGCACATACAGTACAAGAGTGAATGAATCCTTAATGCAAAAAATGTGTGGCCACTTAAAAGTTTTTTAACCAATAAAAATTCAGGATTACTTACTTCTCAGTTGTTGTTGGAAAAATTTCTCGGATCCCAATATTTAAAATTACAAAAAATACATTGAGTGATGCTAAGAGTACCATTGCTAACTTAAATCCATTGGGTCTATTTAAAACTATAGAAATGGGAATAAGAATTAATGGGGCAAGTATAAACAATTGCATATCAGCGGATAAATACCACAATGGAATCAGGCACTGAAAAATAAAAAAATCAGAAAAGGTAAAAACATATTTAGGTTTTTGAGAAATAAAAAATATATAACTCCAATAATTTCTAATGTTTTTCGATTTTTTTTTAACTAATTTAATGGCACTGGTCAGTTTTTAGAAAATTCGGGTACAGTCCACGCCGTCTCATTTTTTTACTGCGATATTTCACAATATACCAAAAATAAACTTTGTACATTCTTACCAATTGATCCCAGTTAGCATAATTCTGGATATATAGAAAATAAGACCACCAATATTTTTTACAAACATTTTTTTCATTCTCGCAACCATATTGCCATAATGGTCCGTTACCAATTTTTTCAAAAATAAATAAACCTGATACGTAAATCATCAGAAGAGGAACTGTTAATCTAAAAATATTTTATTGCAAGGTAAAACATTTAAAGAGTTTTAAAAATTAAATGCAGAAAATATAAAAAATTGTTAGAGGAGGTCAGTCGTCGATCCATAGGGGGTTGGGGGGGGGTTACTGCCCAAATTAGTCCTAAAAAAAACTAATAGGCAGAAAAAGAAGGGACAGACTAAGAAAGAGATGGATGAACAATACAGAAGATCTAAAGACAATAAAAGCAAGAAATTGGAAAGAAAAAGACAGAAACAAATGATGAATAGTGCAAGATACACTCTAAAATAGATGGTGAAGTAATTTAAGAAATGAACTTTATAAATTATAGAGATATTAAATTGAATTGTATAAAATTTAATGTAAATACTAGGTCTTCAAGGCCTGTAGAGCCAATAAATGATAGTATTATTAAAAATTACCTTATGTATCTATGAATGTACAATGCGGGAATAGTTTTTACTTGTACAAGCCAATGTTGGGGTTTCCTTTTAAAATACAAATAACTCATTAGAAAACCGCTCATAAAAAAAAACGTGGTAACAGCAAGGTTTCCAGCATATAGGTAACTGACTCTTCTACTTTGCATCATCTACAAGAAAACGTTTTTAATAAATATTATAATTTTTTTTTTGGAGAAAAGAGTTGTTTATGTTTTCTGTTTTTTAGCAGATTGTGGTATTTTGAAATCATATTTGGAATGGAATTCAAAATTTAACAATGATACTAGACAAAATTTATCCCTCTCGAGCCTTTGAAGAAATATTTTTGAGGCATTTTGACGACAATAGTTATTTGTTTTACTAGGCAGAAAAGACTGCCGAGTTGAACATATAATTCTTTCTCCGATTGTTTATAATGATATATGTATATTGTATTTGCAAATTATTAAAATATTGTATATTGTATATTGACGACTTTTCCCTACAAATGGCCTAGTGAGCCTAGTCCAAAGAGTGCCCTGTATATGATTTTTGTTTATTTGCACAAAGCGAGGAGTATTTCCAATATAAAGAATAATATCAAAAAATTATTGCGGTCCTATGTCTTTATCAATTTATAAAATTAGACCACAAGTGGATTGTTATCAAATATATTTTAATTCGCATAGACGTAAAATATTTATTAATAAAATTAGTCAAGTGGATTGTTATCATTATCACGTATTCAACTTGTTTGAAAAAAAAATACAATATGTATTGTTGTTGAATGATGAAATAAAAATGACCCTAAAATCATCGTGAATTATAAGGACCACTCAAAAGATTAAATATTTCTATGGTTGATAGCGTAAAAAATATTTTTGCAATGCAAATAAGGACTTTTAAACAGTATAACGTATCTCTCTGTATCTGTAAATCTAGAAGGGTGGGTCACCCCACAGCACGTAGGCCACATTTGGCCCATTGTGCGTCCTTCTGAGGTTGAGCCTTCCTTTTAGCTCGTCAGCCAGCCTACTTGTTTAAAGTAGGCGATGACGTCGCCTGAAGTTAGCTCCCTCATGTTGGCACAAATGTCTCATTTGTGAGAGTGTCGGGCATTCGCAAAGAATGTGTTCGACAGTCCCGTCTTCCTGTTCACATCCTCTACACAGTGGAGTGTCAGATAACCCCATCCTGTAGAAGTGTTTTCGTAGATGACAGTGGCCAGTCAGGATACCTGTGGCTGTGCGCAGGTTCTGTCTGTTCATAGTCATGTATTTTTTGGCTGTTTCGCTGTTCGGATACTGTAATAGTTCCTTGGCTAGCTTGCAACCTGTTTCGTCGTCCCATCTACCCTTAAACTTGTCAAGGGAGTGTTTCTTCAGTAGGTCAGCCACAGCTGATGCCGATAAGCTTATGAAAGTGCCAGGTCCCAAAAGTTTTTGGAAGGCTGCTTTCTTAGCTAAAGAGTCAGCTGCACGGTTGCCTTTTGATTTTCCATGACCTTTGATCCAAGCTAACGTGACCACGTTGTTGTTTCAAGCCTCGGTCAGGGCCTAGTGACATTCTAGTACTAGACCTGATGTAATGCGTGGTCTATCCAGAGCTAGTAGTGCCTGTCTGCTGTCCGTGAGGATGTAAATATTATTACCAGTAATGTTTCTACTGTTAGTCTCTTTTGCGGCGATTGAGATAGCAGTGAGCTCTGTTTGAGCTACACTGGCATTAGAACCCATTGCCCATTTTATATTGAGATTCAGGGATCTGGAATAAGTTCTACAGCCTGACCCCTCATTTGTTTTAGACCCTCTTATACGTTTTTTGTTATTACCCTGTAGGGCCTGTGAAAGGCATATCTTGGTGCGATCTAATCTGTGTTGGCTTGTAGCAGTGGGACCTCTCCAAGGACCTCGTGCCACAAGTTACTGACCAGATCCTACGTCAGGTTGTATACCTGTAGAGCGTAGCCGTGTCATGGTCATCACCACAGCCTCCTTAATAAATATATCAATGGGGGTGAGACCAAGGATCACCTCCATTGCTCTAGTTGGTGTGGTTCTCATGCCCCCCGTTATGTTGAGGCATGCTATTCTTTGGATTTGATCCAATTTGCGTACGACTGTCCGCTGGCTAGTTTTGATTCCCCAGGCAACCATCTGTCTTTTTTGGGTTTATTGACAGTGAGTGGTCTTTGCACCACTGTTCTACGATATTAAGGGCCTCTTGCATTCTAGCACAGAGTATTCCTTCAAATCTTCCTGTTTGCAGTATAACGTAAAGAAAATAAAAATCTACCCTCAACTCAGACAACTTTATGGCTTTCTTTATTTGTTTCATATCAGAAAAAATGGCGTTATTAAATCCTTTACAATAGAGTTTGTTTACTTATCTCAAGATGCAAGCAGAAATTGACATACTGATCTTTTTTTTAGTAAACAAAAGGTTCAAAATCAGTACCGCAACAAAAGTTTTTTGATAATTTTAATAGTTAATAAATGGTTTTAGCGTAAATCGAACTTTTCCGCTCAAAATACTGATATAACATTTTCTTATTTTACATCATATCTGTCTCACATTTTTATTACTTTTGATCTTTATAAAGAATAATTTTTAAAATCAGAGACAAGTGGATTATCGTGTTTTTTTGTTGGTATAGACGTAAAATGTGTATTAATAATTGAGTGTATTGTTATCAATCATAATATTATTCGAAGGCGACATAACATACTTATATAAATGATGCAAAAAAGGGCTTCATAAAATCATCCAGAATTATTATAACAAGGACTGTATTCCTTGTTAAATCAAAATTGAATCAAATCAAATTGAATCGTATCAATTTAAAAATTTTCGATGCACGTTGTTACAGATTTACTGTTAGTTCTAGTACTAGTAAACTTACATTTAAAAAAAAATCAAAATTCATTAGAGGAAGAACTCCTTCTTGATAAGTCATGGAGGCATGTCCAGCAATGATCCAAGCAACACTGATGGCACGAAAACCGTTGAAAATTTGAATAGTTTCGGTTGATGGCGTTCGAGATACTTTAAAAATACTTTTCGCGTTTGTTACTACGGAAAATGCCAGTAATAAGGGATGAGCTGCTTCTGAAATAAATTATATATTTTTTTGTAAAGTAGAAATGCGTTATTGACCTTTAATTACTCGCATTAAGCAAATTACAAACTAATATTTTATCAAAATTTTGGTTCACACTATATAACAGTACATGATATTTCACTTTTAGATGTGCTACCATCTATGGTAAGAAGAGAGTATTGACATTAAATTTTGACTGAATCTAGTCAAGATGTCACTCTCTTCTTTTTTATCCCTTTCAGAGATTAATACAAAGTGAGTAAACCAGTAAGGAATTTTAATTTATTAGATTCGACATCCTAAGACCGGTTTCTGTCTTTCCACTTCATCAGTTAGGCTTTTCGAATCCAATAAATAAAATTCCAAACTCGTACAAGTCAATAGCTATATCCGCTATAAGATAACATTTTTAGATGTGCTACCATCTATGGTAAGAAGAGAGTATTGACATTAAATTTTGACTGAATCTAGTCAAGATGTCACTCTCTTCTTTTTTATCCCTTTCAGAGATTAATACAAAGTGAGTAAACCAGTAAGGAATTTTAATTTATTAGATTCGACATCCTAAGACCGGTTTCTGTCTTTCGACTTCATCAGTTAGGCTTTTCGAATCCAATAAATAAAATTCCAAACTCGTACAAGTCAATAGCTATATCCGCTATAAGATAACATTTTTAGATGTGCTACCATCTATGGTAAGAAGAGAGTATTGACATTAAATTTTGACTGAATCTAGTCAAGATGTCACTCTCTTCTTTTTTATCCCTTTCAGAGATTAATACAAAGTGAGTAAACCAGTAAGGAATTTTAATTTATTAGATTCGACATCCTAAGACCGGTTTCTGTCTTTCGACTTCATCAGTTAGGCTTTTCGAATCCAATAAATAAAATTCCAAACTCGTACAAGTCAATAGCTATATCCGCTATAAGATAACATTTTTAGATGTGCTACCATCTATGGTAAGAAGAGAGTATTGACATTAAATTTTGACTGAATCTAGTCAAGATGTCACTCTCTTCTTTTTTATCCCTTTCAGAGATTAATACAAAGTGAGTAAACCAGTAAGGAATTTTAATTTATTAGATTCGACATCCTAAGACCGGTTTCTGTCTTTCGACTTCATCAGTTAGGCTTTTCGAATCCAATAAATAAAATTCCAAACTCGTACAAGTCAATAGCTATATCTTCTTACCATAGATGGTAGCACATCTAAAAATGTTATCTTATAGCGGATATAGCTATTGACTTGTACGAGTTTGGAATTTTATTTATTGGATTCGAAAAGCCTAACTGATGAAGTCGAAAGACAGAAACCGGTCTTAGGATGTCGAATCTAATAAATTAAAATTCCTTACTGGTTTACTCACTTTGTATTAATCTCTGAAAGGGATAAAAAAGAAGAGAGTGACATCTTGACTAGATTCAGTCAAAATTTAATGTCAATACTCTCTTCTTACCATAGATGGTAGCACATCTAAAAATGTTATCTTATAGCGGATATAGCTATTGACTTGTACGAGTTTGGAATTTTATTTATTGGATTCGAAAAGCCTAACTGATGAAGTCGAAAGACAGAAACCGGTCTTAGGATGTCGAATCTAATAAATTAAAATTCCTTACTGGTTTACTCATGATATTTCACCTTGTTCTAAACGCTTTTGTATGTGCATGTCCCCAACCCCCCCATAACCCAAATCATAAAATTGAATACGTAGCAATTATGTACACATTATGTACATTTTTGTACAAGAATAATTGATTTTTGTACAAGTGACGTTTAAAAGTTATTAACAAATAAAAGGGGGGTGCTGGCGACATATGTCGCCAGCCCCCCAATAGGGTAGATTGAAAAATGAATCATGGCATTTCGTTCTACGACTTTTGTACAATTTTGTACAAGATACCAAATTCGCCCAACTTATTGTTATAAACAATTACAGCCATTTATGTCGCCAGCCGCCCCCATAAGGTAAATTAAAAAATGAATCATGGCATTTAGTTCTAAGACTTTTGTACAATTTTGTACAAGATACCAAATTCGCCCAACTTATTGTTTTAAACAATTACAGCCATTTATGTCGCCAGCACCCCCATAAGGTAAATTAAAAAATGGACCATGTCATTTCGTTCTACGATTTTTGTACAATATACCAAATTCGCCCAACTTATTGTTATAAACAATTACAGCCATATACAGTGTCATCCCGAAACTACGCACCATATGGGAAACTTTTTTATTAAGGGATTTATTCTTGTTTAAAACAATAAGTTGGGCGAATTCGGTATCTTGTACAAAATTGTACAAAAGTCGTAGAACGAAATGCCATGATTCATTTTTCAATTTACCCTATGGGGGGGCTGGCGACATAATTGTTTATAACAATGTAACTGTTTATAACAATAAATTGGGCGAATTTAGTATCTTGTATAAAATTGTACAAAAGTCGTAGAACGAAATGCCATGACATTGTTAATAACTTTTAAACGTCACTTGTACAAAAATCAATTATGCTTGTACAAAAATGTACATAATGTGTACATAATTGCTACGTATTCAATTTTATGATTTGGGTTATGGGGGGACTGGGGACATGCACATCGCTTTTGTTATCTATAAGCATTTCAATGCCGGATTAAGAATTTTTCGAAGACATTTCTTAAGCAATTGGGAAATAAAGAGGTTGGTGTTCTCAACTATTTATTTATTAATAATAAATATGCCTACAAAACTATTTTAGAGAAAAATATGAAGTATGTACATAACAGTTTTTGGGCATTGGCTTCTCCGTAGCTTCCCTGGAGCTCTTAAGGTGCGAGTAATTAAAGGTTGGAACATCGAACATATGTACATTGCATAACAGAAAATAGTTATTAAAAAAAGTACTTACTATCTCCCGTTTTTTGGCAATAAATATCATAAATTGTGCTGAATAATACTATAGCAAAAATTAGGAAAATGACGAACCTAAAAAAACGTACTGTATTTATTTGTAAACTACTTTTTCGCTACTTATATACTATGTCATAAGGCCCATAAGGGGTGAGATATAAAAAATCAATCAGCTTATTTACTAGAACAAATCATAATTAATCATAACTAACAAAATTAGGCTAAGAAAATATTGAGTTTGCAATTTAATTTATTTGAATTTGAATTTGAATTCAATTGAAGACCGGTTAGTGGATTTTGGCTTCTTTATTTGGGCCATTACCAATTATTACCAATATCTGCCAAAGGGAATGATACTTTATGCTTCATTTACTAGTATGAAAAGTCCCATTCCTTTTAGCGGATATTGATAATAACCCCACCAAGGGCGGCTCCTGCCCAGAGATTTGGGGGGGAAGGGCAACGTCGTCGCCATATATATATATATATATATATATATAAAAGTTTAATATTTTGGGTTTGTTGATATAAATGGACCTAGAATCTACAAAAAAAATTAAAATTTTGTTTACACAGAATGAATTTTGTGTAAGAAACGATTGGCAATATCAAAATTACCGAAAAAAAATGTTTGGGCCATTTTTGAGGTAAAAAGTGAGTTTTCTAGGGTATAAATGGAACTAGAATCTACAAAAAAAATTCAAAAAAATTAAAATTTGGTTTACGCAGAATGAATTTTGTCTAAGAAAGGATTGGCAATGTCAAAATTACGGAAAAAAAAATGTTTGGGCCATTTTTGAGGTAAAAAGTGAGTTTTTGGGATATAAATGGACGATTCTAGGATATAAATGGACCTATAATCTACAAAAAAAAATTCAAAAAAATTAAAATTTGGTTTGCGGAGAATGAATTTTGTCTAAGAAAGGATTGGCAATGTCAAAATTACCGAAAAAAAATGTTTGGGCCATTTTTGATGGAAAAAGTGAGTTTTTTGGGATATAAATGGACCTAGAATCTACAAAAAAAAATCAGAAAAATTAAAATTTGGTTTATGCAGAATGAATTTTGTATAAGAAACGATTAGCAATGTCGAAATTACCGAAAAAAATATTTGGGCCATTTTTGTGGGAGAAAATGAGTTTTTTCGGATATAAATGGACCTAGAATCTACAAAAAAAATTCAAAAAAATTAAAATTTGGTTTTCTCAGATATCAGAAATATCCTCCCAATGCCGGACTTTGGGGGTGGGGGCAATTGCCACTACTGTCCCCCCTAGAGCCGACGCTGAAGCCCACGTGTATTTGGTATTTTTTTTAACTGAAGCAGCCCACAGGTAGATTACCCTAATTTAACTTGGGAGATGCGTCATTTATTATTTCACGGATAGATAACAACACAATCAAAATAAGGGCAGTTTGAAAAAAAATTAAAGATTAAAAGGAAATTAAAGATATTTTTGAGAAAAAAAGATATGAAGAAAACCTGTATATATGGAGGAATAGGCATGGAGAAGAGACAAACGAATAACTATTTTTCTCAGACTAAAATATTAGTATTGTATAAATACTATAAAAATTAACATTAATAAATATTTTGTATTGGGATTTTATTGAAATTTTATCATTTTATTCAGCATGTTCAAGATATTGAATCTTTATCTTTAATATCGTTTGAAAAAGATATATTTTAAAATAATTTTTATAATCTAAAACGTGTCGACATCTAGTAGAAATTGTTAAAAGGTATTTGGAAATGAAGCGAAGGAAACTTCTTGGTAAACTGGAATTTTAATAAAATAATTATAATTTTTAATGGAGGGGGTTAGGGATGGGGCAAAAGAGATCAAAAAAGCAATATGGACAATCCCTGTGCCCCTGGTCCCATCGAAAACGCGGCTGTTGATAATTGTTTTTTAAATATTATACCCACAATTTGTATTATAGATGTACGCTAAAAGAGTTGTATGGTATCGAAAAAGGCACGTTTTAAATATACTTTTAACAATAAAACAGCGTTTGAAAAAATTTTAGACGATATTTGTGTTCTTCAAAACGAACATTCACGGATCTACTAGTTTGCCCAACATATTGTTATCAAAAATCATCAGTCTGCTAGCTGCGAACGTAACAAAAATATAAAAGTTTATAATTACAGTGCAAGGAATATACTTACATGGACAGTATATTCCCAATACCCAATTCTTTTCCTGTTTCTTTAGTTGAACAAAAATCATCTATAATAATAGGTGGAAAGCCTTCAAATAAAAGGCTATTGGCTATCGTATGGAGATCTTTAGCAGAACACTTGTCAGGTATGCATGTGGCAAGCTTATAATATTTCTATAATATAATATTAACTTAAATAAAATTTCAACTGAAGAACTGGGCATCTATGCTCAACATCTATCTATATCTACCATTTCATACACATTTACAAGTAATAATTTAATGAAATAAAAACCGAATCATCCCCACCAAACTACGTATACTTACATCAATATTTGTTATATTATTAATATCAGGAATTACAAGCCCAGCAAAACAGTATTTTCCTAAAATTTTAATACCATTTAAATCACGATCTATTCCTATACATTCATCAAAATTTCCCATTTCTGTACGCCCTGAATCAATCATTCCTGAATAAGGAATCTTAGCTGATGCATCAATCACTAGAAAAATTTTTTTCTTATAATCAAACCAAAAACTTAGGATTAGAGATTTCAACGTGGCCACTTTGCTGATGGATCAAGACTCTTGCCCAACATATGTGTGGAACAACAAATTTTTCTAAAGCGGGATCCCCTTTAGTTTTAGTTTTTAATGCTATATGCGTAAGGTATGTTTATTTTTAACCACGTCCCTTGAAATATTACCCAAATAAATTATGGCGGACATAGTATTTTCAGGTATTTTGTTTATAAAAATAAAATAAAAATGCATTGTTGCGCGAATACGCCACTGGTTACTATAATAAAATTGCGACCACTGCTAATACTTACTCTCCAAAAAAATATCCTTATTGTTTCGTAATATTTCTATTTGCATCACGCACATAGTGTTTACGTTTAATTTCTTTATTTTTTCAATATTAATTCCACTAACAATGAATTGCATTACACTATCCATTATTTGATTTAACTGCACTTTGTTTAGGAAAACTATTATAAGAAATATTAATAGCTTCATATTTAACATATATTAAGTTTAAATTTTAATAGGAAGACTTTTAATAAGCATTGTTTAATTAATTACAAAGAATTGTTTTATTTATTTTGTATCTTTATCAGATTTATTATAATCCAACTGTCACCGATTGCGTTTCGTAAGAAAAATCTGCTTATACAGGGTGTTAAAGAATACGTGTTACAGATTTTTATAGGGCATGTAAAACATGCAAAAATAGAGTGAAAGGTAACTATAAACATGTGTTGGAGCTTTGGTTTCGAAGCTAGAGCTCTTCAGGTCAATTTTTTTTAAATATCTTCAGAAATTTCGAATTTCTTAGCCAATCGAATGCCTCTCCAAGCGACGAGCTACGTTATAATTGGTTAATTCTGCATATTGACACATGACATAGACGGGATGAGGGTATGGCGAAGAATTAATTTATACAGGTAGAGATCATTATATTTTGTCCCATAATTTCCCATTAGCTCTGTACTTTATGTATGAATATTCATAATTTTTTAAATGATCCTTGTATAAAGGGGGATAAATTTCATTTCTAACCAGTTTGACGGTTGCCTGTAGGGGGGCAATTAGGATGGTGGTAAAATAAAATAAAACAAAATCATATTATTGTCAAATTTATTAAATTTGTGTATAATTGAAGAAAAGCGTTCTAAAAATAGCAATAATTATTATTATCCATTTTCAAATTTTCATATAAAATTGTTAGTTGATTTGTAGATAAATATATTTTTCCCATAACACAATCTATATCTGCAAAAGGTATGATAAAAGTTCATTTAAACGTAAATTATATTTAATCTATCAAAATTTTGTTTTCTTTTAAAGCTTTGATCACACCTTTTTGCAGAGATTGTATATTCGCAAAGTTTCTTTAAAATTCAACTTTGGGACGGTTGTCCAGATAGGCTTTGATTTGTGGAATGGCACACACTTTTTCATTGAGTTTTCTCAAACCTGGTGCATTTTCAACCAAATCCTTTTCGAGACAACGATTTATGTATTGCAAAAGTCCGACGAAAAAAAAGTCAGCCCATGTTAACTAAAAAAAAAAAGATTTATATTTTCCTCATTATTAGAACCAAATAAAATTGGTTACTGAATTTAAATTTTTTGTTTTAATATTAAAGATATCAAACATAGAGTGCCTCAGAGGTCTCTTTTAGGGCCTTTGTTATTTATTATAAACAATTATTGAAAATTGAAAAAGTAAAAGTGATTTTGATGTAGCTGTAATAATTTTTAAACAATATTACGCATTTTAAGGCAAAAAATGAAAATTATAGACATAGATAATTTTAATACCAACGCGTGTATGATACTTTTGGCATAAGTAATAGAACGTTAAAAACGTTAAAAGTGGAAATAATAAAGATAAAGACATTTGCGAGATTGATAGAACAAGTTTTTATAAAAGAAATGGTTTTCAAATTTAAAAAGGAAAATAATAGGAAAACTACATATTGTCCTACGTTTATGTGCCATCACTAACAATCTCTAGTAAAAAGTATACTATAGTTAGTCTACTGTAGGATGTTTACTGAAAGTTACTACTTGCCATACAGCTTTAGATTTATTATCAGACACAATTTACTTAATTTTTCCTTTTTTATATTATTATTAGATATGTCAAAATAACTCGCACACAGGCATTAAAATGCCTCAGCGAGGTATCAACGTTTATTTTTATTTCAAATATTTGTAATGTATTTTAATTTGAATTCTTTAAATAAACGTTATTTTTTTTTTTTTTTTTTTTTTTTTTTTTATTTCAGTGTCAACGGCATCGACTACTCTGGTCATTAGCCTCGTGTTCTGTGTAGGCTTTGTTACTGTTTCCCAGCGCCACTTTAGGAACAGCACTGTTAATTAGAACCCAACAATGAATGGTCGAGTGGGGAATCACACCTGGTATATGAAAATGAATTTCTAAATTTTTAATTAATTAAAAATCAGAAAATGATTTCTGCCGACGGTGGGATTCGAACCCACAACCCTTGGATTATGAGTCCAGTGCTCTACCACTGAGCCACCCACTCCCCAATAAACGTTATTATTATTATTATTATTATTAATGGAAGACTTACTTTTCCAACTGCTAAATATCCATTGTTATTTTTAATCTGTTCTTCTAGTTTTCCAATGTAGAATGGAACAATTTCTTCGAAAAGAGCAACTTTTTTCTTTTCTTTAACTTCCTGTTCCTTTTCGTAGTAATATTGGCCAATTTCTGAAATTGAAATTACAATAACTCTTATGACAAAAAAATGTTTTCTAGAAACGTTTTATACAGGGTGTTCATAGTTAAACCGACATGAGATAACAGTAAATAGGTGATTCCAAATAACCTTGGTTGGATGAAACACCCCGTATCTCGATTATTAAAGGCGTTAGACCAATTAACCAAGGTTATTTGGAATCATTTACAATTAACGTATGTCGGTTTAACTATGAAACACCCTGTATAAAACGTTTTTCTTGTTATACTTACTTAAACGTAAATCATTAAGGGTATCTACTGCAGCGTCAATTTCTAAATCTTCCCAATCGTTGCTGCCAACCAATTTAGCTTGTTTGGCTGCGAATCTACAAATGGCAACAGACTGATGTGTTACTTTTCCCTCGTATTCCAAAATTGGCATTTGGCCGTATGGCAAATTTAAAGCTAAAAAAAATTAAATGTTAATTATCTAAACGACCGTTTTTCAAGGTGATTCCCCTTGAATGTCTGGGGGAAGAACAAGAAAATCTTGCTTTGTAAATGATTTGAATAAAGTAATTAAAGATACTGATTTGAGTCTCGTACAAAACAATGTTCTAGATGAAGGAAATGTCCAGGATTGTAAAAAAAAATTCCAATGAAATGAAACACAGTGACTATAAATAGAATATTAAATATGGACGTTATTTATAACTTCCTTTGTCTGATATGCAGTGATGTAGAGGACGTTTTTAATAATTCAAACAACGTTCGAATGTTTTAAAACAGTGCAACGTCGATTTGTCGATTATCATATAAATATGGATGAGAACATATTTGAAAGTTTTGGTTCGGAAATTTTTTATTAGCAAATATTAAATCAACTCATCAAAAAATTACAAATAAAACCACAAATAAAAGTGATATTCAATCAGTTATCAGATTATTTACAATGCCTTTCATTTGGTCAAAGATTATATTACCCAATCATAGTTTTTATATACAAAATATCGTATATCAGCAGCAATTTAGATTAAATTGAAGGAAACAGCAAACTGCACTGACTAGTCGTATTTAATCTATACTCTAGAAACTTGATAAAGAATTTAATGATATTCTTGAAGATCTAAGGCATATTCATCTAGCGAACTATAGAAAGAAAATCAGAAAATAAAGAAAAAGGACATACCGCAGGGAACAAGAATAACCCCTTTAGAAGGTATAAGGAAACTGATGATCCAAACATTTATTTTTTAATGAAGGAAATTCGGGAAGAAATGAAAGTTTTAAAAAACACTTTCCCGAAGCTAGACAGAAAGGGAATAAGGCCAAGATATAAAATAGGATATTACAATAGAAGAAATATCAAAAGCGACCGGAGATGACGAGAAAGATCCGGAAATGATCAAATGGATGGGAATTAAAGGTAAACAATTGTTGTGGAAAGTTACGACTTACTAGATTTAATTTCAGGCCATTGGTCATCATAGGCAATGCGGTTATCTTCAAAATCAACTTTTCCGTAATTGAAAATAAGCCTTATAGCCTCGCCAAGGCCAGTAAGGTTGAAATAAGTCAATTTATAGGCGGCAGCCATTTTCTGTAAAAATAAATAAAATCATGTTTTGTTAATATTTTAATATTTTCGTTCCAAACCACGAAAGTTTAATTTAGGATTACATTCAAGGTAGAAAAAGAAAACGTTTATTTCCAAACTGTATTTTGCTAGTAAGTGCAAACCAGTGAATTTTTGGATAACTAATTCTTCCAACTCTTCAAAGCTATAAAGCTTTAGCACGTAAATAAATATCAGACTATCTTTCATTCTTCTTTATAAATGCAATAATTTTTTAGAACGTTTCATCAGGAATCTTTAAAATGTAACCCAGTAAATTTTTGGAAAAACGTACAATATCCAGACTGTGTTTCATTGCCGTTTTGTAGAAAATTTTAATGTTCTGGAACTTTTTATATATTTTCCAATATTTTTTACAGGTTTCCTCGTTTTTTTCAACAAATATCCAGAAATTTCATATCACCAATCGATATCATCAAAATTTCAGCCACATTATTAGTCATTAGCCATTTTTTCATTCATATTTCATTCATACCCCTCCTCCTCACTCTACTTTCACACACTCCATTCATAAATCATTCATAAATTATGTCAATCAATGCTTGTGATTTTTTTACGTATGTTCATCTAACTAACACTTGCTAATTTGACTTATGCCCTCGCTATTTTGTTGAAGAGGAAAGAGGCCTAAGAATTTTATGGCTAATAATCTTCCGGAAATATACGTTTGGTCTTTCCGACTTTATTTCCTGTATTGGATTAAATATTTGTGTAGAGTTAGAAATAAACTATTTTGGTAATCCACTAAAAGGCGATCAAAGTGAAGTTAATAATACTGTTCATGCATGAAAGGTGGTTGGTGGTGATTAAGAACAAGGGTAATGTTGCTGGTAAGTTTTACTTTCATCAATTTAATTGAGAAATCTTTAGAGCAACTTATTGAAACTATATTGGGCAGCAGTATGGGGTACAACAGATCTTATAGGTCGCAGTGTATCGACACCCCCATCACAGATAGATAGATAGATATTGAAACTATCAACTCTATATTGTATCATAGTGCGAGGGAAATCTCGGTGAAGTAATTATTAAAGAATACCTACGTTATTTTAAGGGTCTCAGTTTTGGAAGATCTACAACAAAATTGAATGCCAGTTCTATGCAAATTTTAAACCGTTTTTTAATTACGATTATTTTTTCATTGCTCTATAGAATTAGATACCCTAACATTCATTTGATAATAGACGAATAATCAAAAGTACATTTATCTAAAATATAATGGACTTATTGATATATTAAGGTAATTATGATAATGAAATTATTTTCAAGAAGAGATATGAAAGCAAAGACAATAAAATGATGAATAACAATATTGATGAGTAACCATGCATTCATTATTCATATTTTTATCGATAGTTATTTATAACAATAAACATAAAATAACGCGAATTATCCATGATTCGGATTTTTTGTATAGATCTTTATAATTCAGATGATTGACAATTGCTTAAAAAATACTTAACAACATCATAACTTTAAAAAATTTTAGCAACTTATGAGAGAAAAAAAACTTTATTGAAAAAAAATTAATTTCTGATTTATACAGGGTGTTTCATTGGGAGAGGGCAATACTTTAACAGTGGATAGGAGTCACTGAGGTGATTCCAAATAACCCATAATTTACGGGTCTACAGTCCCTTTTAAGGTGAGATACAGAGTGTTTTGTACATTTTGGTCATTTCTTCATTGCCTCCTGTGCTTTTAACCCCTTTGTATAATTTTATAATATTTGGTACACATACTCTCTGTATCTTAACAAATTAATTGAGATATTATTAATATTGATAATCCAAGCCTGTATGTTAAATTTCAGAAATATTTTAGCATATCAAGAAAGAGGGCAAAAAATTGAATTTAACAATATACTTTTTATTTTTGCACATATGATTTTACTACTCATAAATAATTAAAGTTTTCTTACATTTCTGGGGCACCAATGTGCTTAATTAATCCTGTTAAGTTGTAATCAATATTATTTGGCCTAATTAACTATTTGGTTTAAAAGTATTTCATTCCAAAAAATTTTATAGTCTATGAAAACAGATTTACAGGACCCATTTCATTTATTTGTTTTCCTTATGAAAAATTGTGTAGTTGTATAGGTAAATCTAATGTGACATTTAGTTCCTAGTACGGTCCTGTAAATCTGTTCTCATAGGCCTAGAAGATTATACATTTTTTTGGAATAAAATACTTTTAAACCAAAAAAATACCCCAAAAATGTAAGAAAACATAATTATTTATGAGTAGCAAAATCATACGTGCAAAAATAAAAAGTATATCGTTAAATTCAATTTTTTGTCCTCTTTTTAGATATGGTAAAATAATTCTGAACATTTAACTTACAGGGTGTTGTTTGTGAACGGAACGAATTTGTCAAATTTTACTAAAGCCGGGCCTGGATTATCAATATTAATAATATCTCAATTAATTTGTTACGATACAGAGAGTATGTGTACCAAATATAAAAATATACAGAGTGGTTAAACAGGAGGCAATGTACAAAACACTCTGTATCTCAGCTATAAGGGACTGTAGGCCAATAAAATATGGGTTATTTGGAATCAACTCAGTGACTCCTATCCACTGTTAAAATATTGCCCTCTCCCAATGAAACACCCTGTATATAATATTCATATATATTAGAGCAGCAAAGATTTTTTTACGGTTTTCTACACCCTTTCAAGTACTTAAGTGCCAAGTTTCATCGATATCACATTTTGTGCGAGGTCAAATTCTCTGACAACTGGGCCAAAAGGTCAAATGTAAAAAAGATATATAATGATAACTATCATTTTACAGTAAATTAATTTGTTTACATCTTAAAATAACGGATTTAATCTTGAAGAATAATATGTTATCAATTAAATTCAATCTCAAAAATAAAAACAAATAAGATAACAAAACCAATGATAATCTTAGTTCACAAAAAAGTATTTTTATTTATTTATTTTAAAACTAAAATCCCGATAAGTAATTTAAAAAAATATCGATCTGGATTTAACCAATTGCATGCAAAAAAACGTTCTGACCAGCTAATAAAAAATCATATAATAAAAAGAATCATTTTACCGTCCGGTTTAGTAGGACAAGTCCATCTCTGTTATGGAAGTTAATTAACGCTTACAATTTTTATTGAAATTAAAACTTACCGACACTACAGTTTATTGAAAAAATTATTTTCTGTTTTTCTAACTAAAAGACCTTTTTGTCTAATAGTTATTAAGGGGAACGCAGTTAGCACGATTTCTGAACAACCAACGTTAACAACACACACCAGTTGTAGTTTAGGTCTAGGACTCTAGGAAGCCGGTTTGCCGGTACTCGGTAGTGGTAATTTAAAGCACGCCGAGCTCGCCCGATTTAAAGATTTTCATTTGACTTGAAGTTCGGAGCTCAACCGAATGTTAATTAACTCTCCTTTGGTGACATTGAGTTGTCGGTTTCTGAACTGCGTCGATTCACCGCATTCCGAATCGATCAAGCGGAGTGAAATTCTTTAATATATGGAAATATTGAGTTATGTGGGGCACTTGGGGCACTTCATAACGGGGTATTCGAACCAGTACACCGGCTTCTTAATTTCTTTGAACGGAAAAATCTAGAACTTCGTGGGGGTCACGCGCTCAAGCAATTCATACAGGTCTACAAGATTGTTTTAGTTAGTTTAACTGGTGGTCTCCGATTATTTTTGACCTGCCGATATTTCGAAAAAGAAAAGAACGACCAATATGAAATTTGTTGGCATTCATTAGCCAAAAGTGAGCACTACTTCTTTTGGGCCCTATATGACCTTTTATTTTATTTATTTTTAATTTAAAATCACTCTAACTTGCTTGGTAGCATTGCATGCATCAGTTTTTATTTTTTTTATTATTTATATATATATTTCCGGTCGACTATTGCGTTACAAACAAATGTGCTGACAAATGCACTAGTATGCAAGCCATAAACGAAGAGAAGAAGAAGAACCTAATATGTCATACCATTTGTCAAATTTGACAAATCTAACCTAATATTTTATAATTATTCGGATATTTTATGTCAGAAAAATAATCAATCTCAACTAAAGATTCTATCCCAAAATGACCATAACAAAGGAAACATTTGTTGATTTACAAGAAAAATATGATAAAGTTATTAAACTTATAGAAGAAGACAGTAAATCTGATCCAGAAACTGAACCTTTTGTGTCCAAATATGCAGCTAGACAAATATTAATTGGTATGAGAGCAAACATTGAAAACTTACTAAGGAGCCACTCGGCAGATGATCCTTCTTACAAAAAATTAATAGGTAAACCTTACATTCATATGATATAACCAATTTTTAATTAATTTATTTCATTGTGTTCTGGTTTTAATTGTCAGAACAGTCTGTTCTATTAAATAGTTTTATTGTTTTTTTTACGTAATTTAAACATTTACTTTTAGCAATGTTAGCTACTGTGTATTTGTACATGGGTATGATAGCAATTGAAACTGAAGAAATTTCATCAGGCAGAAAACATTTAGAAAAGTGTAAAGAGGTTATTGAAAAATACCAATTAGATCCAGAGATGATCTTAATTGCACTGAATATGTATAACCAATTTGGGATTTTATTCTCTCAAAATGAACCGGAAGAATCAAAAATATATTTAGATAAGGCTGATGATTTATATGTGGCATTTAAGGAGAAATCTGTAACTCCAATAGATATTAGTGATTTATTTCAGGCTAATTTAGAATCATATGATACTGAAGTTGCTAGCAAAAATTTTGAAAAAATTCACACTCTTACATTATATTACTTTGCTCAAATTTACGGTGCTATGAAAGATGCTTTAAAGAGCTCCGTTTATTGTCATATAACACTTCAAAGGCAGTTAGAAGTAAAAGATTTCGACCCTATTGATTGGGCTTTGAATGCTGCTACCCTGTCTCAGTTCTTTATAGAAAAAAATGGTTTTAAGCAGGCCCGCCACCATTTATCAGCAAGCTCATTTATCTTGGATGACTATGGAAAAGAATTAACTAACACAACTGAAAATAGTGAGGCACATGATGCTCTCATTGAAACGTTTAAACACAGGAGTGCTGATGTAGCTAGATGTTGGTTAAAATATGGGTTAACGTTATTATCGAAATCCAAAGAAAGGCTTTTAAATCATGCTGATGATGAAGATAACATTAAGTGCTCTCTATCTACTGACTTTGCAAATCTTCAAATTGATTTTAGTGAACGGTATGACACAAAAAATCTTTATTTTAAAAATATTGATGTGGCAGAGTATGAGAACCAAATAACAGATCAGTTTATTTTGACACTACCAGATGCAAAAAAAGTATTTTTAAATGCTCAAGAATGGTCTCTAAAAGCTCAAGAATACTATACTTTGGAAAGTTTGGCTTCAGATTTTATAGAAATAGTATTGGATCAAACTCAGTTGTATTTCAATCTACTGTTCTTTGAAGATGATCCAGAAAATCAAGCTAAGTTACATAAAAGAAGAATCAAACTTCTCGAACATGTCTTAAGTAATGTAAATTCGGAATTCTATTTACATTATTGCCGACAAGTTTGGTTCGAGTTAGGTAGAACATATGCAGATATTTTGGATATTAAATGTGATAAATTAAGGGAAACAAAAAGTAGACCAACCCCTCAGAGTCTGACTAAAATTAATAACTTGGCAGAAAATGGAATTTTACATTATACAAATTTTGTAAAGTCATTTGAAGATAAAGCAACATGTAAACTACCCCCTAAAATACCCGATGATATGGAAAAACCGTTTCTTCAAGCTTGTTTTCATAAAGCCGCTTTGTATGGTCGATATGTAACATTAGATAAAGAACTACAGTTAACGAATACAGAATTAAGCTTTGAAAATTATAAGTTCATATTTGATTATTGTGAAAATAATCCAAAGTCTAAAGAACTAATATCTATGGAGTATGGAATATGTAAGGAAATGGTTACATTATTGCCAATTAAGATACTCAAGTTAAAGAATACTTAAATACCTTTCCTCTGTGTTTAAGAATTGAAAAAGTGATATAACTAATTTATTTCTAAATAGATACATAAATATTTGCTTTTTATAAATTAGCTTTCTCTGTTACTTCTAAAATGTACAAAACTAAAGTTACTTTTTAAAATGCTTATTATATTAGTTGTTGATTTTTTTGTTGTAAGTTCCTATAATTATAAAAAATAAAGAAATTAATAATTAAAAGTCATGTTTTTTTTTTGTTTTCATACCATCCAAACAACCTAATTTAAAAGGCTGAATTTTGGTCTGCATGGGATTTACCCGATTTACCCTCACTAATTTTCGTTTGATATTTCTTTAAAAACTAGTGCCATCAATAAAAGAAACTGAAAGCTAGATAGATTCGTCTCCACATATCTAAAAAGGGTATTTAGTTTGGAAAATCATTTTTTCTAAGTTTAATTCAATAAAATTCAGTGTTCAAGTCGTTTTAAGTGGTCCTTACTGCACCACTTTTACGTCGATGACGTAACTCAAGGTAATTATTATTTCAAAATGGAATGAAGCATCCATCAGATGCCAAATCGAAAGTTGAAACGATAATTATATAGTACTTTCATCATTCATCTTAATTATAAAATTGGAAACGTTTCGTGTGAATACTTTCTTGAATTTGCCACCAAAAAAAGGAAATAAGTGACTTTTGTGCTTTTGCTGTGGCTGCATTGATATTTTTCGCTCTTTCTTTTCGTGCCCTCTCTTTTCTCTTCATTTGTTCATTTCAGTCTTCTTTATTAAATGCGATTGTAAAAGCGTTTGTATCCGAGGTCAGAGGTATTTATAAATCGTTAAAAATTTTCATAAAAAGGTTTTGAAAAGGAGATGTATCAATATTTTGAGAATACATTGATTGTTTTTGGTTGATAGATCACATTCAGGTAAAATTTAGCAAATAGTCATTCGTTTATTTTATAAAAAATGAGTAGGTCCAGATAGGAGTAGCCATTTTGTTCAGTGTTTAACAGTTTTATCAATCCACATTAATTTCAGACATCCTTTAAGATAAAGTCTACATAGATTGTTATTTAAGCGTTTTCAAAAACTACGTTTTCTAGTTTATTAATATTGTTATTGTTGGATTAGAAAGTTCGGTAAAATTTATCTTTAGTTCTCGGAATAAACAATAGTTGGTAGACTTTTTATGATTTTAGATATCCAAGTCTACCTGCGAATAAGAATTATACGAACACTATAAATCTTATCCTACACATTGTAGAATTTTTGGGTTTTATAAACCCCTTCTTTCTTACAAAATTCGACATTCAGTAATGATGACCGATACGTTAAAATCAAATAATCATGTCATGGGACTACCTAGTGCAGTGTAAGTACTTTTTTTTACCTTTTTCACTTCTAATCTTTTGTAACCTGTATCACATGTTTAACAATTTCATTCTATTTCAGAGATTTTGACAATAAGATGGATGACTTGGGATGGAAAGCCAAACTAAAAATTCCACCTAAAGACCGAAGAATACAGACAAGTGTAAGTACGATTTTTAATTTATTAAACGATTTTGTGGGAACTTCATTTTAGAACATGCCATTCTAAGTGAATGGGCTTTTGTAGAATTGTAATAAATGCAGTTTGTATTCAAACAATTTGTTAAAAATTTTAATTATTCACGAGGTGCTTCAAATTCTAGGTTTTGCATGTGTAACTGGGAAAATACCCTAATTTTTATTTATAGATACTAATAAAATAGTCTAGTTTAACATTGTTAAAGTTCTGACAATTTGGAAGGAAGAGTTAAGATAAAATAATAATGATTGGTACTTAACTTTTAAATAAAAACATATTTCAATTGAATCAGCGTTAATTTGCCAGTAGAAAGCCACAAATTATTACATTTTAAATACTAGTAAACTAGTTATTCTCTTGTAGAATTATTTTCTTTGAATTAAAATAGTTCAATCTTTCAAATTTGGCAAGTGTTTTTCAATTTGTAGTCATCCATGTTACTATTGTTTTTATTAAAAAATATACAAAATAACATTCGGCCCTAAAAAAATTAATGTTTGCTGGTATTTTTTGTATTCAACCTATTTTTAAAATAAAACGAACAATAAAAAATACTGATTCACATATTCTTATGCATACAAACATCTAAAAAACAAGTATTTACTGGAACAAATTCTAAATATACTTTTAAATTAAAAAAAATTACATTTTGTATAAATTACATCAAACCCATTGGGGGCATTTATCTCATCCAACATTTGTTTTAGTCATTTTCAGTATTACTGTCCCTGTATAATTAAAAGTTCTACATTTTCCTTTAATTTTAATTTATTCCATCTTCTACTTCAATCAAGATAAAACATTCTTACAATAAAAACATATCAAAAAACTTGGTTAGACTAATAGTATTGTTTACAATAACGTATCAAAAAATAAATAGTTTTATGTATTTTTGCTTTTGAAATAATGTATATATTCTCCTTAATAGCAAAGTAACTGATAATCAGTGCTGACTAAGATAAATTAAATTATAGTGTATGATTAAAACTTTAAACAGCACATTTTAAAAAATACATTTTTGTATAGTGGTTAAAACAATTTCTAGAATGGAATTGTTGGTTAGTTACTTGAGAAAATAATATTAGAATTTTGCTTTACATATTATTGAAGTGTACGTATAATACGTATTTCTACTTCATTATAATAAATTGAACATTCCCATAAGATATAAATACTGCAAATAACCTTGAAAATTTGTAAACAAAAATTACAAAATGCAATTTTGTATATATAGACTCAAAGTCAGGTTACATCGCCACATGCATGCCTTCTTTGTGTGTTTACCATTTTATTTGGTTACTCAATAAATATGTATTAAGTATTTTTAATACCTACAAATATTTTTATAGGAGTTACATGTTTTTTATGAAAATCTATATCCACTCAGTAATTTATTAAGGAATATATTTTTCTCATAATCATAGTAAAAAGTATACCTTTTTACTTCTATAAGTATATATATTTTAACCTCTCATATAATATTTGGTCACTTAGATGAATGTATTATCAACACATTGATAATTTGTTACAATTATTTCAAAATGAACATGGCCAATTTAATTTAATAAAATTTGCCTTGTTTTGCTAATAGAATTACTATTAGTCCGAGCCAGTTGTTAAATTACTGTGGAAATATAGGGTTGGCATGATATTGCTTTTTTACTTCACTACTGGACAAGGTATTTTGAGTTAAATTGGGCTTTTGATGCACATCATAACATACTTTGGGATATTTGGTAAACTTTTAATATAATAGCAAACTAACAACATGATGAATCATGTGGATTCCCCTTCATTTCTTACTAATAAATGATAACTCCAATTCTGATCGTAAATATTTTTTCGAATTTTACACTATTAATCATTTACGAGGGTTAGTAAAACAAGAATTTTTAGGATGTAACTGACACTAGAGGAAATGAGTTTGAAGAATTCTGTCTTAAAAGGGAGCTACTAATGGGAATTTTCGAGAAAGGTTGGGAGAAACCATCTCCCATACAGGAGGCCTCAATTCCCATAGCCCTTTCAGGAAAAGATGTACTTGCTAGAGCTAAAAATGGAACAGGTAAGTTACAATTAAATAAAAAGTCAGTTTGGTGGGGTTAACAAAAAAAAACAAAATAAAATTAGCATATTAGTAGACTCGACCTGAGATTCAGTGTCTGGTTGGGGGGACAAATATGCAACACAAATATCTTGGTTTGTTGTTAAAAATCCTAAATAATATTTAATTTAGTATTATATACTTACCACATACACTTTCTTTATAAGTTAATTTTCATTTGAAAAAGATGTTTCATAATTTTTGAATGGTATCGCCGATTTTAGATTTTATTTTAAGGTTTTCAGGAATTCTTATGAAATAATAGTTATCTGAAACTCTGTTAACCATGTTTTTATTTTTTTATAATTCTTCTAAAAATAGATAAGCTCAGATTGATTTTAGTGCCACTTAGTTTATTAAATATAATTTATTTCGCCGTATTTTTCAAACAAACTATAATAAAGATTTTAGCAAAATTAGGAAAGTCATGCTTTGTGTGTCTGGTAGGCTTAAAACTAAACCATACCACATTTCTTAAGTGTGACTGGCCGATTGATTTTAAAATCGACGGTTCTGTGTTCATTCGTCTGTAAGGCCGGATCATTTTTTATTTAAAGGCATCAGAGGGTAGACTTAATGAATTTTACAGAAAATAAAGGTCAAAATTGAAAGGGAACATGCCCACACTTCTGTTTGCATTATATCAACGCAAGGTATCTTATTCCAGGAAAGACTGGCGCATATAGTATCCCTGTACTAGAACAAATTGACCCAAAAAAAGACTGCATTCAAGCATTAATCATAGTACCTACAAGAGAGTTAGCATTACAAACGTCACAAATCTGTATTGAACTGGCCAAATACTTAGAAGTACGTGTCATGGTGACAACTGGAGGTACAAATTTGAGAGACGACATTATGCGCATATACCAAAAAGTCCAAGTTATAATTGCCACTCCGGGTCGTATCCTAGACCTCATGGAAAAAGGTGTTGCTGTCATGGACCAGTGTAAAATTCTTGTATTAGACGAGGCTGACAAACTACTTTCTCAAGATTTCAAGGTAATACAATTTTATTGTATTTATTATTTTTTGTTACATTTCCATTTGTTAATTTCCATGCATTAGTACTTACTTTTATCAGTAATTTTACTTTTAACAGTACCAAATCTAGAAATAGCGTTTTATTGCTCTTTTTAGTTACATTTTTGACCCCTTGGAAAAATATTACAAATTGACTTATTTTTCTTTAAGGAGACTTAGTCTACACTTAATCTGAAATTATAGAATTTACCTATTTTTTTATTCTACTAGATATCTTATTATGTCTAGGCAAATTCTTTTGTAGAAAAACACTTTAATGTTTTGTTCTACATTTGCATATTTGTTATTAATTGGTTCATTGTTAGAAAATTCAGTAATAAATCATGCACAACAAAAAAAAATTAAAGTTCATTTGAACTAATTTCATTAATTATATTGGTCACTTCACCAATAGCTCTACTTACAATTAGTTGACTGAATGCTTACCTAAGATATAAACGATTAATGTTTTCTTTTTGTTATTTAAGGGAATGCTTGATAATGTCATTATTATCATTATATCTAGGCAAATTATTTTGTAGAAAAACACTTTAATGTTTTGTTCTACATTTACATATTTGTTATTAATTGGTTCATTGTTAGAAAATTAAGTAATATATCAGGCACAACAAAAAAAATTAAGGTTCATTTGAACTAATTTCATTAATTATATTAGTCACTTCACCAATAGCTCTACTTACAATTAGTTGACTGAATGCTTACCTAAGATATAAATGTTTTCTTTTTATTTAAGGGAATGCTTGATACTGTCATTAAAAATCTACCACAAGAAAGACAAATCTTGTTGTTTTCTGCCACGTTCCCCTTGACAGTCGAACAATTTATGAGGAAGCATCTACGTGATCCATACGAGATAAATCTTATGGAAGAACTCACCCTGAAAGGTGTTACACAGTATTACGCTTTTGTTCAAGAAAGGCAGAAAGTTCACTGTTTGAATACTCTCTTTTCCAAGGTAAACAACTTTTTTCTAAATAGTTAAATTAATAGTACAGTATTAGTCTCGCAAAAATTATTTATGGACGGATTTTATGAATAGAAGGAAATGAAAATAACTAAGATAAAGACGCCCTTTAAGTGTTACACATTAAGTCGCTTTTAACAAGTTATAACTTTAAAACATAGTTGAATTTTGGTTTTAAAATTTGTCAGCATATTTTTGATGTTTTATTGACACTTTATGAAAAAATTTAATTTAATTATGTAATATTTTACTTTCAATTTCACTGATTTATGTTTTTAAATGAACTTTGAAAAGTATATATTATATTTTTTGAGACATTTATTTTTAATTTTAGTTACAAATAAATCAAAGTATTATATTTTGTAATTCAACTCAAAGAGTAGAGTTGCTTGCAAAAAAAATCACAGAACTTGGTTATTCCTGTTACTACATACATGCAAAAATGGCACAAGCCCACAGAAACAGGGTATTCCACGACTTCAGGTCTGGTTTGTGCCGAAATCTAGTCTGTTCAGATCTGTTCACAAGAGGTAAGTTTCATAAAAAAATATATTTTTTTATTTTTTTTAGGTAGTTAAATAATCTATCCTGAAATTGTAATCCTTTTATTCTTTTGAAAATAAATCATTTAAATATTCGAAGAGGTCGTCATTCCTGACGCTTCTTCAATTTTCACATACAGGGTGTTTCCAAATGACACTTACAACCTCTCGTAAAATTGGACAAAATGATATAAGGAATGAGGGATCCTCGATTACTTTTCGAAATACAAGGCGTTAAAGTTAAAAAAAATAAATGTTTTTATTTAAAAACTTTAAAACGGATTAATATATTAATTTGAAATTTAGCAGGTCGTTTTTAAATGTCAAAAGATATATTTTAGTAAAAAATCATGTGCAGTTAGAAGAGTATATCCCCTTTTCCCAACCATTTTCTACGCCCATGGTATTTGAAACTATTTTTTTATTGCTTAACAGTTTTCACGTAAAAAACGAATAACCTTTATATACCGAAAATTTTGTGGTTTTTAAGATATTTAATGTTTTTGTAAGATCTTTTATTAATGAAATAACCTATATTTTTCTTGGATTTCTTTAATAATTTTTTCTTCATTTTTTGTAACCACTAGACTTGTGTTTAGTGTCTAGTGGTTACAAAAAAATAAAAGAATTATTAAAAAAATCCAAGAAAAATATTGTTGGTTATTTTGTTAATAAAAGATCTTACAGACTTCATAAAAACATTAAATATCTTAAAAACCACAAGATTTTCGGTATATAAAGGTTATTCGTTTATTACACGAAAACTGTTAAGCAATAAAAAAAATAGTTTCAAATACCATGGGCGTAGAAAATGGTTGGGAACTCTTCTAACTGCACACCACTGGATCTAGATATGAAACATGATTTTTTACTAAAATATGTCTTTTTACATTTAAAAACGACCTGCTAAATTTCAAATTATTATAGTAATCTGTTTTAAAGTTTTTAAATAAAAACATTTATTTTTTTGAAGGTATGGAAGAAAAAGTCCTTTTTATCTCACAAGTTATTTATTGAAGGTGCGACCGGTTTCGGCGATCAAATCGCCCATAACTTTTCCACGCAGGAATTACCACAGGAAAAACACCAACAACATGTCAGCACATAAATCAAAATAAGGAACAAATTGTACAGGACTTTTTCTTCCATACCTTCAATAATTATTACTCACATATGGCTAACCCTACTTTAAATTTATTTTTTTTTACCTTTAATGCCCTGTATTTCGAAAAGTAATCGAGTTGGACCCCTCATTCCTTATATCATTTTGTGAAATTTTACGAGAGGTATCTACAGCCAGACGTAAGTGTCATTTGGAAACACCCTGTATAATTAATTTGGTAGCATATTAGTAGTCTTGACCTGAGATTTGGTGTTAGGTTTGGGGGACAAATATGCAACACAAATAACTTGGTTTGTTGTTAAAAATGCTAAAAGAATAAAATAATTTAGCATTCAAAACTTTCCACATACACTTGCATTTATCGCTTTATTTTTATAACATAATTGTTACCTTTTTTTTACCCTGAACAAACATTTTGTACAATTTTATATAAAACCATCGCTGTTAAGGTGCGCTGGTTAAAATTTACACCGTTTTGAATATTTAAAGAATTGTCATTTTAATTTATTGAACACTTAATATTTTTACAGTTGCTTTGTTCGGTTTTTGAAAAATACAGGTCCTTGAAAGATGTCAGGTTCCAAACACCATTTCTTTCCCAAATATATCTATTAAATTAGTTCTACTTTAATGTTAATTCACACATTTTTAAAGGTATCGATGTGCAAGCTGTAAATGTTGTGATAAACTTTGACTTCCCCAAAATGGCAGAGACCTACCTCCACCGTATCGGCAGATCTGGCAGATTCGGACACTTGGGTATCGCCATCAATTTGATCACCTACGATGACCGGTTCTCCCTCCACCGCATCGAACAAGAACTTGGTACAGAGATAAAGCCCATTCCGAAGGTCATCGACCCCAAACTTTATGTCGCCAAAGTGGATGATGACGAAATCGAGCCGGGAAAGTAAAAGGGTGACTTAAAGTAAAAAAAAAAAAAAAACTAAACTCGTGTACATAGTTTTCAAATGGAAAGAACTGCTAATAAGAACTTTTTAATTTCCTTATCAAAGAAGATATTTTTTGTTCGAATTTTTTATACAAAGTGAAAATTTATGGGATTAATCTATACTATTAAAACAAAAAAAGTGCGGTAAATATGATGTGTGATAGTTGTATTACAATGAGAAGACTCTTAAATAAGTAGTTCAAATGTTACAAATAAACACGGCGCGCTATCTGCTCATAAATAGGAAATATTTGGTTTTGTTTGACAAAAAAACCATCTATTACTATTTATACTATTAGATAAAAAACTAAAAAAAGTTACTTTAGAATTAAATTGTACAATTTCAGAAAAATACGGTTAAATTACTTGAAGAATTCTTGTAGGTTTATGAATGAGTGATTAAAAGAGCGCTTTTTCTGACATGCAATAATTAATGTACTAAATCCAATTTTCAACATAAAAAAGGAAAAAAAGCCACAAGAAAGTTGATTCGAAAAGAAAATCGTTTTTATAAAAGCGATTTTCTGATTTGACAGTGTAAGTTCGGAATTTTCGTCAGGATTTGTTTTTTGAAGATATTTTCTGAAATTTTACTGATTTAGTAGTCTAGAACTTTTTATAAATACGTTGTAAAAATGCTAAAAACAATTAATATTCCTCGAAAGTGATGAATTGTTTATTTGTAACAAATACTTTTTTGACGTTTATATCGAGAGTCGCGTTTCTTTGTGGTAATATTGTGTAAGTTTTTTGTCGATCGCAAACGGTGATTTTTTTTCAGGAAATTTGTCATAGATTGCGAAAAGGCTGGACAGTTTTTTCATTCGTTTAACACCATATCTGTGATAGTAAATCTCTCGTGATTTCAGAATCGACTCGGCACCGCGGTATTTTTGAATATTCGGCAATGCTTGCTTTATTTTTGTTGATTTTCATTTAAATACGATAATTTTTACATATTTAAGAGATTTTATTTCCATATGAGATATAATTCCCAATCAGTGGTTTTTTATTTTCAAAACCGCGATATGTAACCCCAATCACGACGAAGAAATCAAAAAATTGTCCCACAGGGAAGTAAAACCCATAATACTAAATAACTAAGAGGAAGTATTTCTCGCATTATTACAGTTTTTGTTTCTATATATTTTTTTATAGAATTAGAGTAATTTTTATTGAATTATTTATCAATAAGTGAAAAGTTACTGTTTAATAATTGTTATACACAAATTAATTGAAATTTTTTACCAAAAGTATTTGAATTTCTAAAATGCTTAATTACAGGTTATTAATTCTGAAATTCGGAATTTTTTTTTACGAACTTTGTAAATATCAAACTGCTATAGAATGGAAATTCCGACTTTCATATGAAATATTTTATTTCTAATTTATAAATAAAATCTTGCATAAATTACCGTTACATTCAAAGAAATACGTATCGAAAGTCTTTTCTGTAAAATCTCCAAAAACTGTCCAATCTTCATTTTGAAACGCACATTTTGTTACCCATGCGGTTTCAAACTCTCTATTTCGAATGTCTTGCAAAAAATTACTTAAATCGTCATTTGAAGTACTGAAGAAAATCCGTCCAACAAAATCTCCGTTTGTTCAGTAGTTCTTTTGACGCCAAGCGTTGTTGAAATCTAAGCGAATTTTGGAAATACAATTCATGGAAAAAATGTCAATTTCGAAGAAGTGCAGCTCGTTAGAAAAATTCTTTTTTATTAAAAAATTGATTTGTACATCAAAATTATTAGTAGTTTGTAGGAAGGTGTTTGTTCGAAAAGGATAAAGCTGGAATATTTGTCAATGGAAAAGTTAAATCGACATTTTTACAAAATTATGAAATAATAAATTTGGCCTGAAAGTTTAATATTGAAGTGACGAAATGTTTGTGACCAGGGAAAATCAATTAACGGTTCAATCGTGAATGGAACTATAAAGAAAAACTGTTACAAATCCGATCCGACTCGAAGAACCCAAAATATATGTGTGTGAGAAAAGTGGGGGCCTGTTTAGAAGTGAATTTCTCTATAAACTTTGTTTCACTTTTAACATTGCTTCCCAAATATGAAATAATGCAACTGAGATGAAAGAAATTTCTCTTTTATATTTAAAATACATATTAGTTGACGAGAATGTTTGGATAAATTATGAACAAATGGACTGTGTGCTGTGCACATGTGTACTGAGCGAGGATGAATCTATGATTATTGTTAGGTTATATAAAAAAATGGTTTTCTTCGAGCTTCAGGGTTAGAACAACCCCATAACAGTGCCTGGTTATAAATATACAAATGGGTATCAAGAGATGCTTCATCAGAAATCAATTAAAAAAGAAAATTTACAGATTTTATGATTGTTTTTGCAAACTATTTACTGTTCTAAAAAAATATATTAAAGTATTTTTCTATTACAATAAACGAGGTGCAGAAAAATTGGGATATCTAGTATATTTTTTTCTTAATATTTCATTAATAAAAATGCAAATTTCCACAAATATTTGAACTTTATCTTTACTTAAATTTGATTTTTGTCCAACCCGACTACATCCTTGACTATGTATTTAATAGAAGAGAAAAAAAATCGTTGTCGGTTTCCCAAAAATGTAATTAATGTTTTTCTATGAATTGTTTTTGCAATTTGGCGTCTCATTTCAATGGTTCTCGAGAGATCTCAAGTGTATTTGAATGATATAGACTCTCCATAACGTTAACTTTTGTGCCCCAGGAGAAAAAGGACTCGAAAAAAGTGTTGCAAAAGTGACTTTATAAAATGGTTATCGGGAATATTGTGATATTGTTCGCTCAAAGCATAACTAAAGGAGATTTTTTTTGTAAGAAATAATAACTGCTGATCTTCAGTTATTATTACATTCATCTCGTGTATTTCGAATAAGATCGCATTAAATATGTCCAATTCAGTTTTTGTTTTTCCTCGATATGAAATCCAGGACATGTTTAATTAATTTTTTTATGTGATATTTGGGAGGATTTTCTAAATTGTGACATACTTGAAATTTATCAGAAATAAATGTTATTCATTGTTATTTTTACAGACAATATCGACGGATTTATTTTTTTTAAATGGGGGGTTATCATATTTATATCACCAGATTGTTATATGTATGCCGAAATCATTCATTTATCATATTATTTATTTTACATATTGGGTAACAATTTTTGCATATGTATAACAAATGTTATTTTGTTAAAAAAAAAAATAAAAAAAAAACTGCGGGGAGTGTTCTTTATTCATTGTTATTATTATTAATTATTGCTGTTAAGTGTACTTCCAAAAAAATGTAATTGCTTAAAAACTTAAAAAGGTTTTGGTTCTACTACTGTCTCTGTAATAGTTTTTTGAATTGGTTGAAAATACATTTCTACTCCCTGCAAAAAGCTTGTTTTTATTATCGTGAATAGTGAAACCTTAAAATTATGAGAAATTATGTACTTGTCTTTTTTCAAAAACTAGAAAAAATTCAACATTTTATCAAATTTTGATAAGAGCTTTTCCCTAGTTTATTTGAAAATTATTGAAAGGAATTTACTTTTTTTGTTTCATCTGGTAAAAATATTACAACTTGTAATAAAAATTCTACAAATTAATGGGTTTTTACCTTTATCAAGCAAATGTTAGACAAAACAAAAAGTTGAGTACAGTCTACATTGGACAAAATGATATAAGGAAAGAGTGGTCCAACTCGACTACTTTTCGAAATACAGGGCGTGCAGTTAGAAGAGTATATCCCCTTTTCCCAACCATTTTCTACGCCCATGGTATTTGAAGCTATTTTTATTTTTTTTTGTTGCTTAACAATTTTCAAGTTAAAAACGAATAACCTTTACATATCGAAAATCTTGTGGTTTTTAAGATATTTAATGTTTTTATGAAGTCTGTAAGATCTTTTATTAATGAAATAACCACAAGATTTTCGGTATGTAAAGGTTATTCGTTTTTTACTTGAAAACTATTAAGCATTACAAAAAAAATAAAAATATCTTCAAATACCATGGGCGTAGAAAATGGTTGGGAAAAGGGGATATACTCTTCTAACTGCACGCCACTGGATCTAGATATGAAACTTGATTTTTTACTGAAATATGTCTTCTTACATTTAAAAACGACCTGCTAAATTTCAAATTAATATATTAATCAGTTTTAAAGTTTTTAAATAAAAACATTTTTTTTTAACTTTAACGCCTTGTATTTCGAATAGTAATCGAGTTGGACCCCCCATTCCTTATATCATTTTGTCCAATTTTACGAGAGGTATCTACAGCCAGACGTTGTATCATTTGGAAACACCCTGTATAATCAAGGCAGATCCTAGGGTGTCTGCGCCCGCGTACAAAGACCTAATGTGTCACCCCTCTAGAGAATTTTTCATATTCTGTGTAATACCTGTATAAGAGTAAAAAGTAAAATATTAATAAAAAAGCAAACAAAATTCGGAGTGCAAAACTTTTATTTTTTGGCCAGCTAATAGGTAAGCAATAATAGCGACAAAATACTTCAACAAAATAGACAAAAATACTACCTAATGATTAACTGTAAAATAAACCCAATTATAAAAAAGTTCCCTTCTTACAGGCACCCTTTTCCCGTGCCGGTACTGAAATTATAAAAAGATCATTTTTTCAATCACATTTTACCGCCCCTCAATCCGGCACTGCCCTTTTCTGATTACCCTTGTTTGGTGGAATTTCCCACTCGTTGGCAACATTGGTCTTCATTTTCGAAGACATAATGTCAGTGCCTTGTTTCTTCAGGAAAACAGTGAATGAAGTGCTGTCATTTTTACGTATGTTAATTTAACCAACTCTTGTGTAGATAACTACTATTTTCATGAAGGAAAAAGGTTTAAAATTACTGGAAAATAATGAGAGATTGATATCAGCAACGTTATTTATTTTCAGTTAAATATGCTGGAGCAGATAAACATAAGTTTCATTCTCCCTCTTGGAAGCGTTATAGTATTTCCAGGACTCTTCAGCTGCACTGGAGGGCTGGCCTGACGAAAAGGGGGTAACGGGGGAGGGGATCCCCCCGGGCCCGCAGTTTTCGATGGGGCTCGGGCCCGTACGATAAAAATCCCTGTTTGCATTATGCTTCACTTTTGCAATGTGATGGGCTACTAATTTTAAAAATTCTATAGCGGCCCGTAATTTTTGGAAGAAGTGGTTGTAGGTATCTGAGGGGCTGTTACATTTGCATTTCATATGAGAAAACCACTGAAAAACTCGTAAAAAGAACTTGCTTGTTTCAGTCTTTTCCATTTGTTCGTCTTTGGTCATTTCACTTCGCCTGCTTATAACTTATTTCTGTTGCATTACACAATTTTCTTTGTCTACCTCGTCGATTATTCTCATCTGTTGTATCCTTCCATAGTTCCTTCACTACGTTCTTCTTCTTTAATCCTTATCAGATATTCATTTCAATTATTTCATGCAGGGTTTGAATATATTATTATAATATTTTTTACTTTTGTGTTCTGTGTAGGCTTTGTTACTGTTTCCCAGCGCCACTTTAGGAACAGCACTGTTAATTAGAACCCAACAGTGAATGATAAGTGAGAAATCACACAATGTATATGAAATTTTTCATTAATTAAAAATCAGAAATGATGATCCAGTGGTCCAGTGGTCCACTATTATTATTATTATTTATTTCTTAGAGACTCCTAGTTCTATAAAATCCTCATTTCTATCATATCTATCTAATTTCTAAATTTTAGTTTATTGTTTATCACTCTCACGATTTATTATTACTTTTATGGAAAAAATCTGACTATATACCTATAATAATAATAATGTTTATTCATTTCATAATCTACATAATACAACTGCCTAAGGAAGTGAAATAAAATCACACTTGTTCCCAAGAACAAGGACATTAAAAATGTCCTACACTGCACCAGCGTCTGGACTTCAACAACTACTCCTTGGGCTATATGCCCCACCAGGTATTGAATTACGAAAGTCAAGACGTGGTTTGGTGCCAGACTTGGTCATAATTCATACCTGGTGGGGCATATAGCCCAAGGAGTAGTTGTTGAAGTCCAGACGCTGGTGCAGTGTAGGACATTTTTAATGTCCTTGTTCTTGGGAGCTTGTGTGATTTTATTTCACATCCTTTGTGCAGTTTTGTCACTCCCATGGTCCTTTTTTGGAATTTTTATCGTTCAAAAAATTCCACCTTCGTTATACATAATACAATACAATATAATTGTTTATAATATATACCAAGCATGCATGATTTAAATAAACAAACATCACCACGGAAGTATATAATAAATATTTCTTTGTGGTTACAAAATTATAATATACAATTTAAAACTATAATTAAAAAAAATTAAAGAATGAAATCAAAGTTTCATCTTTATAAATAACATTGGAAGTATCGTAGTTGCTTTTATTGTTGTCTACTATTAATTTTTGTAGACTTCGTATAATTTAAGACGAAAGACGAAGGTAGTTATCTTGGAAATGATAATCAAGCTTGACTTCGTGCTTCAGTTTAGGTTTCAGATACGTCGCATTCGAAATAAATTAACAAAATTTGCATGGGACCGTAATATGACCAGCAGATTGTGTGTCCTGCACCAACTGTGAATTTGTAGGTATTCTCATACATATTCAGGTCCTTTGGGATTTTAGACAAGGTATTTAACTCGATTTCATTAAAGTAGTATAAAATATTTATTTATTTTATGAATTTATAATTGATAAAAATTCAGTTTTTTCTTGGCTCTACACATTTACAAAAATGACTGGATATATTTACAATATTTATTTTATTTTTTCTCCGATGTTTATAAAAGACAAAGATGCACAAAGGATGTGAAATAAAATCACACAAGCTCCCAAGAACAAGGACATTAAAAATGTCCTACACTGCACCAGCCTCTGGACTTCAACAACTACTCCTTGGGCTATATGCCCCACCAGGTATTGAATTACGAAAGTCCAGACGGTGCTTTAACCCAAGACAAAGATGGCAATATTTTAAGGTTCAAAAAGGACCAAGGACTATAAGATGTTTAGTAACGTTGGTGTCATTTCTCTGCTCTAGATGGCATTAAGAATGGATGTTTCTGGTGCAGCAATTCCTCGTACACGTAGAGTATTTAAGTATTTAAAATTTAGATAAGGTGTCATACTTTTGAGAAAATCGTAGAAAATAAATTCCTGAGGAGAACTTTTAGAGCGAGTGTTTTAAAAAGACATTGAAATCATAAAAATTGGTATAGTCTGTCCACGTAATAAGTCAGAAAGAAAGGCTTTCCTTTGAAGAAAGGAGCCATGGGATTTATGACTGTATTTCTCTTTGAGGTCGCCGGCGCTGCGGGGTTACACTCAAATGGGGCGACATAGGCGGTACCTTTGACGGTGTGTTCCTTTCTGACTTATTACGTGGGCAGACTATATTATTACTTCAAAAAATAGAAATAATAAATAATAATGTAAAATGGTTGAATTCGTAATGTGACATCAGTACTTTTCGTTGTCATGGAAATGAGGAAAATAGTTATTTATGCACCAAGTGCGTCATATAGATCCTAACGCCCTCGTCCGGAGGGTAACAGCCAGAGAAAGAAGAATGCGTAGGTATTTGTAACATGTAACAATAATACTGTGTTATTGTACCCACATAGTTTTGATCGACTTATTCGCTTCTCGTCCTAACTGATGCGCCCTCTGGTGAAAACTACGAAAACTGAGCTAAGGAGTAGTTTTGACATTTTGGGTTATTTCTTTAGCGTTGTTAAGTAATTTTCATAGTGTTTTTGTCTTGTTATTACAAATAATTTTGATTTGTTGATCTTTTTTATAATGAGTAATCATTATTGCTGTCTACCTAAGTGTTCATCATGGGGAAAAAGAAACCCTGAACTAAGTTTTCATTCGCTTCCAAAAGCAGGAATGTCCAAAGTTTTTTTTGAAACCAAACTTGGCAATATAGAGATAGTGGATAGGAAAAGATTGTGGATCACAACATTAAAAATTGGCAAGAAAGTTTCAAATACAATGAGAGTGTGTTCTCTACATTTTGCTGAAAGTGATTTTATTCAAAATGGTATGGTAAAAATATTTAATTATTATTTACCACTTTGCTTTGATTTATTATTTACAGTTAGAGTAAAACGGAGAATATTAAAGCCTCATGCTATTCCTAGCAGAAATTTGCCAGTAACTTCAATTGATCTACCAGGATCATCTTCCAGACCCAAAACATCTAGAAGAATTCAGACAGGTGATGAAACAATTTCAAGTGATATTCAAAATGAAATAGTGCAAGTGTCTCTGCCTTGTGAAAATATGCTTGTTGTTGAAGGCCAGAAAGGTAGGGAAGCAGCAGAAACCTTAATTGCCCTACTTAACTTTACAAGAACATAAGAGGTTCTCCACTTTTACAGTGTTAGAAATAGACAATTTCCCAGTAATTTCATGTGGATTAGATTCCAATGCACTCGTTTGTAAACACAAACCATATATTTCTATCCACTCATAAGTTTCTATGGTCTTTCCCGCTAAAATAAGATGTCCTGCATTCAGGACATTTTCACCTTCAACTTCATTTCTAAAAAATAATGGAAACAATAATTTGAGACTAAAATGTATTTGAATAAAACTCCTGACTACTACTCACCTAAATACAACTGGAAATATCACACTTTAAAAGATATAAAATAAATGTTTATGTATAGTTTATAAAATAAAATGAATGTCACACTAAACACTAGACAAAAACAATACACAATTTACATACCTAGTAATAATTCAAAAAAACAAAACTGATACCAAATAAACAACTTAAATACACATGAAATATCCCATAAGAAAGCACGAAGTAAACAAACTACTACTCCTTAGCACAGTTCCAATTTCACCGCATGAGCGCTGCAATCTTAATCCGAGTTACTAATAGTTGCCTTCAAAATAAGTCAGATAATTTATGCAAATTCTATTAATGAGTAATTTTTATTTCTAAAGAATAATGCTATTCCTATATATTTTTTTATACATTACTTTTCTAGAGATAAGATAACGACTTATAAAAACACTTTCTTTTTCAAGGAATAGGCCAGTAAGTTAAAACGATCAAAACCATTTGTCCGACTTATTTTGAAGGCATGTAATGATTGGCATCCATTTCTTTCGACTTTTAGGTCCGAAATGAACCTTAAAAAACAACTTTTCGGGTGAATTAGTAGTTGTATTTAAACACTTTGGCACAACACAAGATTTTCTATTTTCTTTATTAGACATTTTTATCAATTTTCGACGCAAACTTCATGCACACAGGTCGGAAGCAGAGTACGCACTGATCGATCGTTGTACAGTGACGTCACACCATAGCTAAAAAATGAAATATCTCGGAAACTATAAGACGTATCAAAAAAAAAATTTTTACGAGATTTTTTTATTTTTAATAGAGTGTATTGTAAGGTAAAAATCAAAAGGTGCCGATATTCTTCATTATATATAGTTGGAGTTTAGAATTCACGTTTCTCGGGTTGTTGATTGTTGCCATGGTAACTTTAAAACATGCGCCTTTTTCAAAAGTTGGATTATAGGGTACCGATCAAGAAATTATATTTCTTTAAAAAAATATCCATTGCTGTTCGGCTTATTGTACAAGGAAATGATGTCGTTGGACTCTGAACTCAAGTAGACGGCTAAACAGCTATTATAGGGGCAGTCTGTTTGGGCAACGGAAGACGTTTTGTAAAAAGATCGAATTACCCCCATTTAAATCGTGAATAGTGTTTTGTCTTCTTTAGAAAAAAGTCGAGGGACATTTGACGTAAATTTCTTTTTTAATCCTTTCAATTGGTCTCTCTGAAGTAGGTACGGATTGAAAAGGCTTCAAAATGGAATAAAAAAATTATTTTTACTGCTACACACACACACACACACACAGAGTGTCCAGTAGCTACTTTAGTTAAACCAATAACATAACAAATTAAAAATATATTGTAGTGTGTAAGTTAGGTTATAGTTTTTTTGTAGTGTAATAAGGAGTTTTTTGTTTGACAGTAGTTAGGGATAAAAGGTTGTCAATGTTTTTTAATTTTAAAAATGTCAGATATTTTATGAACTCACCAAATACCCTGATATTTGTTTTGAATAAAAGTTAAAAATATAAAAAGGCCTTCTTAATAATTAAAATATATGTCGCCCAACGTGGGGCCTTTATGTAAAAGAAAATAATAAAAACGTGTAAAAAAATGTACTTAAGAAGTGGAAACAAAAAGATGGATGGAAGAAGATCAGATCCAATTATGCAAATGTTAATATTATGAACAGAAATCAAGAAAAGATGGAGAATAACATAGAAAGAAATCTAGAAAAGAATAGAATGGAGATGGAAAATCAATTCAAAAGAAATAATGAGATGATAATTTTAATAAGAAGAGAATTTGAAAGAGTTGAAGTGAGATTAGAGAAACAAGAAAAGGAAACAGATAAAAAAATAGAAGAAATTAGAGAAGAAGTAGAATTTACTATTAATGCAGTGGCTAATAGAGTAGATAAAAATCAGGAAGAATTAAAAAAAGATATTCAGGAAAATAAGAAGGACATACAAGAAAACAAAGAAGAGTGTAAAGTAGCTTTAAAGCAATTAGAAGAAAATTTAAAGAAAAATGCTAGAAATCTAAAAACAACAATATGTGAGTCATAAAAGAAACGTAATGGTAAAGAAAACAAAATTATTTACAATTTATGAAGAAGAAGAAGAAGGAGAAGAGAAAGGAGAAAAAGAAGAAGAGAAATGTGATAAAGCAAAGATACATGCAATAACAAATAAAGTAATTGAAAAAAGAAATGTACAAAATTTAGGTAATCGTCGCTGGGGGGCGTACAAACCTAAAATTAAAAAAAGTTGTAAATATAAAATAATAGGATACCAAACAAAAAGAATTAGAAGAAGTAAGAAAACAAAAACAGTAAAGAAAAAGAAAAGAAACTGGAAGAAAGTAAAAATGAAAAAAAAAATAATGTTCAATAACATTTAAAAATAATTTTACTGTTTAAAAAATTTTTGAAATGTTGGGGGGGGGGGTTATGTAGTGTGTAAGTTAGGTTATAGTTTTTTTATAGTGTAATAAGGAGTTTTTTGTTTGACAGTAGTTAGGGATAAAAGGTTGTCAATGTTTTTTAATTTTAAAAATGTCAGATATTTTATGAACTCACCAAATACCCTGATATTTGTTTTGAATAAAAGTTAAAAATATAAAAAGGCTTTCTTAATAATTAAAATAATATATATCTAACAACTAGAAACACATCCATTACTTTTTTAGATGTGCTACCATCTATGGTAAGAAGAGAGTATTGACATTAAATTTTGACTGAATCTAGTCAAGATGTCACTCTCTTCTTTTTTATCCCTTTCAGAGATTAATACAAAGTGAGTAAACCAGTAAGGAATTTTAATTTATTAGATTCGACATCCTAAGACCGGTTTCTGTCTTTCGACTTCATCAGTTAGGCTTTTCGAATCCAATAAATAAAATTCCAAACTCGTACGAGTCAATAGCTATATCCGCTATAAGATAACATTTTTAGATGTGCTACCATCTATGGTAAGAAGAGAGTATTGACATTAAATTTTGACTGAATCTAGTCAAGATGTCACTCTCTTCTTTTTTATCTCTTCTTACCATAGATGGTAGCACATCTAAAAATGTTATCTTATAGCGGATATAGCTATTGACTTGTACGAGTTTGGAATTTTATTTATTGGATTCGAAAAGCCTAACTGATGAAGTCGAAAGACAGAAACCGAATCTAATAAATTAAAATTCCTTACTGGTTTACTCACTTTGTATTAATCTCTGAAAGGGATAAAAAAGAAGAGAGTGACATCTTGACTAGATTCAGTCAAAATTTAATGTCAATACTCTCTTCTTACCATAGATGGTAGCACATCTAAAAATGTTATCTTATAGCGGATATAGCTATTGACTTGTACGAGTTTGGAATTTTATTTATTGGATTCGAAAAGCCTAACTGATGAAGTCGAAAGACAGAAACCGGTCTTAGGATGTCGAATCTAATAAATTAAAATTCCTTACTGGTTTACTCACTTTGTATTAATCTCTGAAAGGGATAAAAAAGAAGAGAGTGACATCTTGACTAGATTCAGTCAAAATTTAATGTCAATACTCTCTTCTTACCATAGATGGTAGCACATCTAAAAATGTTATCTTATAGCGGATATAGCTATTGACTGTACGAGTTTGGAATTTTATTTATTGGATTCGAAAAGCCTAACTGATGAAGTCGAAAGACAGAAACCGGTCTTAGGATGTCGAATCTAATAAATTAAAATTCCTTACTGGTTTACTCACATTCATTACTATTTAAGCATTTCAGTGCCGCTTCTTTAACTTTGCGGTTATAATTATTAGGTTCTTTTAATAAGCTAGTTGAAAAATTTCATTGCATTTTATGGCGAAAATTTTTCGAATTGTTTATTTTAAAATTATTTATTTCTTACGAAACAAAAATGTCTGATAGTTTTTTTTATAATACCAAGTGTCAATCAATCACTGTATAGATATAGTCTATACGACGTCAGTGTAAACAGTAAAAAAACGAAATCTCCACTCATAGGCGGTATCTTCTCTATGAAGCATAGGCGTGCAATCCGATTTGATATATCTCTAAATCTTGTTTAAATCTTCTTTTATAGTTATAAGGCATAATAATTTAGATCTTTTAAATTCAAACATACAATTAACATACAAGGTATAAGGTATCCTGTAAGTGTCAACTCAGAAATTGGTAAAAAAAACTTTTTTCGCCTACCATGTCTGAAAATAACTCATATCAACCCTAAAAATCAGACCGAAAGTAATATTTCCGGCCCTTGGTCCGTAAAAATCAAAAAGAACACGATTTTCACTATCAACTCACCTTTGACTTTGACATTTCACATACACTTTCATTAAACGTCAGTGTAGAATCAAGAGAATTAAACTTTAAAATAAAAATACGTTCTGATTCTGAATAATTGTGATTAAGTGAATTAGTTATTATGTGAATTAGTGAAAATGAATAGTAATTCAGGCTGTGATGAAGAATTTACGAATACTCCACCAGACTTGCTTCGCTCATGCAGCTAATAGCCTCGGGCTGCTAAAGCTCATTTTCTGCCCTTGTGACACAATATACTATTTTGTTTTGTATTCTCTCTATTTTATTTCCGAATTTTTTCCAGCATTCTTTTTACGCACTCCTTACCACTTGTTTTGCTTCATATCTTTTTTGTTCGTATATTATTATATTAATTTTAATTTCCCCGTTCCCCTTTTTCTATTTTGTCTAATTTTTTTTATCCCACATATTTCTATTGCTCTTGAAACTATTTTGTTTTGAAAGACTTTCCAAATTTCTTCCAACTCATATCCTTCGCAATCATTATATATTCTCCCTCAGTCTCTATTTTCTATAAGTCTGTTTGTAGTGTTTGTCTATCTCTACGATTATTATTGGTGAAAAAAAGTTTGATTTTATTTTGCTGGCGTGAAAATATGAAAATTTAAATAGTCGAGAAAATAAAGATGACATTGATTGATTGCATCGATGAATATGATAAAATAAATATATGCCGCCAACTTGGTTAGATCTTTCAGTGATATTTATCCACTTAAATGTTGCAAATAATTACTAGAAAATTAATATAAAAAAATAATCAAAACGAATCTAAAATAGCGTTTGGAAAGTATCTTACATCGAAGAAGAAACGAACTATTTTGTTTCATACTATTTCAGTATTTAACGTAATTTTAAAATTAAAATAAGTTTTGTAAAAAAATTAATCCAATTGAGATGCAGGTTCACAGTACCTATTCAAATCTCCCCTACATAAATAACAGGTGAGAGGTCAGTTTTTACATATATAAATATACTAAAAATCTCATTCAAATCACAAACAGGTGAAGCAAGTGGTCCAGTAAGGGAAAGAGGGATACTGAGGACAAATATAGATCAAGTTGTTCATCTGCTTTGTACCCTACTCGTTTTCTGTGGCACTTGTAAAATCTTTTTATTCACAAGCTTTTGAATGTTTGATCTTTTGACCTAAGTCGTTTATATTCACTAAAAAAAATAATAATAAGGTGGCCTTTTTTAATAAATATTTTATTGTTTACAAATTTTTTCACTACACTATTCATTTGACTATATCATAGTACAGTATTTTTGCCAATTCTAGTATTTTATATAAATATTTAAACTTTTATTAGGATATAATCACTCTCTATTTCTAGAAGATTGACTAATAATTGGATTAAAAATTATCTATTGATATAAATCAAAATCTACATCATCTTTATCTTTGATCAAATCGTCACTTGAAAAAGGGTGATCTCCAACAAATTTTCAGCAAAATATTGTGTGTCCTGGATTAAATTGCCAAAAATAGCAATCCCATAAACTCTGAAAACTGTACTGAATAACATTAACTTAGCCAGTACAATCTCATTTTTCTCTTCAAACTTTTCCCCATGGACCAAAAAATTACATACAAACATATGTATGGATGCCTAAAAGTTTCGCATATAGTAATTTATAAAATGTGATCATTTCCTCAAATACTATATCAGAATTGCTTTATTGTTCCAATTTTACAACTAAAAAAATATGTCATGACTTACCTTCCATGGCTTTTTTTTCAATAAACCAGAGTTCTTAGTAAAGTATATATCTTATACTAAGAGCCCTGCCATAAACTAACCACAAAACTGACGGGAGTGACGGGTGACGTGACAGCGACGTTGCCGTATAGTATCTATGATAAGTTGATTTTTGGTTTTAACTTTTAATTAAATGTTTATTGAAACTCTTGTCAGTGAAAATTAATGTACAAACCTAATTAAATTTTGTTAGTATAGGAGTATATAAATAAAAATATGAATTAATTTGTTCATGTTAGCTTTATATTACAATATGGCAATGCTGTATTGAGCTTGCGCATTTGATTTACATTACGACTTAGATTTTACAACTACAAAATTTTTCATAGATTTTTCCTAAGGTTTCAAATTAACGCGCTTATGTTTTTACACTTATTTATTGTTGAAAATATGAAAATGACCAACATAAAAAAATCCATCAATATCATTTTTAATAAAAGATAATTAGTATGTACATAGAATGTATTTAGAATATTCTATATTAATGTACCTATTAGGAATATAATATATAAATATTCATATAATATTTTAATATATCCAATACATTCTATGATCGTTCTCAGAATATTTGCTTAGGAATATTCTGCAAAAAGAACATAGGTATCTTGTGAGGATATTCTGGTAAAATATGCTTGACTTTTCGTTTAAATAGACTTGCACTAGATATATTTTTAATTTCCAAGGGTAAGTAAGTACATTTTAATACCATTATAAATCATTGAATTTTTTACTAGATTTGATTTTGGGATGGGCAACCTTATATTTTATGTCATTTCTAGTGAAATGGTTGTGAATAATAATAATTTCAGTGTAGTTATAAACTATACCTTATTAAATATTTAATTACAGTTGTAAAATCTTAAATTCCTCTTTGTTTTATAAATTTAATGGATGAGACGATTACTGACGAATACTTTTTGATTCTCCTCGTATTTTATAATGTTTTTGTGGCATTGTGACCTATTTTATTTGATGATTTTTTTTTATAAATTTCTGGAATTGCCACCATTATCTTTTATCGTTATTTTATGAAATTCAATTTACTACAATAATTAACAAACAATTGATTGAATTGTTTGTTTTCTTGAGTTGATAACTGATTTCGTTATTTACTTTTTTGTTGATAACGATCGTTTCCACCTTTCAATTATGAAACACCAGCTGCGTGATCTGTATGAACGTTTACGTGAGCAACCTACTAAAACAATAATGTTGATTAAAATTCTGGACGAATGTCTTCTAGCCATTTTGCTGATGCAATGTTTTAGCCATAACGGAACGGAGTGTCCTTAGGGCAACACGAAAGGGGCCGGGAAGGGTTCAGGAGGGCTTACACGTATTCCACATCTGCGGCATGCATTATTCATGTCCAGTTTGGCCGCTGTCCTAACTTCTGGCCCTCGGCTGCCTAGAGCCAGTCCCTTTTCTAAGCTTAGACAAGAAATCCGACCCTTGTAAATGGCCAGTGACAAGCCCGAACGTTGCTGTCGCTCTCCCGGGCCCCCGCTGCAAATGAACGTGTTTCTCCGATAGCAGAAATTGGCACCGCTTGATTTATGGCTATAAAGTACTGGGATTATTAGATTTTATCATACAGTTGTATACCAACCACAAATTTTGTTCTTACCGACCAAAAAATAATTTTTAAAATTATAAAATTATTAAAAAAAAAGATAATTCCTACTGATTTTATATCACAGACATTTTTTAAGGAAGCATAAATAAGATCTACAAAAAAATTATAATTATATAAGAATCGATTTTCAAAATTTCGCCCTGGAATTGAGTTTTTCTCGATTTTTGATTTTAATTTCAACCTCACCTCATTTTTTCGGTTAGTTTGATTCGAACTCTAATTACTATATACAGTCATTTTCTATCCGCTAGCCTGTGATTACGTATTCGAAAAAATCACGAGTTTTTATTGAAAATTTTCCATAATTTCAATTTTTTTCGGGTCCTTACTTTCTATTACAATATTTCCGTTATGAATAGTTTTTTAAACTACTACTATTTTTTTATAGTAGACATTAGAATTCTGTATTTTGTCTCTTCTGGAGAATCCTATAAACCTAGATAACTTTCTTTTTTTCCTCAATTTTTCCTTCCTGTCTCAAAAATTATTGATTTCACAACATTTGTAGTCTATCTATAATGGATACATTGTTGATAGACGACAGATATATAGAAATAAATCAATTTTGCGCAATCGAAGTTGGCAGGTAATAGATGTCAGATACTTTGTTAACAAATGACAGATATCTGACGACGTCGTTGACAGCTGTCGTATGTCAGATACATTATTGATGCATCATAGACGTCTTTGATAGCTGACAAATGGCAGATACGTTTTTGACACATAACACATGTCTTGCAACGTTGTTGACAAATGATAGATGTCTGGAAACTCGTTAAAATATGTCAGATACATTGTTAACAGATAAAATCTTGACAGATGTAATATTATTTATTTGTATATTTTAGGAAAATCCTTCGTTTTTTCCAGATTTTTTCTTCCAGTTTTAAAATTTATTCTGACGACACTACTTTGGAAAAAATTTCAAAAAAGTTTAAGTAATTACTTAGAAAACTGTTTTTATACTTTATATGATTTTTTAAATTAGTTATTAGGAATTCTATGCAGTTAAACAGTCTAATGTACTGCCGAATGAAAAATAAATTATAAGAATTTTTAGTAGAAAAATCTTTAGCTTAAAAATGTTTACGTACTTTTCAGTTTTCAAATCTGGAGTTTCTATCTATAACATTTTTTCAGCAAGAAGAACAGAAGACGAATAATGTTTCAGTTGATCATCATAGGGCAACGCAAATTTTTTTTTTTTCGTATGTTCCATGTTTTATTTTACTTTCCCGGCCCCTCGCCAAGGGAAAGTATTGTGAACGCGCTAAAAAAATTTTTTGAGATAACGACGGATATATCCATTTTGAGGTCCCCTGAGACGATTAAAACGATTTCCAGATGGAAGTTTGTCTGTCTGTGTGTCTGTGTGTCTGTATGTCTGTATTCTTCCACGATAGCGTCCGCACGCTTTTGGGTGATCGGGAATTGAACCGATTAGTTTTTGGTTGAAATCTCCCCACAAGGGGCGCAGGAGCCCTATGTACACGCGAAAAAAATATGACTTAAAATTTTTATTTGATATTTAGGTGCCTCACTGGCTTGTAAATACATCATCAAATTTTCATTCCTTAATTTTGAACCTAACCTAAAAATCGCCTTACCAGGGGGCGCAGTAGCCCTATGTACATTACAAAAAAAATAAAAGACGTAAAGTTTTTATTTGGTATTTAGGTTCCTTATTGGCTTGTAAATACATCCTGAAATTTTCATTCCTTAATTTTAAAACTTAGCAATGGAAAAAAATTTAAAATCCAAATGACATTTGAAAGAAAAAGTAAACAAAATTCCGACACTAAAAAATTGTTTTACTTTTTTTTGACATGTGAAATATTTTTTAAAATTTTTATTTTATGACTGCCGGGAAAGTCTTGTGGTGACATAACAGATTTTTTTATTTACTGGAGTCCTTTCAAGTATTTAAGTTAGCGCCTCCGATATCTCTAAATGATGACTAGTTAATCTAGCATCATTTCTGGATTTTAAATAATTTTTTATCACAGTAAATTGTCTCAATTAGGTATAATGAAGTGGACTTATTCATCTCATTTACTTAATGGCTATAATCACCCATTCATTAGAAGATTGTTGTACGAAATTATCTGATACTGACAGAGAATCTGATGATTTTAAAACAATACATTTTAATCAAATAAAGATAATGAGCCATTTTTTTTATTATTTCTATATAGAAAAATAGCAACTTAGATATGTGAGGTATGTTGTATACAATAGAATTGGATATTTTTCCAAGTTTTCAATAAACATGTGACACCTGCTTTCCATCTATTTAAAAAAAATTGAAAACGATATCAGGAGTATTTCGTTTTAGCGAAATAAAGAACAATATTTGCCTTTTCTTTGTTAGAAAGTATGCAAAAAATCTAGTGAAAAAACCAGAAATGTGACATTCACGTCAAAACCATTCCGGTGCTTCCTAAAAAATTATTGATAATTAATTATTGACTGCTGATTTTGCAAGCGTATGCTTAAACATTAATTGATCAGTTAACTCTGCATCGATTTCAAAAAATCTTATACCTGCAGATGGCTTTAATCCCATTAGAAAATATACAGGGTGTTACATTTAAAAAAGCACACAAATACCTGAAAATATAAAAAAAATAAAAAAAATATAAAAGTTACGAGGTTTTTTGTGGGTATCCCTTAAAACTTTTAGGTCCCTATATCTTCTCCTGCAAGCAGAAGCTCATCCTCTTCTGCTTGTGTCTTACGTTGATTGTTTCTGTCTTAAACGGTCGTTAGATTATTTCAGAGTTGAATTTTTAAATTCGTTCTGGCTTTGCGACCGTTTTTATTTAACTTAATAAGCTTTTAATATTTACTTACAATTTGTTAAACATTATGAAAATGAAAGAGATAAAAGTACTTAAAAACCTATGCAATAGATTATGTCGGCGTTTCTGATTAAAAACATTTTTTCGATATCACAATTACTATTGAAATCAAGTACCTGTAACTTCTTCTTAGATTATCGAAATAACACTGATAAAGGCGTTACCAACAATAATGTTGATTATGTCGACAATCCTTATAAATAGCGAAACAGATAATATTAAACAGAACACGTACCGTTGCCAGTTTAGAATGTTAGATAAATTTTTAGTCGTACTGCTACTTGCAGTTTCACTATGCGATTGTGAATCTGTATCACTAGGAGTCGTACATAATGTAAGGGCTTCCAGCGAGGATCTGGATTGGTGGCAACATGCTGTTTTCTATCAGATTTATCCTCGATCTTTTCAGGATAGTAATGGCGATGGAATGGGAGATCTTAAAGGTTAGTAATTGATTTATTTAGTGAGAAATACAAGAAATATTTAAAAAATGCAAAACGTACAAATAGCTGTGAATTACCTTAAACCAATTCAAACAAACCTGATACTGAAATAAATGTAATAAAAAAAAATCAATGGGTAAAGGGAAGTCTTGCATTATATTACACATTATTGTTATACATTAGGTATAAAGTTGAAACTTTATCTTAAATTTACCATTTTTTATGTCTTTAATTTATCTTATGTGTTTGAAATTATTTAACTTTTTTTTAAATTAGTTTGGATTTTTTTTAAACTTTCATAAATTAAAAAGAAATTGTGTTAAATATCTCGTTTATTTTTATTTTACCTTAAATTTGAGTTTAAGTGTCCTGAAGCCAAAAAGAGCTGTATGAAACAACTTTGAAATAGGGGAAAAAATCTCAAAACGAAAATACAAATATTCAAAAACACAGTTTATATATGCACAAATCTTTGACATATCTGGACCTAACTGCAAGATTTTTTTATATGTCAATAAAATATATCAAAAAATGTACAAATTTTAAGATAAATTATGAATCAATAAAGATAATTTAATTTTATTCAACACAAAGTTGTGTTATATTATATTTTATTGTATAATATGTTTAAGTACATAAATACATTTTGTGGTAAATCCTGAATAGCCTGGGTTTTTACATACAATTGTAAATTTATTGTGCAATATTGTACAGGGAACTCAGTGTAAGTACAGCACGAAAATTGGGATTAAATTTTTCAACGAATCTTTCAATGAAAATTAGAATTTTGTCGTGCATTTGCATGACATAACTTTATGAGGAGAAGACCGAGTTTCACAAACTACGTTAATATCTTCTGAGCATTCCTGATTTGCTGGAGGAGGGGTTATTAAAAAAACGTTCAATTACATTTGCGCCACCCTGTATATAAAGTAAACTATCTAAAACGGACGTACACAAAGTAAAGTATGATGTATGTCATATTCAAATTTATAGAATATCAGTTTTATACATTTCTGGAATAATTTTTTTTCAAATATTTCAAGTAAAGATACAGAAGTTTTCCTCTTGAAGGGGGGGGGGGGTCCAACCCCCAAAACACCCACCACCCTCTTGCGCAAATATTAAATTCACATTTTCTGCTTTAAATTGTAAGAATCGAGGTACTGATGTACACTGTATTTTTTCTATAAAACTTAATGAAATTTTCTGCAACTTTGGTAAATGATAGGAAATTAATGAAACTAGGGCGATCTAAGAATGATTTTTCGTAATTACATTTTATTTCATGGTATATAATTTTTTTAAATTAATCAAAAAACGCAAAGTTATCATAGCTGTAGATAAATACTTTTCACACAAATCAAATCTCGAGTCGCCCTAGATTTAACATTTCTCGACAAGTGTTTTTTAGTTTCAAGTCGATATCATAGGTAGTTTTCAAAAACGACGTGTACAGCACAACCCTTACAGACCAACTATTTTCATAGCGAGAGCGGATTCTTAAAGTTTCCTTCTATTTTTGATTCCGGAAAATTTTAAAAATATTCTTGAGTTAGAAAATATATTTCCGGACATAATTTAAGCACTTGTGAGGTATTATTTACTGCCAGAAATATCTTATATCTTGTTTTTAGTTTATGATTCTTGTTTTTAATTTTCTATGTGTATTTTGATTTGCATTTGCGCCCTGTAGTGCGATAGACGGTTAATCAGTATCTAGGGCCGGTCCTGGTAATACCATTTATAGTAAATAGGTTGCACTTAATTATGATTATTATCAAAATATATATTTTTTTTATTGCAATTAAATGTAATTACTTAGACCTTGCTATTTCAATTATTTCAAGCAAAATGTTACTGTAAACATTGTCATTGTCATTGTCCATTTAAATTAAAATATTTTCTATATTTAATGCAAATTTGGTTTTAGTTTGAATTTGTAGAATTAGTCTTTATTAAAAGGTACATTTCTAGCAAACTAAAAAAATTGAATTAATTAATAACAAAATAACACAGATGTACAAAAAAAATAGTTTTATTTTTCCCAAATTCTTCACTTCAAAGAAACTCTTCCGCTTGTCACTCAAGTTGAGTTTCTCTTTCCAATTGAAAACTTTCGGACCAAATTTGAGTCAAAAATGAGGATAAAACACGTGTCTTCTGAAAAATCCACACTGCAAAAGGATTATATTATTAACAATTTACGTTTGGTTTTAGCGCACCAAAATATATAAGAAATTATGGGTCATTAAATGTTTTGTAGTTGAAATTTTAACTAAAAAGTTATTTTTTGAATTTAAATTTTGTTTATTAGAGATATTTTGACCTCCGACGCCTCCAATGACCTAATTTTAAGTTGTTATTTTTTTAAATGATAAATTATAATACGTAATAGTTGATTTAAAATTTGTTTTCCATAAAAAATTCAGTTTACACATATTATGTTTATCTCTATTCTTTTCAACTATTCATAATGTCCAATTAGTGCTGGATGATATACGTGCTTAATTTTATTTTTAAGTTAATTCTGAAAATATTAAAAAATAGTTTTATGATTGTTTAATTAAATTTAAAGATAAATAAATACTTTAATATAAAATAAATATTATACCATGGATTTAAGAATTAAATCATAAACATGCATAATACAGGGCGAAACTGTGTATTTTTTACACTGTACACTGTACATTATTGTTTAATTTAAGCATACAAGTCTGGTTTTAACTTGTATTACAGGAATCACCAGTAAGCTACAATATTTGAAAGATACAGGCATAACTGCAACATGGCTCTCTCCCATTTTCAGTTCCCCAGGAGTCGATCAAGGCTACGATATAAAGAATTATAGAGAGATCGATGAAATATTCGGTACCATGGCAGATTTCGATGAACTTATAGCTGAAGCCACAAAGCTTGGTATTAAAATAATATTGGATTTCGTTCCAAATCATACCAGTAACGAACATGAGTGGTTTATAAAATCAGAAAACAAGGAAGCAGGATATGAAAACTTTTATATTTGGGTTGACGGTGATCCGAAGACTCCTCCAAATAATTGGGTAAATATATTTTATCTGGTGCTTTCTTTGTGCTTCATCTTCTCTTTGCTTGCTTAACTTCAATTTTTGATACTTTTTATTTGATTCCAATTCCAATTAACACTATTCTGTTTTACGTATTGGCACTACAACTACAATCTTGCTTTCCGGGATGAATTACAATTGTGCTGCCCTGTTCATCCTCGTGATATATTTTATACGTGATCGAAAATGGGGTTGAGGTGAAAAACTAACTTTGATTATTTCAGATTTCTGCATTTAGTGGTACAACGTGGACATGGAGCGAGAAGCGGGAACAATATTATTATCACCAGTTTGCTCCACAACAACCTGATCTTAATTACTCAAATCCAGCAGTAGTAACAGAAATGAAAGTAAGAACTATAGTCTGAATAAATATTTTTTTAAAATTTTAATTTAAAATAAGTTTTAAAGTAAAAGCTTTAACGAATTTTTGTTGACTCAGAAATTCAATCTTTCTCTTAAAGTGAATAAACTGCTACAAGTGTCAATAGTCAGAGCTTGAAATACTTAATCATGGTCAACTCTGTGAAATGCCTTTTCGAAGTTTTAAAGCATAGTATTAACTATGAACAATAGTCATAGAATTACATTAAAAGAAAATTTTTAGGACGTTTTGAAATTTTGGTTAGACAAAGGTGTCGGTGGTTTCCGTATGGACGCAGTTAATTATCTATTCGAAGATCCCGAATTCAAGGATGCTCCTCCTGCTAGGGGATACACCGAATGCACGGAACTACCAGTATGTCAAGATAAAACTCTAATAATGATAGATCTTGATAATACGTATGATATGATTTATCAGTTTAGAGAATTCATTGATCAGTACGTTAAGGATAACAAACTAAATGAAACTAAGTAAGTTCTAAATGGATAACTCCCTATTTATATACATATATATTGTTAGTAAAACATCCTGAATTTTTTTCTATACAGGCAGTTATTTAATAACATTTCTTCCTAAACTCTTCTCATGATTTATTTGTGGCTTCATTTATGGCTGTTTTAGCTTCATTTCTTCTTCTTCTTATGTAAGCTTGCAAACATCGAGGCGCCAAAGCTCCTAAATACTAAATTGAACTTTTCTGCAGAGGTGAAATATTTGGGGGTCACCTTTGACAGCAAGTTAACATGGAACTCTCACCTAGAAAACAGAGTCAAAAGAGCATACATATCTTATGAACAGTGCCGTAGAACCATTGGCCGTACCTGGGGAATGTCACCTAAGGTTGCGGCCTGGATCTACACTGCAATGCTAACGTACGGTGCGATTGCCTGGGGAGTCAAAACTAGCCAGCGGACAGTCGTACGCAAATTGGATCAAATCCAAAGAATAGCATGCCTCAACATAACGGGGGGCATGAGAACCACACCAACTAGAGCAATGAAGGTGATCCTTGGTCTCACCCCCCTTGATATATTTATTAAGGAGGCTGTTGAGGGTTCTGGAATAAACCCTATGTTGTGCCAGTTTCCCAGGACGGCCAACAATGTGTTACCGCCTTTTTAAACTGCATCGTTGTATTCTAAGTGGACTGTAACATTTTGCCTCCTCAACTCCATTTGACAAAAAACAACTAACACCTTTATTTAACGATTTATTTTAAGTTAAATAAATAAATAAATAAACAACAACGTAACAAGTGATTACATTAACTGGTAATCAATGAACAAAGTATTATAAGTACCATATGTGCTTAACAAACACTAGCACATAGGTAAAAAACTAAAGGACCGCATCAGTCAGAAAATATTTTGTGTGTTCTGGATGAGTGATGAAATAACACTGGAGGGTCCTAGCCTGATTCCCAGCTAGAGACACACTCTTTAAATTCTCGAAGCACTGAGTTTTGATTTTGAAAATATAAAGTGAACAATAAAGTGGACCGCCTGATACGCAGCAAAGTACCACTGTGAAGATGAAATATTTTTACGTTGAGCTGGTGTCAACGGAGGGTCTAACCTGATTCGCAGTTAAAGACGCACTGTTTAAGCTCGACGAAGTTTTGTCGGTTTCAGATTTATCCCTTCCGGATTGCGCAATTGTTCTAGAAAGTTCGTTAGCGTGGGTTTTTTATATTGTCTAGACGAAACGGTTAGAATTGCGTTTGTAGATTATGGCGTGATATTTTATTGTGAAATAGAGTAAAAAAATTCTCTTTTGATGATACCGCTTCCTGGTTTGAACGCCGTTCGCAAATGTATTTTGGTGCGGCGTTGCCGGTTGAACGAATATGAGTTTACATGTTTAATTATCTGAAAATTAAACAGAGGCTGTGGTGATGACCATGACACGGCTACGCTCTACAGGTATACAACCTGACGTAGGATCTGGTCAGTCGAGGTGTAACTTGTGGCATGAGGTCCTTGGAGAGGTCCCACTGCTACAAGCCAACACAGATTCGATTGCACCAAGATATGCCTTTTACAGGCCCTACAGGGTAATAACAAAAAACGTACAAGAGGCTACATTGGCAGCAGGTGCCTTGTGCATCTACACCGATGGGTCTAAAACAAATGAGGGGTCAGGCTGTGGAATTTATTCCAGATCCCTGAATCTCAATATAAAATGGGCAATGGGTTCTAATGTCAGTGTAGCTCAAACAGAGCTCACTGCTATCTCAATCGCCGCAAAAGAGACTACCAGTAGAAACATTACTGGTAATAATATTTACATCCTCACGGACAGCAGACAGGCACTACTAGCTCTGGATAGACCACGTATTACATCAGGTCTAGTACTAGAATGTCATCAGGCCCTGATCGAAGCTTGCAACAACAACGTGGTCACGTTAGCTTGGATCAAAGGTCATGGAAAATCAAAAGGCAACCGTGCAGCTGACTCTTTAGCTAAGAAAGCAGCCTCCCAAAAACTTTTGGGACCTGGCACTTTCATAAGCTGTGGCTGACCTACTAAAGAAACACTCCCTTGACAAGTTTAAGGGTAGATGGGACGACGAAACAGGTTGCAAGCTAGCCAAGGAACTATTACAGTATCCGAACAGCGAAACAGCCAAAAAATCCATGACTATGAACAGACAGAACCTGCGCACAGCCACAGGTACCCTGACTGGCCACTGTCATCTACGAAAATACCTCTACAGGATGGGGTTATCTGACACTCCACTGTGTAGAGGATGTGAACAGGAAGACGAGACTGTCGGAACACATTCTTTGCGAATGCCCGACACTCTCACAAATGAGACATTTTCTTTTCGGCGAGCGGTGGCTAACACATGCCAACATGAGGGAGCTAACCTTCAGGCGACGTCATCGCCTACTTTAAACAAGCTAGAGCTACAAGGAAGGCTCAACCTCAGAAGGACGCACAAAGGGCCAAATGTGGCCTACGTGCTGTGGGGTGACCCACCCTTCTAGATTTACAGATACAGATGTATTCCTCTCTATCTTCGTTTATGGATTTTTTCTTTTAATTTCTTCCTCCACTTCTTTATTCTACTATCCTATTTTGTCATTCTAAATATCTTTTTGACGCTATTTAATGTTCCCTCTAGAAATCATTCTGTTTTTCTTTCAGGCTTCATAAACTCTGTCTGTTTCATAATATTATTGTGCCTAGATATGTAAATTTGATTACCTATTCTATAACTTCAGAGTTACTAATGCTTTTGTTTTTTAAGGGTAATAATGACAGAAGCCTACTCATCCATCGAAAATACGATGTTATATTACCAATCTACAGATGGTACTAGACAAGGAGCACATTTTACATTTAACTTCAATTTTATTGTTTACCTAAAGCAAAATTTTACTGTTGATGACCTTTCTAACGCAATTAATAAATGGCTAATATTCCTTCCAAAAGGAGCAACAAGTAATTGGGTGGTAAGTAACCTTTAGATATAAAAATTACAAAAATTAAAAGTATTCAGCAAATAACTCTTTAAGAAAATTATGTTACTTATATTAGCGTTTAATTCTCCAGGATCAGGACAAAGGAGGATGTTGTGAATATCACATAGACTTGCTTTTTTTTTTAAATATAACTTTTGAATGTACTTTTTAGTTAGGAAATCACGATAACAACAGAGTAGCCACACGATTAGGAGAAGAAAATGTCGACGGGTTTAACATGTTAACAGCTTTCCTTCCTGGAGTAATGGTAACTTATAACGGTGAAGAAATAGGTATGATCGACGGTGAAGTAACATGCGATCAAGGAAAAGATCCATCTGCTACCAAGAACTGTACCTCCTTTAATGAAACAAGTCGAGATTTCGAACGAACTCCATTCCAATGGGATGATTCCGATTTCGCCGGATTTTCCAACACAACAACATGGTTGCCAGTCGGCTCATCCAAAAATTATATTAATTTAGAGTCACAAAACAAGGCAGGAGTCGACAGTCACTACAATATTTATAAAGAACTTCTGACGTTTAGAAAGAACTTCGAAAAAGAAACCACTGTTGATTATCTCGCAGTTATCAGAGTTTCTGAAACTATTTTGCAAATTGTAAGACATAGGGATGAACGTGAATATGTGTATCTCTTTAATATCGGGGATAAGGAGGAAAAAGTTGATTTTTACAAGAAGTCAAACATGTATATGATACACATGGCTAGTACAAATAGTTCTCATAAACCAATGTAAGTATTACATTTAATTTCTTTCAATATTTATAGTGATTTATATTATTAAATTGAGGTGTTTCAGGATTTTTTTTGACATGTTTTAATACAATTATTAACTCTAAATATACCTCTATATTGATTATACTTTTTTTAGGAGTAAAGTTGGTGATAGCTTGGTGATGAAACCACACGAAAGTTTAATTCTTCACAGTATGAACGGTGCACATTCTGCGGTATTTTCTATTGCACTCATTAGTTTGTTGGGTGTCGTACTTCATTTGTTCTAAAACATAGTTAATTAATTTATTTAAATTGTTAATCAAGTATGTATGTCTTTGTAAATAAATTGTTATTTTGTATATGGTGATTTTTTAATTTTTCTTGTATTGTGGCACGTTTATCAAATACTATTAAACGAGCAAGGTTTGTATGTGTGTGTGTGTGTGTATGTGTATGTGTGTGTCCAGAGGATCTCGAAATCCACTCGTCAGAATTCAATGAAACTTTCAGGGTAGACTAATTCCTATCTAAATCGGCAAAAAATGTAGGTCTCATGTCTGTGAAAATTCGATCTTCCGAGATATTTACAAGAACATTTAAGCTTTTAGTTTTATTTCCTAGCAACGACACATAATAATAACTTGTTTCTATAGTAATTTATACTATAAAGGATAGATGAGTACAGTAAAAGTGGGGATGTAACGTCACATTCCATAGGCGTACTTTGCGAAATAAGTTTCTATAATATAAATAAGGTCACAGCATATAAAATATATATACTTCGTAGATTAAATTTTGAAGTTATATTATTTACAAAAAATAAAAATAAACCTTATGCATCTGACACTTTAACATTGAACGAATTAAATTTAACCAATAAACAACAAGGAAGATTATATGTTGGGATTAAACTTTTTTTAATCTCTTGGCATTAAAAGTAACGCTTCAGTACTTACCTAAACTCAAAGATTAAAAAAAAAAGATAGTTCAAGAACTATCTTTAAAAGTCACTGTCTTCACTAAAACTACTGGTATCACTATAATTGCCTTTTCTGAGGTTTATTATTATAGGTTCTATTAAATTATCCATTGATATATCCACTTTCCTAAATGAATTTTCCACATTTTTAACATTTTCCCCAATGTTCTCTATTTACATCTGAAACTGCATTCAAAAACAAATTTCGCACATCAGGAAATTTAAATGTTATATTGTTTTGAGAAACATAACCTTTTAATAATCGAGACCAGATCAGTTCAATGGAATTTAACTCTGCGTGGTTCGGAGGCAATCTGAGAATTTTAATTCCTTTTTCTCTGGCCATCTCATCTATAATATATTTTTTGAATTTGTTTTTATGTTGCCTTGCTATTACTAATAATTCTGCCTTCAAGGATTTAGGAGGACTGATAATATTTTTAGAATGAAGCCATTTTGAAATATATACTAATAAAAAATTCCGAATCAATTAAAATACATACGATACGGCTATGAATAAATAAAGTCTGACTTATCTGTCAAAAGAACAGGTTTATTACAGTAAAAACCATGGAAACAAGATTAAATCTAGACAAAAACTATATTAGGCCGGTCAGATGTATTAAAATTTAAATTTTAACTACAAATAAGCATTGAAGGATGAGGTAAAAATAAAATTTCTACCTCTTGAACCTGTACTACGTTCTGCAAATTAAATACTGCACTCCTTTCTTCTGTATAGTATAGTAGTAAAAAGGTTTGACTTTATTTAATTTGTGGCATTTTAATCTGAAAGAATT